>OY283144.1:13946361-15146361 GCA_958299785.1 Medicago lupulina | reverse complement strand
CCATGATCAAGTAAATTTTGTATCAGAAAATGACAACAAGGTGAACATTGATGATATGGATTTGGTTCAACCCAGCGAGGAGAAAATTAATCCTAGTGTTTCTGGCAGTAAACTAATGAATAAAGAATCATCCTGTCCTGTGGGTGAATCTGACATCGGAGATTTCACTGGTTTTTCAGCCCCTGATCCCTCCAATGATTCTCCCAGTGCCACAATGAATTGTGTCTCACCTGGTGGCCTTAGCATAGTTGCTTGTGAAATATCCCCAAACCTGAAATCCCCAACTCCTAGTGTTTCTCCTAGAATCAGCACCAGCAGGAAAAGTCTTAGGACATCATCTGGGGTGTCTCCTTCTGAGAATGACGTTCATGTCAAAAGTGAATTGGGCATAAAAACTAGCAATCTAAAAAGCTCGTGTACTGCCTTTTCTAGTCAGACCGGTCCAAGTTTCCTTACAAAAACTGAAAATTTAGCAGCAAGCATTCGCCATGGTCTTGAAATTATAGATAGTCATCGTAGTGCAGCTTTGAGGCAGTCATCATATAGGTTTTCCTTGCGACCAAGAGAATCCAGACTAACTGTCCCAGTTGACAAAATTGATGTGGGCGTACAGACCATTCTTGATGACAATGTTGAAGAAGATTCTATTTTGTTCACCTGTAGTAATTGTAAAAATAGAGCACAAGTTGATGTCAATGAGACTGACAGTAACCCAAACCTACAGTTAGTACCTGTTGAATGTTCCGGGTCTGCCGATAAGCCAAAGATGCAAGTTCTCAAAGTAAGTGTGAGAGTGCAGGTGCATTTTTCAATATAACTTGTTCTTTATATTAATTATTGATTAGAATTCCTTGTTTGTTGTGTTATAGGCAGTAGAGAAGGTCTTGGCAGGATCGATAAGGAGAGAAATGGCACTCGAGGAGTTTTGTGCAAAGCAAAATTCTGAAATAATGCAGCTTAATCGCTTGGTAGATTCCCTTTGTCCCTTTGTCTACCAACAACCATCTTATTGTTTTCTTTCTTTGTCATTGTGATTTGTGACTGTTTCCCCATGCTGTTTGTAGGTACAACAATACAAGAATGAGAGGGAATGCAATGCCATAATTGCACAGACAAGGGATGAAAGAATTCTTCGCCTTGAGAGCCTTATGGATGGTGTCTTACCCACCGAGGATTTCATGGTTGAAGAGCTGGTAGCCCTTACCCATGAACACAAGGTAGAAATATGTTCTTTTAATCTTTCCCATTTATGACTTGATAGATGCTTATCAGTTGATTATTATCAACAGATTTTAAAGGAGAAGTACGAGAATCATCCAGAAGTTTTGAAGATGGATATAGAATTAAAAAGATTGCAAGATGAACTACAAGAGTATCAAAATTTCTACAAATTGGGAGAGAGGGATGTATTGATGGATGAAGTACACAGTTTAAGAAGCCAGCTTCAATTTTATATTGATTCTTCATCCACAGCAAGGAAGCAGTATCCATTACTGCAATTGACTGGTTCATCTGAACCCAGTTTGGCAGCAACAACTCTTACTGCCATTCCAGAGTCAACCGAGCAGAGGAATGAGACAAATGAAATTCAAGCATCAGTCCAAGACAGTTTTGAAGTAAAACTTGCACAAGAAAGAATTAAATGGAATGAGGCAGAAAGCAGGTGGATTTCTCTTTCTGAAGAGCTGAGAGCCGATCTTGAAGCTAACAGGTCGTTAGCTGAAAAGAGGAAACACGAATTAGATGCTGAGAGGGAGTGTAATAAGGAGCTTCAGGAAGCCATGCATACGGCTATAGAAGGCCATGCACGACTTTTAGAGCAGTATGCTGATTTGGAAGAGAAGCATGTCCAATTGCTTGCAAGGCATAGAAGAATTCAGGAAGGAATTGAGGATGTCAAAAAAGCAGCTTCCAGAGCTGGGGTAAGAGGTGCAGAGTCCAAGTTCATAAATGCCCTTGCTGCAGAAATTTCAGCATTGAAAGCAGAAAGGGAAAAAGAAAGGCGATTCTTTAGGGACGAAAACAGAGGGCTCCAAGCCCAGTTAAAGGATACTGCAGAAGCAGTGCAAGCTGCAGGTGAACTGCTTTTCCGTCTTAAAGAAGCTGAAGAATCTGTCATTAATGCACAGGTTAGTAACAGATCAGTTTTACTTCCATTTCTTGTTATCAATCAAGTGGAAAAATCTGTCCAAAAAAAAGTGGCTCCTTCAGTTCATATACTTTCACTACTATTTCTATTTGGTGCTTTCCAATTACTTGCTCCTTCCACCTTCCTACTTTTTATCTACTTCTCCAGCATTATTGTTTTCTTCAAAGATGTCTGTTTCCTTTGAACATATAATTTCTAAGTTGTTATTTCCTTCCCATTGGTGACTATTGAATATTTAAAGTTTCTCTTGTGTTGTTATCTGTATATTAATTTTTGCTAGTAATGGTGACTTTTATTTAAAGAGCTGGGTTATTTTCATTTGAGCTTGACTTTTACATATCATTTGCAGAAACGGGCTATGGATGCAGAGCAGGAAGCTGCAAAGGCTTACCAACAAATTGATAAGTTGAAGAAAAAACATGAGAAAGAGGTTGTATCACTTAATGAGCTTGTTTCAGAAGCACGTTTGCAGAAGAAATCGGTAGCCCCAGTTTATGATGATGTTGTCATGCCCAATTATGATGATGACTCAAAGGAGCCACTCTGTGTAGAGTTTGCGCCTTTTAATAATATTGCAGAAGATGGTGAGCTCGCAAAATTAGCAGAACCATCCTGGTTCTCTAGTTACGACAGATGCAATATATAAATCATCATTCTGTGTCGTTTTGTATTACTTTGTTGATATGTTTTGATGAAATGGTTGTATTCTTTCGTTCTTACTCTTTGTGAGGACACAAATGAGTTTGTATCACCCATATGTTTATTTCATTTACTGTAAAGCCTAATCTGAATCGGCGGATTGTCGATTACAAAGTGTTGTATGTCTTTGAAGAATCAAGATCCTCAGGTGTGTACTGGCGTTTGACATTGATGAACTACAAGGAAACATTAGGCCTTCTGTCACACACTTTTCCTGTTATTCTTGATTCCATTTTGATAAAGTATTATTAATAAAAAATTTGTACTCTTTCAGTATAGCATATGCATTTCTAAATATTGTTACTTTTACTTTTGCCGCCGGAAATATGAAACAAATGGTCCAGCATGTTAGAAGCAGCCCTTCTTTGATAATAAGTCAAACCTTATTTTCCCTTTCCCTCGAAAATGAGTGGGATTAATTAGACCTGAACACAACTAAAAGGGATACAAAAGGTAAGGGTTCTATTAAAGCCTGATTTTAAACAATATATTGCATGCCTTATTGGAATAAATATAAACATAAAAAATAAAATAAAAAGAGAATTTATTTTCCCTCAGAATAAGCCCTTTATTCGAATAAGTCAAATCGTATGTTCCTTTGGTGGTGATCGCTCTATAGACTCTTTGCGTTGTCTGTTAACAAGGAGTGTTCGGTGGAGGAGATGGTGAGGGTGTTGGGGACGGTTGGTGGGTGGGAGAGCCTGTGGCGTCGTCGTTTACTGGCGTGGGAGGAAGAGAGTGTGAGGGAGTGTTCTGTGTTGTTACATAACATTGTTTTGCAGGAAAATGTCAATGATGCATGGCGGTGGTTGATAGACCCTTCCAATGATTATTCGGTGATGGGAGTGTATCGCTTTCTCACTGATTCCGACGAGTTCGTGGATAGGTCTCTAGTCGATGACATTTGGCATCAGCATATTCTTTCAAAGGTTTCTGTGTTCTTGTGGCGCCTTCTTCGCGACAGACTCCCCACCAAGGCTAATTTGGTGAGGCGGCATGTTATTCATCAGGACGACGCGGCTTGTGTTTCAGGATGCGGGAATTTGGAAATAGCAACACATTTGTTTTTGACTTGTGACATCTTAAGCACTCTTTGGTCTCACATCTGGCTCTGGTTGGGTATTTCTTCGGTTTCCACAGGTGATCTTCGTCAACATTTCATTCAGTTTACTAATATGGCGGGATTGCCTAGATCAACTCATTTGTACTTCAAAATCATTTGGTTTGCCTCTGTTTGGGTCCTTTGGAAGGAAAGGAATGACCGTATTTTCAAAAATATGGTTTTTGATACTTCAACTCTATTGGCACAGGTTAAACTAAACTATTTCTTATGGTTGAAATCAAAACAGGGATTATTTAGCTATAGTTACCATGACTGGGTGAATCACCCCCTTCTTTGTATGGGCATCCACTTGTAAATACTATTGGATGGTTTGCCTTTTGCACGCCTTGTGCAAGGTAAATCACTTTTGATCTTAGTTAATACCATTTTAGTTTGTTCAAAAAAAAAATGCTCCGATTCAAAAAAAACAATTCGGTCGTAACTCTTGATAGATTTTATGCGATTGGGAGTTATAATTAGATAAATTTAAAAGATTTTATAAACATATGATCTGATCTGATCGGAATTATGATCTGATCCGATAGTAAATTATATGAGGTTTGTAAAAAAAAAAAATGCAATTGTAATTGAGAAGGTTCGCAATTTTTTAAAAATGTAGATTGAGCATGAAATTATTGTATTTATGGATTGTAGATGTATGTACGATGCATCGAACGACAATCTATATTAAATTATATATTTTTGTTTATCTTCACTTCTTTTATTGATTGTAGACCTGAGAAAAAAAATTATTTTGATGATTTTTCAACAAGATACACATGATCGATAGTAAATTATTTATTGTTGCCGGCCCTAGTTTTCTAGTGAGAGAAACTCTAACTGCTCTCTAAACTTTCTTTCTCCTTCGTTCATCGAGAATGAATGATTTTAGGTCATTTTTGACCTATAATCACCCCCTTTACATCTTTTTCCCCCTTTTCTTTCAATTTAAATAAGTGGTTTTCACACGTATCAAGTTTTTTCTTTTGTTTTTTGTGATTTTGTCATCTAAGTGCGGCGTTGTGTTGTTCGTCGTCTTGTGCGGCGTTTGATTACGCGTCTTATCGCGGTGTTCGTTTATTTCCTATTGAAAGATCTACATTAGTCAATTACAGATTCAACCAATGATTTGAACGTCAACGTTGCAGATCCGAAAGCATGAGTATTTCAGTGACTTAGATTTTATCATATTATTTGTAGGCATTTTGCCGATGTATGCTTTAACTTGGGTGCTGTGAGTTTGTTCGCAGATTCACCCTTTACGTTTTTAGTGATGTTTGTATCTGATGTACTCGATTCGAATGAATGAATATTTTTTCGTTTTTGTCAAAAAAAAAAGTGTGATATACTATTTTTTATGATAAATGTTAGTTGTTATATTATAATTATTTTTAACAATGCAAACTCAACTCATATCATTTATTAAAGAGCGACTAATACAATGAGGAGCAAAATCATAAACAAACGACTAGCATAAAACAAACGACAAAGAATGGACAACTATATATACTCTTCAATTCAAACAACATTAAACTGTCAAAAGAAAAAATATATTATTATTGTGTCAAAAGATTCCAGCTTATTTGACCATTTTCCTAAAATTTAAGTATTCAAAAATGAGAAATTATTATTTAAATTTTCTCAATACAATTGTATAAATTTTCATAAAAATTTACCATTTAAAATGGCTAAAAAAGGGAATTGGTCGGATTTGGAGAATTGAACTCATCCTTCAATAAAACGGAGTACATGATAATAAAACCCTGATTAATCCTTGAAGTTTGAATTTGAAAGCGAGACGATACTACTCACTCAGTGGGTACTTTTCACAAACACCTCAGTAGCACGCACCCATTCTCAAACATGGCGCTTCCCAAAGTTCTGATGGTCGCTGAGAAGCCTAGCATCGCTCTCTCCATCGCCAACGTTCTCTCCCACGGCAAGGTATGCATTTTATTTCATCTTTAATTTCGTCAATTTAGTACATATTCTTTCAATTATGCTGTCCAATTGATTTTTACAAAATGATTTTATATGAACAGATGAATACACGAAGAGGAAGCACTGAAGTTCACGAATTTGACGGGAAGTTTCTTCGAGTGCCTGCGCGTTTTAAAGTTACATCAGTTATTGGACATGTATTCAGGTTTTCTTCTCGAAGAAAATATCACTTATTTATGCACTCAAGTATTTTATGCTCCATTTGTCGTTTATAATCCTTTTTGTCGTAGCTGCGTTCAATTAAATGTCAGGGAATGTAGTACTTAGGCAAAGGAAGAAATTTTACATTCTAATGTTGTTTAGTCTGTTCATCAGAGGGAAACTAGTGCACCGGTTATTGTTAGATCACTGGAATTGTTCGACATGAACATCTGTATGGTTTATGGTAAAATTAATTTTTTTTGGAAATGTAGCAAGCAGCAATTGTCTTGTTAATAATTGTTACGTACTTACATTTTTGAAAAACAAACGATAGTTTATAGTGCAAACCACGCTATTTGATCTCTTTTGATACTAGCATGTCCATTGCTGATTGGTTTGAGTATTCACTGCATTTTTTCTTTCTTTTGTTGATGATCTAGTGTAGATTTTCCTGGTAAATATCAAGATTGGGCGGCCACAGATCCCTTGGATCTTTTTCAAGCTCAGGTTATAAAGAATGAATCAAATCCAAAGGTATTTTGTTATAATAATCCTCTCGGTTTGAGTTCCTCTATATCTTTTAAGAGAATCATTTATGCATTATTTATTAGAGCTATTAGACTGTATTTATATTTGTTTTTTTTAACTGAGACCCCATTTTGTGATGCTTTATATGGTCATTAGAAGAATATTTTTGTATGCGATATGTCTCATGTATTTCCCAAAGAATGTTTAGCATACTTTTTTTACAGACCGTTTGAATATTTCTAGAAGTTTGTTTGGAAGAATGTTCTGGAACTTTTTGTTGGTTGTTATCATGTATTTTTGTGGTTTCCGATGGGAAATTCATAAAACACTCTATCTCAAGTTGTTGGGGGGCTAGTGCTAACTTCATAACTCAATGATGTACTGCTCTGTCCACACATGCAAAAATAAGTTAGAACTAACGGGTAACATAGGTCCTTTTGACCTTTTGTGATCATCAGCTGGATAAAGAAAAATTTGAAGAAGTTTATAGACTGTAAACATTTTGTGTTTAGAAGCAGAGTCGAGGTAGTTTTGAAAATCATTGACTTGAAACCAATAATCGCTATTGGAAGTTTATCCTGTTAGATGCAAGAAAACAATGAATGGAGAAAAGGTTAAGAGAGAGTGGAGAGATATTTCGAGCTGTGACTTTCGAATCTGTATTCAAAACAGTATCAAGATTTTATAAACTACTATAAATCTTTCAGAGCTGCAATGGATTGACTGTTCTGTTGTCTGAAATCTGCTACAATAGTACTCAGTTACAACTTAGCTACAAATTGCTCATGTGAATTAATACACATCTAATTGATGCTAACACAATACACGAGCTGCATTTCTCTCATTCTCTGACTGATAATCTTATCATACTGCAACTTATGTGAACATATTTGCCTTTAAGTATGGACGATACATATACTTTTACAATTTTGTGTTAATAATGAACCATGCTTAGGATATAAATATAGTTGATCTACTTATTCTATAGAGCATAATTTACTTGGTCAAAGAAAGTACCATTTCAAAGTTTCACTTAATCTCAATTCTTAGCAAAGATCTAATTTTCTTAAACTTTTGTATTGTTTATTTTACCACCTGGTATTTCAGTGCTGTAAAAAGACTTGATGGTTAATACTGTTTTAAATGCTTCTTGTCTGGTGTCTAAAAGCCTGAATACATCTAAATAATAACTTAAACTCTCTCTCTCTCCCCCCTCCTGCCCCTATATTGGAAAGTGTTAGTCTATTAATGCTAGCTGCTTGTAATTGAGTTTGACTGCATGTGGAGATGTGTTATCTATATTTGATATTTTTCCCAGTGATTGTTCAAAGTTATTAACATCACATGTTACACTCAGGCGCATATTTGTAAACATTTACAGCAAGAAGCTCGTGGATGTCGTTATTTGGTATTGTGGTTGGATTGTGACCGTGAAGGAGAAAATATATGTTTTGAGGGTAATCTTTGTCTTATTTTCCTTTTAACATAGTCACCATCATTGTTGTTCTTTTTATTTTTATTTTTGATACTTTTATGAGTGTAACCTTTCTGTGCTCTGTTACTGTAATGCAAAATTATTATTTTAATGATCTAGATTTTTTATTCGGTTCTTGAGAAAACAAACTTTAGCCCTTCAAACAAATATGCTACTAGCTGTCGGTAATCGTCACATAAAGAAAGTAAAAGACCGTCACCCATAAGTTTTATCCTTTTTGTTTTAGATACTCTTCTAGGTAGTAAAAAGGGATTTTTCGGCTAACATTAGCCTTGTGTGCCAAATTGCAATTTGTTTTTGTGTCAAGGAATTAATTTTTCCACTTATTGCCAGTGCCTTTTCTGTATGGCCTACAATTGGCCTTCTCAATACTTAAATTTCCCTTCCTTATGTAAGCACTTGACCCTGTCTTAAACTAAGATACATTGCTATACACAAAATCTTGCCTTCTCTTTTAGTGTTCTTTTAAATGATTGAAATCAATTTTCAAACAATGTAACAAACACTTTCATATACTAACATACCAAAGTTTGTCGTTCCCCCAAAAATATATTTTTAACTGTTTTGAAATATTGAATGTTGTTGCAGTTATAGAATCAACCAGTTTCAATAAAAATGATGTCTATCGTGCACGGTTTTCTTCTGTTACTGAGAAAGATGTTCTGAATGCTCTAGACAGCCTTGTCAGACCCAACAGGGACGAAGCAATGGCTGTAGATGCTAGGCAAGAGATAGATTTGAAAGTTGGAGTTGCCTTTACTCGATTTCAGACGAGTTTTTTCCAGGGAAAATATGGGAACCTAGATGCCAGAGTCATCTCGTTAGTTTTCTGCTCTCTTCTGTCTTGTATTTTTTGTTTCGCCATTTTTCTAATTAGTTTTAATTTTTTTTTAAAGACGATTTATAAGAACGTAAAAACAATGCAACCTGTGCGCATCCCATATTAACAACGTGTTGAATAAAAATTCACTGCTTAATAATGCTTCATGTGTGTGTGTGTGTATTCCCTGCTTCGATAATAATGTCAAAACTAATATTAGTGAGTTGGTGTGATTTGAATGAGGGTTTGCTTAGTTTTAGGCTTGTAACTTGAGCAATCTCACATAGTTAAGGACTTCTTAAACACACTAAACTGCCACGTATGTTGAGATCACCAGGCTTGAGGCTTCATTTTGATTCTGCTAGTTCCAAAAAAAAAAAAAATCGACTGACCAGCTTTCGGTTCTCACAGTTATACTAGTGGTTGAGATTAGCTTGGTAATTATCATGAATCCATTTTCTTTTAGCTCGAGCTTATGGGACAATTTGTGATATGACATGGTATCCTAATTTCATCCTTTATCTGTTTTTAACTAAAGTAGCTGGTGGTCCCTTGGTAATAAATCAGTAATTATGCCTTTACTATAGTCTTGCCGTGCTTTGTTCTGTTCTGCTGCTCATGTTTCAACTTTACTTTTGGGAATTGGGATTTCTTAGGTTGGTAGACTGGATATGCATTGCCAACAGGTAATGCAAGATGCAATGTCTTACTCTGCCAGATTTACTGGCTTCTCAACTCTATTAAATTGTAGGAATGAATGATCACATTTCACAAAATGTCTGATCAATCAACATACTTGTCATTATATCATATTTATTAAGCATAGATAACATTATTAATTATTGCTTTTATATTTCAGCTATGGACCCTGTCAGACTCCCACTTTAGGATTTTGTGTGCAACGGTATTTGCAAATAAATACTTTCAAGCCAGAAAAGTTTTGGAGTTTGCACCCTTACATAATTCAAAGTGGCTATGAAATTCTGCTAGAATGGCAACGCAGCAAATTGTTTGACATAAATGTGAATATTTCTACTCGATCAAAGTATCGGTTTTTTTATCTTGAACATACAAAAGACGTCAATGTGATACTTTTATGCCTTTTCAGGTTGCTATGATGTTTCAGAAGCTGGTTGCTGACGATGGAATTGTGGAAGTGACTAATATATCAGAAAAACCGGAAACCAAAGGTCGCCCTGTTGGTCTAAATACAGTGAATCTTCTGAAGGTTGGTGACCAAATGGGGAAGATAGTGGTCAATTATTTAACAAGTAAAGCAACAGCTTAACTGCTATTTGGGAATACATATAATGGGTCAGGAAGTGGAAGTCTAAATACTTTTTTACTGTGACATTCATCCCTGGTAAGGGAATATGTATATGAGTAAGATTGCTTGAGATTTTGGAGTCGGCATAGGTTTTTGGGGTTGTGTTTTTCTTTTGTCAAATTGTCACTGCAAACGAGAATATCTTATCTTTTTTAACCTAAAATATTTCTTTTTCCCTCTGATGTGATGCTAAAAATGAAAAAAAGGAGTTTGACTTTATTTTCTAAGAGAATGGAAATAGTTATTCTATATCTACCTTTCTTTTTAGTACACATGTTTTATAAAATAACTTGATTACAATGTTTGTTCTCTCCAGGTTGCTTCAAGTGCTCTAGGATTTGGTCCTCAGATGGCTATGCAACTAGCTGAACGATTGTATACTCAAGGCTTCATCAGGTTTTAACATAATTTGTTAGTGTTTTATATTAAGATAAAGTAAGATTTTCATAAACCCACAAAATAATATTTGATTGGTTTATGTATGATGCTTCTTAAGCTATCCACGAACAGAAAGCACGGCATACCCTCCGTCATTTGACTTTCGTGGTGCTCTCTCTGCACAAAGAAATAATCCAACTTGGGGTAACTACGTAGAAGGGCTACTCGCCAGTGGTTATCAGAAACCTCGATCGGGAACAGATGTGGGTGATCATCCTCCCATTACTCCAATGAGATCTGCATCAGAGGATATGCTAGGTAATGATGCTTGGAAGCTGTACCAATATATCTGCCAATACTTCATAGGGACAGTGTCTCCGGACTGCAAGTATTTAAGGTAAAATCTATGCCGTCTAACAACATTTCTCGATTATTTCCTTTTCTGATTTTGGTTCATTCAGTTATTCCACAAATGTCCATTGTAATCAGAGACAGTCTGGTTTGTTTATTCTTATTGTGGTCCCTCCGGGTTATCATATTTAACCATTATGATAATGGCAAGCAATACTAAATTACTAATACTTAGTATTGATGTCAAACATGATGTACCAACTTATTATCCCAAGACAATATCACTTCATAAGTTCATGATATGTATGCTCTGGAACCTATTGGAATTTCCTCTCTCCGAGTTTCCTCTTGTAGTACTGCTGCATAAGTGCGTATGATAGAGGATACCGGATGTGGCTTCCGCCAAATTTTTTGTTATTACCATAAATTCGTAATTATATAATTGTTTGGTATTATATTGGCATAATGTTTGCATTTTTCCATTTAAGCTTACTCTTTGTTTAAACCTTCGCAAATAATCACCAGTAGATGCTTTGTTATATTGCATGAATTGGATAAACAATTAGTTTTCTTATACACTATTGTCCTACTTCCAGGAAGAAGGTTGAGTTTTCAGTTGGTGGAGAGTCCTTTCATTCTACAGGGCAGCATGTTATCACCAAAGGCTTTACAGCTATTATGCCTTGGTTGGCAATAAATGATAAAAGTCTTCCATCGTTTGAAGAAGGGCAGAAAATAAAATTATCAAAAGTTGAGCTCTATGAAGTAAGTATGGAACCTCCTGCCTCAAATTCAGTTTCTGTATACAGTTTTTTGGATTTGTCCTGACTACTTGTCACTATCTTGTTGTCTTTTTTTGGGGGTGGTGTAACTGGTGTTGGTGGAAGCATTGGGTAAACCATCAAGGGTTCTGTTCACGGGTCATTAATAATAATAGACGTTTGGGTTGGATCATATATTCATAGATATAACCAAATAATAAACCTCATGTCACATAATTTTTGTACGCATTACTGATAGCTAACACCATAAATTCCACAGGGGAGTACCACACCTCCAGATTTTCTTACTGAAAGTGAGCTGATCTCTCTAATGGAGAAGAATGGAATAGGAACAGATGCATCAATTCCTGTACATATCAACAATATATGTGAGCGGAATTATGTGCAGGTAGGTAGTTGACATAGAGCTTTAGTTTGTTTATCATTTTCTACA
Source organism: Medicago lupulina (assembly GCA_958299785.1). Taxonomy (NCBI): domain Eukaryota; kingdom Viridiplantae; phylum Streptophyta; class Magnoliopsida; order Fabales; family Fabaceae; genus Medicago; species Medicago lupulina. Next base: position 15,134,155 of record OY283144.1, on the reverse strand, counting down.
ATTCTTGGATATTCACCTCATCAAATTGCAGGTACAAGCTGGCCGGAAGCTTTCCCCAACCACATTAGGTATAACTTTAGTACGAGGTTATCAATCAATTGATCCAGACCTCTGCCTGCCCGATATCCGTAGCTTTATTGAGCAACAAATTACTCTTATTGCTAAGGGTCAGGTAGATCATCACCGTGTAGTGCAGCATGTAATTGAACAATTCAAACAGAAGTTTTGTTACTTTGTCAAGAAGGTTGGCCATCTACTTTTTAGTGCTTGTTTTTGGGCATCATCTGTATCTATATGATATGATTCTTCTTAGTGTTCACAGCATGACAAGTTTTCATTTATTTATTTTGTCTCGACTAAATAATGTTTCTCGATTTAAGTTTGTTTCTAGTCCCAATCTGAACATCATTTACCTTTGGATTTTGAACTTGTTTAATGAAAAATTTAAAATGAATTCATATTCTTGTTTTCAGTTAGATAGGCTATAATTGGATTAGGCATGTTTGATACATGTTTGTTTTGTCTAATATTTTCCTGTTGTTTCCATCTTTTACTTTTTATTTTTGACACTTTGTAGGCCTATATTTCTGTCAAAAAATTTATTAATAAAAACACGCTTACTTTGTAAGTTAGTGTTTATTAGGTTTAAATATGATTTTGGTCCCTGCGTTGTAGTGGTTTTTTAGTTTTATTCACCATAAGTTTTTTTGTTTGGTGTCCATCCTTGCAAATTCAAAAACAATTGTTTTTAGTCCCTAAAGTCACCTTATTGGGCCACATGGCATAATTATATTGGGCCACGTATGACGTTAGGGACTACAAAAAATAGTTTTTGAATTTCCAGGGATTGAATCCAAACAAAAAACTTACGGTGACTAGAACCAAAAATCACTATAATTGCAAGGACTAAAGTCATATTTATGCCTATCTATTATGACGCTGCTCCAATTTTTTTAGCATGTTCAATAACTTTCTTGTTCAATTTTTTTCAAGCCAAGATCATATATGAGTGCATTATGATTTCGAACTTTTTATGGGAAAATCTCCGAACATGACTCATTTTAAAATTATATCTGTTCGAACAGGGGTCCAGGGTACGTTCTAAGAATACAAGTATTAATTATTGATGTCTGACATCAGTTGCATAGTACTTGAAGATTCATATTTAAATCATTGCTTTAGGAAAACAGAATAATTGTTATACTTTTGGACTAAGTTTTGAAAGAATATTACTGTTGAATTATCTGGGGTCCAGGAGATTGCATGGACGAACTTTTTAGTATCTGTGAGCTGCTGCATATTGGGTTTATTTGATTAGGAGATGTTCCATAGCTTCCTTATATATTCTTTCATCTCCAAGTTTAGTAGGCCATGAGTCACCATGATGTTTGCAAATTATATATATTCTTTCATCTCCAAATTTAGTAGACCATGAGTTACCATGATGTTTGCAAATAAGTTGCTGATTCATTTATTCTACATTGTTCATCTACTAATTGTGTTTCTCTTATCTGGCTCAGATTGAAGCCATGGATGCATTATTTGAAGCACAATTTTCTGCACTTGTTGATTCAGGGCGTATTATGAGTAAATGTGGTAAATGCTTGCGATATATGAAGTATATTTCTGCTCAGCCACCACGTTTATATTGTGGTACATGTGAGGAGGTTTATGATCTTCCACAGAAGGGTACAATAAAGGTAGTAATCATATAACCTGTTTAATAGTATCAGAATCTGATTCCCAGCTTATCCTGTCTTTTCCTCTCTGTCTCTTCTAATCATACATGATATTTTGATATTTTAAACTGTTGAAATTATTGTGTTTTTAGATAAGGCAGGAGGGAAAAGAAAGTGTAATAGATTTAAGTTACGGTTTGATACAATAGACTAAGCACTAATCCTAGTTCTAATTAGAAAAGGAAACTAATCCTAATGATTGCTAGACTCCTAGTTCTGATTAAATAAAGAAACAAATCATGGAATATAAGTGTGTGTGTGTGTGTGTCTGTGTGTGTGTGTAATTAAGTTCAGTACTCTTCCTTTTTCTTCCCCCTCCTTATGCCGAAGAGCAATGATTTCCTCTCTTTCTGTTTTTAATTTGCCTTTTTCATTTTCTCTCCTCTCCACTCGATTGACCCTGTCCCTATTAATTGTACAGTAAAGGTTTACCATCTCTCTTGCACTACATCATTTTTTGTATAGGCCTAACTTCCTTTCAACCATCTGAGCCTTTTGCCTTGACAAGAATATAGTATTAAATGCCATTAAAAAAGGTCGTACAAAACCCTGATATTTTAAGCACTCAGAGACTTCTGATAGGCTGTTAGAGTTTGCCGTTTTTCATTATCAGAATCTTTGTTATAGTTTTTAAGTTGCATTGAACAGCCGGGCCCTGCCAGTGACTTACGATTGTCAGTGATTTAAGATTGTTATGACCATCATTACATGTACGCAAGCACCAGTGACTTCTCTTGTTTGTTTGGGCATGACCCAGAGGGCTTGCACCGTGCCTGTTTATCTTTCATTCCTTACTAGCTTTGACTGAACTAGTAATCATTTGTTTTACTACTTGGAATACTCTCACAGCTGTATGGAACAAAGATAATAATGAAAATACATTGGGTATTTCAGCGGCCAAGCTAGCTATGTTTCTACGAGGGGGCCAAATATAAATAAATGAAATAAAATATAATTTGACTGTTTTTGACAATTTTTATTGTTAACTAAGCTCTCATTGTAGTTGTTTAAGAGATCAAAAGTGTCAAAATAATACGGAATATATCTATTAAATAAGTGAATATATTTTGGCTTTCCTATTTGTACTGATTTTTGACAAATAACTTCTTTTGTGGTAGCTAAATATATATTATTGGGGTAGCTAATATCAAAATATACTAACTTAGTCAAAGAAAAAAATATTTGTTGGGGTAGCCAAAGCTACCCCTTGGCAACAAATAGCTTCGCCCCGTATCTGTAATTTGATGTCTAAGAACTTTGCTCATGCGGGTTGAGTAATACCTGATTTGCATTATTACTTTGGAAGGTTAAAAGTGATTGGAAGGGCATCATGGTATCTTCCCGTTTGATATTCAGCGTGTTCATCATGCATTTGACAATGTCTTTATTGCTTTATTATATTGTGTGACGTTCCCAGTATCTGTTATCCTCATTTGTATGATCTATCACTGCAGCTGTACAAGGAACTGACTTGTCCTTTAGACAATTTTGAGCTTTTGATCTGCTCCATGCCAGGCCCGGAAGGTAAATCATTCCCACTATGCCCTTATTGCTACAGCAATCCCCCATTTGAAGGTATCGATGCACTCATCAATTCAGCTAAAACTACTACTTCTAGCAAGACTGGCAAGGGAGCTGGCATGCCATGCAACCTATGCCCCCATCCCACTTGCCCAAATTCTTTAGTTTCCCAGGGTGTATGTGCTTGCCCAGAATGCAGTGGGACACTTGTCTTAGACCCTGTAAGTGCTCCCAAATGGCGACTTTGTTGCAATATGTGCAATTGCCTAGTTTTTCTTGCACAGGGTGCTCATAGAATCTCGACAACTAAAGAACGGTGCCCTGAATGTGACTCTTCAATCTTAGAAGTGGACTTCAACAAGAAAACAACTCCTTTGGCAGACGGGTCTACGTTGCACCGTGGTTGCATTCTTTGTGATGTATTACTACATTCCCTTGTGGAGATGAAACATGGGAGAGGCTTCAAGAGTTCACGGGGAAGAGGTAGAGGAGGAAGAACTCAAAGATATCGGGGCAGAGGACGTGGGAATGCAAAAATGATGGATCCAAAAATGAGTTTCCGAGATTTCTAAGGCTTATTTTATCACATATTTCTTGTGCTATCTTGTAATAACTTGTGTTGAAAAAATTACCACATATTTCTTGAGCTATCCTTTAATTCATTTATTTATTGTTCAATTACTATAAATTTGTTCATCAGCATAGTTGTTAATCTTCTTTGTTGTTTGGGACCCGGTCTAATCCAATAACAAATACCAAATGAACCAAATACGGGGTGTTTGGATAAGGTTTATTTTGAGCTTATACAAAACTGCTTATACAAATAAATAAAGAAAATTGCTTTTCCCACGTAAGAAGTTGCTTAAAAACACATGGAAATGACCAAAAACTCTCAGTGATAGTTAATTACAAATCGCTCTTATCTTTTGAAGTGAGTTGTAGTTAACTTACTGCTGAGGTATTTTGGTCATTTCCATGTGTTTTTAAGCAACTCCTTAAGTAGGAAAAACAATGTTCATAAATAAACTTTTAGGTATTATTCATAACTTCGTCAATGTATTTTATGATAAAACAAATCATGAATATACAATTTTCGTTAGTGAAAACTTATAAATTAACAAAAATTTATTTATTTGCATATTTTCAAAAATAAGATATTCAAACGAGACCTAGGTCCACATGTGACCATCTTTTAGTTTTTTGTTGATAGAATAATAAGTGTTAAAATTTTATTTAATTATTTAAAAAAGAAGTTATCTGCTTAGTAGGGATAAAATGATAAAATAAAAGTTTAAGCGAATGTTAATATTGGAAGAAAAATTTACACTAAAATTTATGATACTTTTTATATAAAAATAAAACATTTGAAAAATTGTTTACTGAATTAAATAAAGAAGAATTAAATTGTGGGAGCCCTTAGTATGGACCCTAAAATTAAGGTACCAACCATGAACCTCAAAGCGTGACTGACTATAGCCAGTAACCTTATGTCAATCATTTTTGGGTAAATGACTAAAATATTTGGTGGCATAAATTTCAATAATTTTTTTCCTTTATATTTTAGTTTCCTCTTCTACCAACACACATCCCTAATAAAATCAATCTGCAATTGATTCTCTTCTAAAAAGCAATTACCACTTCAATAATACGGAAGAAGTGGGTGCCATTTTACCTACGACCAATATATTTTTTTAAGTTAGAGGAAGGAGAAGTGGGTAGCATGTGGCGATTCAGAACAACATGATCTGCAAGAGTGTAAAATCCCTGTTAATAGTTAATACATTTGAACTTGGTTTCTTACTTGTTTGTCTATTTCATTAGTTGTTGTCATTGATTACTTAGATCTGATAAGTTATCACCGAGTGTTGTTCGTCATTTTAATTTTTTTTCTTTTAACATTATCCTTTAAACCAATAGTTATTGTGTATGAGTGTGTTTTTTGACACTGTGTTGGCTGAAAATATGGGAAATAGGAACAGATAGCACGACAAAAACAATTTTCTTTCCCAAAATTAAAATGAAAACTAAATGAAATGAGATAAGAATGGAAGGAATTCACTGTTTTTGTTTGAAGTGTGTCTAATTGGATATGAATTTGGATAGAGGATATGCTTTTTGTACGAACTACATCATACACAAAAAAAATCATTAAAATAGAACTCATCTTTCTTTCAAGAGAGGCACGAGTATATGAATGAAAGGAACTAAATGAACGAAAAGAAGCCTTAATAAAAATAACAACTTCAGCAACAACACCAAACGCCATTTAACGTATTCATATCCAGGCTGTAGCAGGTCATTTAATGAGGTCCATCGGTGGACCTTTATTTTTGAGGTCCATATTAGGGGCTCCCTTAAATTGTATCTATACTTTTTTTTGACAAATAAATTGTATCTATACTATATATAAAGAAAATTACCCCTTTCAACATTTTTGGGTTGGATTTTCTTTCCAAAAATGCCCTCAATTTTCAATACAAATAACACATATAACAAATAGATAAGAATAAATTTAAAAAGAGAGGGCACCACTCAAACGTTGTCTCTAATAGGATGACTATAAAGTTGGTTGATGGGTACTCCAAGAATCATGTTGAGGGACATGAGTGACCTAGATGAAATTTGCCCTCAATTTCTCCTGTTATGTAGGAGGGGCAAATTCCATCTAGGTCACTCATGTCCCTCAACATGATTCTTTGAATACCCATCAACCAACTTTATAGGCATCCTATTACAGACAACGTTTGAGTGGTGATAAAACACTCGACTCCTACATCTAGGGTACATGGGTAAAAATCCTCTCCATTTATAAAATTAAATGAAAGTTGCAATTTGAAAAGAGATAGACACAAAAATAGGTGGTGGGTCCAACACTAAGTGAGTCCCACCATCATTAATTATTTTTTACTTTTTATGTGTTTTTATCTCTCTAAATGGAACAAATGGAAAAATTTATAAATAGAGAGGATCTTAACCCAGGGTACATAGAAGTTTCAGGTCAAAGAGTGGAATATATCACTATCACTATGAGAATATCTTATGACACTTTTGATAACTTTTACTATGTGGTATTCTTATGGCGCGGTCAGTCCAATATAAATATTACTCCTAATATTTATATATATGTGAAGACTCCATATAATAGTCTCTATGCTTTAATGATATCTCATTCACAATAAAACTTTACTACAAATACTTTAAGAATAGTGTGCTTATATTTAATCGGGTCTCACAATTAAGTTATACATAATGTTCCATTAAACAGACTAACTATTCTAGGGACTTTATTATTTTGAAACAAAACAAAATCAACAAAGAAATGCCTTGTTATTATATATTCACAATATATATTTATATCAATATCATGATACATAGCCAAACTCAACCATTATAGATTGGCTACTAGGGCTTACTCCAACAGAAGTTTCAAACTCGTGCCCTCGTATTGGCCTTGCTTAACTTATTGAAAAAATGGGACGGGGCAGTCCACCTACTTGTAAATTTTTTTTTGTTCAATGGGTTAGACAAAAATTAACGTGGAGCAACCTAATCACTCAAATTTGTGTCATAAGCTTGTTTTCATCATAATTTTTTTAAAAAAAACAATTTTTTATTTATAACAACAAAAATGTGCATTAAAGATTATTTTTTTGTTGACGGACTGGCCCGCCACTAAGTGAGGCGAGGTGGGATTTCAGAGTCGGTCATCTAAATTGACTTGACTCAACTCGTCATATTTTTGACGGGCTTAAGTGGGGTGGGCCTTGCTTTGGCATCCCCACCAAAATGATGTGAGTAAGAATGTCGAAAAAAAACACGTAACAAAAATTTGATACGTATTTCCCACAATCAAATAATTTTTATACGAAAATATCCTACAAATTGTTCAACTTATGCATAATTATGCTGTCATGTTGATTGTGCATTATTCGTACAAATAAATTCACCGTGGTCTAACAATTTCAAATTCTTTTTTTACCCCTTTATATTATGAAAGGTTGAAAAGTTAACTAAAAAAAATAAGTTATAATAATTACCATTTTTTTATGTTACCCCTTTACTAATTGTGATAAAGGGGCAAACACAACATATTCATCTACTTAAGTGTTCAGTATTATTTTATTTTTTGCAATATAGCATGACCTTAATACACTATAAATTGACCAAATCATATTCTATTTGTTACAATATAAAAAAATATGACTGGAACTCTCAAGTTTGTTTATACTATGATTTTATTTCTTTCCCTTTTTCTTGTTGCTAGCGGGGAGGAGGAGAGTAAGTCTTTTTTTTTTTTCACCCTTTTCAAATTTTCTTCTTTAATTTGTAGTTCGCACACAATGTTTTATATCGCTTTAGTAACATTATTTTATTCCTTTCTTTCATTGCAGTAATAATAATTAATTGTGTAACCGCAAAAGATTGTCCAGACATTTACAACCTGTTTCCTTTAGTTTATAAGTGCATTAACAACATATGTGTAGATGTTAGGTTGGAGCCACCTTATGATATGAGTATCACACCCAAGAGAGTACACAAACGCCATGCAAAGAGGAGTGAGTTCTTGCACTAGCAAAAACTCTATGCAATATACCTTACTATTATACCACGAGTTGCCATTTAAATTTTTACTAGCACCCAATAATTATATCTTTTATATTTTTCGTTTTATAATTTCATGGATGTTGAGATTACGACTCTATACTGTAAGATGTTGATAATAAAATGAAATAAGGCACTAAATAATATTATATTTGAATTGTGTTCTTATCTCTTATTTTTGAATGTATCGCCATAGTATTGTGAGATTTGATAGACTTTGATGTTTTCAAATGCATCGGCTTGCATTGTGAGCTCAGTTTCCTTGCCATGCGATTTGAGCAAAATGACCGGAGCAAAATGAATAGAGATTTCATTAAATTATTTGAATATTTTATGATGAAACAAAGCAAACTTCTGATTTTGTTGTTTGGAAAATTGATGGAATGGAATAAATTATAACTTATTTATTTTAATTTTATCCTTTTTTTTATTCGATAAGATTTCTTCATCATATGCCAATTTTACCCTTATTTAAAAAACACTTCAATTTAAAAAAAGAAACTATAAAATCCTAAAAATATAAACTACAAAACTATATGAATCTAATTTGAGATCTATTTGATGATATTATGCTTGTACCATATTTTCCAATATTATCATATGATGGTTCTTCAAAACAACCAAAATATGTTGTCGTAAAAGAAGAAGGGTAAATAGTGATTTTTGTCCCTAAATGTACAACGGGTGATTATAATAGTCTCTTAATGTATTAAATTTTTAAAATAGTCTTTGATTTTACATCTTAACGTTAATGTGTACTAATTATGATGAACTGAGAAAGGTTAAAGTTAGGATATAGAGAAATTACAATGATGAGGGGAATAGTTCACAAAATTGGCGAAGTTGTTGGAGTTGGTTTTGATTTCCAAGGTGAAAAGGAAGAGGAGGAAGAAGAAGAATAAGAGAAGGGTGAAAGAGAATAAGACCGTAACACATGTATAGAATGAAATACAATACAAGTAGATGTAGCGTAAAATCATGAAGTAACTAATGCACCGTAGGCGGTATTGTTTACTCTCACCCACAATCATTGGCCTAGAAGAGAGATTAAGGAAGATGCTCAATTCTATTGTATTTGAATACCCTCCCAATTGAAATAAATGAAAAAGGGTTAATATGTTTTTACCCCTTCTAATTTAGACGAGTTCCGGTTTACCCCCTGTAAAAAAAAAGTTTAGATTTCAATCTTGTAATTTGAAGTTTCCTTCGAGATAGACCTTGAAATTTGAAGATTCTTTCGTTTTAGACCCTGAGGCTATCTGACTGTGTAAACATGATGATGTGGCACGCTGGGTCAACATTTTTGGATGGGTGCACTGACTGTATAATTAATTTTGTTTTTAATTTTTTTATTTTCATTTATATTAATTTAAAAATAAAAAGAAAATGAAAATTAATTTTAAAAATAGAAAAAAATTCAGATTATTTTTTTCAAAATTGAAACAATCAGAAAAAAAATCATACTTTTTTTAAAAATTTAAAAAATCAGAAACAAATTCAGATTTTTTTTCAAAAAATAAAAAAAATCAGATTTTTTTTTCGAAAATTTTATTCCAGAATTTTAAAAAATTTGAAAATTAATATTTTGAAATTAAAGAAGATCAAAAAAATCCAGATTTTATTTTCTAATATAATATAAAATTTTGTAACTTAATTTTGAAAATAAAGAAACAAACAAAAGTTACAATATATATTTCAAAATGAATTTGAAGTAAAATAAGTTCAGATTTTTTTTTTCTAAAAAATCAAAATTCTGGAAAATAAGATAAGTTTCTATTTTTATAAAAAAATATTTTTATTTTTGTAAAAAAATTTAAATATTCTGAAAAATATTTTTTTTTCAAACTATAACTTTTTATTTTTTCTGAAAAAATACAATTATGGAAAATAAGACAAGTTTTTTTTAAATAAAATTATTTTAATTTTTGTAAAAAAAAGTATTATGGAAAATAAAATATATATTTTCAAAATAACTTTTTTATTTTTTCTAGAAAAATATAAATTTGGAAAAAAAAGTTTTTTTTTTTTTTTTGAAAAATATTATCTAATTTTTTGTTTTCGTTCAGTAAAAAATTAAAAAAATATTATTTTAAAAAAAGTTTTTTAGACTTTTGATTCCATAATTTTTCTTTTTAAATAAACCTGAACTTTTTAATTTCAAATTTGTTTTACTAATTTACGAAATATATTTCTTATTTTTACAATTTTTTTATTTTTCTGAACATTTTTTTAATTTCAAATTTGTTTTTCTAAATTTTTTTTTTTTTTACAAATAAAATTTCTGATTTTTTTTATTTTTTAAGAAAAAATTTGGTTTATTTCAAAAATAATAAATTAATTATTTTTTAAAAAATCGTTTTACGATTTTTTTTATTTTCAAAGATTAATTTTCATATTTTTTAAATTATTTTTTTATTTTTTAAAAATAATAAATTATACAGTCAGCGTGCCACATAATCTGAGATGCACAGTCAGCGTGCCACTCAGCATGCCACATCAACATTTTGTCCAGTCAGATGACAACCTGGTCTAAAACGAAAGAATCTTAAATTATAAGGTTGAAGTTTAAACTTTTATTTTTATAGGGGTAAACTGTAACTCGCCCCAAATGACAGGGATTAAAAACATATTAACCCAATAAAAAATAACAGGAGATATAGATATGAGATGAAATCGATCTCGTCATGTTACACGCCTATCTATTTTCTAAAAATCCAAACAATACAATTTGACTATATATCACTCCATTTCATTATACCATATTCCATTAATTCAATACAGTCTTATTGATCAATCAATTACGAGTAAAATATCTCATGTATACTTTTCTTATATATATAATAAATCTTTAATAGAAAACAAGATAGATTATATTCTTTTTTTATAAATAGATAGATTGGTTCTAATCAATGTTAATTGAATGGAGTTTAGAATAACTTGTCCCTACCTATAACCATATCCATAGGAAACAAACAATACAAAGTGGTGGCAAACAAAAATATCATGGACTCTTACCCTTGGAGAAAAGCATGTGATTCATTTCAATGGATTTTTGTCCTAATCTTCCTCATCCTCCACTCAAGAATATTCCTACACCCCAATATTTTATTAATTTATCACTAATAATTAGCAATAATCGATAATTACACTATAACCCACATCTAATCCAATATCACTCATAGTAAATGATTTTCTTACATTTGATTAGAGACTGTTAAATAGAACTTTTTCATCATTTATAGTTATATATAACTCGATAAATTAGTATCTACAATTGCACATAATTAATAACAATACCCACATCCACCACAACCCATCTTAAATGAACCTATGAAGTGGCGTGGTGCCTTCTCCACCAACTAGTCTTCATTTCTTTCTCACACTTTCCACCATCATCAATTTTCCATTACTCTTTTCAATTTCATTCTTCCTTTCAAAAAATTCATCTTTCATCTTTCAAATGGCTCTATATGGCTCTATATCATCACCAAATTTAAATTGGCAAATTGGGCCAAAAACGATATCAAAATCAACCTCTTCTTCTATGAACTCGTATACAACAATTTCATTATCATTTTCTAGTAGCGTTTCTATGGGTCTTAACTTGAGGTTCAATCTTGCTTCAACTTCAACTCGTTCAGCTAAGAGTAACAGGTTAAGGAACCATGGTTCTCCTTTGAAAGTTGTTTGCATTGATTATCCACGTCCTGAGCTTGATGATACTGTTAATTTCATTGAAGCTTCTTACTTGTCTTCTACCTTCCGTGCTTCTCCTCGTCCTACTAAACCTTTGAAGGTTGTTATTGCTGGTGCAGGTAACATATACCCATCTTGTTTTTCTGTATCAAAATTGTAACTTTGCTGCTGAATTTGTTGTTTTTGTTGAATTTGTTATATTGGGTGTTTTTTAATTAGTACTTGTAGTTGAATAATTGACTTGACTTGAGTCTTGTTTTCTAATGGTGGTAGAAACTATGAAGCACCGACACAAACACAAAACACAACACTGACATCGCTAGTAATCTGAAAAAAAATTACGTAGTTGATTGTAATCACACATGTGGTGTTGTGTCTGCGTCGGACACGGATACGTGTTGGACACCGGGTACTCCTTCTGATGAGAAGTGTCAGTGCTACAAAGGGGGAAAGTGAGAGTGGGATAGGATTGTTATTTATATAATGAGCTTCTTGCTTGCTGTTTTAGGCAGATGTGTTCTTTATGCATGGAAGGAATTTGGAGTTCCTTTCTTATGTAAAAGCTGTTTTCATAAGATATCGAAGACTGTTTATGGAAATAAGCTGAAAATAGCTTATGAACATGTTATCAGTTGTTTTCATTAGCTATGCCCAACAGTCACACAATTGCTTATGTTAGTAGATAAAGTTGATAAAGTCAAATAAGTCAATCCAACAGTGAGCGAAAGCTTTATCACATTGTGTGAGATCCTGTGCCGATAAAGAAAAAAAAATGGAATTTATTGTTGCATTTTCAGTTTTTTTATATAATTTCAAATGAAAGGTACCATATTATCATGTTGGATATTTAAGCAAAAATTGATTATAATATTTGTGTACGAGTTTTGGCCTCTTTCTTTTTCTTTTGGATTGATTTGTTCTTCAAATTATCCCAGGACTGGCTGGTTTGTCAACTGCAAAGTATTTGGCAGATGCTGGTCACAAGCCTATATTGCTGGAGGCAAGAGACGTTCTAGGTGGCAAGGTTTTCCGACTAATTTAATCTCATTAGTCAATAGGCTTCTATTTTGTGCTTCTTGTTTTTATCATTTCAGCTTGCTGTTTAGTTAAATAAGAAACCTGTTCTTATTTGTTTGTTCCTAAATAATTTAATAATTCAAGTTCTTGTTTCAAGAATTAATTTTCTGGCTCATTGTTGTGGTAATGTTCAACTCTACATCGATTTTTTTTAAAGATTCAACAGTACTTGCAAGTTATTCATTATAGCTCAAGTTTAAATGTTTTCATGCTATTTACTTATTTTCTAAGGTTGCTGCATGGAAAGATGAAGATGGAGACTGGTATGAGACCGGCCTACATATATTCTGTAAGTTCATTACAATCTCAAGCTTAACTTTTTTTACTACACATTTGTCAATTTAATAATACACCTTTAGTAAACCTTTATCCATTGCTAAGAGAGATAAAAAAGTGAAACTGGAGGATTAAGAATTCTCCTTAAGCTGCAAAAGACACCATAGGAGAAAGAAAGTATAGAGATAAAAAGAAAAGGACATAATAAACTGTTCTTTGACCTTCTACTAACGTATGCGCTCGGTAGTTTTGGTCTTTGACACAATACCAACAATCAAGTAAAATGCCTTTTGTCTTCATTAGGATTTTGATCCTTGCTGCCTCACACATTTAGAAAGAAGGCATGGGTTAACCCGTGCTCTGTCCAAACTTCAATCTCAAAGGACTTGCATGAGTGGGAAATTTCGTCTTCTCCTAACAGTGCATGTGGAGCAGTTAGCCCTTGGCACATGTATTGAACTATTTAGATATTTCTTTTTAGTTTTTCATTCTAAATAAACAATTGGTGGAACTCAATGCTAGTATTTAATCAATATGGTTATTTTAATTATTTGAGTACTTGTTTATAATTATCCTGAGTTTACATTTTCTTTTTCTTTTTCCCGAAGTTGGGGCTTACCCTAATGTGCAGAACCTATTTGGAGAACTTGGTATTAATGATCGGTTACAATGGAAGGAGCATTCTATGATCTTTGCTATGCCAAGCAAGCCTGGAGAGTTTAGTCGATTTGATTTTCCCGAAGTCCTTCCATCTCCGTTAAATGGTAAGATGTAATACTTTACGTATGTGGTTGCATATTCTTATAACTGCCTGTAGTTGAAAGTTTCTTTAATTCACATGGAATGCCTTCTATTTTTTAAATACATACAATATTGGAACTTGCATGTCTGCTGCAAAATGTATAATACATCAATAGTATCTGGCCAGTGCGTTAAAAACATGAGTTCAGATTAAGGGATAACCCTTGGAAGTTTTAACACAGCATGCCTCTTAAAATTTGTTTTGAATATATTTAATGCATTTTGAAGCTAGTGGTATGATCAAGATATTACAACTTACTAGATTTCTTTTTCATATATCCTATCACAATTGATAATCATTGAAACCAGATGTGATAAATTGATTCCATTTTATGTGAATGAAAACACAAAGGGATCAAGGGTTTTTGTGTTTAAAAGTGATTCCAATATTCTTTGACGCTCTTATTTTGCTTCTTTTTCCTTCACTAATCTGGTTTGCATGGCTGGTATATACTTTTCTCTTTTAAAAAGAACCAACTTATTTTCTTCTTACTTAATGCAAACAAATGTTTACAAGTTGCATGCTGTGAATGTGATAACAGGAATATGGGCAATCTTGAGGAATAATGAGATGCTGACCTGGCCAGAGAAAATCAAATTTGCAATTGGACTTCTTCCAGCTATGCTTGGTGGGCAGGCATATGTTGAGGCTCAAGATGGTGTTTCTGTTAAAGAATGGATGAGAAAGCAGGTATGATAGTTGTCTTGATTCCGCAACTGCGGCAGTTCATTAATAGATTTATATTCCTTGGCTAAATTACCAGTCAAGGTCGTGGCCTGTTGTGACTTGAAAATTTCAGATGGAAATCTTGTCAGTTTATAAATGGAGTGGTGTGACTCCTAACCATCTTAGTGATACTGATAAGTATTATGAAATGAGTTGATTTAGGATGGATTTCCTGTGACTTGATGATGATATTAAGAAGTCCTTTTATCATTAAAATTCAAATTATCTCAGATGAAGCTCAGCATTAATTTATTTCATGCTACTTATATCTATCAACTGAAAAACAAACTTTGATATTATATTTGTATTAAATAATGCACTATAATTCTGGTTTTGTTTTTTCTAAAAAAAAAATAAAAAAAATTAATGCGCTAAAAGATCTTTTTGTAAAGAAAGAGTTTCCCTACTTCCAAGAGTGGGAGAATATTAAATTGTGTACTTTGTTCTTGTATCTTATTTTATCACTTATTCTAATGATGGCAGTTCTAATCATTTTCACTACTGGGAAATAAAGAAAGGATATCTGTAGTTTTTGTTGTTATATCAAATTATTACTTCGAGAATATTAAGGTCATCTACCTTCTGTTGAATTCATCTGAACATGTTGCAATCTTCTCATGGTCTACGTATTGCAAATAGTTTGTGAATAGATTATCAAAGAAAAAAAGAACAGTTTGAGAATAACATGTTGTTTATTCCATATTATAGGGCATTCCTGAACGGGTAACTGATGAAGTGTTCATAGCAATGTCAAAGGCTCTAAACTTCATCAACCCTGATGAACTTTCAATGCAATGTATTTTGATTGCTTTAAACCGATTTCTTCAGGTGCGATCATTTCCTTTTCTTAAACATTATTCTGCCTACATAAGTGTTTCTTTAACAAGGCCATTTCATTCATATTACAATTGAACATAATCAGATTAGCAATAAACTCATTCTATTTCAAATCCAAGGTTTGTGAAAGATAGGTTCAACTAATTATTATACTATTGAATTCTTCTATAGGAGAAGCATGGTTCTAAGATGGCCTTTTTGGATGGAAATCCCCCTGAAAGACTTTGTATGCCAATTGTCGAACATATTCAGTCCTTGGGCGGTGAAGTCCATCTTAATTCACGCATTAAAAATATTGAGCTAAACGATGATAACACAGTGAAGAGCTTTTTACTAACTAATGGGAAGGTGATCGAAGGGGATGCTTATGTGTCTGCAGCACCAGGTATGTTTACAAGACTTCCACACTATTAATTCATTGTTAATTGGAACTCTTGGTCTCCATTTCTTCACAAGTTTGAGTTTTTCCTCCCCTTAAAACAGTGGATATTCTGAAGCTTCTTCTTCCTGAGAACTGGAAAGGGGTTCCTTATTTCCAGAGATTGGAGAAATTAGTTGGAGTTCCAGTCATAAATGTTCACATATGGTAAGTAATGGCTTTTGATGTTGAAAACTAAGTCTATGCAAAAGTTATACCCCAATTTTTTGTCAAATAGTTTGGTCATAATTATTCTATTTTTGTACCTGATATATAAACTCTCATGTTTACTGAAAAATTTGGATTAGAAATCTGCAGCTGTCTTAAATTTTACTAATGAAAAAATATGTAAGTTATATTCTTCTTTGACCGGTTATAATAGTTTTGGTAAATGAAAAAAAAGAAGGTAAAAAACAAGATAGTTATGGAAAAACCTATTTTCAGTATGTAAAATAATCTCTGGCACTAACTGATGCAGTAATATACTTCTGTTAAAAAAAAAATCTCATTACGTTGACGTATCTTCTACAAATTCAGAATAACAACGAAATTCGTTCGTAATATTTGTCAGTGAGGATCATATTATCAGCTCCACCAGTGTGCTGACATACTATTTACGAATCAAATTTGCAGGTTTGACAGAAAACTGAAGAACACGTATGATCACCTTCTCTTTAGCAGGTTTTCCTCGCACTCTGAAACACTTGTGATGCCTAGAAGGGATAAAAGATAGGGGATTTTTAATGTTATTGTGTATGACTGTTGCAATTGTATGATGGTTTTAGCTGCGAAGATCACTTCCTTTTTCTTGTGTGAAATGGAGCTCTTTCTTTCTTTGCATTCCCGATAGCACTAGTGAATTATAAAGACATCTTTTCATCAACTCACATATATAATTTCTATTTTCCTTCATGCAGAAGTCCCCTTCTGAGTGTATATGCCGACATGTCAGTAACTTGTAAGGTAAAAGCCACCACTCAAATGTATTGATTGGCACTGATGTGGCTCAATGGTCTCTAGGGTAGCATATACCTGTGTATGTTTGTATTAAATTGAGATACCTGCATGAATTTGAGATAATGCTATATGGATAAAAAGTAAACTCTGCAAATTATCTCGGTTTTTTGTTATCTGTGACTGAATTTCTTCTGCATATATTTATTTGGTTATCGCTGAGCGTTGTAATGCTGTTTGGTAACTGTATTTCACTATCTTATTTAGGAATACTATAACCCAAACCAGTCTATGTTGGAGCTGGTTTTTGCACCAGCCGAAGAATGGATTTCACGTAGTGACGAAGATATTATCGGTGCCACAATGTCCGAACTTGCCAAACTCTTCCCTGATGAAATTTCTGCAGACCAAAGCAAAGCAAAAATCATCAAGTACCACGTTGTTAAAACACCAAGGTTTGAGTCCCACTGAGTTGGATTATTTCTTTTAACATCTTTTACTAAACATATACTGAACTTATGGCATTTTATTTTGTCTTCAGAGTCCTAATGTAACTGACTACATTGTTTCAGGTCAGTTTACAAAACTGTTCCAAATTGTGAACCGTGTCGTCCCTTACAAAGATCTCCTATAGAAGGTTTCTATTTAGCTGGAGATTACACAAAACAAAAATATTTAGCTTCCATGGAAGGTGCTGTTCTTTCCGGGAAGCTTTGTGCACAAGCTATTGTACAGGTAAATCTGTCACAGAAGCATCTACATAATTCGTCGGCAAGAAATATTAAATTTTGAACACATTTTATATTATAATTTGAGATGAAGAACTATTATTGTTGAAAGTTCCATACCGGATATTGACCTAACCGGAATAGTGGTTATAAGTGGACATCCCTTATCTTACAAACTGAATTTCTGAGGATGAGTTAGAACCACTTCATGTTCTACTTATTTGGTGTTTGAACTCCAAAGTAATTGGTTTAGTTGAATGGACTTTCATATCGACTCAAGAACTAGTAATCCACGAACGTTTTAGCTATCAAGATAATATAGCTTTCTTCTATCGTTAGTTTGTGTTGATTTGAATATTTTTTCTATCATTATCTATCACATTGCTGTCTTTAATACGCAGGATTCGGAGCTACTTGCTGCTCGGGGCCAGAAAAGAATAGCTCAAGCAAGTGCTGTTTAACAAAAACAAGATTTGAAGAAGAATTCTGGTAAGAGTACAGGAGCATCATATCAACTTTGAGGACTGTGAACTAGGTTGTTCGCCATTCGAGTCACTGTATCAATTCATACGAAGACAGGTTCCCTACAAATATTTTGGGAAAAGGCAATATCAGCATATAGAAGTTCATGATTATTTTTAGTGTGGCCAATACATGAAACGTGAGCCCTTTATTTTCTTTGTCCTCATAGTCATTTGTAGCCATGCTTGTGTTATTATGTCACTGTTTATTTATTAATTAATCTTGTAAACACACCCTTTTCTTTTAAATTTATGCACTGTCATGTATAAAAAGCTTAAAGTAGAATTGCTCCAAAATTAACTTCTAAAAAAATTGGCGAATAGAGTTAGAATTGCTTTTGCCACTTGAAAAGCACTTCTAAGACATCTAAAAATAAAACCAAACACAGTAGTAAAATTAATTTGAGTAATTTTTTTTCTTAAACATATCAATCAATAATTTTAAATCTTCAGAATATTTCTTAGCTCTCCGGAAACTGATTTCAAATATGCAATCTATTACTTAGATACAATGACAATAGGGGTTGATATAATTTGTGCTCTCCCTAGCTCTATGTTGGGATCTAAAATGTTTTTTATTTAGAAAAAAAAGTTTAAATATATGATTCTATTGTTAATCTTTGCCTGTTATTCTTTTGAGTAACAGATAATACATATAGAATAGAGATATAAATTGTAACAAAAAAAAAAAATAGATATAAATATAAAGATAGATCGTGACTAAGTGAGTTCAACCACTAATAATTATTTTATAATTTTTTTTAAAGTTATGTGTGTATTTCTTTTCCTAAATGGAAGAAATAAAGATATTTCTATCCTAACCCATTCTTTTAACCATGTACAAGAGTGTGTTGTTTCTTATTCAAATTTTTTCATTATTTCATTTTGAAAATGAAGCATTGTCAAATTTGTTGTTTTGGGTGTAACAACTGGGATTTATTTTAGTGGTAAAAAGATATTTCAAAAATTTTAAATTCAGAGTTCTGTTAGTATTTTTAGAGAAAAGTAATATAAATTATTTTATATGTGTTCTTTGAATTCAAAGGTCTTCTATATATTTTAGTTTAACATAAAAAAAAAACTTTTGTTTTGAGTGTAGTTTTTTTTGAAGTAATTTTGAGTTTCAAAATATATTTTAGTTTAATTATTTTCATCATATTTCATAATAATATCTAAAATATTCTCAATGAATATAACTTTTATATTTGAATTATTCTTTTATTTTTAATGAAAAAATTTCTATAAGAATATTTCAAAAAATGCACATACTTTTACAATATGATTGATACAATTGGTTCGAGTATCAGTTTTCTGTCATTCAAAACCACTCATCCGAACGAAATTCAAGTTAAATGATTATAAGAAACTATGATTTTTTTGTTGAATTAAGAAGTTTAATGATTAAAAATTCACCTCTTTAAAGTAAATAAACGGATGTATCCAAAATTCAAAATTCAACTTATACGTATAAAATCTAATATCTCTATCAACTGAGTGGAAGAAATGACGTGTAATGTAAATTCTATCTATATCTATTGCTTCAAAATCCAATCCAAACCTTATTCCTCTTGTTGTTGAACTCGAAATGGCTATCTTCGCTGCAACCCTAGGTTCCTTCGGCGCCATCTCCTTCCTCTCATCTTCACAATCACAACAACAAAACCCTTCTTCTTCTTCCATCGTCAATCCTTTCAATTTCCCTAAATGCCCTCAGAAGTTACCACCACCTTGTCAGTTGCACTATCGTCATCACAATTCTAAAATCATGGTATCTAGTAGTAATGATACTCAAATTGATGGATTCGACAATGGTCTTCTTCAACGCCCTCTTGCTCCTGACTCTCAGGAAGCTCTTCGCCAAGCCAGGGTCTGTATATCTTCAATTCAATTCATTGCTTTTTATGTTTCTTAATCATAGAAAAAAATAGTATAAACTTGATTTTAAGTGTAAAATTGATTCTGGCTAAAAATGGGTGTGATTTATGTTTGTATACATTAATGGATAAATGAGTTTAACATTAAATTTGAGTGTAAAAACCAATTTTAGAATAAGAAGCTCTCACTTGCAAGCCGGTTTTGTAATTATAAGATACGTCTAATATAAAAACCTATTATTAATGTCACTACACTACTATATTATGTGTTGTGTTTGCCAACGAGGTTTGGCAATTGGCACAAATGGTTGAACTTTTTGGTTCATGTTCGGAACTCCGACATTGGTAGTTTATTGTAAATCGTTGCTGACATTGCTTGTTGTGATTCTCTTTGGTCTTGCATGAGAGTTGTCTCTCTTGATCTAAATTTAAGTTTAAACTCCTCTAAAATGTGTTGTATTCTAAAACTTAATTTATGCAATGAAGTAGAGATCGTCATCTTGGAAGGCTGCAAACGCATATAGAGACAGTGGACTCATTTACCACGGTATGGTTGAGGGTTTAAATTCTGGAGGCCTGCTGGTTCGGTTTTACTCTATCACGGGCTTTCTCCCGTTCGGAGAGCTGACCCCCGTGCATTTATGGCAAGGTATCTATTCATATGTTCTTCCTTGATGCTTTGGTTTTCACAACCTATGATACTATATCGATGCCATTTAGTCACTTAATTGTGCGGACTTTGGATATATTTGTGCGGACTGTGTGATTGCCACTACTGACTTATTGCAAATTTGATCCTTTTCTGTTCAGATTCAGATAAAACTGTCCAAGACCTTGAAAGAAAGTTGGTCGGTTCCATCTTATCAGTGAAGGTATTTACATTATTTTACTACCATATACCTTTTTTTTCCTGTGAATCCAACCCTATTTGTGGCTTCTTTATCTAATAGTCCAGCCGAAGCTTCGGCATAAAATAACCATTGTTCCCTGAATCTTGAAAACTAATGTATATTATTGCGGTGCAAGAGCCATATGATTTGAGCCATTTCAAGCACTATCTGAACCTTGAAATCTAGCAAACTGTTAAAAAGGAAGTATTTAGTCCTTCCTGCATCACTTTGGTACCATAATCTGTTGGTTATGCTGAATTAGGTGATAATATTTTCAACCTGCATGCTAGGTTTAACAATCGGTTGTCTTAAATTTATAAATGACGACACGTTCTTTTGACTCTAGGTAATTGTAGTAGACGAGGAGAAACGGAAATTGGTCTTTTCTGAAAAGGAAGTTTCATGGTTTAAATATTCAAAAAATCTCAACATAGGGGACCTTTTTGAAGCAAGAGTCGCTTGTATTGTTCACTATGGTGCTTTTGTTCATCTGCGCTTCCCTGACGGTAATTACTATGCAAACTTTGTATGTTTATGGCATCCTTTTTCACTTTATCATGGAAAGGTCACAAGTCACATCACAGAATGCTGCAGGTCTTTATCACCTTTCCGGACTAATACATATCTCAGAAGTGTCGTGGGATCTAGTTCAAGATGTAAGAGACTTCTTAAGAGAAGGTGAAGAAGTGAGGGTCAAAGTTATCGCTATTGATAAGTGAGTTTTCCAATATTTATGCCTTCTAAAGTAATAGTCTGTTATTATTTGTTTTTTATAAGCGACTTCTATTATAAATGTTTGCTGGAAGGCTAAATATATGTTTTAGTATCATTGCTTGGTGGTTGCCCAATTTCCTTTATAGTAATTAACTATGTTTTTGGCTTTAAATATAGTGAAGCTATGTGATTTTCTTTTTCTCGAACCGGCTCTCGGTTTCTAAGCTGTTGAGTGCATACAAAATCTTACTTTTTTTGAAATTTAACTTTTCTTTACAATAATGAGGCGACAAAGATCAAACTCTACAAAGACTCCAATACCATGTCATAAACTCTCCCAAAAAAGTTATTAGGTGAAGGTATGTGAATGGATTTTATATCCAACATGCATGTTGACTTTTTTTGCCATTTAATCTTGCAGCGTAAACTTGAGGCTTCTACTGTCAATAAAACAGCTAGAAGAAGATCCGCTGCTAGAAACTCTGGACAAAGTAATACCTCAGGTTTGTATAAACTAAATGTGTACATAGTACTCCCTCCGTCCCTTTTTATAAGTACTCATCACATATTTGACATATATTAAGAAAAATTAGTTGTGTAATTAACATGGACATTTTGTGTATGATAATTACTATGTTATCCTTGGTGTATAAGTGTATTTAATATTAACTTTTCATATTCAAAGACAAATTAGTAGTATTAATTAGTGTTATGTTTTGAAAAATAAATAACAAACACACCTACTAATTTGAAAGAGGGCTTATATTTAGGGACATTTTTTTTTCACCAAAATATGCTTGTAATTAGGGCTACATTCCTTTTTTTAGAATTTATATATGCATGAATATGGGTATCTAAATATTTTTTTATTTTTTATTTTTTTCAAAAAAAAAGAAAAAAGAATATGGGTATCTGAATACACGTCTGTGTGAATATGTGGGGATGTGAGGACCTAAATCTAAATATGTGTATGAGCGTGTACATGTATCTGTGCATGAACATTTTTGTAACTCCGAGTTTCATTTTGAAGGATGGTTCAGCTATTCCCGATTCTTTCAGCAGTACTGCTAGCAGTCGCATCGATCCCCTACCAGGGCTGGATACAATTCTTGAAGAGCTATTGCAGGAAGATGGGTATGTTCCTATCACTGTTTGAAGTATTTAACTACTTGGAATACCCAAAACAGAGATACATCCATCCCTTGCCACATACGGTTTCAATATTTCTTTCGATAAAATGATAATATATTATTACAAGGTTTCAATATTTCTTTCGATAAAATGATAATATATTCTTACAAAGAAAGGATAGATAGTAACAATGCCCAAGGATAAGAAATCCTCCAATACAGAAAAACGAAAGCAAATGCCAAAGTGGCTCAAAAATGTAAACAGCTGCTTGATCTATATCAGAAACTGAAATTTCCTAATAAAAAAGAAACCACACCTTTATCCCATTACACAAGAATCCTTGATTGCTGCGCGGGAAAGAGTTAACAAATAGGTTCAAGAAAAGGTAAACGGGCATGTTATGATGGGGATTAGTAGGCATACAAGGTAATATGAAATTAGGTATATGTATCAAAGGAAAATCAGGGGAGGACTAAATTATGATAAGATGGTGGAATCTCGGTGTTAGGTTGATTGATTGTTGAAAATATCAAGTCCAGTAAAGAGAACAGATCAGTAAGTTAAAGTAAAAAGGTGATCAAGTAAAATTATAAGACAAACTCTTAGAGATAGAGCTAGAATTAAAAGGGGTGTGTTTAGGGATGATTTATGATAGGGCATTATATGATGTCATTTGATTACCATTTTTCTGGAAACTGCTTGCTCTATTACATAACTCCTGTTACTGTTGGAAGATTTCTCCTTATCCTACAAGCTAAGGAGATGGTTGAAATCTAATACAAAACAATTAATAATAATTGATACTCTATGCTATAATTGTAATTGAGAGCTTTCTTTGCTAAGTCATCATTACACTCATTGGCAACTCTAGTAAATTGTCTGAATCACCCAGCAATATGTAGTTTTGTTGATAATTGCTGCTCTTTGGTCACTGAACCCAAGACCTGCTCTGATCCTTTTACTTACAAAACTAGTGACGTATGTAGTTTAAAATAATTAGTAGAATATTTTCCATCATAATATAGTTCCACCTTCTTTGTTTTCCTTAATACAAAGTAAGAGCTGAACAATCTTGTACATTCATTGAAAGAATTAAATATTGATGCCACATAAATTGTTATTCGTGTGTATAATATGTAAAGAGTTACATAAGATGTTGAACCATATCAACTTGTTGAAATCCATAATAATATGAAGTATATATGACAAGTGATGACTTTTGTGTGACAGCATATACGATGCAAGAATCAGTTGTCAGGGGTTTGAAAAACGTGTGGTCTCACAAGACTTGCAGCTTTGGCTTTCTAATGTGAGTTTTCAGACTTGTTATTAATTTCATAAAAAAGTGAAAATGGTTTTTCTGATTTCTGATTCTTTCGACATCCTAGGCACCTCCCATGGATCAAAGGTTTACTCTACTTGCACGAGCTGGAAGACAGGTAACTTTCTTTCAAATAAACGAATAAATAATGTCACTTCATGATCATATTTTCACATTATTAAATAAATACACAAGATAATGTGAGATTTATAAATGTATCACATCCACTTCATGATGATGTTGGGTTCCCTAGTTGTCTTTATAAAGTGATATAAAAAATGTGAAAGCATTGTCTTTTTTTATTTATTTATGAATATCCTTTTTCTAATTTGTTGAGGAAGTTATAATATCCTGTGTGTGATTCATCCAGGTTCAGGAGATACATCTGAAAACATCCCTTGACCAGGCAGGTATCAAAAAGGCAATACAACGAGTATTGGAGCGTGTTCCTTGAATCTGATTGATTTCGGTGGCCGGTAAGGTGAACATGGGAAAGAAGAATCAAGTCTATATATGGCTTGTTGAAGTAAACATGTGGACCCTTCTTCCACCCTCTGTTTTGGAATGTCACTATTTATCTTGTTGTCTTTTCTCTCTTGTATGTCTTAGTGGAATTCCCTCCCTCTGTTTTGGAATGTAACTATTTATCTTGTTGTCTTTTCTCACTCTTGTATGTCTTAGTTGAATTCCCTCCCTCTTTGCTTGCACGGCTTTCGATTCTATTTTTGAAGGTTTCAGAAAGACATAATATTAGATAAAATGCTAAGTCCTGATTCATTTAACCTATCGCATAGAGGTTCCATTGTAATAGCTCCGTTTATTGATGATTTACTTTTAATTCAATTCAGTAATTCAAAAATGACCGCACCCTTAATGCTAAAAATAGGACTATTATTATTGTTATTATTCTGATACGAAAGGTTATTATTACACTGGTATCTTTATTGTTGCTAGTCTTCAAAAGGGTGTCCCCTTATAAGTTATTATTACACAATGTTTATGTTCTATGTTCAAACAATATATGCATGCATGAATTTGTCTTTGTCTTTGACTGTGGAAGTGTGATCTTAGGAGGAATTTACTCATGCATTGACAGCATCATAGACATATAGCTTTATGCGTGCGTGGTTGTGCATGCAACTTCTAGACGTGGCGGGGTTCACAAATTTTGTGCCACTACAAGACGTGTCTTTTGTACACGATGCCTCCAACTCTCTATGAACAATTCTATTAGTAAATTTTGTCAAATTCTGATGAGTTTTTTTTTACAAAGCTAACTAAAAGAAATGATAAAAAAAACAAAAGAAACTACTCTGAAAACAAAAGTTTTAGCAGCGTCTTCATCCAGAAGAGAAGTATGGATTAACATACCAATGTTTGAAGAGATTTCCAATTTCACCATGAAAACCGCATTTTGATGTGAAATAATTTCTGATGAGTATAAAAGTTTCGTGAAAAAATGTTGATTGGTCGTAATAGGACTAAAATTGCATGTAAACATAGTAACTAATTACCCTAATCTATTAGCACAAATGCAATTTCCAACATATATATTTCAAATGGTAAAATTCTAATATAAAGGTTGCTACCCTTAACACAAATTTTGAAGGCTACCAGCTTTTATCAACCATGCCTTTTTGTAAGTTGAAATCTTTTAACAAGAAAATACTTTTTTTAGGGGTAACAAGAAAATACACGTACTGTGAAAAAGTGTGTGCCATTTTCTTACGTAATTTGTATATGGTTTATAATGTATATAATTGGTGTTATTCAGTTTTTTTTTTAATGAAAATTGGTATTCGGTCTAAGGACCGATTAATTTGAGGGATCCAATCCAATTGTTCAATTGCAGGGGGTCTATTTAAAGTCAGAGTAAAACTCTCTATAGACTAACCCATCAAAATTGATTGCGGAGAATCAAACATAATACCTTAAAAAAAACGCACTCTAAATTCTCAAATCAACATCAACAAACTAACGTCTAAACTACTTGGTATTTTTTTATATAATTTGTGGTGATAGAAGTATAATCTTAGGGTACCTTGTAGACTTTATAAACATGCAATGTGTAATTCAAATTGTAATTAGGTTGTAATTCCACCTCAGAAAATGGAGGATTTTTTTTTTTGTCTAGTGGTTAGAATTCACACAAATAAATATAGAGAAGTGGGGTGTCCGGGGTTTGAACCCCGACCCTTACATAAATTATGCAATGTCCCTACCAACTGAGTTAAACTCACGGGGATGGAGGATTTTTTTTTCAACCCTTCAATATTTATTTTCTTGAAAAACGCCCTTCGAAAGTTATTTATTGAATGTTAAAATTAAAAAAACTCCCAGAGTTTATTTTCAATTTTCAATTCTCAATGGAATCACATCGTAACATGGTACGTACGTACACAAACGTTTCTGCCATTTTTTTTTTGTACGTGGTTTTAATATTTTTTGTGTATGCCTCAGTAAAGAAATTATTTGTGTTGTGCCGAGTTCTTATTTAGGTGTTGTATGTTTTTTTTCCTGTAGACTTGTGTACTTAGAGTTGATACTCAATCTTCTGGCTGGGAGAAGTCCATTACAAAAGTGATTAAGAGTATCAAAGGTAATAATTTACCAACATGGTGAAATCTAAGTAGTAGGTATTTGTAGATATTTACTCTTTGTTACGAGTTTGATCCTAATCTGTATATGTAAAAGGACATGTTGGAAATTTTAAACCCATGAAAACGTGTTTAGAATGTGTTTGTTAAAGAAAAAAAATTAAGCAAGTAATCATTTTTTGATGTTTTAATTTATGTCTGTTAGTTTTTTTCTTTTCTTTCAATAGTACAGTTTATATTTATGTATGTAGTAATATATGTTGAAAAAATGTTCACCCTGTTAACAAAATGAAGTTTTAGAGTAAATAATAAGAGAGACGGTTAGGGTTTCATTCATATGAGGGAAAAATATAAATGGTAAAGGTTATAATATAATTTTTTTGTTTTTTTTTAATTTCATGTAATTAGTCTCTTTTTTTTTTCTTTCAAGAAATGTAATTGCTCTTTTATTCGTAACATGTTACTTACATTTTCATTATTATTGGAATTGGACTTGTAGATGTATCATTGAGCATTGATGCAACACATGGTATTATTCAAATTTCTGGTGCGATAGATCCAATCAAGCTTTTGACAGAAATAAAAAAAGCTGAGAAACATGCTGAACTTATTGCTGCAGATATCGGGGACAACAGTGACCGTGTCCTTGGACAGTCCCACCCTAACTCCAACCACAGGAACGAATACATGAATAATGAATATAATGGCAACCATGGTCCTGCATACCATCATCATAATGATTATAATGGCAACTTCGGTAGCAAATATGGGTATGGATACAATGAATATGACGGCAAACATGGAAATGTGGTACCTTACTACAATCATAATCAATATCATTCTGATCCTTACCAATACAATGATGTTTTAGCACCACAAGCACCATCTGCTTCAGAACAAATGCAACATAACAACTCCAACATTACTATGATGATACCAATAACAACTGTGTTATTATGTGATCAGTTTGTTGGTATACATTTTACACTACTATAGTTTATTGGAACTTTTGCTTTCTGCATTTTTTATTTGGTACTTCAAATCTTCTTTTTTTAGTAAGAAGATCTTTTATTTAATTTTATTCCACCCTTTTAGGGATATTTAATTAGAGATCCTTTATTTTTTTCGATTATGGGATTTTTTAAGTTTAGATTGTGGACTACTATATTTTGTTTTGCCATCTTTTAATTTTAATTTTATTAGTTAGTATCTTTTTATCCCTTGTCAAAATTTTATTTGTATCTTATAATAGAGTGCCATCAATATTTGATTTCCCTTTTCGCTATCGTATATCAATTGGTATTCGTTTCCATGCTTCCCCATCATAACCTGTAGCCTCATTTGGAATCAATCACGATGAAACAATAATGCTAGAATATCGTGATTCACAATCATGGTAAAAGATGCAAAACCAAATCATATGCGGTTTTCCACAAAAATATTTTTCTATAGGAAAATGCTAACCAATTACTCTCAAACTTAATACCCTCACATGACATTATTTTTTGAATAAAATATTTTAGATTCAAACACAATGTTGTAATACATTATCCAACAAATGACGGATCTGGATCCTCTCCAGCTTATTTCTCTCCAGCAGTCTCTCCCACACTTCTCTTACTCGTTGGATACATCCAACGGTGGATAGATTAAAAGGGCAATAAATAAAAAACAAATTTACAAATCCAAAAAATTAGACAAACACCGTGAAAAAAGCAGCCATCAGCGACGGCCGACTGTGACAGACTTTGCAGCGCAAGGCTGCCATGGATTACAAGTTATGAAACAACAAATGAAAGAACAAGCTTCATTCTTTTCCAAATGAAGGAGGTCCCAACATGTAATCTGAAACTCCAATGGAGGCACTTGTGTTTTGGAGTTAAAAATTCCAGTAATATGTAATTACATGATTGATTGATTTTAGAAAATTGCTTTGCTTGAAATTAGCACAATATCACAAAAACAAGGTGTGGCATTTTACTCAAATTTGATAGCAGCGAAGGAGGTACGCAATTGTGGTCAGAGCGGTATTTTATTAGATCCGTTCGCAACAAATGACTATGGTGCTTGAGAAGAGTGACATCGAGGGTGTGACATGTGGAAGGAGAAGAGAGAGAAATCAGAGAAGTAAGTATCGTTTGACAAACTCTACTCTAACCGTATGAATGAAATGATTTATGGTTTGAGTTTCTATTTATATAAAGGGATAATAAATGTGTATATCTATATCTTTGTTACTCATCCCATGTTTACTTTTACTTTCATAGGTAATTTGAATGACTATGCTCATTTCATTTTTCACCAATAACACATTTTAGAGATTGTAGATTTTGTAACGGAGCAATCTTTGACCTAAAAACTTGATTTACATTACTTGCAGATGTCTGAAATGCTGAACCAGAAATCAGCCATACAAGGAAAAATTCCTTCTGGATATTTTAATGTTGTATTTGATCGAAGTGGTGATTGGTTTCGTGATGCTCAAGACATCAAATCTCTTGCTTTTGATGGTTACTTCATTTCTCTTTACAATTTACACTTAACTGCTTCACATCTAATACTGCAAGAGGAACTTAAAAATTCTGTTCCAGCACACTGAGATCCAGCTTCATTGTCCAGGTAAGCAACCACAATGCCACACCAATCATTTAAGTCGATAGATGTTAAAACAGAAAATTCGGACTAAAGTAAACGTACAGGAATACAATGATCGACCATTGAATTGTTTGGCTAATTGTGCCTACGTCTCTGACAACAAAGTGACTGTTGTAGTTTAAATACAAGCTTACAAAGTACTCGCTATGTTCGAGTGTCAGTCCACTTATCGGTGAATATGAGTCACACTCAACAATAGATGTAAATAATGTTTTAGAATGGTTTAACATGGTATAGTTACTGATGTTGATATAATTTTAGGATTACAAATGTTGCATGATTTTTGGATTAATAATGAAGTACAATGTTGCAGATTAGTTTCGCTAGGCAGGTTTATTGCGACATATGGTACACACATAATAGTAGGCATGGCTGTTGGAGGTCAAGATGTCATTTGTGTCAAACAAAAACATTCTTCAAAGGTTTCTCCTGGTTATCTCAGAAGACATTTAGAGATTTAGGAGATTTTTTATTTTCAGATTTAAGAAGCCCTTCTCTACTAGAGAGGAAGACAACAACAACAGAAGCCAAACAAAAAGTATGTATTGAGCTTTATTTTACATTTTTACATAATATCATGTTGAAAGAGTTAAAGGACCCCAGTTTCAGACCCTAGCGAAAAGAAAATACTAACATTACTTATCTGTTGATGCAATCTCTACTAGGTCCCAGAGGTTTTTAACCGTGTGTTACAATCAAGCACAATGCAGTTCACAAGTATTTCAGAAACATCAAGCAATTAAAGATGTAAGTCACGAAAGAGAAATATCTGTCGTTATTTAAATGAACGAATAAAGTTTGTAGGGTGTTTGTAGGCATGTTATCAGTTGTTTTCATTAGCTAAGCCCAACAGTCACACAATTGCTTATGTTAGTAGATAAAGTCAAATAAGTCAATCCAACAGTGAGCGAAGGCTTTATCACATTGTGTGAGATCCTATGCCGATAAAGAAAAAAAAAAGGAATTTATTGTTGCATTTTCAGTTTTTTTATATAATTTCAAATGAAAGGTAACATATTATCATGTTGGATATTTAAGCAAAAATTGATTATAATATTTGTGTACGAGTTTTGGCCTCTTTCTTTTTCTTTTGGATTGATTTGTTCTTCAAATTATCCCAGGACTGGCTGGTTTGACAACTGCAAAGTATTTGGCAGATGCTGGTCACAAGCCTATATTGCTGGAGGCAAGAGACGTTCTAGGTGGCAAGGTTTTCCGACTAATTTAATCTCATTTGGCAATAGGCTTCTATTTTGTGCTTCTTGTTTTTATCATTTCAGCTTGCTGTTTAGTTAAATAAGAAACCTGTTCTTTTTTGTTTGTTCCTAAATAATTTAATAATTCAAGTTCTTGTTTCAAGAATTAATTTTCTGGCTCATTGTTGTGGTAATGTTGAACTCTACATCGATTTTTTTTAAAGATTCAACAGTACTTGCAAGTTATTCATTATAGCTCAAGTTTAAATGTTTTCATGCTATTTACTTATTTTCTAAGGTTGCTGCATGGAAAGATGAAGATGGAGACTGGTATGAGACCGGCATACATATATTCTGTAAGTTCATTACAATCTCAAACTTAACTTTTTTTACTACACATTTGTCAATTTAATGATACACCTTTAGTAAACCTTTTTCCATTGCTAAGAGAGATAAAAAAGTGAAACTGGAGGATTAAGAATTCTCCTTAAGCTGCAAAAGACACCATAGGAGAAAGAAAGTATAGAGATAAAAAGAAAATGACATAATAAACTGTTCTTTGACCTTCTACTAACGTATGCGCTCGGTAGTTTTGGTCTTTGACACAATTCCAACAATCAAGTAAAATGCCTTTTGTCTTCATTAGGATTTTGATCCTTGCTGCCTCACGCGTTTAGAAAGAAGGCATGGGTTAACCCGTGCTCTGTCCAAACTTCAATCTCAAAGGACTTGCATGAGTGGGAAATTTGGTCTTCTCCTAACAGTGCATGTAGACCAGTTAGCCCTTGGCACATGTATTGAACTATTTAGATATTTCTTTTTAGTTTTTTATTCTAAATAAACAATTGGTGGAACTCAATGCTAGTATTTAATCAATATGGTCATTTTAATTATTTGAGTACTTGTTTATAATTATCCTGACTTTACATTTTCTTTTTCTTTTTCCCGAAGTTGGGGCTTACCCTAATGTGCAGAACCTATTTGGAGAACTTGGTATTAATGATCGGTTACAATGGAAGGAGCATTCTATGATCTTTGCTATGCCAAGAAAGCCTGGAGAGTTTAGTCGATTCGATTTTCCCGAAGTCCTTCCATCTCCGTTAAATGGTAAGATGACTGCCTGTAGTTGAAAGTTTCTTTAATTCACATGGAATGCCTTCTATTTTTGAAATACATACAATATTGGAACTTGCATGTCTGCTGCAAAATGCATAATACATCAATAGTATCTGGCCAGTGCATCAAAAACCTGAGTTCAGATTAAGGGATAACCCTTGGAAGTTTTAACACAGCATGCCTGTTAAAATTTGTTTTGAATATATTTAATGCATTTTGAAGCTAGTTGTATGATCAAGATATTACAACTTACTAGATTTCTTTTTCATATATCCTATCACAATTGATAATCATTGAAACCAGATGTGATAAATTGATTCCATTTTATGTGAATGAAAACACAAAGGGATCAAGGGTTTTTGTGTTTAAAAGTGATTCCAATATTCTTTGACGCTCTTATTTTGCTTCTTTTTCCTTCACTAATCTGGTTTGCATGGCTGGTATATACTTTTCTCTTTTAAAAAGAACCAACTTATTTTCTTCTTACTTAATGCAAACAAATGTTTACAAGTTGCATGCTGTGAATGTGATAACAGGAATATGGGCAATCTTGAGGAATAATGAGATGCTGACCTGGCCAGAGAAAATCAAATTTGCAATTGGACTTCTTCCAGCTATGCTTGGTGGGCAGGCATATGTTGAGGCTCAAGATGGTGTTTCTGTTAAAGAATGGATGAGAAAGCAGGTATGATAGTTGTCTTGATTCCGTAACTGCGGCAGTTCATTAATAGATTTATATTCCTTGGCTAAATTACCAGTCAAGGTCGTGGCCTGTTGTGACTTGAAAATTTCAGATGGAAATCTTGTCAGTTTATAAATGGAGTGGTGTGACTCCTAACCATCTTAGTGATACTGATAAGTGTTATGAAATGAGTTGATTTAGGATGGATTTCCTGTGACTTGATGATGATATTAAGAAGTCCTTTTATCATTAAAATTCAAATTATCTCAGATGAAGCTCGGCATTAATTTATTTCATGCTACTTATATCTATCAACTGAAAAACAAACTTTGATATTATATTTGTATTAAATAATGCACTATAATTCTGGTTTTGTTTTTTCTAAAAAAAAAAATAAAAAAAATTAATGCGCTGAAAGATCTTTTTGTAAAGAAAGAGTTTCCTTACTTCCAAGAGTGGGAGAATATTAAATTGTGTACCTTGTTCTTGTATCTTGTTTTATCACTTATTCTAATGATGGCAGTTCTAATCATTTTCACTACTGGGAAATAAAGAAAGGATATCTGTCGTTTTTGTTGTTATATCAAATTATTACTTCAAGAATATTAAGGTCATCTACCTTCTGTTGGATTCATCTGAACATATTGCAATCTTCTCATGGTCTACGTATTGCAAAAGGTTTGAGAATAGATTATCAAAGAAAAAAAGAACAGTTTGAGAATAACATGTTGTTTATTCCATATTATAGGGCATTCCTGAACGGGTAACTGATGAAGTGTTCATAGCAATGTCAAAGGCTCTAAACTTCGTCAACCTTGATGAACTTTCAATGCAATGTATTTTGATTGCTTTAAACTGATTTCTTCAGGTGTGATCATTTCCTTTTCTTAAACATTATTCTGCCTACATAAGTGTTTCTTTAACAAGGCCATTTCATTCATATTACAATTGAACATAATCAGATTAGCAATAAACTCATTCTATTTCAAATCCAAGGTTTGTGAAAGATAGGTTGAACTAATTATTATACTATTGAATTCTTCTATAGGAGAAGCATGGTTCTAAGATGGCCTTTGATGTTGAAAACTAAGTCTATGCAAAAGTTATACCCCAATGATTTGTTAAATAGTGTGGTCATAATTATTCTATTTTTCTACCTGATATATAAACTCTCATGTTTATTGAAAATTTGGATTAGAAATCTGCAGCTGTCTTAAATTTTACTAATGAAAAAATGTGCAAGTTATATTCTTCTTTGACCGGATATAATAGTTTTGGTAAATGAAAAAAAAGAAGGTAAAAAACAAGATAGTTATGGAAAAACCTATTTTCAGTATGTAAAATAATCTCTGGCACTAACTGATGCAGTAATATACTTCTGTTAAAAAAAAATCTCATTACGTTGACGTATCTTCTCCAAATTCAGAATAACAACGAAATTCGTTCGTAATATTTGTCAGTGAGGATCATATTATCAGCTCCACCAGTGTGCTGACATACTGTTTACGTATCAAATTTGCAGGTTTGACAGAAAACTGAAGAACACGTATGATCACCTTCTCTTTAGCAGGTTTTCCTCGCACTCTGAAACACTTGTGATGCCTAGAAGGGATAAAAGATAGGGGATTTTTAATTTTGTTGTGTATGACTGTGGCAATTGTATGATGGTTTTAGCTGCGAAGATCACTTCCTTTTTCTTGTGTGAAATGGAGCTCTTTCTTTCTTTGCATTCCCGATAGCACTAGTGAATTATAAAGACATCTTTTCATCAACTCACATCTATAATTTCTATTTTCCTTCATGCAGAAGTCCCCTTCTGAGTGTATATGCCGACATGTCAGTAACTTGTAAGGTAAAAGCCACCACTCAAATGTATTGATTGGCACTGATGTGGCCTCAATGCTCTCTAGGGTAGCATATACCTGTATATGTTTGTATTAAATTGAGATACCTGCATGAATTTGAGATAATGCTATCTGGATAAAAAGTAAACTCTGCAAATTATCTCGGTTTTTTGTTATCTGTGACTGAATTTCTTCTGCATATATTTATTTGGTTATCGCTGAGCGTTGTAATGCTGTTTGGTAACTGTGTTTCACTATCTTATTTAGGAATACTATAACCCAAACCAGTCTATGTTGGAGCTGGTTTTTGCACCAGCCGAAGAATGGATTTCACGTAGTGACGAAGATATTATCGGTGCCACAATGTCCGAAGTTGCCAAACTCTTCCCTGATGAAATTTCTGCAGACCAAAGCAAAGCAAAAATCATCAAGTACCACGTTGTTAAAACACCAAGGTTTGAGTCCCACTGAGTTGGATTATTTCTTTTAACATCTTTTACTAAACCTATACTGAACTTATGGCATTTTATTTTGTCTTCAGAGTCCTAATGTAACTGACTACATTGTTTCAGGTCGGTTTACAAAACTGTTCCAAATTGTGAACCGTGTCGTCCCTTACAAAGATCTCCTATAGAAGGTTTCTATTTAGCTGGAGATTACACAAAACAAAAATATTTAGCTTCCATGGAAGGTGCTGTTCTTTCCGGGAAGCTTTGTGCACAGGCTATTGTACAGGTAAATCTGTCACAGAAGAATCTACATAATTCGTCGGCAAGAAATATTAAATTTTGAACACATTTTATGTTATAATTTGAGATGAAGAACTATTATTGTTGAAAGTTCCATACCGGATATTGACCTAACCTGAATAGTGGTTATAAGTGGACATCCCTTATCTTACAAACTGAATTTCTGAGGATGAGTTAGAACCACTTCATGTTCTACTTATTTGGTGTTTGAACTCCAAAGTAATTGGTTTAGTTGAATGGATTTTCATATCGACTCAAGAACTAGTAATCCACAAACGTTTTAGCTATCAAGATAATATAGCTTTCTTCTATCGTTAGTTTGTGTTGATTTGAATATTTTTTCTATCACAATGCTGTCTTTAATATGCAGGATTCGGAGCTACTTGCTGCTCGGGGCCAGAAAAGAATAGCTCAAGCAAGTGCTGTTTAACAAAAACAAGATTTGAAGAAGAATTCTGGTAAGCGTAAAGGAGCATCATATCAACTTTGAGGACTGTGAACAAGCTTGTTCGCCATTCGAGTCACTGTATCAATTCATACGAAGACAGGTTCCCTACAAATATTTAGTGTGGCCAATACATGAAACGTGAGCCCTTTATTTTCTTTGTCCTCATAGTCATTTGTAGCCATGCTTGTGTTATTATGTCACTATTTATTTATTAATTAATCTTGTAAACGCACCCTTTTCTTGTAAATTTATGCACTGTCTTATATAAAAAGCTTCGAGTAGAATTGCTCCAAAATTAATTTCTAAAAAAATTGGCAAATAGAGTTAGAATTGCTTTTGCCACTTGAAAAGCACTTCTAAAACATCTAAAAGTAAAACCAAACACATTTGTAAAATTAATTCGAGTAATTTTTTTCTTAAACATATCAATCAATAATTTTAAATCTTCAGAATATTTCTTAGTTCTCCGAAAACTGATTTCAAATAAGCAATCTATTGCTTAGATACAATGACAACAGAGGTTGCTATAATTCGTGCTCTCACTAGCTCTAAGTTAGAATCTAAAATATTTTTTATTTAGAAAAATAAGTTTAAATATATGATTCTATTGTTAATCTTTGTCGGTTGTTCTTTTGAGTAACAGATAATACATATAGAATAGAGATATAAATTGTAACAAAAAAAATATAGATAGATCTTGACTTACATTAAGTGAGTTCAACCACTAATAATTATTTTATAAATTTTTTCAAAGTTATGTGTGTATTTCTTTTCCTAAATGGAAGGAATAAAGATATTTCTAAATGTAGAGAATCCTAACCCATTCCTTTAACCATGTACAAGAGTGTATTGTTTCTTATACAAATTTTTTCATTATTTCTTTTTGAAAATGAAGCATTGTCAAATTTGTTGTTTTGGGTGTAACTCTTGGGATTTATTTTAGTGGTAAAAAGACAACTCAAAGATTTTAAATTTTAGTATTTTTAGAGAAAAGTAATGTAAATTCTTTTATATGTATTCTTTGTATTCTAAGGTCTTCCATATATTTTAGTTTAACATAAAAACAAACTTTTGTTTTGAATGTAGTTTTTTTTTAAGTAATATTGAGTTTCAGAATATATTTTAGTTTAATTATTTTCACCATATTTCATAATAATATCTAAAATATTCTCAATGAATATAACTTTTATATTTGAATTATTCTTTTATTTTCAATGAAAAAATTTCTATAAGAATATTTCAAAAAATGCATATACTTTTACAATATGATTGATACAATTGGTGGAAGAAACAACGTGTAATGTAAATTCTATCTTATATCAATTGCTTCAAAATCCAATCCAAACCTTATTCCTCTTGTTGTTGAACTCGAAATGGCTATCTTCGCTGCAACCCTAGGTTCCTTCGGCGCCATCTCCTTCCTCTCATCTTCACAATCACAACAACAAAACCCTTCTTCTTCTTCCATCGTCAATCCTTTCAATTTCCCTAAATGCCCTCAGAAGTTACCACCACCTTGTCAGTTGCACTATCGTCATCACAATTCTAAAATCATGGTATCTAGTAGTAATGATACTCAAATTGATGGATTCGACAATGGTCTTCTTCAACGCCCTCTTGCTCCTGACTCTCAGGAAGCTCTTCGCCAAGCCAGGGTCTGTATATCTTCAATTCAATTCATTGCTTTTTATGTTTCTTAATCATAGTAAAAAATAGTATAAACTTATTATTGCATACGTTATGTTGGTGTGTGTTTGGTTATGCCGGGGAGGAAAATTGATTTTAAGTGTAAAATTGATTCTGGCTAAAAATGGGTGTGATTTATGTTTGTATACATTAATGGATAAATGAGTTGAACATTAAATTTGAGTGTAAAAACCAATTTTAGAATCAGAAGCTCTCACTTGCAAGCCGGTTTTGTTATTATAAGCTATGTCTAATATAAAAACCTATTATTAATGTCACTACACTAAAATGTGTTATTCTAAAACTTAATTTATGCAATGAAGTAGAGATCGTCAGCTTGGAAGGCTGCAAACGCATATAGAGACAGTGGACTCATTTACCACGGTAGGGTTGAGGGTTTAAATTCTGGAGGCCTGCTGGTTAGGTTTTACTCTATCAGGGGCTTTCTCCCGTTCAGAGAGCTGAGCCCCGTGCATTTATGTCAAGGTATCTATTCATATGTTCTTCCTTGATGCTTTGGTTTTCACAACCTATGATACTATATCGATGCCATTTAGTCACTTAATTGTGCGGACTGTGTGATTGCCACTACTGACTTATTGCAAATTTGATCCTTTTCTGTTCAGATTCAGATAAAACTGTCCAAGACCTAAAAAGAAAGTTGGTCGGTTCCATCTTATCAGTGAAGGTATGTACATTATTTTACTACCATATACCTTTTTTTCCTGTGAATCCAACCCTATTTGTGGCTTCTTTATCTAATAGTCCAGCCGAAGCTTCGGCATAAAATAACCATTGTTCCCTGAATCTTGAAAACTAATGTATATTATTGCGGTGCAAGAGCCATATGATTTGAGCCATTTCAAGCACTATCTGAACCTTGAAATCTAGCAAACTGTTAAAAAGGAAGTATTTAGTCCTTCCTGCATCATTTTGGTACCATAATCCGTTGGTTATGCTGAATTAGGTGATAATATTTTCAACCTGCATGCTAGGTTTAACAATCGGTTGTCTTAAATTTATAAATGACGAGACGTTCTTTTGACTCTAGGTAATTGAAGCAGACGAGGAGAAACGGAAATTGATCTTATCTGACAGGGAAGTTTCATGGTTTAAATATTCAAAAAATATCAACATAGGGGACATTTTTGAAGCAAGAGTCCGTTGTATTTTGGACTATGGTGCTTTTGTTCATCTGCACTTCCCTGACGGTAACTACTATGCAAACTTTGTATGTTTATGGCATCCTTTTTCACTTTATCACGGAAAGGTCACAAGTCACATCACAGAATGCTGCAGGTCTTTATTACCTTTCCGGACTAATACATATCTCAGAAGTGTCGTGGGATGTAGTTCAAGATGTAAGAGACTTCTTAAGAGAAGGTGATGAACTGAGGGTCAAAGTTATCGCTATTGATAAGTGAGTTTTCCAATATTTATGCCTTCTAAAGTAATAGTCTGTTATTATTTGTTTTTTATAAGCGACTTCTATTATAAATGTTTGCTGGAAGACTAAATATATGTTTTAGTATCATTGCTTGGTGGTTGCCTAATTTCCTTTATAGTAATTAACTATGTTTTTGGCTTTAAATATAGTGAAGCTATGTGATTTTCTTTTTCTCGAACCGGCTCTCGGTTTCTAAGCTGTTGAGTGCATACAAAATCTTACTTTTTTTGAAATTTAACTTTTCTTTACAATAATGAGGCGACAAAGATCAAACTCTACAAAGACTCCAATACCATGTCATAAACTCTCCCAAAAAAGTTATTAGGTGAAGGTATGTGAATGGATTTTATATCCAACATGCATGTTGACTTTTTTTGCCATTTAATCTTGCAGCGTAAACTTGAGGCTTATACTGTCAATAAAACAGCTGGAAGAAGATCCACTGCTAGAAACTCTGGACAAAGTAATACCTCAGGTTTGTATAAACTAAATGTGTACATAGTACTCCCTCCGTCCCTTTTTATAAGTACTCATTACATATTTGACATATATTAAGAAAAATTAGTTGTGTAATTAACATGGACATTTTGTGTATGATAATTACTATGTTATCCTCGGTGTATAAGTGTATTTAATATTAACTTGTCATATTCAAAGACAAATTGGTAGTATTAATTAGTGTTATGTTTTGAAAAATAAATAACAAACACACCTACTAATTTGAAAGAGGGCTTGTATTTAGGGACATTTTTTTTTCACCAAAATATGCTTGTAATTAGGGCTACATTCCTTTTTTTAGAATTTATATATGCATGAATATGGGTATCTAAATATTTTTTATTTTTTATTTTTTTCAAAAAAAAAGAAAGAAAAGAATATGGGTATTTGATTACACGTCTGTGTGAATATGTGGGGATGTGAGGACCTAAATCTAAATATGTGTATGAGCGTGTACATGTATCTGTGCATGAACATTTTTGTAACTCCAAGTTTCATTTTGAAGGATGGTTCAGCTGTTCCCGATTCTTTCAGCAGTACTGCTAGCAGTCGCATCGATCCCCTACCAGGGCTGGATACAATTCTTGAAGAGCTATTGCAGGAAGATGGGTATGTTGCTATCACTGTTTGAAGTATTTAACTACTTGGAATACCCAAAACAGAGATACATCCATCCCTTGCCACATACGGTTTCAATATTTCTTTCGATAAAATGATAATATATTATTACAAGGTTTCAATATTTCTTTCGATAAAATGATAATATATTATTACAAAGAAAGGATAGATAGTAATAATGCCCAAGGATAAGAAATCCTCCAATACAGAAAAATGAAAGCAAATGCCAAAGTGACTCAAAAATGTAAACAGCTGCTTGATCTATATCAGAAACTGAAATTTCCTAATAAAAAAGAAACCACACCTTTATCCCATTACACAAGAATCCTTGATTGCTGCGCGGGAAAGAGTTAACAAATAGGTTCAAGAAAAGGTAGACAGGCATGTTATGATGGGGATTAGTAGGCATACAAGGTAATATG
Source organism: Medicago lupulina (assembly GCA_958299785.1). NCBI lineage: Eukaryota > Viridiplantae > Streptophyta > Magnoliopsida > Fabales > Fabaceae > Medicago > Medicago lupulina. The sequence goes on along the minus strand of OY283144.1, from coordinate 15,094,370 downwards.
AAATTAGGTATATGTATCAAAGGAAAATCAGGGGACGACTAAATTATGATAAGATGGTGGAATCTCGGTGTTAGGTTGATTGATTGTTGAAAATATCAAGTCCAGTAAAGAGAACAGATCAGTAAGTTAAAGTAAAAAGGTGATCAAGTAAAATTATAAGACAAACTCTTAGAGATAGAGCTAGAATTAAAAGAGGTGTGTTTAGGGATGATTTATGATAGGGCATTATATGATATCATTTGATTACCATTTTTCTGGAAACTGCTTGCTCTATTACATAACTCCTGTTACTGTTGGAAGATTTCTCCTTATCCTACAAGCTAAGGAGATGGTTGAAATCTAATACAAAACAATTAATAATAATTGATACTCTATGCTATAATTGTAATTGAGAGCTTTCTTTGCTAACTCATCATTATACTCATTGGCAACTCTAGTAAATTGTCTGACTCACCCATCAATATGTAGTTTTGTTGATAATTGCCGCTCTTTGGTCACTGAACCCAAGACCTGCTCTGATCCTTTTACTTACAAAACTAGTGACGTATGTAGTTTAAAATAATTAGTAGAATATTTTCCATCATAATATAGTTCCACCTTCTTTGTTTTCCTTAATACAAAGTAAGAGCTGAACAATCTTGTACATCCATTGAAAGAATTAAATATTGATGCCACATAAATTGTTATTCTTGTGTATAATATGTAAAGAGTTACATAGGATGTTGAACCATATCAACTTGTTGAAATCCATAATAATATGAAGTATATATGACAAGTGATGACTTTTGTGTGACAGCATATACGATGCAAGAATCAGTCGTCAGGGGTTTGAAAAACGTGTGGTCTCACAAGACTTGCAGCTTTGGCTTTCTAATGTGAGTTTTCAGACTTGTTATTAATTTCATAAAAAAGTGAAAATGGTTTTTCTGATTCTTTTGACATCCTAGGCACCTCCCATGGATCAAAGGTTGACTCTACTTGCTCGAGCCGGAAGACAGGTAACTTTCTTTCAAATAAACGAATAAATAATGTCACTTCATGATCATATTTTCACATTATTACATAAATACACAAGATAATGTGAGATTTATAAATGTATCACATCCACTTCATGATGATGTTGGGTTCCCTAGTTGTCTTTATAAAGTGATATAAAAAATGTGAAAGCATTGTCTTTATTTATTTATGAATATCCTTTTTCTAATTTGTTGAGGAAGTTATAATATCCTGTGTGTGATTCATCCAGGTTCAGGAGATACATCTGAAAACATCCCTTGACCAGGCAGGTATCAAAAAGGCAATACAACGAGTATTGGAGCGTGTTCCTTGAATCTGATTGATTCCGGTAAGGCGAACATGGGAAAGAAGAATCAAGTCTATATATGGCTTGTTGAAGTAAACATGTGGACCCTTCTTCCACCCTCTGTTTTGGAATGTCACTATTTATCTTGTTGTCTTTTCTCTCTCTTGTATGTCTTAGTGGAATTCCCTCCCTCTTTGCTTGCACAGCTTTCGACCGCGACGGGAAGAGGTTCCGCTCTTAATAAGAATCACAAGATTTTGTACAGCTTTCACATCTATTTTTGAAGGTTTCAGAAAGACATAGTATTAGATAAAATGCTAAGTCTTGATTCATTTAACCTATCGCAAAGAGGTTCCATTGTAATAGCTCCGTTTATTGACGATTTAATTTTAATTCAATTCAGTAATTCAAAAATGACCGCACCCTTGACGCTAAAAATAGTACTATTATTATTGTTATTAATCTGATACGAAAGGTTATTATTACACTGGTATCTTTATTGTAGCTAGTCTTCAACAGGGTGACCCCCTATAAGTTATTATTACTCAATGTTTATGTTCTATGTTCAAACAAAGACCCTGGTGGCAGAAGGAGGAGGTGAATCATGCTTAAGCTCGACCTCCCTGAGTCTTGTCTCAAGACCCTTACCTCCACCATTAGCCAATGAATGAATTCCATGTTTTGGCCCAGTCATATACTCTCTGTTCTTTCTCTCCTTCTCAAAGTCTACCCCCATACGCTCCACACAACCTTGTACAAGGTGATCGTAAAGTTGACCATCTCTAGTAAGAGCCATCATAAGTTGAGGTATCCCAAATGGAAGTTTATCACCTCTATCAACGTGCCAGAAATGATAGACTTTACCATAAGTCTTGCAAACTTTCTCCATGTCTTTGTGCTCAATGGGTTTAGGAACATTTGGCATGAAGAGGAAACCACTCTTAACCTCAAACAAATGAGAGTGCCAGAGTCGTTTCTCCTCGTCCGGTAGAGTCAGGAACAAGTTCTCAGAGATTATGTACTCAAGACCTATAAGCTTGGCACTCTTGTCGGGGCTGTCGTAGATAAGACACTGCCTCATCTCCTCGTTTTGGTGTCCGCAATAGTGATGTGCCTCCACTTGCCTTGTCATGTCGTGTGAGTAAAAGTGAAACCTACAAGCAAAACATTCAATATATTTTTCATGAACTTTTGCAATTAAGTGCAACAAAATTAATCAACTTGCGACTTACGCGCAAAGGTGTTGGTGGATTTTGTTGAGAGGACCCAAATTTTGAATAGTAGATGTGGCAGTCTCAAGGACAGAGGTGGTGGTTTTCGTAGGCTCGCCGGGTACATGAGATTGGCCATTGTAGCTCGACATTTTTCTTGGATAGATTGATGCTTCTCTTCTCTAGTTCTATTCTCTTAGTTTGGATAGTTAGAGGCTAGATATAATATATGCATGCATGACTTTGTCTTTGTCTTTGACTGTGGAATGTGATCTTAGGAGGAATTTACTCATGCATTGACAGCATCATAGACATGCAGCTTTACGCGTGCGTGGTTGTGCATGCAACTTCTAGACGTGGCGGGATTCACAAATTTTGTGCCACTACAAGACGTGTCTTTTGTACACGATCCCTCCACTCTCTATGAACAATTCTATTAGTAAATTTTGTAAAATTCTGATGAGTTTTTTTTACAGAGCTAACTAAAAGAAAAAAAAAACAAAAGTAACTACTCTGAAAAGAAAAGTTTTAGCAGCGTCTTCATCTAGAAGAGAAGTATGGATTAACATACCAATGTTTGAAGAGACTTCCAATTTCACCATGAAAACCGCATTTTGATTTCCCTCTTTATGGGTGTCAGTGATGTTGCCTTGAGAAATAATTTCTGATGAGTTTAAAGGTATTGTTTAGCCGGTGTAAAGAAATAATTTTTGTACGATAAATTGTGTTTTTATTATATTGAATAGAGATGTATTACTATTAATCGTGCCCGAATTTAGTTGAGTTGGTAGGACAATACATGATATATTATTAACTTCTTAATGATTAATTACGTTGTCTTGAAACTTTGAGCAATATTTTTTGAAGTGGTTTTTTAGGGTTTTTTTTTTTTTGGGAGAATATTTATTTTGTAAGATGCTTATGTATTTTATAAAATTACTCGTTTCAAAATTATTTTGCAGCCTTGAAAAAGGTGAATATCGATATGCATGATACAAAATTTTCATTTTTTTTTCCTTTTTATTTTTAACAGACAAGATGACAATGTTGCACATTCTCATATAAGTGGATGAGTTGAGAGATTTAAACCCTAGTCACAACTTCAGCTTACGTTTTTGTCAATTGAATTAGCATTTGTAGGATGCGTTTGATTTGCTAAGATATAAATATTTGATGGAACAAACACAATATAAGGTAGAGCAACATAAGACAAACTTTTAATGATATTTTAGATAACTTATACTTGAGACAAAAATTTGTAATGTGATTTAGTAATGTGATTTAGTAAGGAACAAATATTTTAGTTTTTGTTATGTACTCTTATCCCCAATTTATCATGTTACTAATAGTTTAATAATCAACAATACAATTGGAATTGTATTATACTGTCTCTTAATTTTTAACGGATTAAACAATTAAATTAATTGACAATTCTTATTTGTTCTTATTATATATTTCATAAATTAAAAAAATAGGCCTCATCAATTTCTTTTTAACTTTTACAAAAATATATCAAAATAAATACTCTCTCGTGGGCGTCAGCCCTCTTCTTTTACCAAAAAATAAAAAATAATCTCTCTCTTTTACAATAAATGTCTCTTTTAAGTTTACACGATTATTAAAAAAATAATTAGTAGTGTTGATTTTAATGATAAAACTCAAAAGAAAGCAACTATTATTATAAAAGATTGTGAGTAGTTTTTTTTTTACGGAAAAAGGATTGTTAGTTGTTGAAAAAGATTCTTCCTAATACTAATATATTTTTAATTGAGATTATTATAACATGTAATTAATTTGTAGAATTTATCCAAGTTCTCCGAAGAACTCATGGAATACTATGTTTTTAATTATTCAAGTTGAGATTGGAGGACTATTATTCCTTGCATTTTCCTTTCCTCGTTTATTTTTTCTGGTTTCCTCTCGTAAACTCTCAAATAGATCCTAAGTAGACATACTCCAATCACAGCTAATCTAAATATATTTTTCGTTATAAATTTAATTCTTTTTCTTTTTCGCTGATGATTATTGGAAAAAAAAAAAAAAAGATTCGTGAAAAAATGTAGATCGGTCGTAATAGGACTAAAATTGCATGTAAACATAGTAACTAATTACCCTAATCTATTAGCACAAATGCAATTCCCAACATATATATTTCAAATGGTAAAATTCTAATATAAAGGTTGCTACCCTTAACACAAATTTTGAAGGCTACCAGCTTTTATCAAACATGCCTTTTTGTAAATTGAATTTTTTTAACAAGAAAATACTTTTTTTAGGGGTAACAAGAAAATACATGTACTGTGAAAAAGTGTGTGCCATTTTCTTACGTAAGTTGTATATGGTTTATAATGTATATAATTGGTGTTATTCAGTTTTTTTAAAATGAAAATTGGTATTCCATCTAAGTACCGATTAATTTGAGGGATCCAATCCGATTGTTCAATTTAAAGTCAAAGTAAAACTCTCTATAGATTAACCCATCGAAATTGATTGCGGAGAATCAAACATAATACTTTAAAAAAAACACACACTCTAAATTCTCAAATCAACATCAACAAACTAACGACTTAACTACTTAGTATTTTTTTATATAGTTTGTGGTGATAGAAGTATAATCTTAGGGTACCTTGTAAACTTTATAAACTTGCAATGTGTAATTCAAATTGTAATTAGATTGTAATTTCACCTCTGAAAATGGAGGATTTTTTTTTCTTCTAATAGTTTAGTGGTTAGAATTCACACAAATAAATATAGAGAAGTGGGGTGTCCGGGGTTCGAACCCCGACCCTTACATAAATGATGAATGTCCCTACCAACTGAGTTAAGCTCACGAGGACGGAAGACTTCTTTTTCAACCCCTTCAAAATTTCTTTTCTTGAAAAACACCGTTTAAAAATTATTTGTTGAATGTTAAAATTAAAAAAACTCTGAGAATTATCTCTCAAATTTTTAAGGGGGCAAAAAAGAACTAACATTGTCCCAATGGTTATCATGACTTGGGCCTTTAATCTTTTTTTTAAGGGAGCCTTTATTTTTATTTTTTTAATATAGTTTTTTGCTTAAAAAACTACCCTTTTTTTGAAAATAAAAATTCAATTTTGTTTTTTTTTAAAAAAAAATGGAAAATAAAAAAATCAATTGTTTCCATTACATTGTTCCACAAATATTAAGAGCATTAATTTTTAATTAATCCACCGAGATTTTCGAGATTCTACATGCCATATACAGTAAAACTTCACAATTCATTTTACCCAAGGTAATAGAGGCGACAAAGTGCAGAAGTTCTCAATTCCTAGTTTATTTTCAATTTTCAATGGAATCACATCGTAACATGGTACGTACGTACACAAACGTTTATGCCATTTTTTTTTTGTACGTGGTTTCAATATTTTTTGTGTATGCCTCAGAAAAGAAATTATTTGTGTTGTGCCGAGTTCTTATTTAGGTGTTGTATGTTTTTTTTCTTCCTGTAGACTTGTGTACTTAGAGTTGATACTCAATCTTCTGGCTGGGAGAAGTCCATTACAAAAGTGATTAAGAGTATCAAAGGTAATAATTTACCAACATGGTGAAATCTAAGTAGTAGGTATTTGTAGATATTTACTCTTTGTTAAGAGTTTGATCCTAATCTGTATATGTAAAAGGACATGTTGGAAATTTTAAACCCATAAGAACGTGTTTAGAATGCGTTTGTTAAAGAAAAAAAATTAAGCAAGTAATCATTTTTTAATGTTTTAATTTATGTCCGTTAGTTTTTTTCTTTTCTTTCAATAGTACAGATTATATTTATGTACTCCTCCGTCCTAAATTATAAGCAAAAAAAAAAAATCACACTTATTAAGAAAACTATAACATAAGAAATTTGGAGTATAGTTTTTTGTGTTTTCTTTGAAAAAAGTTTTATAGGAAGATGTAAAAACAATTTTCATTGGCTATTGGTTATGGAAAAAATAAAAGAGAGAGAAAATTGAAAGTAATTTGCATTTAATTTTATGAGAATAAACAAAAAAAATCTTGGAAAAGATAAAAGTTTGTCTTTTTTGCTTATATTTTGGGACAAAGAAAATGTGTTTTTTTTGCTTATATTATGGGACGGAGGGAGTATGTAGCAATATATGTTGAAAAAATGTTCACCCTGTTAACAAAATGGAGTTTTAGAGTAAATAATAAGAAAGACGGTTAGGGTTTCATTCATACGAGGGAAAAACATAAATGGTAAAGGTTCTAATATAATTTTTTTTTGTTTTTTTTTTAATTTCATGTAATTAGTCTTTTTTTTTTCTTTCAAGGAATGTAATTGGTCTTTTATTCGTAACATGTTACTTACATTTTCATTATTATTGGAATTGGACTTGTAGATGTATCATTCAGCATTGATGCAACACATGGTATTATTCGAATTTCTGGTGCGATAGATCCAATCAAGCTTTTGACAGAAATAAAAAAAGCTGGGAAACATGCTGAACTTATTGCTGCGGATATCGGCGACAACAGTGGCCGTGTCGTTGGACAGTCCCACCCTAACTCCAACCACAGGAACGTGGCAACTTTGGTAGCAAATATGGGTATGGATACAATGAATATGACGGCAGACATGGAAATGTGGTACCTTACTACAATCATAATCAATATCATTGTGATCCTTACCAATACAATGGTGTTTTAGCACCACATGCACCATCTGCTTCAGAACAAATGCAACATCAACAACTCCAACATTACTATGATGATACCAATAACAACTGTGTTATTATGTGATCAGTTTGTTGGTATATATTTTACACTACTATAGTTTATTGGAACTTTTGCTTTCTGCATTTTTTATTTGGTACTTCAAATCTTCTTTTTTTAGCAAGAAGATCTTTTATTTAATTTTATTCCCCCTTTTAGGGATATTTAATTAGAGATCCCTTATTTTTTTCGATTAGGGGATTTTTTAAGTTTAGATTGTGGACTACTATATTTTGTTTTGCCATCTTTTAATTTTAATTTTATTATTTAGTATCTTTTTATCCCTTGTCATAATTTTATTCGTATCTTATAATAGAGTGCCATCAATATTTGATTTCCCTTTTCGCTATCGTATATCAATTGGTATTCGTTTCCATGCCTCCCCATCATAACTTGTAGCCTCATTTGGGATCAATCACGATGAAACAATTATGCTAGAATATCGTGATTCACAATCATGGTAAAAGATGCAAAACCAAATCATATGCGGTTTTCCACAAAAATATTTTCCTTTAGGAAAATGCTAACCAATTACTCTCGAACTTAATACCCCCACATGACATTATTTTTTGAATAAAATATTTTAGATTCAAACACAATGTTGTAATACATTATCCAACAAATGACGAATCTGGATCCTCTCTAGCTTATTTCTCTCCAGCAGTCTCTCCCACACTTCTCTTACTCGTTGAATACATCCAGCAGTGGATAGATTAAAAGGGCAATAAATAAAAAACAAATTTACAAATCCAAAAAATTAGACAAACACCTTGAAAAAAGCAACCATCAGCGACCGCCGACGGTGACAGACTTTGCAGCGCCAGGCTGCCATGGATTACAAGTTATGAAACAAAACCCAACAACCTACCTGCTCCAGCCGGTCACTGTTTCGGGGAAAAATAAAATAAAAAAGGTACTTAAAAAACCTCTCCAATCTTCTTCTTCAAACACTGAAAATACAAGTCTTATTTCATCTCTTTCAACTGCCATGGCCCATTCCTTTATTCCGCTGAAATAAGACTGTAGATTTCAGCATTGTTACAGTGGCACTTGATAAACTAGATCTATCGCCATCTTAGGAGAATGAAAAACATTTTCCTCTCTGCAAAGGGTTCAAACATTTCACTTACACTCTCCTGAATAATCAAAAGCAGGATCGCTTCTTTTGTCGCCCCATCAACACAACTCTATTATTTAGTGATTAATTTTAAGAACAAAAAGTTCCATCTTTGTTTCAACTACAATACTGTTTCTTTTCCTTGTGTCACTGTCATCCATGTTGTTGAATAATTATAATTTCGAAGGGGTTAATTAATGGTGGAAGATTAGTGGTAATTGATGAAATGAACAAGAGAGATATTATGGTACCAGGTGGGGTTACTATTAAAGATGTTTTACAAGATATTCGTTGTGACAAAGGTGATCGTGTTCGGTTTAAATCTGATGTTCTTCCATTCAATCAGGTGTGTGCTCTTCTTTTCTCTTTTCTAACTTTTTCTTTCTTTAGAGATATAGCTTATAATTTATTTGGATAATATTGATCATTTTGTCTTTTATTATTATATTATATATAGTGACATGATAATATGATATCATTGATATGGATAGAAATTTGTGTTTGTGGCCAATTAAATAATACAAAGAGGGTCACAATACCACTAACGTGGAAATTTACCATCCTATAATATTCAATCTAAAATCTAGGTGACAAAATAGGATGAAATTATTATTAAGATGTTAACGTTTAAGTTGACATATACTCAAAAATTTTAAGACTAAATTGATCAATTTCATATACTTTATAGACTATTTATTAGAAGTTAAATTGAAAGAAGATTGATAATTTTGAGACTAAATAGATAGTTTATTCAAGATTAATTTACACTTGGTAAATGGTAATGTATCTTCGTTAATCTCAACCTAATGGTTTACAATGGATTCTAGAGGGTCCGGGTTTCTACGAGTTCAAATATGTTTACTTTTACTTTCATAGGTAATTTGAATGACTATGCTCATTTCATTTTTCACCAATAACACATTTTAGAGATTGTAGATTTTGTAACGGAGCAATCTTTGACCTAAAAACTTGATTTACATTACTTGTAGATGTCTGAAATGCTGAACCAGAAATCAGCCATACAAGGAAAAATTCCTTCTGGATATTTTAATGTTGTATTTGATCGAAGTGGTGATTGGTTTCGTGATGCTCAAGACATCAAATCTCTTGCTTTTGATGGTTACTTCATTTCTCTTTACAATTTACACTTAACTGCTTCACATCTAATACTGCAAGAGGAACTTAAAACAGAAAATTCGGTCTAAAGTAAACGTACAGGAATACAATGATCGTCCCTGACAACAAAGTGACTGTTGTAGTTTAAATACAAGCTTACAAAGTACTCGCTATGTTCGAGTGTCTGTCCACTTATTGGTGAATATGAGTCACACTCAACAATAGATGTAAATAATGTTTTAGAATGGTTTAACATGGTATATTTACTGATGTTGATATAATTTTAGGATTACAAATGTTGCATGATTTTTGGATTAATAATGAAGTACAATGTTGCTGATTAGTTTCGCTAGGCAGGTTTATTGCGACATATGGTACACACATAATAGTAGGCATGGCTGTTGGAGGTCAAGATGTCATTTGTGTCAAACAAAAACATTCTTCAAAGGTTTCTCCTGGTGATCTCAGAAGACATTTAGAGGATTTAGGAGATTTTTTATTTTCAGATTTAAGAAGCCCTTCTCTACTAGAGAGGAAGACAACAACAACAGAAGCCAAACAAAAAGTATGTATTGAGCTTTATTTTACATTTTTACATAATATCATGTTGAAAGAGTTAAAGGACCCCAGTTTCAGACCCTAGCGAAAAGAAAATACTAACATTACTTATCTGTTGATGCAATCTCTACTAGGTCCCAGAGGTTTTTAACCGTGTGTTACAATCAAGCACAATGCAGTTCAGAAGTATTTCAGAAACATCAAGCAATTAAAGATGTAAGTCACGAAAGAGAAATATCTGTCGTTATTTAAATGAACGAATAAAGTTTGTAGGGTGTTTGTAGGCATGTTATCAGTTGTTTTCATTAGCTAAGCCCAACAGTCACACAATTGCTTATGTTAGTAGATAAAGTCAAATAAGTCAATCCAACAGTGAGCGAAGGCTTTATCACATTGTGTGAGATCCTATGCCGATAAAGAAAAAAAAAAGGAATTTATTGTTGCATTTTCAGTTTTTTTATATAATTTCAAATGAAAGGTAACATATTATCATGTTGGATATTTAAGCAAAAATTGATTATAATATTTGTGTACGAGTTTTGGCCTCTTTCTTTTTCTTTTGGATTGATTTGTTCTTCAAATTATCCCAGGACTGGCTGGTTTGTCAACTGCAAAGTATTTGGCAGATGCTGGTCACAAGCCTATATTGCTGGAGGCAAGAAACGTTCTAGGTGGCAAGGTTTTCCGACTAATTTAATCTCATTTGGCAATAGGCTTCTATTTTGTGCTTCTTGTTTTTATCATTTCAGCTTGCTGTTTAGTTAAATAAGAAACCTGTTCTTTTTTGTTTGTTCCTAAATAATTTAATAATTCAAGTTCTTGTTTCAAGAATTAATTTTCTGGCTCATTGTTGTAGTAATGTTGAACTCTACATCGATTTTTTTTAAAGATTCAACAGTACTTGCAAGTTATTCATTATAGCTCAAGTTTAAATGTTTTCATGCTATTTACTTATTTTCTAAGGTTGCTGCATGGAAAGATGAAGATGGAGACTGGTATGAGACCGGCATACATATATTCTGTAAGTTCATTACAATCTCAAACTTAACTTTTTTTACTACACATTTGTCAATTTAATAATACACCTTTAGTAAACCTTTTTCCATTGCTAAGAGAGATAAAAAAGTGAAACTGGAGGATTAAGAATTCTCCTTAAGCTGCAAAAGACACCATAGGAGAAAGAAAGTATAGAGATAAAAAGAAAATGACATAATAAACTGTTCTTTGACCTTCTACTAACGTATGCGCTCGGTAGTTTTGGTCTTTGACACAATTCCAACAATCAAGTAAAATGCCTTTTGTCTTCATTAGGATTTTGATCCTTGCTGCCTCACGCGTTTAGAAAGAAGGCATGGGTTAACCCGTGCTCTGTCCAAACTTCAATCTCAAAGGACTTGCATGAGTGGGAAATTTGGTCTTCTCCTAACAGTGCATGTAGACCAGTTAGCCCAGTGTGTAAAATAATCTCTGGCATTAACTGATGCAGTAATATACTTCTGTTAAAAAAAAAAAATCTCATTACGTTGACGTATCTTCTCCAAATTCAGAATAACAACGAAATTCGTTCGTAATATTTGTCAGTGAGGATCATATTATCAGCTCCACCAGTGTGCTGAAATACTGTTTACGTATCAAATTTGCAGGTTTGACAGAAAACTGAAGAACACGTATGATCACCTTCTCTTTAGCAGGTTTTCCTCGCACTCTGAAACACTTGTGATGCCTAGAAGGGATAAAAGATAGGGGATTTTTAATTTTGTTGTGTATGACTGTGGCAATTGTATGATGGTTTTAGCTGCGAAGATCACTTCCTTTTTCTTGTGTGAAATGGAGCTCTTTCTTTCTTTGCATTCCCGATAGCACTAGTGAATTATAAAGACATCTTTTCATCAACTCACATCTATAATTTCTATTTTCCTTCATGCAGAAGTCCCCTTCTGAGTGTATATGCCGACATGTCAGTAACTTGTAAGGTAAAAGCCACCACTCAAATGTATTGATTGGCACTGATGTGGCCTCAATGCTCTCTAGGGTAGCATATACCTGTATATGTTTGTATTAAATTGAGATACCTGCATGAATTTGAGATAATGCTATCTGGATAAAAAGTAAACTCTGCAAATTATCTCGGTTTTTTGTTATCTGTGACTGAATTTCTTCTGCATATATTTATTTGGTTATCGCTGAGCGTTGTAATGCTGTTTGGTAACTGTGTTTCACTATCTTATTTAGGAATACTATAACCCAAACCAGTCTATGTTGGAGCTGGTTTTTGCACCAGCCGAAGAATGGATTTCACGTAGTGACGAAGATATTATCGGTGCCACAATGTCCGAAGTTGCCAAACTCTTCCCTGATGAAATTTCTGCAGACCAAAGCAAAGCAAAAATCATCAAGTACCACGTTGTTAAAACACCAAGGTTTGAGTCCCACTGAGTTGGATTATTTCTTTTAACATCTTTTACTAAACCTATACTGAACTTATGGCATTTTATTTTGTCTTCAGAGTCCTAATGTAACTGACTACATTGTTTCAGGTCGGTTTACAAAACTGTTCCAAATTGTGAACCGTGTCGTCCCTTACAAAGATCTCCTATAGAAGGTTTCTATTTAGCTGGAGATTACACAAAACAAAAATATTTAGCTTCCATGGAAGGTGCTGTTCTTTCCGGGAAGCTTTGTGCACAGGCTATTGTACAGGTAAATCTGTCACAGAAGAATCTACATAATTCGTCGGCAAGAAATATTAAATTTTGAACACATTTTATGTTATAATTTGAGATGAAGAACTATTATTGTTGAAAGTTCCATACCGGATATTGACCTAACCTGAATAGTGGTTATAAGTGGACATCCCTTATCTTACAAACTGAATTTCTGAGGATGAGTTAGAACCACTTCATGTTCTACTTATTTGGTGTTTGAACTCCAAAGTAATTGGTTTAGTTGAATGGATTTTCATATCGACTCAAGAACTAGTAATCCACAAACGTTTTAGCTATCAAGATAATATAGCTTTCTTCTATCGTTAGTTTGTGTTGATTTGAATATTTTTTCTATCACAATGCTGTCTTTAATATGCAGGATTCGGAGCTACTTGCTGCTCGGGGCCAGAAAAGAATAGCTCAAGCAAGTGCTGTTTAACAAAAACAAGATTTGAAGAAGAATTCTGGTAAGCGTAAAGGAGCATCATATCAACTTTGAGGACTGTGAACAAGCTTGTTCGCCATTCGAGTCACTGTATCAATTCATACGAAGACAGGTTCCCTACAAATATTTAGTGTGGCCAATACATGAAACGTGAGCCCTTTATTTTCTTTGTCCTCATAGTCATTTGTAGCCATGCTTGTGTTATTATGTCACTATTTATTTATTAATTAATCTTGTAAACGCACCCTTTTCTTGTAAATTTATGCACTGTCTTATATAAAAAGCTTCGAGTAGAATTGCTCCAAAATTAATTTCTAAAAAAATTGGCAAATAGAGTTAGAATTGCTTTTGCCACTTGAAAAGCACTTCTAAAACATCTAAAAGTAAAACCAAACACATTTGTAAAATTAATTCGAGTAATTTTTTTCTTAAACATATCAATCAATAATTTTAAATCTTCAGAATATTTCTTTGTTCTCCGAAAACTGATTTCAAATAAGCAATCTATTGCTTAGATACAATGACAACAGGGGTTGCGATAATTCGTGCTCTCACTAGCTCTAAGTTGGAATCTAAAATATTTTTTATGTAAAAAAATAAGTTTAAATATATGATTCTATTGTTAATCATTGCCGGTTGTTCTTTTGAGTAACAGATAATACATATAGAATAGAGATATAAATTGTAACAAAAAAAATATAGATAGATCTTGACTTACATTAAGTGAGTTCAACCACTAATAATTATTTTATAAATTTTTTCAAAGTTATGTGTGTATTTCTTTTCCTAAATGGAAGGAATAAATATATTTCTAAATGCAGAGAATCCTAACCCATTCTTTTAACCATGTACAAGAGTGTATTGTTTCTTATACAAATTTTTTCATTATTTCTTTTTGAAAATGAAGCATTGTCAAATTTCTTGTTTTGGGCGTAACTCTTGGGATTTATTTTAGTGGTAAAAAGACATTTCAAAGATTTTAAATTCAGAGTTCTGTTAGTATTTTTAGAGAAACGTAATGTAAATTCTTTTTTATGTGTTCTTTGAAATCTAAGGTCTTCCATATATTTTAGTTTAACATAAAAACAAACTTTTGTTTTGAGTGTAGTTTTTTTTAAGTAATTTTGAGTTTCAAAATATATTTTAGTTTAATTATTTTCATCATATTTCATAATAATATCTAAAATATTCTCAATCAATATAACTTTTATGTTTGAATTATTCTTTTATTTTCAATGAAAAAATTTCTATAAGAATATTTCAAAAAATGCACATATTTTTACAATATGATTGATATAATTGGTTCGAGCATCAGTTTTATGTCATTCAAAACCACTCATCCGAACGAAATTCAAGTTAAATGATTATAAGAAACTATGATTTTTTTGTTGAATTAATAAGTCTAATGATTAAAAATTTACCTCTTTAAAATAAATAAACGGATGTATCCAAAATTCAACTTATATATATATAATCCAATATCTCTATCAAATTAGTGGAAGAAACAACGTGTAATGTAAATTCTATCTTATATCAATTGCTTCAAAATCCAATCCAAACCTTATTCCTCTTGTTGTTGAACTCGAAATGGCTATCTTCGCTGCAACCCTAGGTTCCTTCGGCGCCATCTCCTTCCTCTCATCTTCACAATCACAACAACAAAACCCTTCTTCTTCTTCCATCGTCAATCCTTTCAATTTCCCTAAATGCCCTCAGAAGTTACCACCACCTTGTCAGTTGCACTATCGTCATCACAATTCTAAAATCATGGTATCTAGTAGTAATGATACTCAAATTGATGGATTCGACAATGGTCTTCTTCAACGCCCTCTTGCTCCTGACTCTCAGGAAGCTCTTCGCCAAGCCAGGGTCTGTATATCTTCAATTCAATTCATTGCTTTTTATGTTTCTTAATCATAGAAAAAAATAGTATAAACTTGATTTTAAGTGTAAAATTGATTCTGGCTACAAATGGGTGTGATTTATGTTTGTATACATTAATGGATAAATGAGTTGAACATTAAATTTGAGTGTAATAACCAATTTTAGAATCAGAAGCTCTCACTTGCAAGCCGGTTTTGTAATTATAAGCTACGTCTAATATAAAAACCTATTATTAATGTCACTACACTACTATATTATGTGTTGTGTTTGCCAACAAGGTTTGGCAATTGGCACAAATGGTTGAACTTTTTGGTTCATGTTCGGAACTCCGACATTGGTAGTTTATTGTAAATCGTTGCTGACATTGCTTGTTGTTATTCTCTTTGGTCTTGCATGAGAGTTGTCTCTCTTGATCTAAATTTAAGTTTAAACTCCTCTAAAATGTGTTGTGTTCTAAAACTTAATTTATGCAATGAAGTAGAGATCGTCAGCTTGGAAGGCTGCAAACGCATATAGAGACAGTGGACTCATTTACCACGGTAGGGTTGAGGGTTTTAATTCTGGAGGCCTGCTGGTTCGGTTTTACTCTATCAAGGGCTTTCTCCCGTTCAGAGAGCTGAGCCCCGTGCATTTTAGTCGAGGTATCTATTCATATGTTCTTCCTTGATGCTTTGGTTTTCACAACCTATGATACTATATTGATGCCATTTAGTCACTTAATTGTGCGGACTGTGGATATATTTGTGCGGACTGTGTGATTGCCACTACTGACTTATTGCAAATTTGATCCTTTTCTGTTCAGATTCAGATAAAACTGTCCAAGACCTAAAAAGAAAGTTGGTCGGTTCCATCTTATCAGTGAAGGTATTTACATTATTTTACTACCATATACCTTTTTTTTCCTGTGAATCCAACCCTATTTGTGGCTTCTTTATCTAATAGTCCAGCCGAAGCTTCGGCATAAAATAACCATTGTTCCCTGAATCTTGAAAACTAATGTATATTATTGCGGTGCAAGAGCCATACGATTTGAGCCATTTCAAGCACTATCTGAACCTTGAAATCTAGCAAACTGTTAAAAAGGAAGTATTTAGTCCTTCCTGCATCATTTTGGTACCATAATCCGTTGGTTATGCTGAATTAGGTGATAATATTTTCAACCTGCATGCTAGGTTTAACAATCGGTTGTCTTAAATTTATAAATGACGACACGTTCTTTTGACTCTAGGTAATTGAAGCAGACGAGGAGAAACGGAGATTGATCTTATCTGGCAGGGAAGTTTCATGGTTTAAATATTCAAAAAATATCAACATAGGGGACATTTTTGAAGCAAGAGTCGATTGTGTTTTGGACTATGGTGCTTTTGTTCATCTGCGCTTCCCTGACGGTAACTACTATGCAAACTTTGTATGTTTATGGCATCCTTTTTCACTTTATCACGGAAAGGTCACAAGTCACATCACAGAATGCTGCAGGTCTTTATTACCTTTCCGGACTAATACATATCTCAGAAGTGTCGTGGGATGTAGTTCAAGATGCAAGAGACTTCTTAAGAGAAGGTGATGAAGTGAGGGTCAAAGTTATCGCTATTGATAAGTGAGTTTTCCAATATTTATGCTTTCTAAAGTAATAGTCTGTTATTATTTGTTTTTTATAAGCGACTTCTATTATAAATGTTTGCTGGAAGACTAAATATATGTTTTAGTATCATTGCTTGGTGGTTGCCTAATTTCCTTTATAGTAATTAACTATGTTTTTGGCTTTAAATATAGTGAAGCTATGTGATTTTCTTTTTCTCGAACCGGCTCTCGGTTTCTAAGCTGTTGAGTGCATACAAAATCTTACTTTTTTTGAAATTTAACTTTTCTTTACAATAATGAGGCGACAAAGATCAAACTCTACAAAGACTCCAATACCATGTCATAAACTCTCCCAAAAAAGTTATTAGGTGAAGGTATGTGAGTGGATTTTATATCCAACATGCATGTTGACTTTTTTTGCCATTTAATCTTGCAGCGTAAACTTGAGGCTTATACTGTCAATAAAACAGCTAGAAGAAGATCCACTGCTAGAAACTCTGGACAAAGTAATACCTCAGGTTTGTATAAACTAAATGTGTACATAGTACTCCCTCCGTCCCTTTTTATAAGTACTCATTACATCTTTGACATATATTAAGAAAAATTAGTTGTGTAATTAACATGGACATTTTGTGTATGATAATTACTATGTTATCCTTGGTGTATAAGTGTATTTAATATTAACTTGTCATATTCAAAGACAAATTAGTAGTATTAATTAGTGTTTTTGAAAAATATATAACAAACACACACCTACTAATTTGAAAGAGGGCTTGTATTTAGGGACATTTTTTTTTCACCAAAATATGCTTGTTATTAGGGCTACATTCCTTTTTTAGAATTTATATATGCATGAATATGGGTATCTCAATATTTTTTTATTTTTTATTTTTTTCAAAAAAAAAGAAAGAAAAGAATACGGGTATCTGAATACACGTCTGTGTGAATATGTGGGGATGTGAGGACCTAAATCTAAATATGTGTGTGAGCGTGTACATGTATCTGTGCATGAACATTTTTGTAACTCTGAGTTTCATTTTGAAGGATGGTTCAGCTGTTCCCGATTCTTTCAGCAGTACTGCTAGCAGTCGCATCGATCCCCTACCAGGGCTGGATACAATTCTTGAAGAGCTATTGCAGGAAGATGGGTATGTTCCTATCACTGTTTGAAGTATTTAACTACTTGGAATACCCAAAACAGAGATACATCCATCCCTTGCCACATACGGTTTCAATATTTCTTTCGATAAAATGATAATATATTATTACAAAGAAAGGATAGATAGTAATAATGCCCAAGGATAAGAAATCCTCTAATACAGAAAAATGAAAGCAAATGCCAAAGTGGCTCAAAAATGTAAACAGCTGCTTGATCTATATCAGAAACTGAAATTTCCTAATAAAAAAGAAACCACACCTTTATCCCATTACACAAGAATCCTTGATTGCTGCGCGGGAAAGAGTTAACAAATAGGTTCAAGAAAAGGTAGACAGGCATGTTATGATGGGGATTAGTAGGCATACAAGGTAATATGAAATTAGGTATATGTATCAAAGGAAAATCAGGGGACGACTAAATTATGATAAGATGGTGGAATCTCGGTGTTAGGTTGATTGATTGTTGAAAATATCAAGTCCAGTAAAGAGAACAGATCAGTAAGTTAAAGTAAAAATTATAAGACAAACTCTTACAGATAGAGCTAGAATTAAAAGGGGTGTGTTTAGGGATGATTTATGATAGGGCATTATATGATGTCATTTGATTACCATTTTTCTGGAAACTGCTTGTTCTATTACATAACTCCTGTTACTGTTGGAAGATTTCTCCTTATCCTACAAGCTAAGGAGATGGTTGAAATCTAATACAAAACAATTAATAATAATTGATACTCTATGCTATAATTGTAATTCAGAGCTTTCTTTGCTAACTCATCATTACACTCATTGGCAACTCTAGTAAATTGTCTGAATCACCCAACAATATGTAGTTTTGTTGATAATTGCTGCTCTTTGGTCACTGAACCCAAGACCTGCTCTGATCCTTTTACTTACAAAACTAGTGACGTATGTAGTTTAAAATAATTAGTAGAATATTTTCCATCATAATATAGTTCCACCTTCTTTGTTTTCCTTAATACAAAGTAAGAGCTGAACAATCTTGTACATTCATTGAAAGAATTAAATATTGATCCCATATAAATTGTTATTCTTGTGTATAATATCTAAAGAGTTACATAGGATGTTGAACCATATCAACTTGTTGAAATCCATAATAATATGAAGTATATATGACAAGTGATGACTTTTGTGTGACAGCATATACGATGCAAGAATCAGTCGTCAGGGGTTTGAAAAACGTGTGGTCTCACAAGACTTGCAGCTTTGGCTTTCTAATGTGAGTTTTCAGACTTGTTATTAATTTCATAAAAAAGTGAAAATGGTTTTTCTGATTCTTTCGACATCCTAGGCACCTCCCATGGATCAAAGGTTGACTCTACTTGCTCGAGCCGGAAGACAGGTAACTTTCTTTCAAATAAACGAATAAATAATGTCACTTCATGATCATATTTTCACATTATTACATAAATACACAAGATAATGTGAGATTTATAAATGTATCACATCCACTTCATGATGATGTTGGGTTCCCTAGTTGTCTTTATAAAGTGATATAAAAAATGTGAAAGCATTGTCTTTATTTATTTATGAATATCCTTTTTCTAATTTGTTGAGGAAGTTATAATATCCTGTGTGTGATTCATCCAGGTTCAGGAGATACATCTGAAAACATCCCTTGACCAGGCAGGTATCAAAAAGGCAATACAACGAGTATTGGAGCGTGTTCCTTGAATCTGATTGATTCCGGTGGCCGGTAAGGTGATTATGGGAAAGAAGAATCAAGTCTATATATGGCTTGTTGAAGTAAACATGTGGACCCTTCTTCCACCCTCTGTTTTGGAATGTCACTATTTATCTTGTTGTCTTTTCTCTCTCTTGTATGTCTTAGTGGAATTCCCCCCCTCTGTTTTGGAATGTCACTATTTATCTTGTTGTCTTTTCTCTCTCTTGTATGTCTTGGTTGAATTCCCTCCTTCTTTGCTTGCACGGCTTTCGACTCTATTTTTTTTTTAAGGTTTCAGAAAGACAATATTAGATAAAATGCTAAGTCCTGATTCATTTAACCTATTGCATAGAGGTTCCATTTTAATAGCTCCGTTTATTGACGATTTACTTTTAATTCAATTCAGTAATTCAAAAATGACCGCACCCTTAATGCTAAAAATAGTACTATTATTATTGTTATTAATCTGATTAGAAAGGTTATTATTACAACGGTATGTTTATTGTAGCTAGTCTTCAAAAGGGTGTCCCCTTATAAGTTATTATTACACAATGTTTATGTTCTATGTTCGAACAATATATGCATGCATGACTTTGTCTTTGTCTTTGACTGTGGAAGTGTGATCTTAGGAGGAATTTACTCATGCATTGACAGCATCATAGACATATAGCTTTACGCGTGCTTGGTTGTGCCACTACAAGACGTGTCTTTTGTACACGATGCCTCCAACTCTCTATGAACAATTCTATTAGTAAATTTTGTCAAATTCTGATGAGTTTTTTTTTACAAAGCTAACTAAAAGAAATGATAAAAAAAAACAAAAGAAACTACTCTGAAAACAAAAGTTTTAGCAGCGTCTTCATCCAGAAGAGAAGTATGGATTAACATACCAATGTTTGAAGAGATTTCCAATTTCACCATGAAAACCGCATTTTGATTTCCCTCTTTATGGGTGTCAGTGATGTTGCTTTGAGAAATAATTTCTGATGAGTATAAAGGTATTGTTTAGCCGGTGTAAAGAAATAATTTTTGTATGAGAAATTGTGTTTTTATTATATTGAATAGAGATATATTACTATTAACCGTGTCTGAGCTTAGTTGAGTTGGTAGGACAATACATGATATATTATTAACTTTTTAATGATTAATTACGTTGTCTTGAAACTTTTAGTAATATTTTTTGAAGTGGTTTTTTAGGTTTTTTTTGGGAGGATATTTATTTTGTAAGATGCTTACGTATTTTATAAAATTACTCGTTTCAGAGTTATTTTGCAGCCTTGAAAAAGGTGAATATCGATATGCATAATACAAAATTCTCATTTTTTTCCTTTTTATTTTTAATAGACAAGATGACAATGTTGCACATTCTCATATAAGTGGATGAGTTGAGAGATTTAAACCCTAGTCACAACTTTAGCTTACGTTTTTGTCAATTGAATTAGCATTTGTAAGGTGCGTTTGATTTGCTAAAATATAAATATTTGATGGAACAACACAACATAAGGTAGAACAACATAAGACAAACTATTATGATTTTTTGTCTTATAGGATGTTCGGTGGACAAAAGACTAATGATATTTTAGACAACTTATACTTAGACAAAAATTTGTGATGTGATTTAGTAAAGAACATAGATTTTAGTTTTTGTGATGTGTATTGTTGATTTTAATGGTAAAATTTAAAAGAGAGCAACTGTTATTATAAAAGATTGTGAGTAGTTTGTTTTTTGAGGGAAAAAAGATTGAGTTGTTGAAAAAGATTCTTCCTAATACTAATATATTTTTAATTGAGATTATTATAACATGTAATTAATTTGTAGAATTTATCCAAGTTCTCCGAAGAACTCATGTAATACTTTGTTTTTAATTTATTTTTTTTAGCATATCAGAGGAATTCTGTATTATGAAAGAAAGAAAAAAAAAATATTCAAGTTGAGATTGGAGGACTATTATTCCTTGCATTTTCCTTTCCTCGTTTATTTTTTCTGGTTTCCTCTCGTAAACTCTCAAATAGATCCTAAGTAGACATACTCCAATCACAGCTAATCTAAATATATTTTTCGTTATAAATGTAATTCTTTTTCTTTTTCGCTGATGATTATTGGAAAAAAAAGAGTTTCGTGAAAAAAGTAGATTGGTCGTAATAGGACTAAAATTGCATGTAAACATAGTAACTAATTACCCTAATCTATTAGCACAAATGCAATTTCCAACATATATATTTCATATGGTAAAATTCTAATATAAAGGTTGCTACCCTTAACACAAATTTTGAAGGCTACCAGCTTTTATCAAACATGCCTTTTTGTAAGTTGAAATTTTTTAACAAGAAAATACCTTTTTTAGGGGTAACAAGAAAATACATGTACTGTGAAAAAGTGTGTGCCATTTTCTTACGTAATTTGTATATGGTTTATAATGTACATAATTGGTGTTATTCAGTTTGTTTTTAATGAAAATTGGTATTCGGTCTAATGACCGATTAATTTGAGGGATCCAATCCGATTGTTCAATTGTAGGGGTCTATTTAAAGTCAGAGTAAAATTCTCTATAGACTAACCCATCGAAATTGATTGCGGAGAATCAAACATAATACCTTAAAAAAAACACTCTAAATTCTCAAATCAACATCAACAAACTAACGTCTTAACTACTTGGTATTTTTTTATATAATTTGTGGTGATAGAAGTATAATCTTAGGGTACCTTGTAGACTTTATTAATTAGGTTGTAATTCCACCTTTGAAAATGGAGGATTTTTTTTTTGTCTAGTGGTTAGAATTCACACAAATACATATAGAGAAGTGGGGTGTCCGGGGTTCGAACCCCGACCCTTACATAAATTATGTAATGTCCCTACCAACTGAGATAAGCTCATGGGGACGGAGGATTTTTTTTTCAACCCCTTCAATATTTTTTTTCTTGAAAAACGCCCTTCAAAAGTAATTTATTGAATGTTAAAATTAAAAAAACTCTGAGAATTATCTCTCAAATTTTTTAGGGGGCAAAAAAATACTAACATTGTACCAATGGTTATCATGACTTGGGCCTTTAATTTTCTTTTAAGGGAGCCTTTATTTTTATTTTTATAATATAGTTTTTTTGCTAAAAAAACTACCCGTTTTTTGAAAATAAAAAATCAATTTTGTTTTTTTTTTTAAATGGAAAATAAAAAATCAATTGTTTCCATTACATTGTTCCACAAATATTAAGAGCATTAATTTTTAATTAATCCACAGAGATTTTCGAGATTCTACATGTTATATATAGTAAAGCTTCACAATTCATTTTACCCAAAGTGATAGAGGCGATAAAGTGCAGAAGTTCTCAATTCCTAGTTTATTTTCAATTTTCAATTCTCAATGGAATCACGTCATAACATGGTATGTACGTACACAAACATTTCTGCCATTTTTTTTTTTGTACGTGGTTTCAATATTTTTTGTGTATGCCTCAGAAAAGAAATTATTTGTGCTGGGCCGAGTTCTTATTTAGGTGTTGTATGTTTTTTTTTCCTGTAGACTTGTGTACTTAGTGTTGATACTCAATCTTCTGGCTGGGAGAAGTCCATTACAAAAGTGATTAAGAGTATCAAAGGTAATAATTTACCAACATGGTGAGATCTAAGTAGTAGGTATTTGTAGATATTTACTCTTTGTTACGAGTTTGATCCTAATCTGTATATGTAAAAGGACATGTTGGAAATTTTAAACCCATAAGAACGTGTTTAGAATGTGTTTGTTAAAGAAAAAAAATTAAGCAAGTAATCATTTTTTGATGTTTTAATTTATGTCTGTTAGTTTTTTTCTTT
Source organism: Medicago lupulina (assembly GCA_958299785.1). NCBI lineage: Eukaryota > Viridiplantae > Streptophyta > Magnoliopsida > Fabales > Fabaceae > Medicago > Medicago lupulina. Next base: position 15,071,068 of record OY283144.1, on the reverse strand, counting down.
TCTTTCAATAGTACAATTTATATTTATGTATGTAGCAATATATGTTGAAAAATTGTTCATCCCATTAACAAAATGGAGTTCTAGAGTAAATAATAAGAGAGACGATTAGGGTTTCATTCATATGAGGGAAAAACATAAATGGTAAAGGTTACAATATAATTTTTTTGTTTTTTTTTTAAATTTCATGTAATTAGTCTTTTTTTTTCTTTCAAGGAATGTAATTGGTCTTTTATTCGTAACATGTTACTTACATTTTCATTATTATTGAAATTGGACTTGTAGATGTATCATTCAGCATTGATGCAACACATGGTATTATTCAAATTTTTGGTGCAATAGATCCAATCAAGCTTTTGACAGAAATAAAAAAAGCTGGGAAACATGCTGAACTTATTGCTGCGGATATCGGCGACAACAGTGGCCGTGTCCTTGGACAGACCCACCCTAACTCCAACCACAAGAACGAATACATGAATAATGAATATAATGGCAACTTCGATAGCAAATATGGGTATGGATACAATGAATATGACGACATACATGGAAATGTGGTACCTTACTACAATCATAATCAATATCATTCTGATCCTTACCAATACAATGGTGTTTTAGCACCACATGCACCATCTGCTTCAGAACAAATGCAACATCAACAACTCCAACATTACTATGATGATACCAATAACAACTGTGTTATTATGTGATCAATTTATTGGTATACATTTTACACTACTATAGTTTATAGGAACTTTTGCGTTTTGCATTTTTTATTTGGTACTTCAAATCTTCTTTTCTTAGTAAAAAGATCTTTTATTTAATTTTATTCCCCCCTTTTAGGAATATTTAATTAAAGATCCTTTATTTTTTTCGATTAGGGGACTTTTTAAGTTTAGGAGGGTGTATTGAATTAGGATTTTAAAAGACAATTTTTGGTTAAAAAAGTCTTGAGGATTTTAAAAGACTTTGTAGGATTTTGATGATTTTAAAAGACTATTAAGGATTTCAATGGATTTAATTCATAAGATTTTAAAGGATTTGAAATGATTTTATGGATTTCAACAGATTTTATGAATTTTAAGAAATAATTAAAAAAAATGATCATAACACACACTCTCTTTCACAAAATCTCAATAAAAACTCTTTTATTTATTTTACTTTATTTTTTACGGGATATATATATATATATATATATATATATATATATAGAGAGAGAGAGAGAGAGAGAGAGAGAGAGAGAGAGAGAGAAGGGAGGAGAGAGAGGAAGAGAGGAAGAGAGAGGGGGGGGGAAGAGTGAGAGAGAGAGAGGGGGAGAGGAAAAGAGAGAGTAAGAGAGAAGGGAGGAGAGAGAGGGAGAGATAGTAAAATTTTTAAAAGAAAAACAATCCTAAGAAATCTTATGTTTTCATGAAAGACTTTTTCATTCTAAAATTTCACTATAAAATCCCACAAAATCCATCAAAATATGATTTATTAAACAATCCTTCGAAATTTGAATGATTTTGAATACCAATTGACTTTTTTTAAGTGATTAAGAGTCTTGATTGAATACCACATGACTTTTTTTAAATGACAAAGAATCTTGATTGAATAACACAAGACTTTCTTTAAATTGGAAAGAGTCTTGATTGAATACCACAAGACTTTTTCATGATAAAAAAGTCTTTTAAAATCTCATAGAATCATGATCCAATACACCCTTCTTAGATTGTGGACTACTATATTTTGTTTTGCCATCTTTTAATTTTAATTTTATTAGTTAGTATCTTTTTATCCCTTGTCATAATTTTATTCGTATCTTATAATAGAGTGCCATCAATATTTGATTTCCCTTTTCGCTATCGTATATTAATTGTTATTCGTTTCCATGCCTCCCCATCATAACTTGTAGCCTCATTTGGAATCAATCACGATGAAACAATAATGCTAGAATATCGTGATTCACAATCATGGTAAAAGATGCAAAACCAAATCATATGCGGTTTTCCACAAAAATATTTTCCTTTAGGAAAATGCTAACCAATTACTCTCGAACTTAATACCCCCACATGGCATTATTTTTTGAATAAAATATTTTAGATTCAAACACAATGTTGTAATACATTATCCAACAAATGATGGATCTGGATCCTCTCCAGCTTATTTCTCTCCAACAGTCTCTCCCGCACTTCTCTTACTCGTTGGATACATCCAGCGGTGGATAGATTAAAAGGGCAATAAATAAAAAACAAATTTACAAATCCAAAAAATTAGACAAACACCGTCAAAAAAGCAGCCATCAGCGACGGCCGACGATGACAGACTTTGCAGCGCCAGGCTGCCATGGATTACAAGTTATGAAACAACAAATGAAAGAACAAACTTCATTCTTTTCCAAATGAAGGAGGTCCCAACATGTGATCTGAAACTCCAATGGAGGCACTTGTGTTTTGGAGTTAAAAATTCAGTAATATGTAATTACATGATTGATTTTAGAAAATTGCTTTGCTTGAAATTAGCACAATATCACAAAAACAAGGTGTGGCATTTTACTCAAATTTGATAGCAGTGAAGGAGGTACGCAATTGTGGTCAGAGCGGTATATTACTAGATCCGTTCGCAACAAATGACTATGGTGCTTGAGAAGAGTGACATCAAGGGTGTGACATGTGGAAGGAGAAGAGAGAGAAATCAGAGAAGTAAGTATCGTTTGACAAACTCTACTCTAACCGTATGAATGAAATGATTTATGGTTTGAGTTTCTATTTATATAAAGGGATAATAAATGTGTATATCTATATCTTTGTTACTCATCCCATGTCCTTGTTTTGAAATCAGAAAAAGAAAAAAAAGAAAAAAACTCATATCCAAACTCAGTCAAAATGGGGTAAACTCATCAAATTAGATCTGGAACTCATCAAATTAGATATGGTTCAGACAGGAATCCCCATGCAACAATTTTGTTGCCATGCCTACTTATGGTAATAATTTAGTGGTTATATTGCTTTTTTTTTGTTTTTTTGAAAGAAGTGGTTATATTGCATTATGCATTCAATTAAAGATAAATAAATTTATGTCCATTTTCTTAATTTATCAGAATCCAATAAATTATGGTTGCGGCATACACAAAGTGAACGGAAAGTTATTGTGAATCCAATTAGTCCATGGCTGGTATTTTTTCTTTTCCCATTGTCCATTGACATTCAATGTGCCACTCTTGAAATAAGGTTGAATGGGACATTAATATAGTTTTTAAGTGAGTCTGAGAAGTATTGGAGTGAGGATGGAAGTGCTTTCACATTAGCAAAATGCTAGCATAGTGAGAAGTCTTGAAGACGGGTGGGAAGGTTACATATAGCTATCATATAAGCACAATGCTAGAATAGTAATAAGTCAAGTTTATTTTATATAGATAGACAGGGATGTCCCTAATATGGATCTTAAATAAAAGGGACTATGAGTGAACCCAAACAACCTACCTGCTCCAGCCGGTCACTGTTTTGGGGAAAAATAAAATAAAAAAGGTACTTAAAAAACCTCTCCAATCTTCTTCTTCAAACACTGAAAATACAAGTCTTATTTCATCTCCTTCAACTGCCATGGCCCATTCCTTTATTCCGCTGAAATAAGACTATAGATTTCAGCATTGGTACAGTGGCACTTGATAAACTAGATCTATCGCCATCTTAGGAGAATGAAAAACATCTTCCTCCTCTCTGCAAAAGGTTCAAACATTTCACTTCCACTCTCTTGAGTAATCAAAAGCAGGACCGCTTCTTTTGCCGCCCCATCAACACAACTCTATTATTTAGGAACAAAAAGTTCCATCTTTGTTTCAACTGTCATCCATGTTGTTGAATAATTATAATTTCGAATAGGTTTTCATTGGCATTTTGTCTGAACAAAATGGCTCGAATAAAACAAACCCATTATTGTGTGGAAAGAATAAAGATTGAGATGTTCTCCGTGCGGGTCTCCAAGTTCCACTACAATGGCTATTCAAGCTCCATTTAATTTCAGCACTAGATTTTAATTAATGATTTTTCTAATGGTAGTCTTCATCTGACATGATAATTTATGAAGACTATTGATTTAGATTTACGACTTACTTAAAAAAATAGATTACTGACCAATAAATGAGTTTTTTTTAGTGTTTGAAGAAAGATAAAAAAGAGTCTATTTTCATCCAAAAAAAACAAAAAGAGTGACCGAGCTGGTAATTTGTTGAGGTTCACCCATGGTCCCTTTTATTTAGGGTCTATATTAGGGGTGTCCGATAGATAGATGAATATATAGATGATCTCTATTTAGTCTTTACATAATTTTTTATTAAAAAAAGATCTTAACAATAATATTATTATTATTAGAATTGAATTTGTAGATATAACCTACACCATTGATGCTACTCATGGTGTCATTCGAATTTAAGGGGCAATAGATCCAAACAAACTATTAACTATTATTCTTTAAAAAGATCTTAACAATAATATTATTATTATTAGAATTGGATTTGTAGATATAACCTACACCATTGATGCTACTCATGGTGTCATTCGAATTTAAGGGGCAATAGATCCAAACAAACTATTAACTATTATTCTTTAAAAATAGTTAACTATTTTAATTTCTAATATATTAAATTAAATAGTACAAGCATTTTCAGAAATATTTATCACTCATTCTTAAAAAGAGTTTATGAGTCGCTCCTTAATATTTCTCTTGTTTACTACTCCCTCCGTTTTAAAATAGATATCTATTTTGGAGATTAATTTTGTTTCACAATACTTGTCCATTTCAAGTTTCAATGTAACATTAATTATTGTCTTGTCAATAATACCTTTATATATTTATTATAGAGAGAAAAAAAATAGAATGAAATAATAAATAGTTAAGGGTATTATAAAAAACACACATAATTTCATCAAAAGTAACAAAATTTATTTGGCTTCTTGGTTACAACAATTTTTCTAAAATAGACATATATTTTGAAACGGAGGAACTATTTCCTAATAATAGTATATACTATATAGTATTATTATTTTTTGCGGCGCGGTACTTCCGTCCTTTTAATAAGTTCAAACCTACTAGATTGCTAACTACTTCACCTCCTTCCATGAAGCTTCATTGGATTGGATACACTCATACATACATTGTTGAAAATTTAAATTGATAGGCAAAACAAAATTTCGTTGTCCCTTCAATATTTATTGAATTTTGTCAAATTATTATTCTGCTCTATTTGGATAATTGTAACACTTTTTGACTATTCGTCAAAAAATGAATAACACTTTTTGACTATTATTTTTCTTAATTAATAATACTGGTATTAGTATTATTTATCTTGTATTAGATTAATTTAAAAAAAGTCAGACTATAGACGTGACATTGAAAAAGAAATGAGAATTGGTCCAAAGTCAAACCAACCGCCTGACAGTAAGTCACGTTTGGCAACCAATATAATATATAAAGTTATTATGTTCTGTACATGATCTTTGATCTTTGATAACAAGTTGTTGTGTTTTTATTATTGTAGTTGGTGAATATGGAAGATGAGGGTGGAGGTTTGATGATGTTTCCAATGGAGAAAAGAGCGTTGGATTGTCTTGGTAAAGGTTTTGATCTAACAAGTGATTTTAGAATGAAATTTGCTAAGGGGTTAATTAATGGTGGAAGATTAGTGGTAATTGATGAAATGAACAAGAGAGATATTATGGTACCAAGTGGTGTTACTATTAAAGATGTTTCAGAAGATATTCGTTGTGACAAAGGTGATCGTGTTCGGTTTAAATCTGATGTTCTTCCATTCAATCAGGTTTGTGCTCTTCTTTTCTCTTTTCTAACTTTTTCTTTCTTTAGAGATATAGCTTATAATTTATTTGGATAATATTGATCACTTTGTCTTTTATTATTATATTATATATAGTGACATGATAATATGATATCGTTGATATGGATAGAAATTTGTGTTTGTGGCCAATTAAATAATACAAAGAGGGTCACAATACCACTAACGTGGAAATTTACCATCCTATAATATTCAATCTAAAATCTACGGGACAAAATAGGATGAAATTATTATGAAGATGTTAACGTTTAAGTTGGCATATGCTCAAATTTTTTAAGACTAAATTGATGGATTTCATATACTTTATAGACTATTTATTATATTTATATGATTTAGAAGTTAAATTGAAAGAATAGTGATAATTTTGAGACTAAATAGATAGTTTATTCAAAATTAATTTACATACTTGGTAAATGGTAATGTATCTTCGTTAATCTCAACCTAATGGTTTACAATGGATTCTAGAGGGTCCGGGTTTCTACGAGTTCAAATATGTTTACGTTTACTTTCATAGGTAATTTGAATGACTATGCTCATTTCATTTTTCACCAATAACACATTTTAGAGATTGTAGATTTTGTAACGGAGCAATCTTTGACCTAAAAACTTGATTTACATTACTTGTAGATGTCTGAAATGCTGAACCAGAAATCAGCCATACAAGGAAAAATTCCTTCTGGATATTTTAATGCTGTATTTGATCTAAGTGGTGATTGGTTTCGTGATGCTCAAGACATCAAATCTCTTGCTTTTGATGGTTACTTTATTTCTCTTTACAATTTACACTTAACTGCTTCACATCTAATACTGCAAGAGGAACTTAAAAAGTCTGTTCCAGCACACTGGGATCCAGCTTCATTGTCCAGGTAAGCAACCACAGTGCCACGCCAATCATTTAAGTCGATAGATGTTAAAACAGAAAATTCGGTCTAAAGTAAACGTACAGGAATACAATGATCGACCATTGAATTGTTTGGCTAATTGTGCCTACGTCTCTGACAACAAAGTGACTGTTGTAGTTTAAATACAAGTTTACAAAGTACTTGCTATGTTCGAGTGTCGGTCCACTTATCGGTGAATATGAGTCACACTCAACAATAGATGTAAATAATGTTTTAGAATGGTTTAACATGGTATAGTTACTGATGTTGATATAATTTTAGGATTACAAATGTTGCATGATTTTTGGATTAATAATGAAGTACAATGTTGCTGATTAGTTTCGTTAGGCAGGTTTATTGCGACATATGGTACACACATAATAGTAGGCATGGCTGTTGGAGGTCAAGATGTCATTTGTGTCAAACAAAAACATTCTTCAAAGGTTTCTCCTGGTGATCTCAGAAGACATTTAGAGGATTTAGGAGATTTTTTATTTTCAGATTTAAGAAGCCCTTCTCTACTAGAGAGGAAGACAACAACAACAGAAGCCAAACAAAAAGTATGTATTAAGCTTTATTTTACATTTTTACATAATATCATGTTGAAAGAGTTAAAGGACCCGAGTTTCAGACCCTAGCGAAAAAGAAAATACTAACATTACTTATCTGTTGATGCAATCTCTACTAGGTCCCAGAGGTTTTTAACCGTGTGTTGCAATCAAGCACAATGCAGTTCACAAGTATTTCAGAAACATCAAGCAAAGATGTAAGTCACGAAAGAGAAATATCTGCCGTTATTTAAATGAACGAATAAAGTTTGTAGGATGTTAGAGTCTTACTGTTATTTTTATGGAACAGGGCCTCACTATTATTTGCTCAAAAAGAGGAGGAGATGTGTTCAAGCACAGTCACTCGAGTTGGCTCCAAACAATGGCGTCTAATCCTGAAGCAATCCACTTCAAGTTTGTTCCTATTTCATCACTTCTCACCGGAATTCCTGGAAGTGGCTATCTTAGTCATGCAATCAATTTGTATCTAAGATGTAAGAAATTCTTCTACTATTTTTATCCATATCCATTTCATTTTATTTCAATTATACATGAGTTTCAATGCAATCATTTGCTGTATATCTTCATTTTCTTTTTTATTTTATTTTTATCGTTCATTGCAGATAAGCCTTCTCCTGAAGACTTACAATACTTCTTGGAGTTTCAAATTCCCAGGGAATGGGCACCCATGTTTTCTGAGCTGCCTCTGAGGCATCAAAGGAAAAAGACTTATTCTCCTCCCCTACAATTTAGTTTCATGTCTCCAAAGCTTCATATCAACTCTACACAGGTAATTTAGTTCTCACCCCTTAATAATTATGCCTTGACTTTGTCATATATTATTTCATGAAATGCGTGCACAAATATCGACATTGGGAGATGTGATTAGATGTTACCGTAACCCTCTCTCACGCTTAATTGCGTAGCAATTAAACCAAATATCATTATTATAGATGACATTATGTGACTAATGCTAATGATGACATTTAATACAAAAATATATCAGGTAGTAAGTGAACAAAAACCTGTGGTTGGCCTCCGATTATACTTGGAGGGAAGGAAATGTGATAAACTTGCAATTCATATACATCATCTTTCGAGCCTCCCAAATACAATGACACTCTCTTCAACCACCACAACTACGTGGCGAGGATCCGATGAGGACGAATCCAGCAACCAGTTTGCGGAACCAATAAGATGGAAGAAATTCGCGCATGTATGCACCTCAGTGGTCAAATATGACCCCAACTGGTTGCATGAATCAAATTCAAGCGGGGTTTATATCGTAACTGGTGCTCAACTCATTACCAAAGGGAATTGGCCTAGGAACGTACTTCATCTGCGCCTTCTCTTCACTCACATACCGAATTGCAGCATCAGGAAAACAGAATGGGCTGCTGCACCAGAAGCTTCGAGAAAATCGACTTTCTTCACAAATCTGAGCACAACATTTTCATTCACACAACAAAGTGTTACTGCTACACAGAAACAGGCCCAACAGGCAGCTGCGGCAGCTGCAACTGCACTAAACTCCGGTGTTTATCCAAATGGTCCACCTGTGCCTGTTCGTTCTGCTAAGATGCTTAAATATGTGGAAACATGTGAGGTTTTGCGAGGCCCACATGATGCTCCTGGGCATTGGTTGGTAATTGCTGCTAAGCTTGTGACAGAGGGTGGCAAGATTGGATTACAGGTCAAGTTTGCATTGTTAGATTACTAGTGTTAGGCTAACTGAGACTATATGCAGATAAATTTTGTTTTGCTTAATTTTTTGATGAACTACTGCTACATACAGATCACGTGTACATATATAAGATACTATTGTACAGTACAGTACAGTATAATACAGTACACAAAATGAGTGGTGGTGATGGCTTTTGCCTAATAGAAAAATCAAAATGCGGCTATTCTGCATTCTCTTCTTTCAATTGAGTGCACAAAGGGGAAAACTAACTGCTGTAACAAACTTCTAACTGACTAACAGAAAATTAACTTCATCAGCTAATTACAACAAATAATTTAAATAATTAATTACTAATCTCTATGCTTTAACATAGCTATAAACTATGTTTTGATATATCAATAGTTATAGCCAATTTAATGGGTTTATTTTGGTGCCATATATAATGCATCAGTTATCAGTTGATTGATTACAAATGTGGTTCACTCTTCTGTATTAACCTAGATAATTGATTTTCAATATGGTTTGAAAATCTATTTATATAAGTGGAGGCATCCATCAGCATTTTCAATATTCCTGATGTTGATTGCTAATGCTGACAAAGACGAACCGCCAATCTTGCATGGGTTTTTGTTCTGATTTTCTTAATCATGATTAGTAGTAGGGTTTACTACTAATAATGCATGCAACTTTACTTGGAAAGAAAGGAAATGTCAAAGGATGTTCAGCACTTGGCTTTGGTCAAATTATTTGATGGCCGACAGGATTGTACAATGGGGAATGATAGACAGATATTATCTAGAAACATCGTCTTTTTCTAGACCTAATAGCATTCAAATTTAATCCTCAACATGCACAATCATAATAATCATTCACTTAACCACCATGACGATTGAGTAAGTACATTTTGATGATAATTGACATAACAATTAAATGAGCACACAATGAAAGTAATGGCCGTTATATAATTAAGCATTGCAACAAATGATTAAATATGCTAGTAATAGCCCTTAGATCCAGTGAGAGAAATTTGTATTCTTTAAACAAGATATTGTCAAAATTTAAATACGAGAGTTATAATAATTAAAAATGAAGGACATGTAATCAAAAAAAAAAGAAAAAGAAAATGAAGGACATGAAATATCATCTTAGTGGGACGATTTTTCTTAAACTGGAGCTACACCAGACGCATTAGAAGTTATCCAAAACTAAGAAATTACTCAAAGACATCAAAGAAAGTTTCATACAATCCACCAATCACTCATTTATAGTGTTATAAGTGTAAATGGCATTTAATTAGCACATTAAAATTTTGGTTGATGTCCAAGAGTAGTTCAAGTAGTTGAGCATCCAAAGAACTTTAAGAAGGAATTATCTAGAGTCAAAACTTGTTAAGAGTGTGGAAAAGTTTCACGAGCAACAATAGGTTAATGGTCCAAGACCACTAGAAAAAGAGATGTCGTATCTATTGTTGGTTTCAAGTGTTAGTGGTTAGTCTTATATGACTATGAATGAATTAAATATTACGTATAAAAGAAAAGATGATTTATATTCTTAATTCATTAGAGTTTTAGATGAAGATGTGGTGTTTATCTCTCTTATGGTCTTAGAATATTTGCTGGATGTTGCTTCTAACAAATGGTATTAGAGATTTGGTTCAGCTTGATGAATAGCCAATGAGATAACATAAAGAGCTGAGATGACATACTAACAACCAATGTTTACTTTTACTTACAAAATAAAATGGTTGATGATTATTGATTACTACAAGTTATGCTTTTGTCTCCTTTATTTTCCTTTTTCTGATTTCATCCATTAGCAAAGAGTACGTGGCCTTAATATGGGAAAAGTTTTTGGACCACCAATATGGACCCCATTTCTATCCAATCTCCACTCTTCACATTCTAACGGTTAATAAAAAAATTACACTATATGAGCATCTTTACTTAGATGAGAATTTTTATTTTCATTCTTTGAGTCAATTTTAGTCGTTAAAAAAGGGAAAGGAACCATAGAAAAAAGAGGGGGAGGAATACTAGCAATGTAGCATGCATGGAACTAACACTAATTGATAAACAGAAAGTTGAGTTCCAATTCCAGAAAGATACAAATGCCAAATTACTCAAGTTAAAATCTCTCAGTTAAGTGTTCCCCAGTTCCTCTGAATTTCAAAGTAGTAACTCACATCCAAGTAGCATTTTTTATCATCATCTACAAACTGAAACAAGAAAAAAAAAAATTGAGTTATTTAATTCTTCCTATTTATTGCCACCCCAATTGATATAAAAATAAAATAAAAAAAATAAGAAATGCAACGTGTTAAGATTGTTTTACCTTGGTTCTTGCTGCATAGGTTCCTCTAGCAAATATACCAGAAGGAGTAGTTTCTTCTTCCAATTCATATGTATATGGTTCATGCTGAGGACTAAAAGTTCCAAACATTTTTTTTCTGCTGTCAACTGTTACAACAAATCCATTTCCATGTTACTAAGACAATCAAGATATGCATATTTAATTAATTTAAATTCATTAAAATGAAAGTATTTGTCTCACCTCTAACCCCAGTTTTCCAAACAACATTGGTGTATTTGAGACCAGAAACAATGTTGTTTGAGACAGTGAAAGTGAATTTTAGTCTACATTGACTTCCTTCCTTAAGAATGAAAAGACTCTTCTTAGGATCATTAGTAAATGGAATTGGCAAGACAAGATCAGGCCTCTCAGAACAAATAATAGTTAGACTTTGAATCTTCACTTCTGGATCTTTGCTTTCTGGATTTCCAAATTTAACACAAGAAAAAGTTTTCAGATTTTCAGGCCCTTCAAAAGTAAAATTAGCATACATAACATGTTTTTAACAAAATGTCTACATCGTAAGCTTCTTTTTTTATCGGTATGAATCAAACTCGAAACCTTGACGTTTACAACACTCACACACCCTGCGCACCAGTCGAACACCCTAAGTTTTTGTTATCTAGAGACTAATTTTTCATTTAAATTTTTCATCTTCAAAATAATTTAATTCATGAGTGTTTTCTACTCTAAATGTAAAAAAATAAAGAAAAAAAACAAACAAGAGGATGTTATAATGAAAAAGAAAGTACCTCCAACAGCAGATATATCAACACTACCCAGAAGTTGCTCTTTCCATTTTCTCAAACTTTCATCATCCTTTGACATAAAAATGAAAGATGGGTTTAATAAAAATGAGAGTTAAAAACTCAAGGGTGTGAAGAAAAAAACATTTGAAAAAAAAATGCAGACTTTATCTTTCTCAAGCTGTTCCTTGAGGGTAAATTGAGGACCAAGATCCAATTCTTTATCATCATCATCTTCAGGTTCAGTTTCTTCAGCTTCATCAGAGATGGAGTTGGGTACATCATCTTCTTGTTCCTCTAAATGTGAGTTGTAAGGAACATCATTGTTTGTGGTGGTGGAGGAGACAGCTCCTACGGCAGCAGACATTTTCAACCTTGAAAAACCAGAAGAAGAGGGAATGTGTAAAACTTGAAAGACACAAAAGGAAGAAGAAGAAAAAAGGTTTTTTCTTTTGTTTTTCTTGTTTCAAAGTTGGTTGAAGAAGGGTGCTATATTTAGGAGGATTGTTTCTAATAAAGTTGGAAGATAGTTTGGTTTGCTGTATATATATATGTATCCTTCACCTGGCAATGACCAATGGAATTTTAAGATTGAATGCTTTAGTTGAGTTGAGACTTTTAACCATTGCTACAGCCTGCTCAAATACCTTGCCACCAAAGCAAATCAACAAATAAAGCTGATTTAAATTAAGGGAATTAGTCACTTTAGTCCCCAAATGGAAAACAAGTCGTTACTTTGGTCTCTAAATGCAGATAAATTTCAAAATAGTCATTGAATGTAGACTCTTAGTCAATTTAGTCCCTAAATCAGACTACGCTAGTCAATTTAGTCTCTGAATGTAGACTCTGTTAGTCACTTTAGTCTCTGAAATTGACTAACAGAGTCTACAATAACGGACTATTTTGCAATTTCTCTACATTCAGAGACTAAAATGTCGACTCATTTTCCATTCTGGGACTAAAGTGACTAATTCCTCGTAAATTAATTAATTCAAGGTTTTGATTTATTACTTCATCCGTCCATCTATATTAATTGACATCATGACCACTGTTTATATAATCTATTTTGACTATCTTTCTTTTTTTATTAACGCTGGCTTTATTGATCCGAAGTAGGGATGGCAAAAAAATCCGCACCCGTGGATATCTGCGGATAAAATTTACCACGGGGCACGAAGTGGATACCTTAATGGACATCCATGGATAAAATAAACGGATATTTTAACTACCCGTTAATTCATGGATACGGATGCGGATTTAATGGTATCCGCACCGGCGGATATCCATACCCGCTATTAAACCGAGTAAATTACATAGATAACTTTAATAACTTTCAACTTCCTAAACAAAAACCCTCGATATTGTGAGTGTTATCAGTTATTACGCTCATTTAAAAGGAATTGAAAGTGATCGGGATTGTTGAAGCAATAAGCTTTGTGTTTTGTTGAATATGATGAACTTCACTTATGCTTTTGTTAAATCAAAGAACTTTATTTTTATTAAATGTAAAATACTTTATGTTTTTGTTGGAGTCAATGATATTTGTTGTTATTGTAATGTATGGATATTATGTTTTGCTAAAAAGAAAAGAAAATGCATTTGATTAACCTTTGTTTATAAATTTTAGATAAAATAAATAAATAAATTTTTTTAATTTTATTTATAAATGTTATCCATGAATATCTGTATAAACCCGCGGATACCTAAAAATTTGCGGATTATCCGTTAAACGGATATCTGCATGGATATGAATAAGGTACGGGTTTCATATTTATCCAACGGGATGAACACGAATATCACACTATCCGCATCTATAAATACTCATTTACATCCCTAATCCGAAGTGATTTAGAATTGATTGATCACGGTATCCATTGTTTCTTTTTCGGTCAAATTCTAATTTTGTTTTGTTTCTCTTGGTCGTCTAGCCCGATTGCCTCAACTCTTTTCCATAACCTCTAGATAAAGAAAACTTTTTTATGGTCACATGATATAAAACCATCTTCTATTACTTTTTTCCATTGTTAGGAGAATTCAAGGGATAAAACTAGTAAGGGAACAATAGTACATATCAAACAACAACAAAAACAAAGAGGATAACCCTTGACAAAGTTCAAAATCAACTAAATCTAAAACTCAAACTAGAGTGAAATTCATCCAAATCAGCCCATCATGTAGAAGGTCCAGAATAATTTTGTAAAACTATATTTGTATTACATTCTCTATCGCAACATCTGCTACATTTTGACGAGGTTCTTATCTTCATCAAGAAACACTTGGGACGGCCACGGCCTAGATCAAGACCAATTCTTGTTTGGTCATTGGTCAGGACATTCTGTTTATCACAATTTGTTGAACAATTTGTGAGCTAGCAGAGTTATTTTTGATAATACAATTTGGAAGGTTTGAAGTGAATGTGGATAGTACATTTGGCAATCTAGAAAAGGGTTGGGTTAAAAGATTTAGTCTTTTAAGAGCTTGTTTGAAATAGTTTTTGTTTTCAGTTTTTGAAATATAGAAGTCCTCTTCTTACAATAGTTATCATTTTACATGTTTTAGTTTTAGTCCCCAAAACTAAAAAATTCAAAATAGTTTCCAAAACTGTAATTTTATAAATAGTTTATCAAAAAAGTTTTTAATTTTCAAATTTTTAAAAACTAAAAAAGAGTTTTTGGGAAGTATTTCAAACAGGTTATATTTTGCCCATCATCATGAATAATATTGTGCCCGAGTTACTTGTCATTATTAAGGGTTTGGGAGTTTCTTGCAACGTAGGTTTATCATGAAAAAATTATTGAATCTCTTAATAATAACGCTCAAGCTAAGATTGCAGAAGAGACATCACAACACCATGCATCCTTAAGCTACTTTCATCTCTCGCATATGCAAGCTCATTTATCATATGTTGTCAATTATGTTTTATCATACGTTAAGGGAGGCAAATAAATCATCATATTGATTTTCGAAATTTAGAGTTCTTTCAAAAGATTTTTTAAAGATTTGAACTTATCTTTGGGCTCTTTCATCTTATAATCTTGTTGATACTTACGGATCATTAGACTTGGGCATCACATATTAGCCTCTTTCTTTTCTTGCTTGCAATTTTTCATTTTGATTAACTAAAAGGAGAATGCTAACACGATAACTAACACACTTATATTTATTTATACAATGATGATCAAATATGCTGACTAAAATCATTTGGGGACCATTGTTTATCAAATAACTAATTTTAATCGCATACAATTTTCTAATGTTATATTATTTTATGGACACGTTACATTGATTACAACTTTAAAATTAGACGAGAAACACCAACATGTTCCCTCCTTCATATGCATTTATTCGTTTGCAATTTGGAATGTGAATCAACATAGTGAGGTAAATAATAATCACATGATAATGAGAGAATGGAGTTGTAAATGTAAATTGAAGAGGTAAATAATCACATTAGCATTTTTGGTTGTGACTTGAAGAGCGAAGCTATGAGTGGTTGTGAGAAAGATTAGAGCTAACTCAACTCCCAAGTCCTAAACTAAACTAAAAATAAAAATGGCTGCCTCTGTTATACTCTCCACCTCTTTCTCTCGAACCCATCACCCATCCTTGTTCTCTTCCATTTCATTCTCCAAACCAAAACCCATTTCTCAACGCTCCTCATACTTCTCATATCCAAATTCAAAACCATTATCTTTCTCTCACAGTTCCAACTTCAGCTTCGTTACCCATTCTTCACTAAAGGAAAAAGAATCGACCTTCGTGGGTGAGGATTCCGCAGTGTTTGATTTGACGGAACAGAAAATAACTTCATGGATTTATTTCGCTGCAATTTTGGGTGTGGTTCTCTTTATTCTAAATGTGTTATGGATTGATAACTCAACTGGCTTTGGTAAAGCTTTCGTCGACGCTGTTTCAGGGCTCTCCGATTCTCACGAGGTACTATTGTTTTCTACCCTTTTCACTTCACCATTTCATTGCTCATTTGTCATTTCTATAGACAAATGACAAATTTCATTCTTATTATAGATTTATACAGAGCAGATGGAATTGAAACTCTAACTTCGGCTACGCGTGTAAATAGTATTAGACAAATGTTAGTAAGTTAGAGGTTATGTTAGTTTTCTTTTGATTGCATGTGTTTGGTTCCAGAAATGCAGAATTGATTTTGACATGTTTGGATCTTCTCGAGTAGAATTGATGATTTTCTATTAGGGTGTGTTTGGATGGAGGGTTTAGGAGGGGAAGGGAGGGGAGGTTTCACTGTAAAATGTCTTTTAAAAAGTTAACATATTAACATGATAAACGATAATATAATACTTCAATCACACTTGATTTATTTTAGAAAAACATGGTATATAATCCGTAGTTTTAAAAAGAAAACTAAACCCTCCCCTCCCTTCCCCTCCTAAACCCTCAATCCAAACACACCCTTAGGGTTTATGAATGTACCTAATCAAATATCACTTTACATTCATTCAGTTTTCAAGTTCCAAATTATTTTTTGCGCTGTGTTGGAAAATCAACCAAAATCAGTTTTGATACAAGGGCTTGGCATTGTCATGAAGGTTTTTGCTTTGTAGGCGTAGCTACACATCCTCTAGCACAGTTCGTATGCAGATCTTTGCTTTTCTTTTAGCAGTATCCATTGTTTAGTAGTTAGTTGTCTATATATATCCTTTGTGAACTTAGCTATTCAAAGGCTACATTAATGACCCTTGTTATGTTACTCTGCAGGTGGTAATGTTGACCCTAATTCTCATATTTGCCGTTTTCCACAGTGGCATGGCTAGCCTACGGAATACTGGTGAGAAAATCATTGGTGAAAGAGCTTTTCGGGTTATTTTTGCAGGGATATCACTACCTTTAGCTGTCACTACTATTGTAAGTTACTACTTCGTGCCCATATCTTTTCTCCTAATCATATAAGCAAAATGCTCTACTTATTTTGGATCCGTTAACATTTCAATATGATAATGGTTTAATGGAAGTTGATTCAAACTAACTTGATTTTTCATCTATGTCATCATGATGCAGGTGTATTTTATTAATCACAGATATGATGGAATTCAACTCTGGCAACTCCAGAGTACTCCCGGGATTCATCAACTTCTGTGGCTTTCCAATTTCATCTCTTTCTTTTTCCTATATCCTTCAACCTTTAATCTTTTAGAAATTGCCGCAGTTGACAAGCCTAAAGTACATCTATACGAAACTGGCATCATAAGAATAACCAGGCATCCACAGGTATTAATCTTAACACTCTATACCAATAAGTTTATGGATAGACATGATTTTTGTGGTCTTCATATCTTTGTTCAATAATTAATCTGCTTTTAATTAAAGTCTCATATTTTTTCGTAAGAAGACTCTTGCTTTTCTAGATGGAAACTAACATGATTAGAACATTACTAATACCTTATATCTATATCTATTAAGAGTAAAATTATATCCTCTTAAAACGTCCTCAAGAGTAACATTATATCCTCCTAAAACATCTTCAAATACGTGATAAATTTGTCCAAATGCTCTTCTAAACAGAAATGATTGGCCCTTCTCTATTTAGACACGTTTCTTTCATTTGGTCTCAATTGCTCTGAGTGAAGGATTTGTTTTGCTGTTCAGATGGTTGGGCAGGTAATCTGGTGTCTTGCTCATACAATTTGGATTGGAAATTCTGTGGCTGTTGCAGCTTCAATTGGCTTAATTTCACATCATCTATTTGGTGCTTGGAATGGAGATAGGCGATTAGCTCAAAGACATGGAGAAGAGTTTGAGATAGTTAAGCGTCGAACAAGTATTGTCCCTTTTGCAGCAATCCTTGATGGCCGTCAAAGATTACCTGCGGATTTCTACAAGGAGTTTATTAGATTACCATACTTAGCAATTACTGCATTAACACTAGGAGCTTACTTTGCACACCCTCTTATGCAGGCTGCTAGTTACAACCTTCATTGGTAGGTGGAAAGAAAATATCATGTCGTTTTCATGTAAAATCTAATGTATAGGAGCGAAATGCGAATGCCACGTGCTGTAATGTACATCAATAGACAGGGTCACAGGGATGAAAGATCAAAGAAAGTAAAATGGAAATGATTGGAAAAAATAAACCAAAAACCTGGCAATGACTATACACTTATAAAACCTTGTTCTATGGTTGAAAAAATTGTGTGATCTGGAAACAGGATCTGTCTAGCATAAACCGTGTTCTATGGTGCACATCGATATTTCATAACTAACTTGTAACTTAACAAGTTGATCAGTTACATATTATCGATGAGTTACACTACCATTGAGGAGTGCCTCCTCTTTATAAACTCTCATCAAGAGTCTCATCTATCCGATGTGGGACTTGGGTTTTTCCCAATACACCCCCTCACGCCCAACACTCTTTGGGGCTTGGTGCGTGAATAGTTAGGTGACCCTTGAATTCGACAAGCTCTGATACCATGTTGAAATTTGGGGCCTAACTCAACCCCATAAAACAGGCGTGTGAGGTGAGGAGCGCCTCTTCTTTATAAACTCTCATCAAGAGTCTCATCTATCCGATGTTGGACTTGGGTTTTTCCCAATAGATGTGGTCCATGTTAGAATCACCCTTAAAAACAGTGGAAATGATAGGACAGGTAACTATATTCTAGAAGTGGGACCTTTTGGGGGAGAAAATGGACGTTATTAGTGACGTGTAGCTAGATTCTAGGAGAGTTTGTTAGAGGATGAGAATATATTGTGAGTAGAGAGTGGGGAATGGTCATTCAGGTTTATTGTGGATGGTTAATCAGGAGCGTAGTTTCTCTATGACAGCTATAGAGCTCTGGTTAGAGACTCTGGGGATACCAATACTTTCTTGATATGCATCCTAGAAGTATCAGAATTATTTTATTTTAGTTTTTAAAAAATATTTTACCACTCTAAGGATAGTCATAGATACATTTTAGTGATGTTTGTTTTGGTAATCTAACGTAGAGATTAAAATATAGTAGTGTTATAGTTTAGACAAAAATTCTATAATGTGTTGTGATCGCAAATAATTTCTTTTATAAACGGTGTTCATTATAATTATATATTAATGAAGAATCATCAACAAATCTTCTTTACAAGTATTTTACATGTACTGTGTACATAATTTTTATCATTAATTCCTTCAAAAATAAATATTTTGTTAACATAATGTTTGTAAATAAGTGTATTTGACGGTTACTTTCAAAAGATTTTTTTTTTTCCTTACTGCCCGGTTGTTTGTTCTTCCATATCATACTCAATATAGTTATTGTGTACTTTATCCTCTTATCTCATGTGAAAACTACACATTTCAGTATCCATTTCATTGCATTATCAACTCCTATTAACTAGCCATTCCTTTCATTCTTTGGTATGTTATGGTGTACTAGTACAATTCTGCACCTTATTGGCTGCAAAAATGAAATCCTACTTAACTGTTTTTAACTAGCTTGAGATTCCATATTTTTCAGCAGAAACATATAAAAAAATTCCCCAGTTGCTTTCTTTTTGACAAGATTCCCCATCAGTTGCTCTCACGTTAAAGTTATTTATTATATTAACACAGTGCTACCATCCATAGTCTTAAAGAGTTTGAGAATGATTCTCACAACAACAAACACTAAAACAAGTAGCTAAATATTATCTATTTTAAGCAGGTTTAAAATATTTATGAAAAAAAAACTATATATAGAAGATATATAACACATCATAAAGCACCCAAAGTTGTTCTTCTTGGAATCATGGCGATACAGATACTGACTAGTCATGCAATACAAGATTTTAGTAGGACCTACTATTGTGAAGATATATCTGAAGAGGAACAAGAAGAACAATTGTTTAACTCTGTAGAGGAAGATATATCTGAAGAGGAAGGGAATTAGGATGATGGTACATATGCCGATTCATCACAAATGCCTCAAGTTGAATGATGTGATATAATTTTTTTCAATATTAACTCTGTAGAGGAAATGGTGCCAATCACCCCAAGAAGAACCCCAAATATGACTAGAGTAATATTTAAGACTAAGACAGGCTTTGTTATTTTACCCCAAAAAATCTTCATATAGAAAACACATGGAAAAATCAAACAAATGGCTACACTAACTAGAGAACCAGTGAGGCTAAGTACATGCTCAAAATATGGCACCGACAGAGCAAGGGTTAGTATGGTCAATAACAAAAATGAAGAAACACATCCTCTGATTAGTAATTTTGTCCTCCCACTCATGGAATTTGGAAGTGTTTGTTCCAGCTGAATTGAAAAAGGTGAAAATTCAAGTGCATATTTGGTCATAGGTGTCAACACGGTTGCCCAAAGAGCAATCTTTGTTATTATTTGATTTGGTGGCATGTTGAGAGTTATCTGAGACTTCACATCATTTCCAAACATTTTTGCACCCATGAATCCCATTGAGGTGTAAAGTACTGTAACTATTGTGAAGCTCACAATTGAAACCTGAATTTCACAAATCAAAAAATAATTTTGCTAAGTAAACTAATAAACTGCCTCAAAAAAAAGTGCACTAATAAATTAAAAGCTTAAGATTATAATACATACCTTGGTGAACTTGGAGGGGTCTTTCATGGATTTATACAAATCAGGGAAAACAATATGTCCTCCATAACCAAAGACATAAAGGCCAGATATTGATGGAATATTATGTAACTTGAAGATAGGTATACTATGATTATTACTAGCTTGAACACCTCCAAAAATTGCAGTGACTGATACACACACAAAAATGAGAAGAGACATAAGAATACCAAGAGATGAAAGGAAAGATATAGAAGACAAATCTCTGATCCACAAACTAGGCAGAGCAATCAAGATTGCCACCAAAGTTAAGAGCTGTGATGTTGATAATATGGCCAATTTCAGGTTTAGATGTGTCCCCAAAAATACTATGATCAAGTTGTCGTGTAATGAGATGGTGTAGGAAACAAGTGCCATGAAGATTTCCATGTAGATGAATGTTGCAACTAAGAATCTTCCTTTTGATCCAAATGCTTGATTCCCAATATCCACATAACTTGTTAACTTTGGATTCTTTTCAAGACATTTTCCAAGTATATGAGAGGTATAAGCACAGATTACCCCTAGTCCTACTAGCAATAATGCAGATGCCCACCCTCCTTTTTCAATAGCATATGGAGTTGATAGTTGCCCCAAACCTGAAATATTTGATTATTTTCGACATCTTTTTGCATTAAAAATTTCTAATTTATTTAAAGCTTTCAAATAATTATTACTTGAACAAGCCACTTTAAATTATGACTACTTAATCCTAATTAAACCGAGGTCCCTGATTCTGACTAAGGGACAAAGTTTATCGGTATTCTTTCATAAATTTATCCGAAAAATAATATATCCCAACAGCAAACACCTAGAACAGATCATTTCATGTGAAAATTTTATGCAGTGAAATCTCAATCATTCATTTATTTCTACTGCGTGCGGTCAAAGTCGTTAAGAGAGAATTGAAGGGTGGAAATTTCCTCTAGAAACCTTCCGGTAAAAATTATCACACGAAGAAGATCAATTCCCAACCGACGCATGTTTACTTTGTTTACAAACCATTTTATGAGTTTCTTGCAACACAAGGAATCACAAATACATAAGCAATATGCAACATTTACCTATGAGCATTCCCACCATGTTGATAACAGCATGAACAAAAGAACTATCAGCATTAGAGTCATGCTCCACATCGACATTGGCACCTTCTGCAGTAGTAGTGTTATTTCTATCATCAACAATGGTGTGATCACAATTGCAGTGTTTGTTTTCCTCTACGCAAACATTGCAATTTGGCAACTGCACAGGCAAAGCGACTATGTCATGTTCACGACTTTGCTTTACAACATAGTTCGATTGAAGGGATAAGATTTTCCTCAAAGATTTCAGCATCTTAATTATAGTAATAAGTTTAGGAAACTGATTAGAAGAAGAAAACAGAACGAAGATAGCATTGAAGTAATTAAGGTCTTTTAATAAAACCTGCTAACTAAATGGCATGCAAAATGTATATTTATAGTTGGATAAAGAATTTGATGTGGATAAACATGACATAAGCCATTGTCCATTTGGCCACATTCTTTTGTTGGATTTGTGTGTTAAAGAATCAAATCAAATTCAAAAACGTAATGCTATCTTAATTTAAACTTGCAAGAAAAATATAGTGACAATCGTGAGAATGAGACGCTGTCTGTCATATCAGAATATATGCACTTTGCATTAAACAATATACATGCATGTATACTGTGAAGTGTGAATATGAATATATCTACTCCTCTAATGTTTTGTAGCCAAAAGAGAGGTATGTTAATATGATTAGAACTTGGATCTGTTTCATACTCAACGTACTTCTAATCTTCCCTATTTCCAAAATTCTCCCACCATGACATAGGCGGCATGGATATTTGATTGTACAATAATAAGAATATGAATACAGTACATTTCAACATCATAAGATACGGCATAATAATATCATATAAAATTAGTACAAATGACTCTAACTAGAAGAAAAAAAATAAATGTTAAAAATTGTTTTTTTTCTTTCCGAAAGGATGTTTAAAAATTGTTATTGGGTAATAAAATGCCATCATTTATATCTGTAAAACCTAACACAACCGCTAACTGGTAATACCGATATTGTTAAACTGAATATCTTTCGTGGTGTCCAAGATCTTGTGTAGGTTTATAGTGGTGTTTGTCGCTTTGTCTATATACTAGAAAAAATATCATCATTCCATACCATGTTTTTATTTTTTATACATTTCTAAAAGTAATTCTTTCCAACTATTTGCTTCAATAATTTATCTCTATCTCTCAAATTTTCTCTCCTCTTCTTCTTATTATTTATTTATTTATTTATTTACTCTTTTCTTTTGTTTTCTCTTTTTGAAGGAGAGGAAATAATGGAATGAGAGGATCATAATTCGTAATAATAAAGACTTCTATGGTCGCGTCTAGAAAAAAAAAAAAGGAGTGCACCCATTTTTTTAATGATGAAATAAAATTTCATTTAGTGAAATATAAAAACTTTTTATAATTTTATAAATTTTAGTATAAATATTTTTGTGTATGTTAAATACAAATTCTTGATTTTTTTAATAATAATAATTTTCTAAATTTTAAAATACCTTACAATTTGTTTATTATTTCTAAAGTAACAGTTATAAAACTAGATTACTAGAAAAAGATTTACTCCAAATATTTTTCAGAATATACTTTGTCAAAATATAAATAAAGGAGATACTTATTCAAAAAATAAATAAAGGAGAAATCATTGGTACCCTATAATTCAATTAAGTTAAGTTTATCAACAAAACTTAGACTCTGTTAAGCTATGACGTTTATGCTCGTATAGCCTTTGCTAGTTGCTAGTTGAAGTTAAATACAATATCTCGTTCATTCTCATTATGTGCACTAACGCAATCCAAAATAACTCATTGATGATTGGATTAATTTGGTTTCGTTTTAACGTTAAAAATACAAATTGGAAAGTCGAAACCAAAAACAATTGAATAATTTACGTATTAGATTTGGACAAAATCGACTCAACCCAAAAAAACGTCATAAATAGGTGTGGACAGTACAAAAATTCTTCAGTACCCATTCAGCTTTGATGTTCTTTTTAAAATTTTGGTAGAAACTTTTGATATTCTTTCTTCTATTTTTGTTAGGGCTAAAAATATTCCATTTCGTACTGCTGAGGGAATTTTATGCTAGGTGGGAATTTCATTTGGTTACCTACATATATATACCTTTATCATGAGTGTACAAAGATACCAGATTAACGATTCATTTAAAAAAGAAGATACGATTTAGTTGAAAACAGAACTTGACGTATATCCAAATCCAACTAATTGTTAGGGGAGAAGCTTACTGAACAAGTGCAACCAAATAATACTTGCATGTGCTATACTATTTATTCATGGCCTAGCTAGCTACCTAGTATAGTGAATAAAATCATGTTAATTAAGATTGTCAAAAATATCATAACAAGAAAAATGTTTAGAAGAAAACCATCAACTCACTCACTCTTTCCAACACGCTTCTAAACAAAAACATGTGTCACATGTCCAATATACATGTTATTATTGTCAAAATCGCGACTTAAGTTTTAAAATTCAAGATTTTGCAATTTAAAATTTAGTTTCAACAACTCAAATCCTAAAAATAGGCATGTCAACATATAGTTTCAAAATTCAAAATTTTGTGACTTAAAAATATTCCAACCGAAATTTATGTTTTGCAATTTGAAAGTACCATGAAAGCCCAACATAAGGGAAAAATAAAGACAAAGCAAGGAAAAACTACAAATCTCAAAAACACCATCAACATAACATCAACCACAATGAAGGTGGAAAGAGTAGAAGGACAATCTTAAATATTAGTAGTAAATTTGTCATCCATAGAAACACCCAATTTAACTAATCAATTTGCACTAGAATTGCTTTCACATAAAGTATGAGAAAAAGACAGCTTCAAAGAAAATTGTTTGAACTCCACAATATGACCAACAATAGCATAATATGGATGAGTTGGTGAAACTCCTTCTTCAGTAAGAGACAAAGCAATCTTAGAGTCAGATTCACACATGATATCTCTATAGCCAACCAAGATCCCAAATCATATGCAAACCATACGATATATATAGATTGAAGTTCAGTATTGACATTGGTAATAATTTCACAACTTCCAGCAAAACCAACCAAAAAGTTCCAAGAATAGTTCCCGAGAATGTTTTAGTTGAGTAATCTCTTGTAGCGAAAGACTCAAGTAACCAAAAGGTTATGCTGAGAGCCGGTCTAACAGATTAAAAGGCCTAAAGCAAAAAAATTATTGTAGCCTTTAAAAATATTTTTTTTAACAAAAATATTTATATAACATCAATTTTATGGAGATTAAAATTTGAATCCATAACTAAGAGCAATTGAGGTTTTTTTGGTAATAAGTTAAGATATGCAAATGTCTGTAATTTATCTGTCATATAATATATTTATAACTAAATTAAGACTTCTTTTTTTCATCCATAATTTTGAAATCTAAAGTCCTTGTTTGGGTTGCCTGTCTCTTAGGCCAGCCCTCCTTATACATACATGGTATAAATTGGCTTGGAGCTTAGAACAGATTTTAGGAGGGTAACACGACCAGGCATAGAATAAATAAAATAGGTGGTGGTGCTGGTGGTGTGATAGTCAAAATCAAATTAGAGATTTTGTTATTCTTCCTCCTGCATACAGTTTAACTTAACTTAAAAAACAATGATCTCGAAATCACAATTGAGTCTTGTAATTTTTTTTCTAAAATGTAAATAAGTTTAATTGATAAAGGATTAAATATGTTTTTGATCCTTATAAAATTGCGATCTTCTAAGTTTAGTCCTTACTTAATTTTAATAGCTTTTTTAATCCCTATAAAAAAATTCTGTACTCAATATTAGTCTTTACTCAATCCAAATTTGTTTAATTTATGTTTAAACTCTTAAGTTTTTCAACAATTTTTTACAAGCATGTTAAGAACGTTATTAAAAGTTCCTCCAAAAAAATTATCGCAAAAATTTGATTTCTACGTCCATATTTTTGTTACTTATATCTTAAACTTTTGTCGTTTTAAAAAATTCATATTTAATTTATTTCATGTTAAAAATTCTAAATTTTAGTAAACGAATCTTTCATAGTTTTCTAAACTTGTATAAAAAGAATCGTTGAAAAATTTAAGAGTTTAAGGATAATTAAATAAAATTTGTTTTAGCAGGGACTAAAATTATAAGTAAATTTTTTTTGTAGGGATTAAAAAACTATTAAAATTAAATAAGGACTAAACCTAAAAGGTCACAATTTTATAAGGATTAAAAACATATTTAATTCATTGATAAATCCATTTTTAATAGTCGACAAATTTTAGTTCAATATACATAACTTCTAAAATTGTTAGACCGGACGGCTCCTCCGTTTATGTCATAGAATCTATTGTTGTTTAGACTAGAAAAACTTCATTTTAATAGATTCAGATTTTACCATCATATTAGGAGACATCGAGAAAGTGATGACAATTTTTTTTAATCAACTCAACACATGAAAACATATATAGTTAATTTTTTTTTTTTTTACTTTTCAAAATAGAACAATCAAAGCTCGAGAAGCACATAGGTCTAGTTTAATTAGTTTGATTATGTCGGCTTATTTGGTTCAGATTTGAGTTTAGAATGAACCGAATTAACTCGAATGAATATAGTTTAAAACTCGATTTAACTTAATTATGTGTTGAACTTCATTTATGCATGAACCAAATAAGCTTTTAAATATTTATAGTTATTTTTGTTGTTTTGTGAGCAGACTCGATTACACCTTACATTTGGGATATAATTAAGTTCTTACCTTTTCAAAAAAAGAAGTCAAAGATTTAAAAATTTGACTTTATATTAATAAAAATAACGAACTATTAAAATGTAGTTGATTGGCCGATTGTTCCTAAACTTGAAATGAGTTGAATTCAAACTAAAACATGATTTGTGTTGAATTCAAATTGAATTTCGAGCTTAATCAATTATTATCAAATGAGTCAGACTGTGATGAATTCAACTTGACTCACTGCTCATTTCCCTGCATGGGGTTGATTCCAAATCTCTTTTAATTTCCATTCAAATATTTAAGTTGATACCCGTGGAGTTATACAAGAAACTTGAGAGGTGTCGTATGAAAATGAAAGGAGTGAAAATAACGTAACTAACAAGTAAACTTTTGTCATAGTAAAACACTTAAAACAATTACTTAACTAACAATCACTTAACAATTCATAAATAATATCTATATGAAATGATTTTTTTTTTAAAGTGTCTACATTAAATGTTAAATGTTATTTAAACTAAAATTTTGTCTAAAAAATTCTTGTACTAATGGGTTCGAGTCTAATAAAAAGAGTTAGACTCAAACAACCTATAGAATCAATGTTCGAACTCTGACATAAAACAATATTCATATTTAGTGTCTGACATGTCTCAAATAAAATTACATATTTAATATTTTTAAGTTTTAGGGTTAATAGTGTTTTTCACCCTTGTAATATATGTTATTTCAGGTTTTCACCCTTGTAAAATTTTTGGTTTGATTTACATCCTCGTATTTTTTTTTTCCAGAATACTCCCCTCCCCATCCAACTCAGCAAATTCGCTTATGTGGCGCTGATTTGACTTTTTTTTAATTGGTCACATGTAAAAAAATATTTTCACATCAGATTTTTTTTTAAAAATATTTGAAAATGAATTTTAAAAAATAAAAATCCAAAAAAATCATAGAAATATTCAGTTTTTTTCCAAAATTAAAAAAAATAAAAAAATTCAGAAAAAATATTATGATTTTTTCCAAAATTAACAAAATTTAAAAATAAAAAAAAATATTACATTTTTTTTCAAAAATTAAAAAAATCAGAAAAAAACTATAAGATTTTTTTTAAAATTTAAAAAATCAGAAAATATAAACAGATTTTTTTTTTATAATTAAAAAGATTCTAAAAAATCTGGAATTTAATTTTTAAAATACAAAAAAAGGTCAGATTTCTAAAAACAATTCTGGAAAAAAATATAATTTTTTAAAAAAATTTGTATACAGATTTTTAAAAATTTAAATTTATTCAAGTTTTTTTTTAAAAAAAATCAGACCTCTTTTTTAATTTTTATTTTATTTTAAAAAATAAATTCCAGAATGTTTTAAAATCTTTTAATTTTTAAAAAAAACCTGATCATATGTTCTGATTTTTTTTAATTTTTAAAAAAAATTGGAAAAAAACTGACTATTTTTCTTTTTTTTTATTTTGGAAAATAAAAAATATATATGAATTTTAAAAAATATTTATTTTTGATTTTTAAAATTTTTGGAAAGAAATGAAGATTTTTTTTTATTTTTTTAAATAAAATCTGATGTGGAAATATTTTTTTACACGTGGTCAATTAAAAAAAATAAAAAATGGAAAAAAATGTCAAATCAATGCCACGTAAGCGAATTTGTTGAGTTGGATGAGAGATGGGGTATTCTGAAAAAAAAAATTTTTACAAGGATGTAAATCAAACCGAAATTTTTACAGAGATGAAAACTGAAAATGACATATATTACATGAGTGAAAAACAATATCAACCCTAATTTTTATGTTTCATTGTTAAGACACGTTAAAGATCTCAATTTAAAATTCAATTTAAACCTACAAATACATTGGACCGGTTTTGATAGCTAATAATATAAAAAATGTTCTTGGTAGAATTTCTTCTTACTAGCTAACTAGTTAAAGAACCCCACCCACCCATCTCACTCACATGGGAGTCTCAATCATCAAAATTAAAGCAGCACAATAATAATTTTGATGTTTATAATTTCCATTTCTGTATTAAGCTGATACCCATGGGCACAGTTGATTGCGATTCCATGGTCCACCAGTCAGCAGTTCTTGCAACATTGGACCACTTCCACAGTTTTCATCAAGTACTTATCAAATGAAGTGGGGTCCATGTGGTGTTATTTCTGCCACCATGCACATAATGCGAGTGTGACGTGTTGGGTCCCATGATGTTTGTATCTATGGATGATGTTAGAATTCAGATTGTTGTTCCCTTCACTGGTTCCTCCTTTTATCAAGAGCAACATTCATTCATAAGTAATTCAATGTGTATGTCCATATGCAGCTTGTTCTTGCCTATCCCTCTAAGAGATACATAGTACTAGAAATGTAGAAATATGGCCCAGCTCAGTTCCTTTATTTTATGTACCTAGCAACACAATTAAGGGCAAAGTTTTTTTTTTATTCTTTTAACGGTTAATGTTAGTAGTGTAGTTAGTATTATGTTGGGAATGAGAATCAAATTCTTCACATACTTATCACTCAACTCCTTAAAGAGCACAAATTAAAGGTAAGAAACCAAAGGAATTCTTAAAATTTGGATTTGAATTATAGCTTAACTCAACTATACAAAATCGAGTTGTAATGTGAGAGATTTCTCACACCTAAAAATATTTTTTCATGTAATATGTTATTAAATGTGAGACTTATAATCTTCTCACGTCGAAGATCAACTAGATAAAGTGATCTAATAATAAGTATGTCAATGTATAATAGGTAAAATTTGACACCATCTTAAAAGAGTTTCTATTTTTTTATTTCTTTTTTACCCAAACACTACATACACAGTAATTTTGTGACGAACCTTAATTTGGCATGTCATAAATTACCATGGATGATTTTAGTTTCCAAATATTTTCACAAAATAAGATATATGAATAACTATGATACTAGAACTGAATGTTTTGGCAGCAAAGGTAATAACATGTCTAGTCGATATAGCCATAGGAGTACGTTTTTCCCACCTCATGTGAAGGAAACAGAACATGTCTGCAGCCGTTTTAAGAATTCTTCAAACAATTCAGTAAAATGTACTAATTCAGCATTTGGTGAATGCCCTTTCAAAGGTAAGGCGTGGTGAAATTGAGGTTTTTATTGCAATAAAAAGTTAAATTAACCATATATCGAAACCTTCTATCCCGGGGGATTCATAAAGTAAAAAAAGTCAAATAAAATTAATGAAATTCTGAGGTAAAACTTATGAAAAGGTATTTGCATGTCATTTTCAGTTCTCACTATCATAATGAACAGTAACTAGTTTGTAGAGATATCGTGAAGTTATTTACTGGAGTAGGAAACGCGTTTCAATTAAAAGGATAAGTCCACCCCACGTTATTAAAGTAGCCTAAGTTACTAAAAATATCGTTAATTATTAAAGACGTGTTCAACTGAAATTCCCATTTCAACTCAACCTTCATTGTTCAGTCCTTGACAACTTCCAAAGCAAGAAATCGCGGAAACTAGTGGTAGTACATGACTTTGCCGTAATTATATTCGTAGTTCATTATCAACTTAAGTGTAGGATTAGGCTTAATTTTATCTTATGGTTGACGAAAACTAGGCTTAACTAATCTTTCCATGTTATAAATGAATATAGTCATATAATAGTGACCGATTATTGTAGAGATCGTTTGATTGCAAGTTTTTCATCAAGTGATCATCGTTTTAATATTGGTATTATAAAGAGTAAAATGAAAGTTTGAATGTCGTATATTTATATTTAGTATTCGGTGTATGTTTTGAATATGATTACTTTCGGTCAATATAATATGTAGAAAAAAAAAATCAGCTATATGACTATTTTACACCGTATAACTAATCACTATGGTTCTGTTTGTATGAAAGAAGAAAATAAGGAAAAAGTTAAGTTGAAAAAATGTAGAAACAACAAACAATCAAGCTTTTCCTTAAAAAAAAAAAACAATCAAGCTTTATTGTTGGCTATATGAATAAAATGACATCAGTGTTATATCAAAAACTATATATTTATCTAACTCATTAAATTTTAGATCATTCTTATAGTTTCTCTCAAATAGAAAATGTGTGGGTTTGATTAATGACGAGATAAATTGACACTAAATATATTTTTTAATCTCTTAAAATTGAAAAAATGGAAGCTTTCAACACCATATTTTTGGAAATGGGTCCTCGTGGTCCCTCTCCCTCCCTATCTTTGTTAGTTGAAGTGTATGCTAATGTACTATGTACTATTCAATGAATTATAGATCATGTTTAGATAAGCCGTTAATTTAAAAAATCATAGTGGTTGTTAAAACGCAAAAGCTTTTGTCAAAATTATAGTGATGTAATATTATAATTTGTCAAACTTACTGCGAATCTAAGCATTCACAATAGTGAGTGTTTTACTTATTGACATAAAGTTGGTCTCTAACTTTGTGTTGCTCTAAAATATGTTCCAACTCTAAGTTACATAGTTAAATGCCTCTGTAAATAGCATTTCTTAACTAATTTTTTTTAATGCCCGAAGTTGGAATAAGGTATAAACATACATCTTATAGAGGGTCAACCCCACATCTTGAAGTACCATTTCCACTACAACCACAAACTAGAACTTCTTCATGGGTGGCACAAACTACCTTGAAATTTATGCCAACATCTGGTCCACGTCCTCCAACGCCAAATTATCGGTCAAGTTTGCATCGTTCGACTATATATTAGGGGAGCTTCTACGGTTGACTCTCTAACTTTAGTGTATCGATAATTTTTTTACACAAAATTTATAAATTAACTTTCATTTTTATGAAATAAAAAGCTATTTATTAATGTTTATATTTTAAAAAACATCAATTCATAAGAAAAAACATCATTTCATTGTTATAAGAATCATATTAAAAATTTTACATTTTGTCATAAAAAATAATCAATATTCATTGTTATGAGTATTAAAAATTTGTAAAAATTAAATTTTATTTCGTCGAAACTTTTGATAAATAAATTTAATTATTATAGTTGTTAACGATAGAAAATAATTATTTTTCTTACAAAAACAATTCATTTACTATTAATTTTATAACTTGGTGTACCGATACACCCAAATTTATTAGATGTATTGTAGAATTTGCATATATTAGCCTTGATAGCTACTCCAAATGCAATTTTTATTAAGGAAATGCTTAATAACACGAGATATTATCACGAGAGATCCCGAATGAGGTGTTTATTCTCGCTACTCTTTCACCGTCAGATAGTGATTTTTTGCTTT
The DNA here is from genome assembly GCA_958299785.1 of Medicago lupulina. Taxonomy (NCBI): domain Eukaryota; kingdom Viridiplantae; phylum Streptophyta; class Magnoliopsida; order Fabales; family Fabaceae; genus Medicago; species Medicago lupulina. The sequence goes on along the minus strand of OY283144.1, from coordinate 15,039,423 downwards.
GATCTTGAACTTTAATTTTTTGTGCTTAAATTAAAATATAACATGCAATGGGTAACACGATAAGGTGACACTATGTTATTTGCCACTTTAATTTATTTGAGCTTTGCACACGATGAGGTGATATGCATGCAGTAACCATGACCAGTGTTCCATTAAAAAAATTGTGATAAGTGTTGTAATTTTACTTTTTGTTTTTTCAACCCACTCATACCTTGTATGGTCACCAATGCACTTCTTTTCCTAGAAACAGTGAGTACAAGCAATGCAAATAGTCGTTTGTGTGATATTCGTCAGATATGCTCTCGTGAGATATAACAATACTCTTTTTATTATGTTTTGATTTTTTTTTTTAGAACATGTTTTGATTAGTTGTTACTTGTTTTGGATGATATTTTGAATGTAAATTACATGTTATGCTTTTAGGTTATGAATGATTTCTATATTTTGAATGTTTTTTATGGCATGTTATGCCTTTAGTTTACGGATGATCTCTACTTTTTGAACGTTATTTTGGATGTAAATAACATGTGATGTTTTAACCTATGGTCGGCCTCTATATTTTGGATGTTATTATGGTTTAACACACACATATATATACACACTGTTGCAATGTGTTCCTTTATGAACCTCATGTATTAATGTTTTTTCTACTTATTCTCAATTTAAGCCATGTGTTTGACCACTTACCCTCAATTTAGTCATTAACTTTATCCAATCTTTATCACAATGGCTGCTACATATGAATAACAAGAGTCAGAAACTAGAGAACATAAATTCATCTTAAACTCTAAAATACTTTAAATTTTGACCATAAACAAGATTGTTCTACGATCATGACAACTTACAACTCAAATACAACAATAAAATTAGCAAAATAAAATCCGTCAAAGTAACACAAAATCTTGGCATTCTAAGTTCAACTAAAACCCATTCAAAGTTGAGCATACCCTTTAACATTGTTTTTTCTTCATTTCTAATTGCACCAGATGCACTCACAATAGATGCAGGGTTCACTTACTTTAGCTTCCCGATGAAACACTTCATCCACGCAATCAAAATAATTACAACTGTCTACATAATCCTCAAATGATAAGCCACAAATATTACAAAATTAATCCACTGCACCATCAAAATCATTATCATAATGGCATGCATTTATAATGGCTCATTTTTATCGAAATCAACTTATGCAAACGACTTACCACGAGTGTCATTAAAATGTGATCAACCACGTGTTGACGTAGGAGTTTAACCGAGTAATTTAACATAATCATTGACTATTTTGAAATATTGATAGTGTTTGAGAGTATTCATGGAATCGGAGACTAACTTGGTAGTTCATTTTTATTTTCTTTAGATAATATAATCAAACTTTACTCAAAAAAATCGTGTTGTAAGATGGATGAAGGAAAAAGGGTAGCTAGGTAGTACGAACCACCTAAGACTATGAGGGTTCACCTTCTTAAGGTTAGTTCACATGATTGCCCAAACACAAAAACATCAGGTGGATTATAATGTCCTCCCCCCACTTAATCAATCGACACGTGTCACTTTTTGACTATGATTATACACCCTTTTCTCACCATAAGTCAAGTCAAGTAGTCAACTGTGATTAGCAGTCCCCTCCACCCATTTTAAGGTTCCTTCTATTTTTCTTCAAATTTTATTTTCCATTAACATCAATCCCCTTCCTTCATTTTCCACCGTCCGATCCAATCTAACTTTTTTCCATCAACCCCACCCCATCTCCCTAAGGTTAATAGGTACACTTTACGTGTAACACAAAAATGCTTTTACTCCCACATCACTTACAACAATTACCATACATCATCATAACATGATATATTAATTTGAATTAGTTCTGTTTAGCAATGTCTCTATCATTGATTTGTATATGCTTAGCTCAACAAAGCACAGGCCACCACAGTGTGCATTGTGATGATAAATATAATTAGCTAACCAAGCTGAGAGAAAATGACAGGAGGAGAGAGAGAAGTCAAAAAACGTTACATTATTTGATTTTGGAGTTACCATTAGCACTCTCATTAGGGCTTGATTGATAAGGATGGTTTTGCTCACATTCTTAATACACGTACCTCTCACCATCACAACTTGATGACCTATAACACTTCACACACTATATATTATTATTATTATTATTATTAATTATTAAATGCAAAAATGCTTAGGTTTTATATTTTGTAATTTTTGTATATATTTGAGTGTAAGAAGATTTGTAAGGTTTAGAAGAAAAAGAAAGAGTTAGAGAGATGGGAAGAGGAAGAGTGGAGTTGAAGAGAATTGAGAACAAAATCAACAGACAAGTTACCTTTGCAAAACGAAGAAATGGTCTTTTGAAAAAAGCTTATGAACTTTCTGTTCTTTGTGATGCAGAGGTTGCTCTCATCGTCTTCTCCAATAGAGGAAAACTCTATGAGTTTTGCAGCACTTCAAGGTACATATTCATTCAAATGAGAATGATTAATAATTAATAAAAACAACATCTCTACTAAATGCTTTTGATTCTTGTAACAAAGTTTGTTGTTTATTATATATATGAAAAAACTGAATTTCTTTTTCCACTGTTTGAGTTTTTTCCTTTTGTGTGAATGTCTTAGCGTTTATAGAAGTTTGAGTATTTCTGTGAATGCATTGATGTTAGATCTGCATCTGGAAAAACAATAAACCCAAACAAACAAAACATTTATAATATAAAAAAACAAGAAACAACACTGTTGTATTGTAGTATTGAGTATGATATATTCTATCTTGAAGTGTTTGTTTTTTTTTCTCTTGTTCTCGAATTTTGTTTTTCCCCAAACCCTTTGGCTTTCACTTTCTTTACCTCTTTTAGCTATCAACACACACATCAATCCAAAAATTTCTGGTTTTGCTTCATTTGTGTTACAAGCAGATCTGGTTCAAAAGTTTTTCCTTAAAGCAATTCAGGCTTCATTTTGGTGCAATTTGGTGTTGGGAACACAAACATATCATTAAATTATGTGAAGTTTTAGGAGCAAGTACTGTGTCTGCTTTTGGCTTTAGAAACACTCAGATAACCTAATTCATGTCTCATTTTTCTTTCATCCAATTACAACCTAACACACACTACCTAGGGTTTTTTTTTCTTTATTCTCTTGATTAAAGTTTTTCTCTTTTTCAATCTTCCATAGATTACTTTTTTTTCCACTATATTATTATATCAAGCTTTATAATATTGTTATTCGTGACTTCTTTCAGCTCAATTAGCCTGGATTTTTCTTCTTAAATTCTCCACCATAACAAGAGAATATAGAATTGTGTTTTAACTTTTACATTAACTCAACCATTTATTTTTCTTGTTAACATAACTTTATTGAGATTGAGAAGTAGATGTTTGATGTTTTCCTTTTCATCATGATTCTTCTAAAGCTGTTTACTTATGTCGAGTGTAGAGTGTAGAGTGTTTTATCTCTCTCTCTCTCTCTCTCTCTTGGAAAACATCTAAGATCTTCAAGATCTAATTGTGTACCAAAACCAAACAATGGTGTGTTCCATGGATCTACTTGTGGATTTGAAAAGTGGCACATAAATGAGCTATCTCACTAGTGGATATTGATGTACAATCTTCTGGATAAATTTAGAAATTTGCATCAATTTCCATCAGCTTCATTTGTGGTTCATTTAATTTTCTGAATGTTTGTTTATATATAATATTTTAATGTGAATGTGCAGCATGCTCAAAACGCTTGAGAGGTATCAGAAATGCAACTACGGAGCACCTGAGGCTAATGCTCACTCAAAGGAAGCTTTGGTATTGGTGATACATCTAACTTTGCCTAATTTGATCACAGCATTTTGTTAATGTTTTTGTTTAGGTTTAGCTTGTTTAATTATAAAACAGTTTTGCCATTGACAAATTTTAATTGACAATGTTAATTGGTTAGTTAAGAGAATCAAGCTCATGTCTTCTTCATCATTCCGAACCTTTTTGTATCCCTCCTTGACGTGGATTCTAAAAGGATTTACTAGTGTAAATGTCTTGAATAAAATAGAAAATGAAGGACCCGTCTAAGAAAAAACCCAGGAAAATTCTACAAATAGTTAGGAAGGGAAAAGAAACATATAGAGAAAATGAGATGAGAAATGAAAAGAACGATCTCCATATTTATGAACCGAACCAAACCGGACCTAAAATAATAATTTGAACCAAAATGTATTTTCTTATCCATTTGCTAACCAATTTTTTTTTGTTCTTTTTCATAAATTGGAATTGTGTAACACGTGTTAAGAATTTCTATCTTCTCAAAAATGTATGAAGACATTTTATTAATTATATTTAAACTATGACCAAATGTATTAATTTCTTGTGGTTTTACTAATTGTATTTCAGGAATATCAACAAAAACATCAACCTAAAATATGAAGTTTGTGTTTTGTTAATGGTTCGGTTCAATTTAAAACATTTCGATTATGGTTCAATAACCATTATTAAGATTATTGGTTCAATTCATGAACCACTTAAATAGTTCGGTTAATTTCAATTCGGTTTGATTTTTGGTTTTTTTTGCCCACCCCTAATATTAACACATTGGTCCTCATTATGCTCTCTCTTCAAGACAATTTGTCCTCAAATTTAATGCCAACATAGCCTACAAGGAGAAAACATAAATCCATGGCATGAAAAACAAAATTAATCGTTCCACCAGGATCAAATAGAAAGTGATAAATCTGAAAATATAACAAGTAGTTGAATTAGTTGTCTCTTTTCTACCAACAACACATGCATAATCAAGATAAAAAAAAAACATATAGTCACCTTAGTTCTCCTAACTTAACATTTTGTCTTATTTTATCCTAGATATAACCTTTTCTATGAATAAGGTATTGACAAATGGCAAAGGAGAATATTATCAATTGATATTTCCTTTAGTGCCAATATTTTATTGATAAGAGTGGAACCGATTTATATCTTTTGAGTAAAGTTTAAAGTTTGAGCATTGTGAATGATAAAAATGTAGTCGATAGAGATATTCTACTGTATGTGGTTTGTAGTACTTTTATAGGAGATTGGTAAATACTCTGCAATTATAATGTGGCTACAAAAAATAGACTTTCTCCTTTAAAGACCACCACTTTAATAATTATGAATAGATTCACTAAGATTTTGGATATTTACGATGAATATGCATTGATGATATGTTTTTGATACAATAGACAAAAATGTATAACTTCAAGAAATGCAACGTTTGTTCTACCAAAAATGCAGGAATTAAGCAGCCAACAGGAATACTTGAAGCTGAAGGCACGTTATGAATCTCTACAACGCACTCAGAGGTAGTGATACTTGATCATAGACACTTGTAATCAAGTACATGATTGTAGAAAATAATGAGCCAATGAAGTATTTGACTTGTACCTTAGGAACCTTATGGGAGAAGATCTTGGCCCTCTAAGCAGCAAAGATCTTGAAACACTTGAAAGGCAGCTAGATTCCTCCTTGAAGCAAATCAGATCCACAAGGGTACTCAACTTTACAACATTGCCTTTTTTGTCTATACATTTTTTTTGTCTTTGCATGTGGTGAGTAACATTTTTTGGAATTATTTTTTATTCTATAGACACAATTCATGTTGGATCAGCTGGGTGATCTTCAACGTAAGGTACGAGAACAATATTTCTTTCCCTTTATCATGTTTGCTATGATATTCCTCATGCTCACTTTGTAATTTGCATCACTACTTATGAAGGAACACTTGCTATGTGAGGCAAACAGAGCTCTTAGACAAAGGGTAAGAATAAATATTTACAAAGGGTATTTTTTCTACTCATGAAAATTTTGTGAATAATTCTATATTATGATGATTTATGAAGTAAAAAAAATGTAAAAACTTGGGTTGAGAACTATATATACATACATATGGTATTGAAATTTGAGGGGTTGGTTAATGATAGTGATTTGTGATGTTTTTGTAGATGGAAGGGTATCAAATAAGTTCACTCCAACTGAATCTGAGTGCTGAAGATATGGGATATGGGCGTCATCATCCAGGTCAAAACCAGGGTGATCATGATGTATTTCAACCAATTGAGTGTGAACCAACGTTACAAATTGGGTCTGTGTTTAGTACTCTTCATTAAAAAATGAATCATATGTTTAAGATTTTAGTTATATATTTTTTACATAGAATTTAATTTTATTTGTTTAAGCTTATGCAGATATCAGGCTGATCCAGGATCAGTGGTGACAGCAGGCCCAAGCATGAATAACTACATGGGTGGATGGTTACCATGATGATGATGATAAAGCTATGTATATTCATAATGAGAGTGTGAAGCATGCATGCATAAAGATCAATCCCACTGTTTCAATTTTCTATTTTATCTCAAAGCAAAAGGGAAATAATTTGTAATACTATCATGTAATGTAATTGACTTAACTAGCTATTTCAGTGTCTACATACCTGTAGGCAGAATAATATATATAGTATGCAGTTTTCTGTTCTTACTTAGTAAGTTTTCATAAATCGTTCTCCTTGAATCTTGATTGCTTTCTCCCATTACATATATTATTACAATAATAAAAATAATTGTTTGCGTGCATCCATTGCCTGGAATTCTGTTTTTATCCTCTAGTTCTGGAGTTTGGTTGTTCCCTTATTTGTATACACATGTTTGTTTTTCTTATAATTATTTGTAGCTTCGAACAGTTTGTCTATGTTCCTTACATTTACTAATACCTAATTGTTTTTTTTAGTTTATGCAAAATAACAAAAATACAGTAATTAACCTATTATGTCTCATTTTTAGACGTTGAATACTTTTTAAATGAGATGACTCATAAAGTTAATACCTAAAAGTTTTGGGTTAAGAGGTGGTGTCCAACTCACTTGTGTGGTTGCTCTAGGCCCAATGTGGATAATCACATGGTATAATTGTCGATTGTTCGTTAAATTGTTCGACCAGACTCATTGTGTCGAAAGTCTTGTAGGCAAGGTGTTCATGAGGCAGGTTCCACTGAACAGTGGCAATGATGGTACAAGTACAAGCACATGTATGTAAAAAAAGCTTCCACTTGAGGGTGAGCATAATGAATTGATGAACTCACATTTGAGAGATAGATTGTTATGGTAAGTGTGAGTTAAAAGTTCTACATTGTTTAGAAAAGTGAGGTTGATCACTTTACAAGTAAGAGAACCGTAAACTATGTCTTAAAATTTTGAGTTAAACTGTAATATTCACTCACTTGTAGATGTTATCTCGGACTCTCTCATACCCAACTCATATAAAAATTCTATAAGTCAAAGTTTGAAGAGTTCAATTCTTCTATATATGTTTCATAACTCTTGCGTCATGGAAATAACTATTTCAGAAATTATTAGTTTTGTTTACTTTTGCTATTAAATATTCCTATAATTGTCTTGGTATTAAATAACATACATTATTTGGTCACTATTATAAGCAAAAATTTACATTTTGCATTCATTCAATTAATGATATATATGGTCTTATTATAAACTACATACGTCATTTAATGAATAAATTTAAAATGTTAATCTTCGTTTATATTAGTAATCAGAGGGTGTAGCTCTTAGATTTTTAATTTCTACTTTAGATGATAGATTATATCATTTTTACGCTACAAGTCAAAGTTTGTATAGTTGGATGTCTCATTCTCATGAGACATTCTTTAAGAAGAGAAAAATATAAATCAATATTAAAATATAATGATTTGAAGTTACTTGTACTTGACCTATTTAATAATTTTTGGAAGGGTCACATTGAAAAGGTTACATGCTTACTACTTTTAAAAATTATGAATGAGTGATATTTAGGTGTACCATCTACTTAAAAACTCATTCTGAGTTTTCAATTACAGATACTCTTATATTGTTTCCTAAGTCAATATTTGGGCATACATGCAGATGTTTTATGATTTGAGTTTTGCCTTCTTTCAATCTGGGTCCTTTGACAACAAAAGGAATTTGCCTACTTTAACATCCCATTACTCAAACTTCTGAGTGCATGATTGGTTTTGAGGTTTGTGTCTTTAGAGAAGGAACAACTCAAGTGCTTCGGGTCTTTCCCTTTTGAGTTTTGCTTATGGCTAGGGCCATTAGTTTCTTGGGGTAGTGTTCTCATATGTGTTGGTGTGGCCTTTTGCCCTTGGAGTAACATTATTACACATAAATTTTGTATTTTTTTTTTATGTTAATGGTGTATTAAAATTAGTATCTTAATCCTAATTCGTTGCTTCTTAATTCCTAGTTGCAACTTGCAACCATGTCATTGTTCATTTATGTATATTATAAAAACTGAAGATTAAAAATAAACTACACTCTATAGCTGCAGTTATTTTTTGTTCAAACATTTCAGCATCATTCGTCAAAATAATATTTTATCATTCTATTTATATATATACTAGTAGTACGTAAGATTTTCATGACGTGTGTGACCTTATGGTCCTTATCTAGTTGAAATAGTAATGGCGTTTTCCTCAAAATAAAAATGTTTGTGATGCCTGTTGGCGTCCAAGTGGTTATGGTGAAGGCTCCTTTGGATCTTTGCCTTCCTCGATGACCATTACAACATGTGATGTGTTAGTTTCTCTTTTAGTGCAGTATTGAAATCATATTAATGTTCACATCCAAAACTAGTCTCCTTTTTATTATATATAAAAAATAAACAATTTCAAAATTTTAATAAAGGAATAAATTACTCAAAAAATAAATAAAGGAATAAATGGAAAAGACAAAATATGTTTATACAATTTTGCATATTTCAATCATACCCATTATAGGACGAGTATTATAAATATTACTTCCTACTTTGTTTTAAATTTCTTTAAAAGAAAATGTAAGTTTTGAATTAAAATCTTAATTTGAAAAGGGAAAATCATACAAATATTCACTTCCAATGTTCTTTTACAAAGCTAAGAAAAAAATATGCAAAGTGAATGTTGATAAGTATACGGAGGTGTGTGAACTAGGAGATCCATGTTACCAAAAGTATCATGCTTACCTAAAATTTTAGTACACTTATTTTTTTTTTTTTATGGAGAGTGTGTGAACGATAAAAGTCAGTTAATTAAGATTGAGGAGATCTTTAATGTCTTGAATTAAAGTAGCATAGGTATTAATTTGTGGAATTTGAGAGTTTCCTCCTTTAGAATATGAACACAATGAAGAGAGAATTTGTGTAACAAGTGACCTCAAAAAGACACTGATTTATAGCACGAAGTTTCGCATGAAGGATATTAGAGGTGTCTACAATGTAGACAGAAAAGCATGAAATCCAAGACTCGAAAAGACGTCCTAGTAAGCAACTAAGCCTAAATATGATAGGATTATCTAAACAAATGTTATCAACATTGATAACCGTACAAGTATGATTCACTTTGATTGTTTGTGATTGCAACCAACCACATTTTTATTAAAAAAATTAAATATTGTTTTTGTATCTTAACTTATTTTAATAGTTAGCTAAGTCATTTAATTTTAAAATCGATCAATTTAACTTATTGTCTTATTTTTAAAATTTAATTTGGTCTATTACTTTAAAACGATCAATTTAATCTTAAAATATGTCGGTCAACATTCAACATAGTCCCTTATAGTAAATAAGATAATATATTTTTATAAGTTAAAGGCCAAGTTGAGTTAATTTATGTAATTTAAAGCCATATTAACCAATTTTAAAGTGAAAAGATCAAATTACAAGATAAGAAAAAAAGAAAAAAAAAATACAATATAACAAATTGATCTATTTTAAAATTTAAAGGATCATATTGAATTAAAAAAAATAAAAAATACATCCAACCACAAACCATGAGGTATGATGTGTACCAATGAATCTCATCTTATTGCTTCCTTCAAGATAAAGCAACCTCTTTGCCTTGGTGGCATTCCAACCCAATACACTTTTTCTACCTTTTTAATCATCATAATCCAAACCAAACAAAAACAAAATGTCGTTATTACAGATTGAATCATTGAATAAATCTTGTTACCCCTTACCACCTCGCTTATCATTTCATTCAAACCCCAACACCTTATTTTATCTCATTGGAACTATTCTTCTTTCCACCAAACTCAGTCAATTCCACAGACAAACTAATCCCAATTTTCAACTCTATCCATTCGCCTCGTTTCTCCCAATAAACCCTTCATCTTTTTTTTTCTTCTTTCTTTCCTCAAGATAAGGAAGACATAAACATTAAACCTAAACATAAACATAAACATAGTACTCTGTTTCAACCAAGATGATGAGAAGAACACGTGAAGATGAACAATCACGAGCTTTCTACGACCTATCAGCAATAGTTCTCAACCTCCTCCGTTCACCACCAACGCCGTTGAATTTCTCCAATCATCCATCGGAGCAACCGTTACGGCGTTTACCTCCACCTCAAATCTCACCTGCGGGTTTTGCCTCTCTGCTTCTGGGAATTTCGATGGCTTTGATGCTCTGTGGATCGGTCACGTTCTTTATTGGATTTGTTTTGATGCCATGGGTTATTGGATTGATTATGATTCTCTATGTTGCTGGAATTGTTACCACTCTCTCTGATATAGGTCGTTCTGTTCTCTGTTATATCACGGCGGCACCGGAGCCACCGCCGCGTAAAGATATTCCAGGTAAGATAACAAAAATTTAAACGGTTATGAAGTTTTTTGGAATATGAATATTTTGTTTTGTTTTTTGTTTCGTATTTGTTTGTTGTTTAATGATTTAACAAAGGTTTATGCTCAATTTGTTGGTTTGTTCATAAAAGACAATTTGTGGGTAACGTATATGAGGGGATTGAAAACTTTGTATGTGAATTTCGTGGGAGCTTAGGAAACAACAACGTGTTAATAGATTTCCAACAAAACCTTAAGACTAGTCGGAGCGTCGGGAGCAGTAATGAACTAGACCATTAAGATACTTTCCGTTACATCTTTACTCAAAACCTTAATGCATTGTGTATACGGATTCACTTGAGATGTTTGGCTTTTTTGTAGCATTAAGTTTATTTGTGTCACCTTCTTAAAAAGCAGCTTGTACTACTCAAAATTTGATGTCTTTTGCCCCACCACCGCAATAGTAGAAATCTCAAAATCCGTATATGTCGGGGCATGTGTCGATATTTTAATCAATAGGAATTTGTTAAATTTTTCACTTTTGATCGTGATTTAGATATTTAATCATAGTAGTTCTGTTGTGAATGTGAAGTGAGTTTTATGAAATGAGTACGATTGTTGTTAAAAAAAAAAAAATTTAATATGTGTTTCGTTAATCCTAATTAGTGTTATTTAAAAATTGGTCTCTGTAATCGCTAATCGCTAATCCTAGCAATTTACCTTTGCAAGGACGAAATTTTAAATGATTAAACAATACAAGGGTAAATTGTCAGGATTAGCGATTATAAGGACCAATTTTTATATGACGCCTAATTGCAAGGACGAAACACATATTAAAGCCAAAAAAAAAAAAGTACGATTAGTTGCTTAGCCTGTAATGAACATGGAAAACAGAGGTTATGCAATATTTATTATGTTTAAAATTAAGATAATTTTGATTTAGAATATCTATGAAGTAAATTGTATATAGTTTTTCTTGTTAGAAAATCATTGTCAATATGTGGAGTAACCATAGTTTTATAATTAACCATAGTTTAATAATTAACTTCCAATTTGGGAAAATAATGCATTAGTTTAACAGGCAAAAATATCTTGTTTTTGTTGTTATGTTATCACGTAGAGATGGTCTTATGATTTTTGGTATTTTAAGAGAATCAATGCAGTTGTGCCTTATTAACTCAAATGTCTTATTTCTTAGGTTTTTTTTATTAGCTCGAATGTCTTACTTCATAATCAAGCCTCTTTAAAAATATATTTTCAATATAATTGATCAAAGCAAGTTAAAAAGAAATAGAAATATATTTTGATGTAAATATAATGTATATCGTACTAAGTAGAAATATTCATATTGGTGCCCTTAAAAAATTGGATGCTCTGGTTGCGGCCCCTCTTGCCCACCCTGAGGGACACCCTTTTTATCATGCGTGGCTTAATTTTCAAATTTGTGTTGTTGCAGCGTGGAAGCTAATGTGAGTACCAATTGGAGAAAGAAATTGAGGATGCGTCGTTTGATTTTGTGGCGCATCATGCAAGTTACGTATATAACAATTTCCACATTATGGAGCTTCCTTCTCCTCTTATTAGATGCAAGAAACGTGGATATATATGGTTTTTTAAATCAAGTTACTGAATTTTGTGGATATGAAATCTCTTTGCATTACAAACCGGGAAGTAAAAATTATGTGCCCCCTCCTTCCCTATTATAAGTTGTTTTACTTATTACATGAGTTTATAATTGAAATCTTAATATTAGGATTTGTTAATTTCCTTTTGTTCAGTTTGAAACATATCATTAACTGTATCATAAACTATAAAGAGAAGGAAATTATGATTTGGCTCATTGGCTGTACTAAGAAAGAATATTTGGAATCTGTATGTACCAGCCGAAATTATTTATTTGGCACATTGTTACTTACTGTTTTTGAGGTTGCTCTATCCTCCATAGATTTTGACCTTTGCCTGACATTTTTACCTATTATTGGAGTAGTCTTTATCTAAAGATTCTAAAGAACATAGTATTCATCAATTGTTAACCTCACAAGTCATCTCAGGTCTAAGGACATGCCATTCCAATTTTCCTCTACCGGTTTCTTCTTTATTATTTTCGATTGGTTGAGATCACTTTCATATCTTTTTTCATGAAGAAACAAGTTGGATCTGCATTTCAAAGGCAAATTGCATCAAAACAGAACACTTATACATGTAAATTTTATATCCGTTAGTAAATCACTTGTGTACGCACAGGTATCGATTGTGCGAATGGTTTATTTCAATTCAACATCAACTTATATAAAATTAAAAAAATTAACAAAAACTAGACTTTGATCCGCGCGTCACGCAGGTCTAACTAAAAATCACAAATAAACTTAATAAGTATACAATATTATGATTAAAATTAACTTAATATTCATTCAACAATATTTTAGATAGAATTTGTTAGGTTAAATTGCTGCTAACCTAATGCAGCATTTTAGAGGAAAATTATTAGGTTTAATAAACAAGGATAAGTGTACAAAACAACAAATTTATACAAATGAAGACACATGATAGGAATGAATTTTTTTTAAGGAATAAGGGATTATCATTTAATGATGTAAATTTAGAGCCAAAATTTTAGGGTTGAGGATTAGCATTATTTAGAGACAAAATTTTAGGGTTGAGTTGTTGCAAACCTAATAAAGGATAAATAGAGGGAAAAAATTAGGTTAAGACTTAACAAAATTAATAAATAAGGATTATTATTACTTTTGTAGAAATGTAACATAAAAAAATACAAATTGATATATTTTTTTTATATATTTATCAATTACCAGTGACAAAGGTTTGTCTAGGACCGACCCAAAGGTAAGGATATAAAACTTTAACTTTGGGTCCATCTACAATTTTTATTCGAGATTTTTTTTTCCACCTTTTGCCTTTTGTCGCACGCCCTTTAAATTTCTCATTTTACTCCGTCGGATTATATAAAACGAATCTTTATTGCATTATTTCAGAAACTTAGTGCAATAAAGATTTGGACTCAATCACATATTTTTATTTCCAAAACTTTTAGGATGTTACGATTTTTTGTTATTTTGACGCTAATGAATTATATGTAAATATTTGAGTTAAAGGTGCAAAATAAAAAATTCAAGGTGGTCATAATGCAAAAATATAAGATTATTTGTGCGAATTTTCAAAGTTCACCGTGTGCATGGGCATACCCTCACGGAGCACTAGATCCGCATATGTCCCGCAACAAGTCCTTATAAGGGAATCTTGTTTCTTGATTTTTATTTTTTTAGCATGTTTCGAAGCAATAGCCACAAGGGACTGACATAATTTAACCAGTCGTCTACGTTCCCTCACATTGGAAAAGTGTGAAGTTCCTAAAGATTCTTCTGAGCTTGAAGCTAAGTTAACTGTCATCACTGTGTCTAAGAAAAATCTTGAAGCCAGTGACGACGAGGATTCACTAAAAACTACCTTGGGTGCTGTCCGAAATGCAGCTCAGACAGCTGCACGGATACAGTTTGCTTTTTGTGCATATTCTTTCAGAAAACGGGTGCTTGTCTAAATGGATATGTCACCGCCTCACCGGTGTAGGTAGCAATACAAACTAATTATATGGGCAGTTGGAATCTTAGAAAAGCTTGTGCTAAGGCGCGAAGTTCTCCACAAGAATTGACTCAAAAGAAGAAAGCGGCCATGAAGAAGTGTTCGGGCAAGAGAAATTACACAAAGCAACTGAAAAGAGGCTTTGGCACAGGTGGCTTCCATGGCCCTTTCTGCGCATGCTCGTCAGCAATATAATTTTGGGAAGCCAAGGTATATAGGCAAAAAATAAATATATGGGACTTCAATCCCTTCATTTAATATCTGAGTTATATAATAATTACTCTTTGGCCCTTCAGAAAAGAGTAATGACAGAAAAATGCTATTTCATATTACTGATTTTCTGCACTGTTATTTAATAAGCAATGTTACAGCACTGTTATACTAATTTTCATACACAAATTTCCTCTCTCATAAAGTGATCAGGAATTAGTGAAACTCAGATAAACTGGCAGAGCTAGCATAATTGGTAGTTTGAGATTTGCTCATCAATGTCTAAACTTTCTATTCTCTTTCTAGCAAAATGTGCTTAATCCTTAATGGTTTACAAGTGAAGTCATAACAGAAGGGGATAACCAATGTTTGTTATCCACTATCGTTGCCTCCACCATCATTGACCGTAGCCTCGTCATCTTCGTGTATGTCAGTCGTCTGCTTCTGCAGCCTCGCCTTCACTAGCATCAACCACCCACTCAGCCCATAATATACCTCCTTCTGTAATGGAAAAGCAGTAAATTTATATGAACAAAGCAGTAAATTTATATGAACAATTAAAAAAAAAAAATTATATGAACCAAATCCGCAAAAAAGATTACCACTCATCGCTTCATTATACGCTTGAGCAGCAGCTGCTTCAGCTTGAATTTCATGACTCCTGTCCAACCAACCGGCGCCGTATCCTTGGCCATAAGCTTGCTGTCTAACGACTGCTTGCGATTCAAATCCATCCTCAAAACCTTCCTCGTAATCGTTGATTTAAATGCATCCCCATTTAAATCAAAATCTCCATTTAAATATGGATTTTCTCGTTCTTGGTCATATTCAGGGGGAACTGGAACATGAAGTGGGACTGGATTTGGAATTTCCCTGGGTGGATTAGCAGCACTAACCCCACCAACGTAATCTGTTATGTAATCATCAGCAGCGAGTCCTCTTGCATATCTAACACCATCATCATAACCCCTGGAGTCTGCATGTTCTTGTACATCTCCATTATCCATTATTTTCTATATTAAAGAATAACAACGAAAGAACATATATAATCAACAACAATGTTAAAGAAATCTGCAAGAATAAAAAAAGAAAGGTTTACAATTCATATATCCAAAATAACAAGAAAAAGGAATGATTGCATACGTGCGGTTTGATTTCAGAGAAATGAAATGAAATGAGAACGACTAGGAAAATTACGAGGGAAGAGTTGTTGATTATGAAGACGTAATTTTATAGTATAAACTAGAGGGACGTAGTGCATGCTTCTATATGTTCGTATTCCGGTAAAAATAAATTTTGGCTGTTGATAAATCCCAGCTCAATTATAAAAATGTCAAAATTTAAATGGGATTACATGACCGAAGTTCGTGCACCAACTCATTCATTTAGGTGTGTGCATTTATAATGATTAAGAGTGATTTTGTATATTGATTTTGTTGAAAAAATATAGATTTTTTAGATTAAAAAATGGTTAAATATGTTTATGGTCCTTATAAATATACAAACATTACGTTTTAGTTTCTCTAAAAATTTCCTTCAACATTTAATCTCTATAAAATTTTCAACTACTACTTTTGGTCTTTTTTTTTTAAGTTAACTCATGTGCAACCTTTGTATTTCTTTAATGAAATCGTGCAGAATAATGTAAAAATCCCAACAAAAAAAAAGATTTTTTACCGCCATAAATATACAAATTTATATTTAATTAATGTTGTTAAAAAATTCTTTTTTTTTTTAGAGTTTCTTATAATATTATAAACTTTTTTACAAAATTTTATTAAAAATATAAATTCTACATAAGAGTTTACTTAAAATATGGGACCAAAAATGAAGACGGAAATCTTTTGATGGACTAAAAGTCGAAAAAATAAATTATAGGACTAAAATAAAAAATTGATATATTTATAGGAACCAAAAACATATTTACATTTAAAAGAAATATGAAACTGTTTGTTTAAATTTGAGATTTTTTTATTTAAGTCTCCTCACTTTGTAAAAAAATTACCATTGGTCCGTTTGTTAATCTAATGTCAACAAAAACACCAAAACTAACAAAGTGCCATGTGGTCCAGTTACTTAACGCCACGTTTAAAAAACAAAATTTGGAAATATATAGGATTTTTTTTGGGTTAAATATGTTTTTGGTCCCTGTAAATGTGTCAACTTTTCGTTTTAGTCCCTCTAAAAAAATTCTTCAACTTTTAGTCCCTCTAAAATTTTCAATCTTCACTTTTGGTCCCCCCTTTAAAGTAAACTCATATGTAGAATTCATATTTTTGAATAAATTTTTGCATAAAAATTCATAATATTATAAGAATCTCTTCCAAAAAAAATTATAATTTTTTAACAAAACATGAATTTAATATGAATTTTTATATGTTTGACGGTTAAAAATTCATATTTAATTTTTGTTTTGTTAAAAAAATTCTAATTTTTTTTGGGAATTTTTTTATAATATTCTACACATTTCTGCATAAGTTCATTAAGAAATACAAAAATTAAATTAAAAATAGGGGCCAAAAGTAGTGATTGAAAATTTTATAGGGACTAAAAATTGAAGGAAAATTTTAGAGGGACTGAAACGAAAAGTTGGTATATTTATAGGGACCAAAAACATATTTAACCCATTTTTTTTTTACAAAGTACAAAGCTTCCAATAAAAAAATGGTGAAAGTATAGGGATCGATGACATATTTAAGTTAATATTCAATTTATGAAATTTTGCCTTTTAGTGATTCATTTGGCGTGAAATAACTGGTCCACGTGACATTCTGTTTAGTTTCTGTTTTTTTATCGTCAGTTTAAACAGATGGACCAATAGCAATTTTTTTTTACAAAGTGACGAACTTTCTAGTACAACTTCTGAAGAATAGCCTCTTGCATGTTATTTTAAAATCTAAAAAAAAAACACTTAAAATGTTAAAAGTGATTTCTTTTTATAGATTTTTAATCGAAAACAAATACACCCTTAAATAATAAATCTATTTCACACTATAGTATATTAACTTTTTTATAGCTACGTTCTGAAGTTACATCGCTTCAATGAACCAAATTCGATCATTCAAATGTAAGCCTTGAATTTTATTTCACTTTCTACAAATAACATCTTGAGTATGAAAAAACCTATTATTCTTGTCTATGAATTTCACCTGCTTCACTCTGAACTTTTGGTACCAAAAGATTTCCTACTTCTTGAGAACTTCCTGGTAGAACTTCTGAAGAATAGCCTCTTGCACGTTGAGATGAATAAAATCGACTCTCTCAAGTCTCTTTTGCACATACTGGAGTTGTTTTTCTATATCTTTTTTTCTCTTGACTATTTTTCAAACACCTCCTTATTGAAACTCAAATAGTCTTATCAAACCCTGTTAAGACTAACAGTGATATAGGGTTCCTCATTCCCCCAAGCATTATTGACTAGTAGGATAATCATCACGGGTAAGCCAATAAGGTTGGAAGCAAATGAGGCAGAAGGCCAGTTTTCGATATGGAACCCTAACCTCGTAACAAAATTAGCCTATGATCAGAATAACTACGAAACAAATTTTTGACATAGGCATCAAGAAACAAGGTCCTCCACGTGGAATCACCCAAAGCTCGACCAAGACACTTAACATTCTTCTAAACTACATACTATTTTTTATACCAAATATATATAATGCTTGTAGCTTCAAGGTCAATAAGATGACAATTTTCAATGACCTCAGAGAATTTATCAATGAAATTCACATGATAAGAATCAGATTCAACTTTAGAGGACAAAAGAATCTCACTAAAGTCCTCCATAACGAGCAAATGACTATTTATATGTGTTCAGAGATTAGCGAAGTAATCCCATTGTTGTTGACGCCCATAAAAAAAAGGGCAAGACTATTGTATATGGCTAAATTTTCTTATCCTAGTTTCCATCCCCTAATGCAAATAGTTTTTCTTACTGTAATAAGCCATTTTAAATACAGTAGGATAGAAAAGGGTTTCTAAAGATCATGTCAATCACAAGTACACTAAAACTCAAAAACATAAGTCACCTAGATTCAGGGACTGTCTCTGCTTGTGGTACAACCACTTCTTGTCTAGGTGAGGCCTGCTTCCTGTTTGGTACACTACCGGCCCTACTAGGTTGTGAACTAGCGTGATTTGATTGGACCGCTTGAGCACTTTGAGGAAATTGCACTCCAGCATTCTGTAAAAAGTAAAAAACCAAATGTCGTAAGTAATGGCATATAATGACTTTATTCAAGCTCGGTTGATGAGCTAAGGGACATTACAGGAGTTTTAAGCAGAGGTCCAGCGCTCGATCGCTGGAAAATAATGGCATATAATGACTTTTATTTGTGTGTTCTCGAGTAACCTCATTTTTTCTTCTTTTTTTGGTAACATATATGTTAAAGAGAGCAAAATGGAGGCTGCAAATGGCATAATACCAAGCATATTTGCAGACCATCATTGATCTTGAGCTCAAAAATAATTATACATGCCACTTTGCACAAGTTTCCCATTTAATCATCACAGGTGCACTTTAAACGTTTATCATATATCAGTACCAAATGACATTATCCCTAAAAAATCAGCACTATACATCCTAGTCAAATATGTACCCGGAACACTCTCAAGGTATGCAATTTAAGACTCAGATGCAGACCAATTAACTATTTGTTTTCCTGTATTAGCCTCATCTTCTATTTTTAAAATCATACAGTAATATTAGCATAGTTTTTCTTACTATGGAACAACGATAATTAAGCTGTTCATCAGAATGTTTACTTTGCTCCTGTGCAGCAATTACAACAGTCAAAAACACAAAACACTGAAATCGATCTTCAAATAATTTAATAATGAATAATCAAGGCTAACTTCAAGGAAAAGAATTTTCATCCATGAACTCCTCGGTGGGCAAGACACCATCCATAAAGCTCTCAAGGCGAAGAATTTTTTCATCCCTTGTCTGTGCAATTATGGCATTGCAGTCCCTCTCATTCTTGTATTGTTGTACCTGCAAACATGGAGGAACAGTCACAAATCACAATGACGGAAAGAAAGAAAAAAAGATGGTTTTCGGTAGATAAAGGGAACCTACCAAGCGATTAAGCTGCATTATTTCAGAATTTTGCTTTGCATAAAACTCCTCTAGTGCAATTTCTCTCCTTATCGATTCTGCCAAGACCTTCTCTACCGCCTATAACACAAGAGCAATGAATTCTAATTATATTGAAAAATGCACTAGTATTGTCACACTTACTTTGAGAACTTGCTTCTTTGGCTTATCAAACAATCAACAGGTACCAACTGCAGGTTTGAGTTATTGTCAGCTTCATTGACATCAAGTTGCGCTCTGTTTTTACAATTACTGCAGGTGAACAAAATAGAATCTTTTTTGATATTGTCATCATGAAAGATCTGCCCGCCCACATCAACTTTGTCAACTGGGACATTATTATGAAAGACATTTTACAAAACACAAGGATGCTCCAAAACCCAAAGAATGTCCTCATATTACTACTTTCAATGAAATTTATATCAAAAGAAGAGTCATCAATTCAAATTATTGAAACAAACAAACAATGGATCAGCCATCAACTTAAACAAGGAACTAGGTCCCTTCTTATCAACGTTCCAGGACTTTGGATACCATGGAAACTGCCACATTAAAAAGCAACGCTCTGGATGAGGCATCATTGCAAGATGGAAGAACAAATAGCTGTTACTTCTAAAGGAGAGCCAAGGATATGTCTTTGTTGGATTACCAGCATCATCACAATATCGCCAACTCTGAATGAACAACATGTTCTAACACATCTTCGTCTGGGAAATAAGCTCTTCCCTCCCATATCCCCATTGTATACCAATCATACCTTTCAACATTTGTAAAGCGGCATTCAAATCGTCCAGACTCGTTGTGAATGAACCTAGGTTGCGATAGGTCCCCACCAACACTATTCACACCCCCCAACTTGAGGGTCCCAGTACCCATCCCAACAAAGACATTGAGTTGACAAAAACCACATTGCAAGGAGTTAATGAGTAGTTTAGGCGGTGCAGAGCACATGAACTTGTTGGTGTAGCAAAAGTCATAGGATTTAAGGCAAGGCAAGATTTATCTAACATGTATAAAGAAAATGGTCTTGTACCATGTACAAATCTCGTTTTTCACAATTAAATCAATGCATCATCATATCTCATTTAATTTAATTGTTGAATTTGTTTATCAAATGATTGTCTTACTTGTATATCATAAAATTGATCTTTAAGACATAGTCGGGAATGTCCTACTATCAGTCAATACCTCTCTTCTTTTTTTTGGTACAAACAGTCAATCCCTCTCTATGTAATGTTCCATATGCTTTTGATATATGAATGCGTGGAAAAGTTGAATTTAAAAATAAAATAAAAAAACATTTTGGTCCCTCACAGAAAATACAGAGGATAAATTAGTCCCTAACAAAGAAAATAATCATTTGTGGTCCCTTACAAAAATAAACCAAGACAATTTAGTCCTTTTGCTAAATAGTTCTAATCAGTTTTATTTATTTATTTTTGAATCATGATTGGATTATGTGACGGTTTACATGTCATATAATGAACGATCCACGTGTATTTTAAACAAAAATAAGATGATATTTAGATCTCTTCAACAATTTTTTAGACAATTTTGTCATGAAATTTAAACAAGTATCCAAAAATTTGCAAAGCGTGCAACCACAAAAACACTAGCAAAGTACGGAACCACTAAACCATGATGTGATGATGGGACTGAATAAATTATTAAATCTTGGACCCTAAAAATTTTAAGACCTGTGTTGTAGCTTAACCTCGACGGACTTTGGTCGACCCTGGTTGTGACCAACCTTAACATAAATTCCTATACACGCTACAACCATGACAATTGCTCTTTACACTTCATGAAATGCTCTATCACACCTTAAAATGACCAAAATACTGTCATTTGCTCTTAAAGTTAATTTTAACAAACGAACTACAATTAACTGTCATTGGAGGTATTAGAGATTATTTTGAGGTGTGGAAGAGCAATTTTGTTAGTGAGAAGAGTAATGATCCACAACCATTTACTAACGGAAGGAGGAGACCTTAGAATAGTGTTCTTTGTATTTGGTAGATTGGTTTAATTAGATGAAAGTGTTTTTTTTTTCTTTTTTCAAATTAGTTTGAGAATGTAATTTTCTCCAACTCAATTCCCTATATAAAAATGGAAGTGTCAATTTAATCTCCCACAGAATACAAAAGTACCAATTTAATTTCTTATAGTTCAAGCAATTTGATCATTTTGTAGTTGAAGAAGAAAATGCAAATTAAATAAGAATGTACGATATTGAAAATTTGCTGATTATTTATTTGTTTGTTTTACTTGTAGAGAGCTAATTATCCCAATAAATTGTTGTAGGCTTTTAAATGGTTATGTGATCTTAGCACAATTGGTAGGGACATTGTATAATATAATGACTAATCTCGTATAATTTATGTTAGAGTCGAGGTTTGAAACAGGAATCTCACTTATCTACATTTAAATGTGTGAGCTTCGATCACTAGGCTACTAAATAAAAAAAAATGATCCCTTGATTGCCCGAAATGAAAAAAAAAAAATTATTCAAAATATATCGACAGAATGACTATATTGTATTGATTGATTTTTGTAAAGGACTACAAAAAAATCATTTTATTTTATCTCGGACTAATATGTCCTCCGTATATTTTGAGGATCTAAAATGAGTCATCATTCAAAAGAAAAAGAATCGGAGATTGGGTTAATTATGATACAATAAATAGCATAGGTAAACATAAAATGATCATATTTGCAATTTATTGATTTAATTGAGCAAAGAAAACAACATCAAAACATAGAACATCATATGATACAAGTGTGTGCAGGTCATTCCTGTCTTATCTAAAATCTCAAAGACCAATCTAAACATAAAAAAGAAACTACATAAAATATTCCACAAGGATGGGAAAAATGAGAATAAACAACACAACTTCAAACCACAACTAAAAAAATAAAATGAGACCTATAATGTGATTAATGAATTAACCAGTGTTGATGTGCACACCAATGGCAATAAGAAAGATGGTAATGAGTCCAAAAAAGAGGATGGTATGGACCAAAATAGACACACCACTGGTTTGCATGTTCCCAAACTCCACCACTTTGCTTCTTCCAGGCAGCTGAAACAGTAACCCTGGACTTAGTAACACAAACAGCACCACTGCTATTACCACTGGACCCCAATCCGCCATTCTATTATACTTAATTTCTTTCTATTTTACAAATTCCAACACAAATGTACATATATGTATTTGGCAACAGAAACTATAATTTGATACAGATTGTGTTTAGCATGATTAATAAATTAATATTGTGTGGAGTGGTTTGGTGGAGTGAATGAACAAGCAAGCTAAAGAGATTGGTGGCACTTGGCAGCTTACTAGTATTTAGTATCACTAAATAGTTGAAAATTAATTAAATAATTATTTAAGAATTTTCACCTTAGTGGATAACAATTGATTAAGGGCAAACTCTATTAAACAAGCAAAGAAGGAATAAATGAAATACTATAAAAAGGAGAATCAATCAAAGATACAAATAAAATAAATAGAAGCTAATTCGAGTTTAAGTTCGGTACATGTCATAGTCAGTCGGTGCCAATGGTGGCCTGGGGGAGACTTGTAGAAGGATAACAATCAAAGCAATCATAACGTGCCAGCATATCGTTTTATGTGGTTTTTTATTAATTGATCTAATTCCGTGCAAGGCAAGATCAAATCAAATCAATTTAATTTGTGTGTCTCTATAGAGTTGTAAAGGTGCAAGGGTTTTTGTTTGGCATAAACCGATATCATCTGTATGCAACTTATAGAGATTAATCTGTCTTTTATGACACAAAACAATTATTCCTTTTACGAATTTTGACGTTGATGCATGTATGTTTAACATCAAATTATAACTCTAAGACTTTGAATTATACAATCCTATAATAGTGTAAAAACACATTAAAAATACCTTCAAGAATATTTTAGATTTCATAATTTAAATGTAGATTAGAAATGTGGAAAAATAAAAATTCTCTTGAATTATCGGTCATGGTGCTATAATTGAAGTTTCGGGCCATTGGCATAGGTTTTCCTTCCAGAGAAGTTTAGGTCTCATTTGTTTGTAGTCGCTTTTGTAAAAGAAAAAAAATAAACCAACACTATATAAACAATATAAACGAGAGTAGTGAGAGTACGTATATTAAATATAAAAAAGTTTCAATTCAACTTCTCACCGGAAAAGATTCGTACATTATTTCTCAATAATGCATGTTTAGGTCATGAATACAAACAAATACATGAAAAAACGAATAAGGGATCAAACTACAAAGACTTAACTTCATTCGTTGTTATCACAAACGATAAGATACATAGTAAAAAGAAAAACAACTTACGTAAAACTGGAAATGATGAGTTATAAGAAGTGATTAGTGATCTATCCTATGTAAAAGTGGACTCTAATGGCAATCAAGAATAGACAAACAAGACCAAAGTAGAGGAGAGAGTGAACAACTATGGCAGCAGCACTTGTCTGAAAGTTTCCAAACTCAATGCATCTTGAACGACCTGGAACCTGAAATAACAGTCCCGGTGTCAACAACACGAACAACATCACAGTCACAACAATGGACCCCCAGTTAAACATTCTTATTATTAATTCTAACAATTCTATGATCACTTTCAATGCAATGCAAATTAATATGCATTTGATTAATTTATATAGTGGTATGTATGTACTAATAATAATTAATTAATAAGTGGGTATGGGGGAGGTTTGGATGATTAAGCTACTGTGGATTCACTTCCAATCATGTGCATGTGATGCTTGTCACAAAGATCGTACTTGTATTTGGATTAAGAATAACTTGCTTCACATGATAATTAGAATTCAGCTTCCACGATATTATTGTGTGGCTTTGAAGAAAGGAATTATAGCAATTAGCAACTTGTGTTTTGGACCTTAACGGGCCTAGGACTTTTTCCTGTATACTTGCACAATTATACATGGGCCTACCAAGAATTCATCATAAAACACATGTTAGTCTGCTTCCCCCACCTCATTCCACCCAATAAACCATGTCTTTATCATGAAAGAGTATATTTAATGTATTTTATGTTTATCAATATAAAAAATATAGTACTCTGCAATCACAAAAATAATTGTCAACAGTGTCATATGTAGATTATTTTTATTTACATAAATAATTGTCAACCGGTTAATATATGAAATGAAAGGAGTCTGGGTTGCAAGAAAGAAATATTGTAACCCAAATAATTTCCAAGGTTAGTCTCCCAATTAAAAAATAGCGAAGGAAATGAGATGAGTTACATAGATTAGATGTAAAGATAAAAGTGTTTAGGTTTACTTTTGTCTTTTATAAAAGAATATGTGAGCTCTAACTACTAGACTACTTGACCAAACAAAAAGAGGGTGTCCATGCAATTAAAATTAAGAGATGAGAAAAAGTTGACATGAAGATTTGTCAATTTATTTTACATCTTCAATAATAGATTGTCTCTGAGGTATCCGAGTATAGATCTTTGTCGTGTAGAGATGCCAGCGGCTTCTTCCACCCTCGTATCTAATTATTAGATCCTTTCTCTTCTCTGTCTTCCCTTGGATTCTACCTTAAGCTTGTATTTTTTCTAAACATGTAAGATACTTTGGATGGGTTCACTTTTTGATCCTCTATCAGATATTTTTCTTATTTTACTTTGTAATCAAGTAACCATAGTCACTGTTTCATAAATACCAATTAATATCATTCTGTCATTTGATTTTTTCGAGTTTGAGTCTATTAGTGTTTTTAATAATGTTGATGGCTTGAAGTTGAAGCATGCTTTTAACTATAATTGCTAAAACATGCTTTTAATGTCTTCTGAAACCTCTATTAGAAAGACAAACTTACCAGCGTTTTGATCAGATATATCAGAAAATGGTTCTATTATATGACCACTTCTATCACTTGTACACTCAGGTTGTCATGGAGCAGGTGTTCAAGTCCATTCACCTTTAAAAAACGCATGACACTCATGTATAAACAGCCACTTCAGTTGTAGGATTTTTATCAGATAAGAGAATGCATAGGAAGATTGAGAGTTGATCAGAGATTATAGATAATTAGTTAACCGAAGTTTGTTAAAGGACGAATTGTCACAGAACAGTGAATGCTTATTTCTTTTTGCTCTTTAGTGGATTTGTTTTTCAGATTACTAGATTGTTGTTAAATTAAAACAATTGGTAATTGCTAATGATTTCGGTCATTAGCAGTATTTTGGTCCCAAAAAAGTCTAAAACATATTCAATTTAGTTATAAATAAATAATATGACAAATTAATTAGGCAAAATTACGTAATTTGATTTTTTACATTACAGTCGGTCACTACTTAAAACTTTGTGGTGAAAGTTGAAAAAAAAGTTGTTGACATATATTTTTATCCTTCTTGTCTAAGATTAACAAAATACAAATGTAACTACAAGGTTTCACAACAAGAGTGTCATCAAAACATAATTACAACTCAATTGTCAAATAAAAACCCATCCTGCCTACCCAAAATTACAAAATTGTGATGCTTCCAAGTAGTCCATATACAAGCCAACCAAATAAAATGAAAGTATTCATTAACCTTTTTTTCCACGAGATACCAAACCTTTAAATAGGACTACATGACAAATATTATTATTTGTCCATGCACAGCTAATGCTAACCAAAACAATATACCCAATCATATATAATTTACTAGAGACAGAACATTCAAAAACAAATGTATGGATGTGTCTCTCAAATTACATTCTTCCGCACACAAAAGTGATGCTAAATTTTGTGTCCATATGTAAATCGAATTATTTTTAGTAAGAAGTCTATCATAAACATAAACAATTTCCATACAAACAACGATATTTGTGTCAGAACCAGATCGGTCCAAGTGACATCAAATAAAGGGGACTCTACTATTGCTAACTGAAAACATGGCATTGAGACTAAGATCCCAAATCCATTCATACTCCACATATTCCTGGAAGAAAAAAAATGTTAGGCATAAGGAAGGAGGACAAGGGGTAGTGTTGAATGTGAACGAGTAAGTGTGTATTGTTGAAAATAGAAGAAAATTACAAGATGTGTGTTGATTCTTGAGTCTTTAGTCTTGATCATTCAAGTCAACCTCAGTTCATGTAATGCCAAGAACCACCAATTAGTTGAGTCTTAGCGATTGCTCTACATTCGTACAACACTTCCATATGTTTTTTTGAAAGAACGAACCTTCCATATGTTGTTATTATTACTTGTGTTTTTATTTATTTTATGAGGTTAATTATTACTTGGTTTACTTTATTCATGAGTATGTATGAGTATGAACAAGACATTCCATCTTCTTGAACGAAATTTCCCTCCAACAATTGATGATGGATCACAATCCCCTTGTGTTCGAGTTTGTGTAATTTCACGTGGTACTTAATTTTGACCAATAATTTGAAATTAGACATACAAATTATATATTACAAGATCTCAGTCGTCAATTAAAATTGAACGATGAGAGTTGTCACCTTCTGAGGTAAGATATGTAATAAGTGTTTTAAGCTTAAAAAAATGTAAGCGTTTTCAGCTCTTTTAAAAAAAATAAATAATAATACTACACATATTTTTTTGAACAAGCCAAAATGAAATACTATATATATTAAAGATGTTTCAAAATGCACAAGGCGTACAGAGAAGAACCACCTAAACAGTTACAATGCAAAGTCTTCGATGATAAAAACAACACCGCAAAGAAAACAAAAAAGCGAAATAATAACAAGAAGATTACAAGATAACACCCATACAAGCTAAGGGATGCCACCACTAGTCATGGTAACTAATAGCGAAAGAGGGCATATTAGACTTCAGCCAAAAGAAAGAGAGTCTTTTGACTTTGTCTGCTATGCTCTAAGAATCCATAATCTTCTGTTGAAAAATTCTGCAATTCCGCTCTTTCCAAATAGTCCAAACACAAGCTAACCATATAAGTTGAAAAAATGAATGTAACGAACGCGTTAACCCCGGAAGGTGCCCGAACTAATAAAAATGATCTCTAGCTGATAAAGGAGCAACCAAAAAGTAAGTGATTGGCGGTCTCTTGTGACCTACAGCCACCTACACACACGTTGTCAGCAAGATGAAGCACATGTCGCCGCACCAAGTTATCTTTAGTGGGGAGCCTATTACGGAACAACCGCCATGCGAACAGATAAACCTTTAACGGAGCTCGTTTATGCCAAACATCGACATACAAACTCCTATCAGCAGGTGCCTCCATCGTTGAGATAAAATGATAGGTACCTTTGACCATGTATCCATGAATCGGATCAAGAAACCACCGTCGCCTGTTAGATATGTTATCCTGCAAAACAATGTTATGCAAAATAACAGCATACTCCACCACAAACTCTCCTCCTCTCAAGCAAAATAGCAGCACCTGTCATATATTTATTACACATATTGTAAACAAATAAAAAGATGTATAATTTTACAATAACAACTTTATCAGGTATTGATTTATTATCCATTAGGAAAAATTCAAAATGAAAATATATCAATTTGAACCCCATTTTGAAAATAATACACATAATATTAATTAGAATAAAATATTCATCCATTCAAAAAAAGAATAAAATATACAAGTGATAAAAAAAATAATTGATGTTACATTGCAAACTAAAATATTTTAACATTATTTGTTTTCTTAAAATGTGACACTCATTGGTTGAGACATAATAAAAATCAAGCTTTCTACTTTAGAAAATAAGAATAAGAAATAGAACTTTTTTTACAAAAAGAATAAGAAATAGAATTATCCTGCAGCTTTGTTACTTTTAACTTTTTTTTTTAATCAATATATCACTATATATCTAATTGAATTTAAATAATAAGTCAAAAACAATGAACTTTTAAATATAGAAAGAAAACAAATTCCACATAAGAAGAGATAAGACGACAATTTTCCACTTAATCACTATCTAAGTGTAAAAGTAAAAGTAAGCTTAAAAAACTAGTATTAAACCTTAAATAAATAGCACTAAAAAAACGGTGCAGCGTGTGTATGAATTCGTTCTTATTATTGATGATTGATCACTTTTGTTGAGAAGCTGATTAACCAAAACGCAAATTTTCAACTTCTAATTTTCTTATTATACCATTTCTGAGATCAATTACGATGCTACCTGGTAAAAACTTTCTCCTTCTGCATATTTTTCATTTTCACCGCTTTCCCTCGTTTAATCAATTCAGTTTTACTACTATGATTTGATTCACCACTTTACTTACATTGAATTCAAATTCAATTGATGGAAATTCTTTGCAACTTTGTTTTTTGTGTGTTATTAATATTCGCTATGCACCTTTTTGATATTTTTACAGTTCTGTTTGTACTTTTCCAGTCAAGTCAATTCTGATTGCACTACATGCTAGGAGTAGTATTTTCAATAAACATATTTATTGATGCACAGTTTGCTTAATCATTGTCCTTTATTGACAAATGTGTAATAATTGATATAAAAGATAATTAAGGTTATGTTTGGTATGACGAAGAGTTTGCCACGTATGGGTGAGTTTTAAAGCAACTATAAATTTGTTGTCATGTGACTGAAATGTCACGAGTTAAATCCTGGAAACTGTCTCTTGTATAAAAAACAAGATAAGACTGTACAATATACCAAAATGGTGGAACCCCTTCTAGGGTAAGACTGCGTATAGTATACACTAAGTGAATGTTTGGTGTCAAGATGAGTTTGTCAGAATCACGTTGAGCCACCATGATTTGGCAAAAGCTGCATTGTGTAGCTTTTGCAAAATCATAGTGGCTCACCGTTATTCTGACAAACCATCGTGATGAAACCATCATGATGTTTAACATGAGCCAAATTCATAGCCAGTAGTCACAGTGTGTGGCCCCAACTTTGATCAACTCGAAATTCCTTAAAAATGAAGAGATGAAAAAGATTGAATGTTAGTACAGTTCTAATTTCTAAATTATTGGAATAACTTGACATTGTCATGACAGGTTTGCAATACAATATCAATGATCTGTTTCAAGAAGCTAAGAAAAGATGGCTCAAGCCTATAGAAGTGCTTTACATTTTGCAGAATCATGATACCTGCAAGTTCACTGATTTTCCCCTTAACCAGCCTCGTGGTAACGTTCTTATTCTCTTCAATAAAGTTGATGAAAGAATTAAGTGACCTGATTTTCTGGTTATTTGTGCTTTATTACTGATTGTCAGCAACATTGGCAACTGATTTTTTTTAAGGTGGATCTTTGTATCTGTTTAATAGAAGAGTCATGCGTTTCTTTCGAAAAGATGGTCATAATTGGCGGAAGAAAAAAGATGGAAAAACTGTTTCAGAAGCGCATGAACGGCTTAAGGTGCGCCAAAAGAATATATGGTGTTATTATTATTTTAGTTCCTTGATAGGTGGTTTCAAATTTGTATTTCTTGCTGCAGCATATGTCAGTCCACATTAACAGCGTACTCTTGACTCAGTTTATGTTGTATTTAAATCCTTCAATTTGCACTGTAATTTTAGGCCAAACCAAAATGTCTTTCTTTTAGTGTCACATAAGAACTATGTTGTAAACATATCGTAATTGTACCATAATAACAGCATGGAGTTTTCATACCAATTCAAATTTGAGCTTCTCTACTTCATCTTTTCCTTTTAATTTATTTGGAGGTAAATGATTAACGGTAATCTGACATTGTTGCTGTTGTATCTTGGTGGTAAGCAATGATACATCCCTAGTTTGGTTTTGTTTATTCTCTAGTTTTAACTGCAAAAGTCTGCTCATGGATAGGCATCTGAAACATTTTGAAATGAGGTCTTATTGAAACATAAATCAAGATTCTCATTGGATATTTTTTTTATTGGAAATCTACTTCCATATAGCTTCCAAAGTTCTTTTGGAACTAGTAGCAAGTATTTTGTTCAGCAAACACTTTTTATGTATATGAAATATAGCACAAATTTGAGATATAATTGATTCTCTGTCTTAACAGTTTTTCTGGTATTGAGCAGTTTGTTGTTTTCAAAATAATTTACTGTCATTGCTATATTAGCAATACCTTTTATGACAACATTTGTTTTGATATGGGATCTTATATGTTGATTTTCTCAATCCGAGTAATCGTATTATTCTGCATGATTAGGTTGGAAATGTTGAAGCTCTAAACTGCTACTATGCACATGGAGAGGAGAACCGTAGTTTCCAGAGGCGAAGTTATTGGATGTTGAACCCGTGAGTAAACTATTAGCTGACAATCCCTTCGTATTATTAAGCTTACCACTGCATGTTTTATCGTTCACACCTACGTAAAAACGTTCGGGAAAATTATATAAAGGCAAAGTCAGATTATACTTTGGTATGCATAACAGCATAAAATCATGCACATATATGAAAAAACATACGTGAGATTGTATTTTTTACCATGATAAAGTTTTATTGACTTTAAAAACAATCAACATTAAGTATGCATTGCTCATCTTAAAATATTTTCGTTTATATATTATTGTGTTGATTTAAGGAATGTTTATATTTGCTCTTATGCTGCTGTCTTGACAGGGAATTTGAGCATGTTGTTCTCGTGCATTACAGAGAAACAAATGAGGTGATTTTTCAAAACATGAAATCAGATAAACATAGTAATTATAGCATGTTAGAAGTGTGAAAACTGGGGATAGGAGTCCCTTTTGCACAACATGGGCTCACTCCCCATCCTGTTTTAGAAGTTTTACTTTAAGCGCTTCTTCCTTTTTCAATATTCACTTTTGAAACTTCTGTTAAATAATTTATTTGTTTTTCTTTGCTCATAAAATTTTAGTTCTCTTGTTTTCTTTTTAATACTAATGTTTCTATACTCTTTTAGTTCAGATCCCTCTCTCTTCTAATATTGTTCAAAACTCTCCAAAAACATGGATATCCAAAGTGAATTATGTGGTTCATACCTCCAAAATGTACTCTCTTTTTTCCTGGTCGGGGTGCTCTCTCCAAAATGTACTCTATTATGTGGTTACATGCTAATGTTTAATTTTAAGACCAGATTCACTTTGGATACCGTTCTGTGGAGGACTGTGATTAATTTTGTTATCAAATTCTCTCTTATAATGGCTCAACTTTCTGAATGGCAATTATTTAATTACATTCCCTCCTGTGAATTGGTAGATCTGTGCAGCCTGCATTTGAGTTTGACATTATTGTTTTCGCCCATATGTTACAGGGGACATCCAATTCTGGTCCTGTCACACAATCATCACCATTTAGTCAGAGTCATAGCTCATATGCTACTCCAAATCTTGAGACAACATCCATAGTTGGTGATTCATGTGAACCTAATCAGAATTTCTCCAGTTCTGGCTTCTTAGAAGTCACCTCTGATATAGTCATCATGAATAATGGAACGGATCACTTAGAGAAAACAAACGCACAAGCTCTGCGCCAATTGGAGGAACAATTAAGTTTGAATGAGGACAGCTACACAGAAATTCCTCCCTTTTATAGTGAGCATGAAATTCCACATGAAACTCCTGTTGCATTCTCTGGACCAGATGATCATAAACAACCATATGATGGATATAATGGAACAAAAGGTAATTTAAACAAACTTGCACGATGAGAATTATTAGGTTTTTTGTGGGGTGGGGGTTAAATTAATGCATGTTTTAGTTCAGTCAAACATCTTAGTTAATCCTTATGTTGAGCATTTATCCTAAAGTAGACCTGCATGTTGCACAAGCTACCGAATAAAAGCAAGTTAGCCACTGTTTAATTACTAAACATTTTTATTAGTTAAGCGTATAGAACATAGAAGTGAAGCTACTGGGGTTAATAAGTAAACTGAGTTGGTTGATTTTAGTAAAAGGAACAAAAAATGATTCGAGGATGATCTCAATTAGTGGTCAACCATTAAACCTAAAAACCAGCTAGGCAAACGAAAGCTAAAAATATAGCGCATGAAATGGGAGGAGTTAGAAAAAATGGATGAAAAGATAAAAGTGTTTAGGTGTTACTATTGCATCTAACCAAAGAAGAGGGTGATGATGGAACTTAAAATTAATAGATGGGGAAAAGTTGACTTGGAGACAAGGATGTTAGGAAAAAAAGTATAAAAAACAGCGTATGAAATGAGAAGAGTTACAAAGATTGGATGAAAACATAAAAGTATTTAGATTTACTTTTGCCTCTTACAAAAGAAGGGGGTGATGATGGGGCTTAAAATCAAGAGATGAGAAAAAGGACATGGAGACTCGTCAATTTGTTTTTCAGCCTTTATATATTTAATAACAAATTGTCTTTAAGGTATTCGGTTATAGATCTTTGTCATCTTATTGTGTAGAGAACTAGACATGCCAGCAGCTTCCTCCACCCTCATAGCTTATTAGCTATAAGTTATAACTGTTGAGCCAAATTTACAGCATATTCGGTTATAGGCATGAGTTTTTTTATTTGGTATTGCAACCACTCTATATGATGAATCTTACAAGACATTTAGGACACATGTTATAAACAAATGTCAAAGAGGACAACTTCGTGCTACAGAGATCCTACCATAGCAAAGTCCAGGAAAACGTTGGATCTCTTGTTAATCTATTTTTGGCAGCCTTACCATGTAATTGCAAGAGGTTAATTCCACGACTTGAACTCGTGACTTATAGTTTCACAGCAGCAACTCCAACCTTTGCACCAATGCTCTCCTTCACATAACCATGGGGAAAAAACATGGTTCGACGCTACTACATTACAATTAGGTTTCTTGTATTTGGAATCACTCCAATAGGAACTCAAGGGATCCCAGTTAAAATATATTAACCATGCAAAACTGTCTTTAAATATTTAATGTGTGTAATTTTGTTATTTACTAAATGAAACAGTAGTTTATATTTATTTGTGCACGAGAAATTACATTACACAAAATGTCTGATTATTATAAATTATTTATTTCAGCATTTCGATGAAAATTAAGTATTGTTCCATTCAAATCCCTTAATAAAAATTCCACTGTTACATTTAGCTCTGAATCATATTCAATTTATTCTAAAAAATGCTATGTAGTTGGTTTACTCTAGTTATCGTTATTCAACATCAACCATAAAGAGGGAAAGGAAAAACTTCTAATATTAGTACATTTTCTGTAGATTGCAGTGGTAATCATTATCATGAATTACTTGACCATGATTGCCCGGGTGGGAATGAAAAAACCTTATCTTGGACAGAGATGCTGGAATCATCCAAGTCCTTGTTTGTGAACAAGTTACCAGAACAACATGCATACCAGGCATTTGAAAATGTGAGTGCTGCAAAGCTAGATTTCAGATTTTTAAAGAGTTCATAATTTATATTTGCTAAATTTACATATAACCTATTGGAAAATGCCATCAACTCAAGTGCCCTAAGGGCGCTTGTTATGGAACCAAAGATAGAAATAATATCTTAAAATTTAGGTTCAAAAGAATAATTTTTAAACTTCAAAGAATTAAATACACAATTTTCAAGAGAATATTTCAATATTTGGTTCCTTAAGGCACTTGTTAGCAAGACCCTAACTTATTTATGTAGTTCTACATTTCTTGAAACAAATGGGTTATTTGCAGCTGTTATTTAAATATTTTATTATTGATATTTAGTTTTCATCTATGACCTACAAAGAAATAAAATTTGTATACTTGAAACAGGAAAAGCCACTATCTTCTCTTGGAAGAGAAATGATTGCCAACCAGGAAACCAGTTACAGGATACACCCCAACGGCAATAATGATGAGAACTGTATGGCTTACTTTAACCTTAATAACTTGAGAATTTACTTTTTGGCACATAATGAAATTTCTTCCACCTCTGATTCATGTTCCATATCATCAGCATACTTTTTACTTCCTCAAGACATTGGTGGAGTCCAATTTTCTCCATATTCTTCGATAGAAACTCAAGGAACTAATTCTGACTACTATGAAACATTGTTTGACCAAAGCCAAATTCAAGAACCTCTGGATGCATATTCAAGCTTGACTGTTGGCCAGAAACAGAAATTTACAATTACGGCCGTCTCCCCAGAATATTGTTATGCCAATGAGGCAACAAAGGTCTACACCTTTTTATTCCTACTTTATTATGCTCTGTATAATGATTTATGGCTCATGTACGTTAGTGAATGCTAGACGGGATAGGATTAAGAATGGCACCATTAGTGTGTTGGGATAGCACCTATAGTAAAAAAGATGGTAGAAAATAGGCTTAGGTGGATTGGGCATGTAGAGAGACGACCTGTAGATGTTGTAGTACGAAGAGTAGATCAGATGGAGGAGAGTCAGATCAGAAGAGGTAAGAGAAAGACCTAGAAAAACTATAAAAGAAACTATTAGGGAAGGTTTAGAAGTTAATGAGTTGGATCCAGATATGGTTTATGATAGAACATTATGGCGTAATTTGATCTATGTAGTCGACCCCACTAAGTAGGATAAGGCTTGGTTGTTGTTGTACATTAGTGAATGCTATCTTCTGAACGATGGAAGTGTAATTCCTTTTAATTAATAATCTTAATGGTGTTTCCAGCTTAGCTTTACCTAAGTTCATGAAGTGCATGCACAATATGTTTGAAACATATGTATAATTACTAGGTAAATGTCATGAAAGCTCTAAGCATAACTAATTTTAAGCTTTTTCCTCTCCAATTATTTTTTATGATATGATACAGATGCTATTGCTACTGATGTGGTGTATATTCCCAATCCTAAATTCCATATTTCCATGTGTAGGTGATCATTGTTGGATCCTTTCTCTGCTTTCCCTCGGATTCTACCTGGGCTTGTATGTTTGGTGACGTTGAAGTTCCTGCTGAAATAATTCAGGATGGCGTAATCTGTTGTGAGGCTCCGTCCCATCTTCTTGGAAAGGTTACTCTGTGCATTACTTCAGGAAATAAGGAACCGTGCAGTGAAATCAAAGAGTTTGAGTTTCGTAATAAGACCAATAGTTGCATTCGCTGTAATGTTTTGGAAACAGAAGTTGCCCATAGTTCAGAAGAGCTGTTATTACTTGCTCGATTTGCAGAAATGCTCCTCTCTTCTTCGACTATAAAGGATGATAGCTCAGAATCGGGAAGTCAATTTTCAACAGAACAGAAAGCAGATGATGATTCATGGAGCCATATTATAGACGCTCTCCTAGTTGGCAACGTAACTTCATCTGGTACTATTGATTGGCTTCTTCAAGAGCTGCTGAAGGATAAGCTGCGGCACTGGCTTTCTTGCAGATCCAATGAACGAGATGAAGATGCAGGTTGTTTTTTGTCCAAGAAAGAGCAAGGGATTATACACATAGTTTCTGGATTGGGTTTCGAATGGGCCCTGAACCCCATTCTCAGTTGTGGCATGAATGTTAATTTCCGTGATATCAATGGATGGACTGCCCTTCATTGGGCTGCACGGTTTGGAAGGTAATGGAAAACTGAACTGAGCTGTTGATAGCAAACCATGCTTCAAGGTTTTGAACAAAATATGATTTCTAAAATTTGTTTAGAAACCTTTACTTTTTCTTTGGGAAAAGGAAGTACATATACAAGGAGAGAGCAAGGGATGGAAACTAAGCCTGTCTTTATATTGGAAATTGATAGGGTATAATTATTATACCCACGTTTAATAAAATGCTTTGCATGTCAGAAATTAACGAGCAGGTTACACTAATCATTGAACGGGTATATAAAGCTTTATCAACATAGCAAATGCATAGCTTTATTTTAACAAACAAAAGTATTTTCACACCATGTGAGGTCAGTTACGTTAATTAAATAATGACACTGTGTTATGTCAAAAACTCAAGTTTGGGGAAGGTTGCGTGAATCGGAGTGTTTATTTATTTAATGGTTTCTTTTCTTCTGGAGTTTTCTCATTTGACTGTCCTCCATATGATCAATTATTCTTATGAAAACCTAGATTGGTCTTCTCACATCATCAAAAGATGTCAGACCAGATTCACTCATAAAGGGTGATCACGTCATGATTAAAAAACTCTCTTTCAGAAACCTTAAGAATTAGCTGTTCCATTCTTAATGTTCTAGATGTTGTATTGTATCACTGAACTATTTTATTCCATGGTAGGGAAAAAATGGTTAATTCACTTCTAGCTGCCGGTGCATCTGCTGGAGCAGTGACAGATCCAAGTTCACAAGATCCAAATGGTAAAACTGCTGCATCTATTGCGGCCATCAATAGCCACAAGGGACTGGCAGGTTATCTTGCAGAAGTAGATCTAACAAGTCACCTGTCATCCCTCACACTGGAAAAGTGTGAACTTCCTAAAGATTCTTCTGAGCTTGAAGCGGAGTTAACTGTCAGTAGTGTGTCTAAGAAAAATCTTGAAGCCAGTGATGATGAGGATTCACTAAAAAATACCTTGGGTGCTGTCAGAAATGCAGCTCAGGCAGCTGCACGTATACAGGCTGCTTTCCGTGCACATTCTTTCAGAAAACGGATGGAGAGAGAAGCTGCCTCCACCACTTGTCTAAATGGACATGTCACCGGTATAGGTAGCATTGGTGGATATGTTAGGAGCTCACGTGATTACAATTCAGCTGCCTTATCAATTCAGAAGAAATATAGAGGCTGGAAAGTTCGCAAAGTGTACTTAGCTTTTCGCCAAAAAGTTGTAAAGATACAGGTAATAATGGTTCAAGCCACAACAAGATCTTAATATTAAACCTCAGATTTTTATGTATTTGTTTGGGCAGGCTCATGTGAGGGGTTACCAGACTCGGAGGCAATACAAGCTAATGATATGGGCAGTTAGAATCATGGACAAGGTTGTGCTAAGATGGGGGAGAAAACGAGTTGGTTTGCGATGTTCTCCACAAGAAATAGATTCAAAAGAAGAAAGTGATGATGAAGATTTTCTCAAGGTGTTCAGGCAAGAGAAAGTACATGCAGCAATTCAAAAGGCTTTGGCACGGGTGATTTCCATGGTCCCTTCTGTGCATGCTCGTCATCAGTATAATCGCATGCTTGGGATGCGTCGTCGAGCCGAGGTATATAGGCTAACAGCAAAAAATAAAAATATGGGACTTCAATCCCTTCAGTTAATATCTCGGTTACATTAGTTACACCCACTTTTTGCAGTCAGAAATAGGAGAAATGCCAGAAAGATGCTTTTTCATATCTTATTTTTCTGTACACTATTATTAAATAAAATCCATGCTGGTCTGATTAAATAACATGAATTCACTCTTTGTTAGTGGTACCAGTATGAGATTTTATCTAGTACATAGTAATGGAAGTAGGATAAGAAAAAAAGAGTTTCTAGCATTTCTCATGAAGTAATCAGAAATTAGTTAAACATTCAGAGCTAGCAAAATTGTTAATTCGAGAGCTCCTTTGGTTTGAACAATGCATAACTTACCAATCTCTTACAGGATGAACATGGCAACACGGGTGATGAAATGGAAACACGGTTATCAACTTCTGTAGATGATCCTTGGAATATTGAAGATGATGATTTATATCAATTTCCTTGGGAAACGCTCTAGCCTTCCTGGTTTATTTGTCTCTTATTTGGTGTGTAGCTTTACCGTTTATGTATAGTTCTTGTATTTGGATATGTAGAACAAACTTTGAGGTTGTAGTTTGAAAATCAGTCTCAGTCTAGGTTGTACATAGTGATAATGGTGGACATTTTCACTTCATCGAATGTACAAAATGGCCTTGAATGCATGTAGGATAGAGTTTCAAAGTCAGAGGTGTAACTTGCCACTTTCTTATTGTATATGTTCTTGCTTGTCAAAGCCTTCCTCTCATTTTGTGTGTAGTTGCAGCAACTAGTAAAAATCTTACACCGACTAAATTGATGCAACTCATATACTACATTAAAAATAACTCATTTGGGTTACTGATGTTAGTTTGGGACCTTGGGGTGTACTTTTCTCAAAATCTCACGTTCGACTTAAAAAAATGTTACATATAAAATGAAGCAATTAATAGATGATTTAATAATAGCTTAGAGTTTAAGTAAGTATTTGAATTCAAGTGATTAATGAGCTCCATTAATGATGAATCATTTGTAATAACATGAGTTACATTCTTGAAATAATTTTGTCAAACTTTATTTATCTTTCGACCCAACTTCAGATTATTGATATTTTTCTGAAAATTGGATGAGGTATTCTTCTATAGTTACATGACCAAATCAATAGTGTTTGTACACATATATAAAAAGATTATCTTCAAAATATTCAATCATTTTTTTATCAATTTCCTCTTTGTTATTAAAAATATTTCTTTATATATGTGTGATCAAACACTATTATTTAGTTTTGTGACCATATTAAAATTCTTCCGTTAACCTAAAAAAAATATCAACAATAATAGAGTATTTAAAAACAAAAAGGCAAAGACAAGCTATGGATGAGTAATACTGTCAAGGGTATTATAAAGTATTTAAAAACAGAAAGGCAAAGACAAGCTATGGATGAGTAATACTCAAGGGTATTACTCAAGGGTTATAATTTTAGTCAAATAATTAAATTATAAGCATGTGATAAAAGATATTTTTGATTAATAATAATTTGAGTGGATGGACCTATTAATCAAGATCAAGATATAATAATTGATGGAAAGGTCCACAAAGCAATTTCCCACTCCAAGAGGAAAGTGGCATATAGTAACTAACAACAAACCGCAAGCCAATAAGGCACGTCTCTTGTGTGTTTGTATTTTTCCTTTTGATTATCCAATAAAATAGAGCTTTTAGCGGTGGGTCGGTTAGAACAAAGTCTAAACAAAGATTTCTCTCCGGCGGTTATGGAGCAAGATAGGAGACTTGAACTCATAGACCAAGCAATTCAGAAACATATTCACAACAAAAGTGACAATAATAATAATAATCATAACCTTAAAGACCACGAAACTGAATACCAACAAGCTCTCTCCCACCTACTCTCTGTCTCTCAGGTATTTTACAATTCATGCTTAATGTCTCAAACATAATATTTTATGTCCATCTTGCATGTTAATATGTCATATGATGTCTTTCAAATTTAACAAGTTTTATGTTCATTTTGCTCAATTTGATTTATTAGCAGTTGGAAATGTCTAAAGGAGGTGAAACAGTTAAGCAATCCGAAGCATCTAGTCCTTCAAAGCAGGTGGCTTCTGCAATTGAGAAAACAAAAGGTGAGACTGTGGATGATGGAGGATGCATGGGAAGTGACAAGGATGATATAATCAAAGAGTTGAAAAAGGTGAAGAAGCAGAATTTTGTGACTCATTGTCTTCTTTCAGCGATGATTGTCCTCACTGTGGCTTGGCAACTATCAGAGGTTTCACTTGTTATGAGAGTGAAGGATGGAATGAACCACCCATTTAGATCCGTTGGGAATATTTTCAAAGAGATGGTGAAAGATGTTTCTGGCAGCAATGGTCAGGATGCTGCTGATGACAAAGAAAACAATGAATCCACATCTCTTCCTTCTCTCAAGATTCCAGATATGACCAACATGGATGTACCAAATTTCGGAAAGGAATGAAAATTGTTATTTTAAGTGGTTGATCATTCACTCTCAATTGGATGTTAAGCCATTGCTTGTAATGTTCATTCACACTTCTTGTAGCATTTCTGTGTAATTGTGTCAAAAGTTGGTAGTTACGTTTTCTTGTGGCATTTGCTTAATCAATAAGTATGAAATCTAAATTTTTAAGGTGTAGTGTGAGCACACTGAGCCAGGAAGGTAGAGTGGCGGAGCTATTATGTATGGAATAGACAGAAAATATTATTGTTCGAATAAGTTAGTATATTTTATAATTAGATAAGTTATCACAAATGAATTTATTATTTGTTAAAAAGTAAAAACTATAAGAAAGAAAGTCAAATGATATCCACTTGTTCGATAAAATAATATCCAATTGTTCTATAGATGTATTTTATTTAATTTCTTTATATTTGGCTCTGGTAAAAACGGACTAACTTTGCCATTGACTTTGTATGTCACGACCTTAAACCCAAGCCGAGATTGATATGGTAGGGGTGCGTTTAAATTTGTGGTATAAAGTCAAATGAATAAAATGGGATACCATCTATGTTTCTAAAATATAATTAGCTCATTCCATTTCACTTCATTCAACCTTATACCACCTATCCAAATGATTATTAAAAAAAAAGTACCACCTTTCCAAAATATATTCTAAAATTGATTTGTATCCCCACAAAACCAACCAAACACTCAGCAGCAATTAAACTGACAAGCCTAAGCATCACACTGCAATAAAGGACAACCCGGTGTACTAAAACTCTCGCATTCGCAGGGTCCGGAAAGGGGTCCCACCATTTGGTGTATTGTACGCAGCCTTACCTTATTTTTACACAAGAGGCTGTTACAAGGACTTGAATCCGTGACCTTACGGCACATGACAATAACTTTACCAATTGCACCAAGGTTTTCCCTCAAGCATCACACTGCAATAGTACTTGTAAAATAAAAAATGTAATGAACATTTAATACAAGACTTGCTTTAGATTGGCTCACTTTTTGATCAAATCAGCTTCACAATTTGAGACGAATTGTCGCTGTGCATAAGTTTTCAATAGTATTTTAAGAGAAGGAAATTGATCAGCCAATTATATATATCCAAGCAATCAATTGAAATGGCTAGCACACTTGTGCTGGCTACATAACGGAAAACCAACTCAGCAATGAAATCAAATGCTCCAGTAAAACAAAAACATTGACAGATGCACGTAAGGCAAATTTTAGATGCAAATTGCATGGATATGGAACCAGTATAAAGTTTTCAACCTCCAATATTCATTGATCTTCAACAAATTTTCCTTCAAAAAGTTTAAACACGATTCTAAACGGGAGACACAATTAAGAATTAACACAAACCAAAAGACCCAATTTTAATTTCAAATGTCTGAAGCAAAACAGTTGTACGCAAACTTATACAGACTATCTTCTTCATGCATAGTTCAAACGGAATATGTCATTCAACACATAATAGCTTCCTTGCGGTGTTGGTATCAAATGGAACATCTGCAAGGAGAAAAATTTGTTCAGTTCACTCATCATGATTGAGAAATGAGATCAGGATCAGGGGGTAATCTACAGCGTGAGAAAATAAAAGACTGCCAAGTGATATTGATGACTCTTAACAATTCCAGTTCTATCTGGACAACAATAACTGGTAATGCAATAAAAGACCACCTTCATGTTACTGAAGTTGGTCTTTCTCTATGGTTACATGAAACACCATTATCAATATGAGGAAAACTCCAAAATTAGAAATTTCACTCTAATCATGAATTAGTGGCAGTAATCCTAATGCCCAGTGCCCAACCACAGACCATTTTCTTATAGCAATAGACTGTTTATGCCGTGGTTAATCATTTCATTATTTCACTTTCCTAATCAACCTGTGTTCTTCTCTAACTCAATCTGAGACTTTAATGTCTACAGATGGAATAAGAACCATCTTCCAAACAAGAATTTAGTGATGCATTTCCTTTTCCCCCCACAGACCCTTCAATATGGGTTCCTTGACAAGTTATCCAATATTTGGCATTCACTTGCTTTGTGATAAAAGGGATAGTCATTTCACTATTTCGTATAGAAGTAGGATGGTCCTGAAATCTGAGTGAAATAACTAAGAAAGCACATGCCTCTATCCAAGTATCATTGACCACAACGCGCATATTAACTAGCATTAGATTGGTGAACAAATCAAAGCATAAAAGGCACGTTTTTTCTAGACATGGTGACATTGATATTTGAGAGCAATTTAACAAAAACAGGACCACAAACACTTCCCCGACTCCACCTAATAAATGTTCAACATCAAGTAATCAATACCCTAGACTAGAGAAAACAACATTGATACAAAGAGGAATCTACATGGAATAAATGTTCATCAAAGTTCAATTTACACTTATAAGTCAAGTTC
Source organism: Medicago lupulina (assembly GCA_958299785.1). NCBI lineage: Eukaryota > Viridiplantae > Streptophyta > Magnoliopsida > Fabales > Fabaceae > Medicago > Medicago lupulina. The sequence goes on along the minus strand of OY283144.1, from coordinate 14,997,026 downwards.
ATTTACACCATCCAAATCCATCACAATAATAATAATAAGCAAAGATCCAATTTAGTCCCTTAAATTGTAGGATTGTATCAACATAATATTCCAAAATGATCTCTAAAATTTAAAAAAATTCAATTAGATTCATCTCTTTGTTGGTATTCACAGAGACTACAATGACATTAAGTTCATAATGTTAGAAATGCGTCTAGTTCATGTTTGAAATGCCAAAATCACATAGGCTCGACGTGATTCAGCCAAACTCACCGCAAATCCAAACATGCATATGAACAATGACTACGACTCATTCAATAATAGATCCAATGGATTAAAAAACCTAACTAACATTTTTACAATTCTAAGGATCAATTTAGAATATCGATGATACCAATCAAATTTCAGGGATCCAACTACAATCACACAAAAACAAAATCAAAACCCTAAACCAGATACATTAAGTAATAATTAATAAAATTGAGATTTAACAAAACATAGATCCACCAATTAAAACTTAATCATCAAAAACCAAAATAACACAAAAATTGTAAATAAGAAAATAAAAACACAAAACCCTAAAATTAACGAATAGAAAACCCTAGAGAGAGAGAGAGAGGGAATTGACCTGACTGAATTTGAGTGCATGCTGTTCGCCGGCGAGCTGGAGATTACCACTGACGAAGACAAGCATACCGCCGTTAGCGCCAGAAGGTTGACAATCGACGGTGGTGATGGAGTGATGGCACTGCTGGAAAGGGAGAGAAGTGAGTTTAGCGACGATATTCTGAGATCCCATAATCTGCTGACCTTCGAAGGAAAGCATGGAACCTTCCTGGTAGAGATTAGCGAGGGCGGGACGATTGGTGTCGAAGGTGGTGTAGTAGTGCTCCACGAATGCCTTTGCTAATGCGTCTGGATCCATCGCCATCGCCGCCGCTAACACGATATCTTTCTCTTTCTTGTTTGTTTCTTTCTTTTCTGCTTTCTTCTAACGCCAGACTCTCTTTCTCACTCCTCCACTTCTTATAAATGTACGCGCTCTCTTCTCTTCTCTTTTTTTAGTTGGGCTTAACTCCCCAATAATAAACTCCATTTTTCCCTATCAACGTAATTTTAATTTTTAAATTTATTTAATAAATGATTTAGTATTTAATTTTTAATATGGAATATAGAGTTTAAATTTTCACGTCAATTAAATACAAAGCAATAATTTAATTGACGTGACAATTTAAAATGGTTTGATTGGTCGCGTATGCAAAATTGTTTTTGACTGTCAACTCGCTATGATTAAACTTTAGAATTATTTATTGAATGACTCTAAAAAATTGATATTTTTTTGTGTAAATTGGATATCCTCCGTGCGCAGCTGCGGATAAATTAGATTGGAGTAGTATGAGTTAAATATAAAATAAAATAAAAAAATTATAGGAAGATGTTTGCTTAGGTTTTTATTGATGAATAAAAAGAACATACATCCCGTCAAACCTAGTTCAACTATTTTTTTAAATTTTCAAAATATTTAAAATTATCACATCAATTAAAAATATTAATTGATGTGACAATTCTAAATATTTTGACTAATTTTATGTGCAAAATTGTTTTGGTTTGTCAATCCATTACTATTAAACTCTTATTTTAATCTCTTTTTTCACATCATTAACAAGACTTATAAAATGTAAAAGGAATACCAACAATTGATTAAACTAAATGATAAAAAACTTTGGTCATCTTGAGAGGAAGAGACATCAAAAATCTATCGACAGTAAAAAGTATAAATATATTGGAGGGAGTAGTTTATCTTATCACAATTGTTTTTTTTTTCTTTTTTCAAAACTAAAATGTTGTGCTTTTCTGTATCTAAAGCGGCCGAAAATCTCAACCCCCGAATAACAAATCTCATGGAGGAAAGAAAGAAAGAAAAAAGAAAAATAGACGTCAACAGCAGGGTTCGAACCTGCGCGGGCGAAGCCCAACAGATTTCAAGTCTGTCTCCTTAACCACTCGGACATATTGACTTGTTGTTCATTATCGTTTGTAAGTTTACTTATACCTAAAATATCAACGCGTCGCACATCAAAACAAAAACAACCCGACAGTCCAAAAATCGTTTATATTGGCATTTTGAGATGACATGTCGAATCCGGCAAACTCTGTTGTCCATCACCAAAGTAATGTGAAAAATAATCAAAATATCACAAATTGGTGACGAATAAAGACGTGATTGGTCGCTTAGCTCAATTGGTATGGACATTGCATAATTTACCCTTAACACCCCACTTCTTCATATTTATAATGTGTGAGCTTCAGCCACTAGACTACTTGAAAAAAAAAGTGTGTTTAATATTTGTTTATTGTTTAAAATTAATTTGGAATAAACCTTGGATGTGGTCACTTAATCATGTAATTCTATCTCTCTTGTTTAACTTTTTTTTTTGGTTACTCTCTTATTTAACTTTTAAGCAACTGAAATATACCTAATACTTTAAATTCTTTTCAATTAATAATCAAGTTAGTTCCTTAATTAATTTTAGTTAGCACATTGATAGTTCAAGAATTAACTAAATGAAGTTACATTTGATAATGTGATTTTTGAATTGAACCAAAAACGTGCTACAACCTTTTTCAATTTGCTTGGTTGAATATAAACCTAACTTTTATGGAAGGACAAAACTTAAATGCATTTTTTTGAAACTTTTTGTGTGGTTCATAACTAAAATTATAATTTTTTTGGTTTTAACAAACTTTATTAAAAATGGTAAATTTGAGGAAATCATGATTAGTTTAATTAAGAACCATACATAAATCATCTAAAAAAATGCACATAAATGTTATCTGGTCTATAGTCCAAATCAACAATGTCACGACATGAAATATAATTTCACATCATTAACTAATATGTTGTGCCATAAAAAAAAGCTTCAAACTATGTTGTGAGGAAATCCAAAACTCCTTATAAAATCTCAAATTTAGAAATAGGAGTACTTGATTAGTAAAAATAAGGAGATAAAAATCAATAATCATACATAATTTGTCTCTAATGTTTGATTGAATATCTGTATCTTGTAGACAAAATCCATTTAAAAATCAATTTAAATTTTAATTAAATTAATACTAAAATATAACATAACATTGAATACCCTTAGAAAAAAAATTAAAATAAATAATTGAATAATAAGTACTCAACCAAACTTCAAATGTATCACCGTGTCTATTTTTTTATTCAAATTTGTCTTGAACGATAAAAAAAAAAAAAAAAATGGACTTATAGACAGAAGTCAATTTGTTTTTTTTATAGACAGAAGTCAATTTGTTGATAATCACAAGTGTACACATTAATTTCTCTGCAAATTTTTCTTAATATATATGAGAAGTACCAAAATTGCATCATTTTTAGAATTTACTCAAGACAACTAAAATCTATTACCCCAACTATTTAGTAAAGGTTAGTGTTTTCTGAACACTGGAAACTGCTTTATCTCATTTTATTTAAATAAAAGGCAAGTGAAATAAATCAAGAACTGAAAAAGTAAGTAGAACTCGGCCAAAAAATGGTGGATCACTCAAATATAATTTTACAACGTGTCATTTACATGTTTGAAAGCCAAAAGAAGCAAAAGCTCATGTGGCCACTCATGATGAGTCATGATGAACTACTTGTAATTCACATGCACTATGGTCTATGGTACACTTTGCCTCCTTTGTCACCAACAACCTAATTTCCTTCTATCTATGCATTCAATCAATCTCATATACACATATACCTACATACATACATTAATACACATAACAAAGTAACGTTATTAAGAGTACTATGAGTAGTAGTATTACATTGCAGAAGAGGATGAGACAATATAACTAATTCCCTTCCAGTTTGCAGTTACCATGGAATATAGTAAATTTGTCTAGAAGAATTAGTGAGACTTTTGATGCCCTCACAACCATTCAAGAATCAATTCCAACCAATAAAACTTTACTCTTATGTACTACATTCCCTGCCACAAAAAAGCAATATTATAAACCAAGGTTCTTATTAATGTACTATATATTTTTAACTATTACAGAAAACAAAAATAAGTACTATATTATATATGCATCTGATGAATTGAACTTACTCTGAGCTGAGGAGATTTCTGAATATATGCACATCTACGATCTAACGAGCAGACGCTGATCCTTCCATTGTTTGTTTGGTTTAGATCAGCTTTGTATTTTTGTTTCTCAAGATGATTGGAAAAACTTTGAAACCTCTCTATAAAGTTGTTCAGCTTCAAATGGTTTTGAAACATATCCATCCATCCCACACTTAGAGCATTCCTGGTGTGTAGCCTGCATCACATCCGCGGTCATAGCCAAAATGGGTAGATGAACAAACAGTTCTCTGTCCTTCACACTGTTTTCGATCTCTCGAATTCGACGTGTAGCTTCAAACCTGTTGGGAAATGGTTATTAGCTAACTATGTGCTAATATAGAATGATATGTGTTATTGTGTGCATTGATTGTTTTCAATGTAATTCAAAAAGTGTGCTAAGTTTTGCAATTGAATTCCCTGCAGTCAAATAGTCACACATCATTCACATGGGACGTTTGATCTTCAATTAGACAAATTGTATTCTAACTTTACAAAATAGGTCAAAAACACTAAGTCAGAATGTGAATCGTCCAATCAAGATCGAACCGTTCATATTCACAAAAACTTGAATGTGTGACTGCAGGCAATCCATTTTCATCCTAGAAAGAGTTTTGAATGAAACTTAGAATTTAAGTTCAAAAGATAATTATCAAGATTCTAGAAAAAATAATTCAATCTGCATACCCATCCATTTCAGGCATTTGAATATCCATGAAACATGCATCAAATTGATGGGGTGGCCTCAGCATAGTGATGGCTTCTATTCCACTGCTTACACAAACCACACCGGCTCCATATTTTTTTAATGCACCAGCCGCTACCGTGCGATTCACACTATTATCATCTACAATAAGAATCTTTCTCCCAGAGAGAAGATGCTTGAGAGACAAACCCTGATGTTCTCCGTTTCGAGGATTCCCTTTGTTCCCAACACCCATTGCTCTTTGTAGTGAAGCCGCAAGCATACTTGCTCTCAAAGGTTTTGTGACAACTGTTGGATTATGAAGACATGATACCGTAGAACTCGCTCTAAAAGAACTACTAGAATTAACAAGAATGAATAGTTTTGGAGGAATTACTTTTCCTTTATCAACTTCAACAACTTTCCTAATGTTATTCACAAAGTGCGATGAAATACTCGAGTCTCTTTCCCAAACCTCTTGTTCAATCAGGACCATATTGATAGATGCATCCCCATCGGTTACGGCGGACAAACCTTGTTTCAAATCTGAAACTATTTCAACACGAACGCCAAGCCTTTGTATGTGATATCTCGACACTTCAGCACGAACGGGTCTCGGATCAATAACTAGTGCAGCCATACCATTAAACTCTGAGGTTGCAGGATGAGGTTGGTTATTGATTTGTTGAGTTTTAAGCTCATTTGAATTGGGACATGCATTGGTGAACACAGCTGTAAATGTGAAAGTGCTTCCAATCTTCGGTTCGCTCACAAATCCGATTTCTCCATCCATGAGGCCAACTAAACACTTGCTAATGCTTAGACCAATACCAGTTCCTCCGTGTTTTCTCGAGATGGATGGACCTACCTGCATGAATGGAGTGAATATCATCGGCTGCGACTCTAAAGGAATACCATCGCCTGTATCCTCTACCGATACAATCAAACTGATGAGATCATTGGAGGAGGAGGACGAGAAAGAACCAAGAGGTCCCTCGTGACTGAAGGCTCTGAATCCTTCCCAGCTGCGGCGACCATCAGCAACTGGGAAACCACTTAATGTATGTTCTGCATCTTTTGAAGTGGATTCTCTCTCAACTTCTATTGAATGGAAAACCTCCTCAACAAGATGAATAGTCACAAAGATATGTCCTTTGTCTGTGAACTGCCAAACAATTGCATATTTTAGTTTTCATATTTTGACTTTGTAAATTAGTCCACAAAAGGAACGAGTTTAAAGAGGTTTGATAGGACTCGATGGTATTTTACCTTAATCGAGTTACCCATGAGATTTGTAATTATTTGTCGAAACCTTCCAGGATCACCTATAAGCTGTTGAGGAACCTGATCCGAGACATAAACTGCTAACTTCGCTCCCAAAAAAGAATAAAACCAAACACGTAAAGCCTGTTAAGTTATGATTCTGAAAATTTCAACATGGTGGTAGAAGTGCATCAGAAGCATAGACAGATATATTATTACCTCTACTCCTTTTCCTTGAGATTTCTCAGAAAATAGCGATAACACATCATCCATAATTGCTCGTATATCGAACAGCACAGCCTCAAGCTCTATCTTACCAGATTCAATCTTTGCCTGGTCCAAAACTTCATTTATAATTGACACCAGAGCTTTTCCACTACCTTGTGCGGTTCTGACATATTCTTGTTGGGTTACATCTAGATCAGTGTCCATGAGCATATTCATCATCCCTGAAAATCCAATTTAAGAGCATGGTCATGGATGAAGAAACCATAGATATACTCTGGATATTATGTATATAGAAAGTGAGTTTTCAACTAACCTAAAACACCGTTCATTGGAGTTCTGATCTCGTGCGAAACAGTAGCAAGGAACTGCAATGTTGACAATTGATTCAGCTCATATCATTGGTGTAACTTGAGCCTAAATAAATAAAAATCTAACAGTGACAACAAAAATTGCATACCTGGGATTTAGCAACATCAGCTGCTTCAGCTCGTTTTTTAAGCACCATCATCTCTTGGTAATCATCCTCTACTTTGGCAATTCGACTCACAGTTGCATGAAAAATATGTCCAACAAGGAGTGCAATTACAAGGATGCCAATTGATGTACCCACCGCCAACCTTGGAAATGGTGGTTTCTGTTTGAACCTGTGTCAGCATCAAACTTAAAATATCATAACAGTTTAATCAATGTAAAAATTAGTAAACAATCCATACCATGCGACCCCAAAATAGTGTATCACAAGTTTTATAAGGCTAATATATCAAGTTTTTAGATAACAAATCTTGCACTTAATGTGAGATAGCATCATTATCCTATTGTAACAGAGTATGCAGAACTTTGCAGATATACTCTATTCGTTATGATAGAAGTCTCTGCAAAAGATCAGCTTAAAATTTGATTTCTAAGTACATAGTTCCATTATTTCAAAGTTAATTCCTCACAAGGACAGAAACTTATTTGGAAGAAAGAGAGCTTTCTGCTGCATTTCTCTTACCTGCAGTGCATCTCATGCTTCCTGAAAGGGTCTCCGAAGTTAAGAAAGCTCACATGATAGAACTCGTCACCTGATACATCAGAACCATACATGGGAATTGGGTGTGTCTGATTTGTCGTATCATACACATTAACAAGCACGGTTTGCTTGCTAGCAAGTTGCTGAAGCAATTTTTCCACTAATGACTCTATTTCAAACACCCCACCAAGATACCTGCATAGTAGTTAATTAAAACATTAACCATGTTCATGAATTGTTTACCCCAAATCGAATAAAGTTGCTCACTAAATCATTTACTTCAGATTTAGACCATATTTGGATAAACAAGTTAATTAAGCGCCTAAAGATAACATATGCCAAAAGTGTTTATTTATAAGCTATTTCTATACCAAAAGATAACAGAAAGTTAAACTGTTTTCATATATGCTTTAAGCTGTTTTCATAAGCTATCTAAGATAGCTTATGGAAATAAACTGAAAACAACTTATGATCAAGTCATAATTGTTTGCATAAGCTCTCACAATCAATCTTACAAGTTCTTATGCTCAAATAAGTGAATCTAAATAGGCCCTTGACAAATTCCAAAACATATACACACCCATCAGTTGCTTGAATCCTTTCATTTGGGGTAGCATTTGATGGAAGATCTCTCTTGTAAACAGCAAATGTGAGGATAACCCCCAAACGGTTTGTTTTCAACAGCCTAAAAGGGGCAGTTAAAACCCCTTTGCCTGATTCTCTTGCTCGCAACACATTTTCACGGTCTTCCTGTTGATGAACAAGTTAAGAACAGCGACTACAAAGTACAAATCATAACTCCGCATTTAATCTCACAAGAAACTTACCTTTCCAGAAAGCACGTCAATAGATATGACATGTGAAATTGTATCTTGTGCAAAGATGACAGGAGCATATTCTTCATGGATAGGGGACGGTTCCAATTCATCTGGTACATAATCATCCTCATGAACCGGGTTCTGCTCCATGGTATCCATCCTCTTAATACTCCACCCTTGTTGCTTCTCAAATTGTTCCCTTTCAGATTGAAGCACCCTTACAGCATATGCAACACCACTTGTAAGTGGCCTCTCAAAAGCAGTTCTTTCTGTATACTTTGCAAAAGTTTTCTGCATGTTTTTACAAGTTGTTATGTTCATTTGTTAACATCACACTACTGATATAAGCTTCATAGATAAAGTATACATTTACTTCATTTCTATTCAAAAACATAAATTCAGATGGAAATGAAGCCTTATAACTTGAAAATCAGAAGGAAAATACAAAGCTACTACATAGTACTCATGCTAAAGACGAATTGTTCAGGAAAACTCGAGTTCGAATCCTGACTTAACAATATTTGTCCAGACTTTACTTACCTCCCAACTCAATTATCAGGAGCCACTTCTTAGGGGAAGAGGAGGGTTAAGACAACAAAAAAAAGGACACAATTGAATTAGATCCTTAATTGCAAGACACTGAATAGAAAGAGTAGGTACCTGGTCAATAGCAGAAGGATTCTTAGCATGATGGAAAGTTGAGATCAGAATAGACATGGCTTGAATATGATTCATACTAACATTAAACTGATCTTGTAACATCCTAGCTCTTTCATCACACATGCTAGCTAAAGTCTCTTTCCTCTTCTCAGTAACTTGTAAGTTAATACCACAAAAGATCCACAAAGACGCTATAAACCAACCCAAAACCCATGCCAGCAACAATTTCCTCCACAATTCTCTCCTAACTCTTTTAGAACCAATACACTGATAATACTGTTGATGGATTTTACATGTACTTCCCAAGATCTTCTCCCACCATTTAAGCCACATCTTTCCACCATCTCCTAAAACTCCCATCTTTGTGTCCATACTAATGAACCAGTTGATATAAATTAAAGATACAATCCAGCAACATAGCACTAAAAGTAGATGCCCCACTTTTAGACTAAAACCAATTACATGTAACAAACTCATCCACAACAGTAACTAACACTAGTGAACAGAAATGAACCACCACCTTCAAATTCTTGAAAAACAAACTATATGAACAGAAAAGAAACATGAGACATGACAAGTTTGAGAAGATGCTATCTTATCCAACCAAAATGGTAACACTAACACTAGAATATGAAATTCACACACGCCTTTAAAAGAATCAAAGAATCATTAAGAGTTTCTAATTCCAAACATGAATTGATACTTGTTGTTATCTTGTCAGCCACAAGCTACCAACCAAGAAAAGAAGGGCCAAAAACAAAACCTATAAAGATTCGTTTTTTAGCTTAATTTTCAGCACACAGTGAACTTGCAGTGTTGTTCAGCTAAGATTTTTCCAAAACCAAACAACGTAAGCAAGGTGAAGTGTTCAAGTTTTAAAAGGTTGTTGTTGCAAAGGAATATGTTTTTGTGGAAGACAGTGAAAGGTTCAAAGACATAGAAGTTAGAAGAATGAAACTCATAGGAGAATTTGCAAAAGACAAGATAATAGGAATATGATGGCAACAATGTTTTCTGGTATTGGCCATTATCTCTTTTCAACTATCCACTCAAAAATATAAATAAAAATAGATAATGAAAAATAATCAATTATTTATCTATATGTTCTTTTTTGATAAATAAAAAACATTTTGTTACAATGGTACAAAGTATTTAATACCGTTTTTTTAATGAAAAATATTAGTATGTTATTGTTACACATTAATATTTCTCGTATCAAGACTTGAATCCTGAACCTTTAATATCAGTTGAATTACTCAATCTTTCTTCACAACTAAATTTAACATACTCAAATATCGAATATTCAAACTCTAATCAATATGATATAAAAAATAATATATATAAATTGGAATGATAATGATAAAATAGTAGAAGAGAAGAGAACCAAAAAGGTTGGGTTCCACTTCCACTGAGGAGAAAACAGTGCTTTTTTGCTCAACTTTGTTTTGCTTTGTAGTTGTGTTCACATATCCCTATCCAACCATACGTGCCACTATACAACTTCTACACGCTAAGTCGTTAACTCTGAGCCTTCCTCAGTGTACCTTTAACTTTGCATAGCTGTATTTTTTCTTGACACAAATACCCTTGCATGGAACCAGAATTTCAACAATAAGCATAAGCTTTTTTTATCCAACAGAATGGCATTAGATACCCTTTACTTTTCCTAATTTGCCTAGAGACACATGGTCTAACACTCAAAGTAGGTAGGGAAATAATAATAGGATAGGCATATTTTTTTCTATGCTTGGTATTATTCTATCAAGGTGTTACTATATCTATCAACCAACAAAATTAAAGTTTACTATATCTTCATTTTTATTTTTACTACTGTTTTTCTTTATTTTTTTTATATATCCTCCTCCAATGGTCTAAGTAGTGTTTTGTAATTGTTGTAGCTACCCTTCTTCATTCATCGTACTTGCCCGAATTCAGTCGCAAAAGTGGACAATTTACATCATTAATTAAGTTTCATCATGGAGACAAAATTTGACACTTCATGGGGAACTTCTATGTGTTTTGTTGGGAAATTTCACTTTTTTGTCTACGTAAAGAAAAACTGGTATTCATTTTTCCACAAAAATTCAATACTATTATTCATGTGGTTAATATATTTATTTTTTGGTCAAGATATGTAGTTAATATTAATATCCACACCAGGTAGTATAGGGAAAAAAGTGTCACCAAAGTAGAGAGATATTATTATGGCAAATTAAACCATAGTACAAATGATTGTTTTTTCTTGAGGTCCATACTAATGATTGTTGATAAAACAAAATGTACCACTAGTGCAAAAACAACAACGTTGTATTGACAAAAAAACACTATTGAATCTAGAATAGTTACTAGCTAGGTAGGGTATTTATTTTGTTAATCATTGTAGTATTAGATTGTGCTATTTTATTTGCATCACATTTTATTCGCAAACACATCATAAATCTACATTGTAGGAGCCAATTATTTTTGGGTGAAAAGCCATTTTTTTCAATTATTAAAAAAAGGTAACAAAGATAGGATATTGAATTGAGAATATGGGAGTAAATTAAATGAGGGCTTGAGGGGCAAGATTGGTAGTGGGAAAACAAGTTACGGCGAAAGTGGTTGTATTGGGTCAGCATCTAAGTAAGCATAAAATAGTGAATTAGAGGAAAAGAGGTGACAAGGAAAAAGTGACACTTTAATGTGGGATGAATGGGGGGTTCAGGTGGAATGGTTGTGAGGAAGTGATTTGGCTATCATAAATAAATTCATATCCATAGATATAAAAAGAAAAAAATTGAGTGGTTCGTATTTTAGATGACAATTTGATCAAATTGTTGACTCTTACTTAAAACATGTATATGTACAATGTAACCATGTTTTAGTCACTCTTTTTGCAACAAGATCCCACAATGACACAACGTTCTTGTGAGTATGGGAGATGATCCCACTTTTTGTTTAGGGGAAACCAAACCCACACTTAATTAACATGGCAGGGGATGACGATAAACTTTTGGAGTTTCTGTAGCTAGATGAGGATTATCTCACCAGATAGATTGCTCAAAACTTCATTGCATATTCAAATAAATTTAGAAAACCATTATAGCAGGAAAAATAATTATGGGCACCACCCCCTAATGTAATACCTTACCCTAGATAGATATGACCCTTCTTTTTCGTGTTGTCCTACTTCTAACAATACCACGTCAGCTCACTCAGTTGTGTCTTTGTACGAAGTATGTTCTTTCCACAATGGTTTCCTTTCATTTGTGCGACCTCTCCTAGTTGGCTTATGACAGATGATTGGACATTCCAGAGAGAGATCTGTTAACAAATAACCAATTAAAAGCTAAAGGCATGTTCCAAGTCTAGGTATGTCAATACTCAAAAAATCCTTGAAAAGGTTAACAGTTATCGGAAAAAAAATTGAGTATGTGACTTTGATTAGTGTTGATTTAACAAAAACAACTAACAATGAATTAAGGTTTGTTGCAGGCATTTTAATTTTCTATTATTTTTTCCTTAAAAAAAATTTCTATTATTTTTGTTGATCTGACACATGTGCGATCATTGTCTCAATTGCGAGGACGAAAAAGATAGCGGACCTATCTCTAGAAGGAGGGAAATGTTTATCATTATTGAGGTTTTGAACGGTTTTTATTAATAAAAGTTTACTACTTTTTTATAATGATATTTGAGAATATGACTTTGATTTGTGTTGATAATTAATTCAAAAAAGATAATGGAAAATAAATTGTGTTGAGGTTTGTTGAATGCGTATTTGTTTTTGTTTTTTTTTTATCTCACACATACTCAGTCACCATCTCGATTGTAAAGACGTTTTACTTGTATTTCTAAAAGGAGATGTTGGTTGTGGTTAGAGTTTTAAATATAGATCTATGAGTTGATCATCCATCAAATAGTGGGTTTAATTTTCCTAAATTCAATACCTTTAAATTACCTAACTTTTTGCCTAATAGGAGTTTTAGTTTTGATATAAAAATTGAATACGAGTTGATCATCCATCAAAACGGTGGGTTTAATTCTCCTAAATTCAATACTCTTAAAATTACCCAACTTTTTTAGTAATATGAGTTTTATTTTTGATATAAAAATGAATTTCAATGGATTGTTATTTCTAATATCTGGTATGAAATACATATGATACCTTCGGTTTTTCTATCTTGATTTTTTATGTAACTTAAACCGTTATTAAATGTTTAGTACTTCCTTCGATTACTATTATAAGCAAATATTCCATTTATTTAGACTAATTAAATAATTGATTTATCTAGTTTATAATATAGACCATTAACATAAGTTATAAAATAAACTTAAAAAAAAAAAAATTTGTTTATAATAGTAACCGAATAGAATATGATAAACATCAAAATACAAATATCATACTATATATATATATATATATATATATTTCTCTCATACTTTTTATCTTCTGTACTTATACATTGCTTTAAAAAAAATAAGACATCTATACTTATACATTGTTTCAAACATAAACATAGTAACTAAAGGGGGAGCTTGGAGTGAGATTTTTTAGGTTGCATAAGGTTTTCCTTCAACATCTATTGTAAGTTGGAGAGGGTTCTATAGTTGCAGGTGTATGGGAGTGGGATCTGAGGTGGAGACGTAAGTTGTTTGTCAAGGAGCAGACATTGGTGGTTGATTTATTAGTAGTGTTAGATAAGAGTCAACTATTTGTAGGTGATGACTATTGGTCTTGGAAGATCTCTACAAATGGGGTGTACTCGGTTCGGTTAGCCCATGACACTCTCAGAGGTGGATTCAGGGGAGCAGTGACGGATCCAGGATTTTTGAATAGTGGGGGCACTATATATAAAATTTTGTAGCATTAATAATTGTCTTCTATGATTATTTATATTATGGAAACTTTGAATGATATGTCTCTATAAAAATAACTAAACAATCGTTTAATGAGTCATCTCGAACTTGATTTTGCATCTAATTCTTAATAATAGTTTGAGATATATGATGATAACTGTGGGCCAAGAAATAAATAATCTATGATAAGTATAATCTATGTGGTAAAAATGTCAACTATTGATGCATTATACTACCAAAAAAATCGTTTCTAAAAACTTGGTGTGGGCACAAGCCCACAAAGCCTACAAGTTGCATCTATCCCTGCAGGGGAGCGTGGTAAGGCAGCAGAGTTGCCCCACCTGATGGGGATGGTTTGGAAAAGTTTGGCTCATTATAAGGTTCATGTGTTATTCTAGCAGTTTCTCCTTTCTATGGTTTCAACTAGAGCAAACTTGAGTATGCACAGGGTTCTATTTGATATTGCGTGTTCAGTTTGCACACTTTTTGTGGCTTCCTTCGAGTTTTGTAAATAATCTTTTTGCTGCTTGTGGGGTGGCCACTAAAGTGTGGTATAGGATTTTTAGATGGGTGAGTTAAGGATGGATTTTGTCAGGGAATCTAGTAAGTCTTTTTTAGGGGTTCTTGGGTATAGCTACGAGAGATAAGATTAGACAGTGTCTTTATTGACATGACATTATGTTATGTGAACCATTTAAGGTTCTAAATGTGGAGGAATTGAACAATAAGATCTAGTTCACTTCATGGTATTGGTTTTCGGATGACACTCTGATTCCCCTTATTCTCAATATGAGTGGGTAGTCGAACTTTTTCTCTGCTGGAGTCGGTAGCCTTTTTGTGTAAGGATCTTTTTGGGTGTCTTTTGAGCAGGGGTTCAGGTCTGTTTTCTAAGTTCATGTGTCATATCTCTCTGGTGATGTAGAATTTGTCCTTTCTTCCTGTATTTTGGGCACTAAGAGGGAGAAAGGTTTTTTTTTTCTTTCTGTTTTTTCTTTGCTATCGTTGGTGTTTTAGTTTTATCTTAGGCGGTGTTGTTGGTGTATCCATTTTACTTTTGTGGGGTTTTAGATCACATATGGCGATCCTTCATCCTTGTATTTTGGTTTCCCTTTTCTCCTATATATACATATGCCATTAGAAAAAAATGAATAGAGAGTATTAAAAACATGCCCCATACCCTCATTTGTATTATCTTTATACCTTGTTAATGTGTACAAAAAATATGAAAAAAGTTATTTGACCGTTTTTTCTAGCTTCTCTCCAACTCTTCTCTTCATTCTTTCTTGTCCATCGGATCAGGGTGATTTTGGACCATATTTTTGGAATACCACCCATTTGCATCATCTCTCTCTCTCTCTCTCTCTATAAATGGTTTTCACACGAATTTATTGTTTTGCTTCTGTGTTTTTCTCTGATTTCGCTGTCTAAATGCTATGTTGTTTTGTTTGTCACCGTTGTTTTGTTTTTCATCTTTTTTTATGATCACTTTATTCATATTGACATATCAATTTCGATTCATTATATATCCAATCAATTATTTGGACATCAATGTTACAAACTTGGAGACATAGGTACTCCATTCACTTTGATTTTATCACATATGAAAGCATTTTACCATTTTTTACTACTAACTTAAATGTTGTGAGTTTACTCTCATATTCGTTCTTTTTAGTTTTAGTGGTGATGAATATGTGTTGTTTTATTTTTCTATTTATATTCTACTATTTTGAATGAATAAAGTTTTTAGAAAAAAAATAATTTGGTAATGCACACCCACAAAAATTGAGTGGGTGTAAATTAACAAACCATTTTTTTTTAGGAAATAAATTAACAAACCATCTTTAGTTATTTTTAAATTTATGTTTATTGCATGTTATGTAGAATTAAATCATCAATTTTTTTGAGTGTATAGACGAAGTAGTAAATATCATTGAAACTCGTACACATAATTAAAAGGTTTTAAATTTAAATTTTGGTGAAGTAATCCAATCTATCAATTTCGATATTGTTAGTTGAATTAAATTTTACATACTAAATTATGAGTTTAACACCAAAAGATTTTGTAAAATATTGATATCTCATAATCTCATGCTTCTTGAGGAAAAAGATAAACATTCCATGTTTTTTTGTTTCTTTTTTTTTTTATTTTGATGAATCATCACATGCGTCTTTAAGAAAGCAATCTAGTTTATTTTTTTCTAAAGAAAGAAAGAAAAAAAAATTGGTACAATCAAATAATGAAAGCAATCTAGTTAATTCTTTAATATTTATTCTCAGCTTCTTGTTATGGAATATTTATTTATTTATTATGTGTGTTAAAAATTGAATGAACCACGTGAGATGCAAAATGAACAACCGTTTGCCACGGCACACCGACCCTTGACCGCCGTTAAGGGAGCTTAAATGCATCATTAGTGCGACAACACCCATCGATCATGGCAGCTTAAATTGACTTTCAAACGAGAAAAACCGAAAACAAAACCACCAATTTATATTATATACTATCTTGTTATTTAATTTTAATGTGAAAATATATGTACTACTACTCATTGCTTTTTCATTACAAGATGGAGACAAAAGACGATTATGTGCAATGGACACATTAACAATTTTGGAAGGGAATGAACGAACATTGAACATGTTATAGAGTTATAACATAACACGGTTCCACGTGACAGTGCCACGATCAAATCAGAAGGACCTATACCACACGTGTCGAGTTTATTGTTGTTGAGGGACACCAAAAGTAACCCACTTGCAAACTTGCTGTAATTATTTGCAATTTCTTGATACGTGAATAATAAATATAAATGGTGTTGAATTTTTATTAATATTATGCTTTATATTATAAACTTTTAGGATAGATATAATTGTTTTGGATTCACACGCCTATACGTACACACCCCATCCCTATTCTATTCCAAATTATGTGTAGGGATCATAGAGAAATGAAATGAATTTGTCGACATTTTTATAAATCTGTTTGTATTTATACATACAAACAATGTGACATTCTTATAAATCTGTTGACGTATTGTCTAGGAATATCCTTCCCTTCTGAATAATGCATTGCAAAGAGTCCATCTGAAAACTCTTTCGAAGGGCACAGTGTGAAAACACAAATGGATATGCAAACCATCGTTGTTTCAATCATTGTTGCATCTATAAAATGACAGACAAGGAAAAAAGAAAAGGGAGTAAAACTAAAAACGAAGTATGAGTGCATGTGCATAACCATAATCTCTTCACTGTTTCTATTTACTATACATATGATATTGACATGAATTAGTGTAAAACAAAAGGAAGAAGAGGCGTATGAATTAGTATTTGTGGTAATTAGTGTAAAAGACTAAAAGTCTTTGTGTAAATCGATGAAACAAAGTTAGATGAATGATTTTAAATAGTAATTACAATTTACAATAACTATCGTGTTTCCTCTAAAAATGTAAAAAAATATAATCATATTTCTCTCAACAAAGGTTGAGTTTATTGTCGATTAAAAAGTTGATATTAAATGTTCTGGTAAACATAACTCAGATGTTAAGCACAATCCATTGTTATATATAGAAGTCAGAATTCAAACCCTTCAAACACCACTTATCTAATACTACTATAATTGATTACACTAATTTAATACATATTATCTCCGTCCCTAATTATATGACCCTTTTAGAAAAATAACGGGAATTAAAAAAATTAAAAATGATAATAAATTTGCTTGCAATTATCGTTGTTTTTACAAATTTGTCCTTTAAGAGAGAGTTAATGTATGTTTTCAATGTAATATTTAATGTTGATCGAAGAAAAAGATATAAAATAAATAGGGTATGTTGGTAAAGAATTAATTAATGTACTTGAAAATAACAAAATATTCTTATAAAAAGGGACAAAAGAATTTTTAAAAAAGTTCCTAAAATTAGAGACGGAGGGTTGTAATTTATTTCATTTAAAGCATCTCACAAGTTCCCTTCACCATAAAGGGTTATGTCATTGACCAAAAAAATCCAGGTACAAGTGAAATCCCCAAACAAGTAAAACGGCCAGCTTGTTTGCAATGAAAATATTTTTTTACTTTCATTGATTGGTTACCGTATAGGACAAAACATATTGGACAATGGGTGTCAACATTATTGAGGGAGCTTTATTAACATTAGTGCATTGCAAACTGGCTCCAGATGTTGATGTTTGAAAGATGAAACCATCAGCACAAAATTATTAAACTCTTTATTAACCTCTTTCTCTATCTTATTATTATTAAAAAAATAATAGTAACATCATGTATTAGGCCTAAGCTAAAATAATTACAAATTTCGTGACGAATACTTTAAATAGCAATTGCCAGGAAAGTCCTAATTAATCTTCATAAACTCAAGTTAAGGTTAATTTTTCCTCTAATTCCCTTTTAGTGGGTATTGATCTGTAAGTAAACTTTACCTTACGTGTACAGCGACCTGTTAAATTAGGCACATCACGGCATTGAAGTGGGACAGCTTTGAGTTTTTTTTTACAAAAAAAGGGGACAGCTTTGAATTTTTAATTATTATTATGGTGATGTATTAAGTGAGATTAGGTGCACTCATGGCTTGCTTTTTAGTTTTAATGTCTACTTTAAAGTTTAAACTATAACCTGATTATTGAATATTAAAATATCATGGTATATTGGACGTTTGCTTGCTAATCTTACCACTTTTACTAATAATGAAGCAGTGTTTGGTAAGAATTATGTGAAGGCACAAGCAATCACCAAATTATGAAAGTGTTCTTGCTTTGATCACACAATTGCATTTTTTTTTAGGTTTGCTCCTTCCAGAATCCAGTAATTTTTTCTTATGTTCACCTTTCGAGTTCCTAGAAAAAAAGGATTCAGTAATTTGGTGTTTGATCAAGATGTAAATAACTTATCTCAAATAAATGTCATTAACCACTTAAAATTCAATCTCTTAGTTATTCAAAACCCATTATGGTACATTCTATTCAGGTCTTTAAAAAAAACTATCAAAATATGATAGAGCTTAATAAAGATAGGATAAGACAATACAAAAAAAAAAATGTATCCTTTCCTAAAAAAAAAACACGTATCTTAACTATCATTTATTTGACGCGCACATGATAATAAATATGATTCGATGACTCATCAATTTATTATTTATGATGACTTTTTTTTTTTTTTGAATAAATTACTTATGATGACTTATCATATGCAAGATTGAGACATTATATGATAATTTATCATATTCCATCCCTTCCGTCCTTGCCACCAATGCCCTTAAATACAACAATTTACATTTTACAATATTTGTAAATATCAATTATAATTAGACCCCCACGTAAAAGAACACTAATGTATGTGTCCCAAAAAACAATACACAATAGTGACAAAATAACAATTTAAAAGACAGACAAAGGTGTGAACTTAAGACCATGGATGCATTTTAGATAGAACACTAATCTGTCCAAAAAAACAACATTGTAGTAACAAAAAAACAATTTGAAAGACAAACAACATCAAGGTGTGTACTTAATAGCCGTGCCCACTTCCTGATTGGAGGCCATTGGTTTGTGAATGGAAAACGAGTATTGTTTCTGGTGTTGTCTTTGCCTAATTAAATTTCAATTGTTTTCTTCCATTTATTTGTCTAAGGGCCTCTTCAAGTAGGGACGTTACCCTTTTATATTCCAAGTGAAAGATGGTGACATAGCTTTGTGAGCACTGACGACCATGGTTAAATTTGGTCCTAAATACACAACTAGCTTGTCTGTTTTTTCTGACCTAATTCATGCATGCATTCAAGCAATAGAGGTGTAATATTTGGACTTGACGAATTAAAAGCTTACCAGTACGGAACCACTCTGTAAGAGATATATTGTCCATTACATTACATATTATGAAACACACTTCAAATTTTCACTCCCAAAAAAATTTACGAAATTGGACATATACTGTCTAGAAAAAAATTCCAACCTATCAAATTGTTTGTAAATTCTGTATTTTTTTTAAAGAAAATTATGTGTTACCACTTGATAAAAAGTGGTTGAATGCAAGTGATTAATGAATTTTGGTTTTATGAAGGAGACACGAGGGTAAGGGAAAGAGAGGTGATGACCTTAATATATAAGTTGTGTTTGGTTTGATGAAGGGATGAGATAAATTTTAATAGAAAAAAAAAATGTATATTTACATTTTTCACCCTTTTCATCATGTTTGATATTTTGTCAAATAAAAGGATATAAGTTAAAACTTTAATTCAATAAACTTTATCTCCTCTAAATTTCTCAAATTTTTCACTACTATGTTGTTTGATTTCCTTAATAGGTTATCTACTTATCAACAACAAAAATATGCTATGTTACTTTGGAGTTCATGGAAGAGTCTTGAAACACGAAACTTTGGGAGTCTTCAGACACACCTTCCGCCCTCAGTGTCTTCCGAACAAAAGATACATGAATAAAGTTGTATGCAAAGAGTTAATCCCCAAGTACATGATACAAAGTATCTTACGTCTTGGGTAAAAACTACCAGCTGGCATTATTAAGTGTTACATGGACGGAACAACCTTCCATAGTAATTCAACGGGATATGGAAAATGTTTCCGGAACCTTGAGGGTCATTGCTTAACAGGGAAATCCGCCAACTTATACTCCTATGTATTTGTTCTAGAAGCGGAAGCCATCACATTGCTTGAAGCAATCAGTACGAATATTTCTTCTGGTTTCCACGATGTTATGTTTGAAACGAACAAGTCCCTTGCAGATGCCATAAACTCTTCATCTACCTTCCACAACACATTTGACAGGATGATATTACAGGGCATGGATCTCTTGGCTACTAATTCCGACTTTGTAGTATTTTTATTCAATGACAAACAAATAAAGTTGAACATAGCATAACTAGAGCATCCTTATCTTACCCTAGCCACCATATTTTTTATTATGTACCACATGCTTTGTATTGTAACCTATAATTATTAATGAAATGCATTAAGCTTGCCTTTTTTTTAAAAAAAAAAGTTCATCTCCTCTAAATTTCCCCCAATTTTTCTTTTCTCCTTTCCTTCTCAAACAATTAAACCAAACAAGAAAAACTAAAAACATCTCCCTCATGCCCTTGAGGTCAAATGGATCAGAAGAATTCAAGTTCCATTGTTGATTGATATAATTATTTGTTATACTTTACATTTATCTTAAGGAACTCGAGATTATCCAAAACTCTTTTTCTCAAGAAGTTACGACCAACAAATCTTTTTTTTTTTTTAAGGAAGGAAAAAAATCTTAAAAATTGATGTTTTTTAATGGAATATAATTGACGTAAATTACTCAATTTATATGGTTGATTTTACATAATTAATAATTTACGTCGAGTTAGTTCAAAACTTTCGTATACAATTTTTGACATTTAGTATTACAGTTTTTTTTTTGGTTTTAAACTGGTCTTGTTTTTTATACACTTTAACTTGTGTGATGATTCCATTTTGCTAAGGATTGTGTAAAGCAAGACATATAACTCAAAATTATTGGAAGTATAATGGCAGCTAACTTTATCTAAAAAAAATATAATTTTTTTCACAAATCTATTTTTCATTTATATTGAGATGGGTATTTGTGAAATTGTTTGAAAGAATGGATGAAAATAATTTATGTCATGTTTATAAACCGTTTTCAACTTCTTTTTATAAAGTTATCCAAAATAGCTTATTAAGTTGTTTGGAACCACGGTGATCTCCCAAACGCACATTTACTAGAAGCTTCAATTTTTAACTTCTCAAGATTCACGTTGAATTGACATCGGGATGCAGAGAATATGTATCCAAAAGCCAATCCAAATGTATGCTTATGTGTAAACAATTTGTAGTTTATATGAAGGCAATCTAACTTCATTCTTTCTTTGGTTTTAGAAATAGTTTATGCATAAACAATTTTCATGATAAGCATTTATGCTATAAACTACAAATTAAGTTGTTTCCGCAAAAATAATCTTGATCAGATTAAAATCTCGCCAAATGAAACGAAGTTGTATCTTATTCAAGTTGTTATTTGACCTTCAATATTTTCCTTCAAAATGCTTTAAAATGGAACACGTAATGGATCATGTGACTATTCAGTATTTGACTGTCATTTTTACTTCTTTTTTTTTTTTTCTAAATTATTCCAATAGAAATATTGAAAGCAACTCTTATCACTTAAATTTATCCGTGTCAAGTAAAAATGCAAATCATCGCCTTTTGACTACATAATAAACTGGTGCGTGTTCGAACTGTATTATGTTGGCAAAAGCCTAACCATGAACAAAGATTGTCTGTGCAATGAACTTTTAAATGTTTATCGAATCTGTTTGTGCGTAGCAGAACATCTCATATACAACATCCAGGGCTCAAAATGTGCCAAGACTGTGAACTGGAGCAAATCGTCTGAATTCTCGTTAAATGCATGTGCAAAAATCATGAAGCACCGCTCTATATTTAACAACAATCTTCTTCAAATTCGACACTTAACTTAAATCTTGATGACCGGACCCCAGAAGAGTCGTAATTTGGTTTCAATAACTTCATAACAGAGATTTTTCTGTTTCAATTTGACAATCAAACTATTAATAATTTACAGGGAAATAATAAACATAAAACAGAACCTTGTTCCATCCAATTTTTTGTCCCCAAAGCACAAATATGGTATAAGCACAAGAAAACCATTCAGTTACTGAATACAGAAAGAAACTGCAGTTTTATATCACCTTTTATCAAGGTAATTAGAGGATAGCAAGGTATTTGTAAACATGAAATCAAAGCAATGTCCACATGATTGCAAGCATGAAGAAACATAAATCACCACAAACCCAAATTATTCTTCATCTACTCTGTTAAACCAGAGAGGAACGCTGGGATTAGGTACAACAACACCTAATAAGACCTGCAAATGGCAAAGAACCACAAGACGAGTGAAAAAGTGGCAGGTCGTTGCTGTACGATACAAGGAAAATCAAGCAACGGCGGTCAAGCATGGATGAAATGAAGTACCACATGCTATCCACTGCCGTTTCTTCCCATTCGGCACCACACACCCAGGAACCTTCAGCCATTCTTTCCTTGCTATGTTGTAAGTAACCAACCGATTCATTTGTTTCGATCTCAGGGACAACATGAGCAAGCCTTTGTTCCCTAGGCAAGTCATTCTGACGTGCTTACCATAAAAGTCCAAGCACCATATATTTGGCATTCTGTCTACCTCCTTCCACAAGAGTGTCATTCTCTGCAGCTCCCATATGCATACACATGTTGCTGCATTTTTTGTGAGCAAGCCCACAAGCATGATCTGGCCATCATACTCAGCTAGAGTGTGGTCAGTCAGATGTAGTGGCGCTGGGATTATGTACTGTTTCCAAACCCCCGTTGCCATATCATAGGAAACAACCCCTTCTGGATCTGAACGCATGAAGTATAGGGTACTGTCAATAGAGACAGTTTGCGACCTGAAGTTAAGGGACAATGGCAGGTTCATACTTCCAGGCATGTTTCCTGGACGACTCCAAGAGTTTTTCACCGAGTCATAAACTTCATATTCTCCATCACAACCCACCCATAGGATCTTGTAGCCTGAACCAATTGAATTTCCATTCACTGTCATCCCTACAGCAACGCGAGACCAGACCTTAACTGACCGAACTGGCAACTCCTTGAAGGATTGAGTCAGAGGGTTACATACATAGAAGTTACGATGGCCAATGTCAAGAAAGCAAACTAAACCCCCAGCAGAAGCCACTGGCAAAACAATCAACTTTGTGGGCAGTGGTGATATAGACGGATGATGCCACTTTTTCAAAGAAGGGTCATACATGGCTCCTGAATTCACATTTTCATGGGTTATGGTGTAAAACCATGGATTTTCATGCGGGACTTCCGCACATTGCTTAGAAAAGCTTTGAGAAGCCAACAAGGAATTCCATTGACGGCATACAGAGCGGAAGCGGAAAAACGCAGCAACGGGAAGTCGTGCAATTACAGCCTCAAACAAATCTTCAGGAAAATCTTTCCATATTTCTTGTTCCATAACTTCATTTGTACTGGATCTTCCTAATGATTTGCCCCTGCTTCGATCTCTTCGAGGCTTCTTAGCGGGTGGAGGCTTCAGAGGCTCCGACATCCTGAAACTATGAGACTTTCCAGCTGCCATTACAAGGCCACAACAGTCATCTACAGAGCTATCTTCGAGGTCAAAGGAGGTCCATCTGCAAAATGGATAAACAAAAATATTTGGTAAGCTTCCCTATGTCAAGTAGAAAAACCAACATTTACAGTGACATCAGCATGAATCATGATTCACAACAGATAGAAAGGCAAAATTGAAAAGCAAATTACAGAACAAAACAAATAGATACAAAATGACACTTCACTCTAACACATGCAGACTGAGCCCATGCGATCAGGATCATTTTATACCTAGGAATTTTGCATGTAAGCTAAAAGACATCAAAGTGGATGTCAAGTTAGATCAAACTTCGTATTTCAAGAATCAAGAAGATTTTAAAGAGCATCAGTTCAAGCTTGTCTAAAAAATGTGTACATGCCAGTCCGTATGTGTAATTATATAACTCTAATTAATTTAAAAGATGGATATCCATACACTAGATTAATCTACTTAAGAAATACCACGTAGAACTTTCCCCATCCACTATCTAATCTGATTTGACAAAGGTTCCCTAGGTGCCAAAATAGACATTTTCAAAATGACCTTTATACACTATAATTTCATGCTACAATGTTTGTAGCATCTTTGGTTTCGTGTTCAAACCCTTGAAAAATCAACATTAGTTTCGCCCCCAAATCTCAATATGATTAGAAGTTTTTTTTTTTGACAAAATTTGATTAGAAGTTATAAAAAACCACTTTTGTATTAGATGGAAAAATTGCATTAACAACCTTGATGTTGGAGTAAAGTACCTAGATTTAAATCACTTCCCTTCAAACTCAATTATAACCAAATTAAATTTTTGTAATCAAGTTTATCTGAAGCAACTAGAAATGCTCACGAAATACATGTTCAATGTGCAATAAAGCAAATATATTTATTCTCTAGCATCTTATTTCAAAAAGAAGTAAATGGAAAGTGCTACTTAGAAATCTAATGTTCATTTCTATGAGATAAAATGATATCCAACTACAATATAGTACCTGAGCCTGAAGGGATGGTTAGAATGTATAAATAATCATCCACACAATTATCCTCCTTTTTTAAGGACACAACATAGTCGAAGTCTTCCTAAAAATTCACTAAAAGTTCCATTCAATCATATCAACTTGACCACACAAGGAATGTGATTAAAGTGCATTGAAAATACAAAGCTTTCCTGTGCACGATGCTATGACAAAGAATCAATGCAAAATCCAGTAAATTGATCTTTACCGAAAAATGCCAACCAAAACAAACCAAGCAGGATATGCATATGCTGAAATATTAAGATATGTGATAGTTTTTTTGATGAATTAACATATGTGATAGTTAAACCAACAATCAAACAGAAGGAAATAATCTGACAACGATCTTTGAGAAGCTCATTTGCTGCCAAATAAGGTTTTAAAAATTGATGAACAACTGCAAATTTCGGTCGTATTATAAAGGTTTTTTTACATCTCTTCAACATCTTTGCAAATTGCAACCACAATTGCGGCCACCCAAGAGCACTTGGATGAGATGGTAAGGGCTCCCTTCCGGGTTAATCAAAGGTCTAGCCCTGGGAATGCAACAATGTTAAATCTCTTGAGGAAGCGTGATGCCACCCATTGCGATTCTACCCAGCTCGAGGGATTAGTCTCTTAGGTGCTCGTAGAGGATACTCAATTCAAACAAGAGAAAAAATGTCGTATCCTAGTTCTCTCTAACGTATAGTAAATAGTATGAAAATAATGAAAAACTCTTGATTAGAATCCAACATTCAAATCCACCAGTTCCCTTTTCCCTGATTTTATGTACCAAACCCAAACCACCTGAGGATCAAGGAGATTCTCAACCAATAGAAAATAAGCAACAATGAGAATGAGAAGAATATCAAATAGTACTAAACTGGAATTTAACAGAAAAAAAATAAAATCGGGGGATGAGAAACAGATAAAGAAAGTGATTGCGAGAATTAAGAAAGAATATGACACAAAAATCTTACACAGAATTTAGGAATTGTTGCATTTTAGGGCATCCTTGGAAAAGTGTGGAATGGAATTAGAAGCAAAAGTAAAAGAATAATTGGGAGTGTTGAAATGAAATCCCACACTCACGCATTAGTCATTACATAGCAGAACACAAACAACCTAACTTACCTACCTAACTACTTAATTCGCTTCAAAGATAAATCAAAATGAAATAAAATAAAATAAAATATCAGCTAAAAAGATTCACCAAAACTAAACTAAACGTCTACCAGGGCGATGCAAAGGAAAAAGAAAGATGAAAGTTGATTAGATTAAAAGTGAAAATAGATCTAAAAGAGGGAAAATCAACCTGGGAGAGTGATGTTGAAGGAAGATAGTTTGATGAGAAGGTTGTTGTTGTTGTTGTTGTTGTTGAAGAATGGAAGAAGAAGAAGAAGAAGAATGATGATGAGAGTCTAAGAGTTCCTGAAGCTGACCGATGAGCTGCTTCAGCATGGCCAGCCCTTCCATGCGCTAATGGCCCCCTCCCCCCGATTTCCTCTCTAATTATAACACACACACACACACACTGACCTTTTTCTTTCTCTTTCTATCTCTACTCTTTCTTATCCTTCTTCCTTCACAATTTGCTTTTTTTACCCGCTCGTGTAAACCACGTTTCCAAGCAACGGAGTTTTCTTCTTTTACTCATCCGTTGTAGTAAGTATCCATCTACTCATTCGCCCGTGCGGTATTCTGCTTTTTTGTTTTTTATTTAGTAATTGTAATCATCATCATCACTTTCAACAATGGGAAGGATATATGCCATTCCCTTCTCTCTTTTTTTATTTATATTCTTCAACATTTCTCCTAATTCAATGTCTCTCCCTTTATTCTAGTTTTTTAAATAGAGACACCGGTTAACAAGACCTTTTTCTATATCCAAAAAAAGATATTTTTATACCGAAAGAAAAGATATTCTAATGAGATCAAGTGAAATTATAGTACTATACTTTTACTTTACTACTCCAATAATTTCTTCCAACTAAAAAAATAAATGCAGCTGACCAAGACTTGAGAACTCCTTGCTCCATGAGTTAGTGCATCGATAATTCAACAATGGATGAGATTGCATCTCAAGCATCTTCGTGGCCCCTTCGTCTATTATTCGTTAATTTTATCGGTAGAAATTTCCCCACAAGCCGAAGCTATTATCTCCTGTGCATGTTTACGTAAATACCCCTCCAAAACCACTTGATGGCATTTACCTTTACCATTCAATGGCCATAAGTGCCATGCAATTGAGTGGAATAATTACAAGTACTGATTATGGTTGCTCACGGTTCCTGTTTTTTTCTTCTTTAATAACTTATCCACTTTATTTTAAGCAGGAAAAAAAAAAGCTACTCTCCTTTCAATTTAATTGTGATATTTAAATTGTACGTAATTCTTACGTAAATATTTACTGAAATATTTTTGTCAATTACTGTATAGTTAAGGGTTTAAAGGAGTTAAGTTAAAAATATGTTGTAAAAAAAAATGTGATAGTCCAAGGTTCAAATCATATCAAATAACATTTGTCAATAAAAAACAATTTAAATGTTTTTAAAAGAATTGTGACAATAAAATAAAAAAATTTAAATACATAATTAAAATTTTGGGTTCTTAATTTTTTTTATAAAAGTTCTTAAAATGATTTTAGTGGGTCAATCTATGTCATGCAATATTTAAGAATTTTACGGCTATATCAATTAAGAATCTAAATTAGATCTTATCTTTAAAGAGTTTAGAATCATCTTTATATTTCAAAAACTGTGGACTCTACTATTTTTATGAAACTCAATCTTTGATCTAAGGATCAATTAATTCAGAGATTTAACTATAACATCCAATTGAAATCATATCAAAATTTTGTATAGATCTATCCAACACGAGAATTAATAGCATTGAAAAATATGAATTTAAAACTTAAAATGAAACATGTTTAGACGTTTCATACCATCAGACCAACTTTTTGGGGCGACTCTATTTAAACCAAATACATTTTTCACTTATATTTAGGACTAATGTGAGCACCTTATTATTTATTAACAAGAGGAAAATACTAGTTATGAAGAATAATTCCGCAAATACATTGAACAATTCACTAGGGCCGTCTTAAACAATTCAGAGGCCCTACTGTAATTTTAAAAAATAATAATTAGGAGGTTAAATTGGAGGAGAGTTTGGCTGAAATCCAGAATAAATTAGGTCCCAAATTCAAAATTCCAACAATGTTGTTAAAAATTAAGAAAAATAAGCATAAAAATAAAATACATATATTAGAAGTTGAACCCAAGTCATCACACAAATTCAGAATAAATTAGGTCACAAATTCAAAATTCCAACAATGTTGTTAAAAATTAAGAAAAATAAACATAAAAATAAAATATTGGGAGTTGAACCTAAGTCATCACACAAGTACATGCAAGTAACTAAACAAATCTGATATAAAACAACGCGGATAATATATATTGTATTTTTTTAATGTCTTTTATATAAAATAATAATAATTTTGGGCCCAAAAATTAGAGGCCCTGTGCCATGGACTTGGATGCTCTTGCTTTGAGCCGGCCCTCCAATTCACACATTTGTTGTGGTTCAAAGCTAGCACACAATAGAAGATTACGCAATTTGCATCAACATCCTAAGAAGCAAAAACAAATGCAAATTAAAGAAAAAAGAGTTGTGAAGTGTGGAATGTGATTTGCAGTTTAAATAAAAAAAGAATTGGATGATTATGATAAGGAGGTGTTCATCATGATGATGATGAGAATGAAGGATAATACTAGAAGGGTTTAGAGACTAGACTGGTTTCTTTTGAAATAAAGGAATGATTAGGTTTGTGAAAAACCAAAGGAGGAATGGAATGAGATGCATATTTTGCGGTGAGTAATGATTTCATTTTGTCTAGGAAAATGAAGGGAGAGAGGGTATGATTTTTGGTGGGTATATAATGTAGTATCATTGCTCAATGGTCATTCTGATGATGATGATGATGATGGATTCCCTTCTTTTACGTGTGCATAAGTGCTTCCATTTGGTTTTCACTTTACTTTTTCACTCATCATTCATAATCATACCCCACACAGTGTTATATGGATGGATCAACTTCATCCCCTCTACGTTCACGTGCATTCACAATCACGTCCATCTTTCCCAATCCTTTTACAGTTTTACTCATCCCCTAAAATAAAAAAATAGTAGTTACTAATTGGATGTATGTACATAAAATTAGACATGAATGTGATTCATTTCACTTTAAATTAAGGTAAATAATAATTAATGTTTTAAGGGCATTGTTTCATTGTCTAAAAGTAAGTTTTTGCGAAGAAAAAGATTACATAACATGTATGCACGTGTATTTTCTCTTAGCTCATAATCACCGTCTAATCAAGATCAAACGACATGCCATCTTAAAATGATTTGAGTGTAAGAGTGTTTGTGATACCAGTTGTGACAAAATTTCTCGCAGCAATGTGATATGCCATTTTCAAACTTGTGATTTACACCAAATGACCAGATCATGTTTAAACATAGATTACAAAATAGGCAAGTTGATAAGTCGTAGAGAAGGTATAATTAAGGTGAGGATTGGTGTAGTAACGTGAAAACTTTGGTAGCATTTCAAATGTCAAAATCGTTCTCATTTGAGTCTCTTGTGTGACATTTTTGGTGTGTGAATATCTCTTATGCCATTTGCTTCTATTTTGGGCCACCTTAGTATTGATCAAGGGGGCCTGCCACCATGAATCAAAAATTGATTTTTATACACATGAAGTTTCTTTAAAACACATGAATCGAGCTTGTTTGTTTCAGCTTCTACCTCATTCAAAAGTAATTCTGGTAACTTCAAAAGTGAAAACTAGCAATTCTAACCTGTTTGGTTCAGCTTTTCAAAATCAATTCTCATCTCCAAAACCAATTCTGGTTGAAGCTACAATTCTTAGCTTTTGAGTTTACTAGAATCAATTATCTATTAAAGTTTATATTTTAAATATTACCACTCATTATTTTCCTTTATTGTCCTTTATCAATTCTCCTTCTTTTTTGTTTGTATTTAATTTGATGAACCAAATTTAATCAAAAAATTTAACGAACCAAATTATCTACAGAAAATATTTATGGTCATGAGTTACCAAGTTTTGGATTTTTCTTTACGATTTTTCCGTCCAAATTTACTGTATTTTTTCTTTCTACGCTATATTTTACCATTTTTAGCAACTTGCTCTATTATTATTTAACTTAAATATATTTTTATCAAAAAAATATAAAATACATAAAACAAATATTTTGTCAAAAAAATTTAGTTTAATGATCTTATTTATTATTTTAAAATTAATATATAATTTTTATTTATTTATTTAAATTAAATAATATATCTGCATTTAGTATTGATCTACATATACATTAAACTATGTCCATTTTAGTAATTATACATTCAAAAGCAATTTTGATCAAAATTATCCAAACAACATCCATTCCGTTTAATCAATTCTACATTATTGTATCCAAACATAAATCAATTCTCTCAAAATCAATTATGTCAGAATCAATTCCATCAGAATCAATTCTTTTAGAATCAATTATATCAAAAGTTAAACCAAACACATACAAAAAATATGTTTTTGTCTTCAATGATAATTAACTATCATTCAAACTTTTTGACGGTAGATAACTACCGTTTCACATATACAACTTAAAATAAAATAAAAAAAACTTCAACGATAGTTAACCACGTGAAGCAAGAAAATTCATTTTTGTGAGAAACCTGTGTTTCAATAGTTATTTCATCTTTTCCATGACATGAGTTCAAGCTCATATTTCAAGACTCAAACTACAGATAAGTTTGATAGATGGATAGCATAAGCAGCTTAAATCTTCTCCTGACCAATAGATATATAATTAGAACTTTGAGATGTATTTTCTCATTAGTCAGTGTGCTGTATAATTGTTGATTGAATGGTCCTCATCAGCTAGCCGTTTCTTCAGTTGTATTTTAACTTATTTCATTTTTGTTTGCGGTGTTAAAATTGTATAACATTAATTTCCCTCAGCCAGTAAACTCAAGCAGCAAATCTGTGTGATTTAATGATAAAAGATTCACAAAAATGAATTTTTTTTTCTCCACGATAGTTAAAACTATGGTTGATTTTTATTTTATTTTTAAAGTTGTATATATGGAACCATTGAAAACAAAAGCGTATTCCAAACAACAGTTTTTTTGCAAAATTAATCTTTAGCACGGATATTAAATAAAACCACATAAGGGTTACCTTCATTGACCATAAGTTCTCGCACAAGCTTCTCTAATTAGTAGCGTGTCATCCACGTATTGCAAATGTGATACCAATACATCTGAATTGGACATTCCGAATCCTTTTAAAAACCCAATTATATTACCCTCTTCATTAGTGCTCCCATAGCCTCGACCACCAAAAGGAACAAAAAATGTGCCAACAGGTCTTCTTGTTTTGAAATTCATAAGAAAAAAGAAAAAAAAAATAGTCTCTAAGCTAGATAAATCTTTACAAGCAACAACTTTAAAAGTTTGACAAGAATTCAAACAGTATTGATCAAAGTATCGATCATGTTAGAGAAGAATTGGCACATCTAAATGGGCATGATAAAAAATTATATGAAAAATTTAAACTCACCCCACCATTCTCACGTTCCAACATAATTCTCATTTTGCCTCCATTTAGGAAAACATAAGAAAAAATTTGAAACTTATAAAATAAGAAAAAATTCGTAAGGGGTGCAAGAAGGACATGGTTATAAGGAAAAAAAAACTATATTAAGAATAAGAAATACTAACAACACATATTTTTTTAACAAACTCTCTTTAATTGATTAAATTCATATAGGATCTGTCAAATTTATATGAGACCCACATAATTTGGTAGGATCCATGTGAAATTTAACGAATAAAAGAAAGTGTGTGTTAAAAAATGTTTTGCTAACATTCTTCATTAGGAATCTCATCAATATAAATAGGGTTTGGTTAACATGTGCAATATTGCACAACTAGAAGTAATAATTTTTTATTGAAAATCAAATATTATTGATTAAAAGTTACATATTTGATATAAAAAACACAAGTTTTAAGTCAAAGTTACTACTTTAAACTTTTTAACATGTGCAAATTTCACATGATAGAAAAACCCATATAAATATAACTTAATAAGACCATTTACAATGATTTTTCCATTCAACAACACTCAACACCCACTTTTTCAATTTTCAACACTCCACATCATTTTTTCTCTCTTATTCAACATTCATTCAACTTTTACCCTCTGGTTTTTCATTCAACACTCTACCCCACCACCTTTTATTTTTTATTCTTATTTAATTTTATATTGTTGTTTTTATAGTTACATAAAATTACAATTATCAATTATAATTTAATTAAAATAAAAAACACTTAACAATTTTTTTTTAGTTTTTTGTAAAAACAAAATTTATTTAAATATTTTATTTTTGAGATCAATTTCACTAAAAAAAGACTAAAACTTCAAAAGAAAAGCTAATAGAAAGATAATAATGATATTAAGATAGTGAAAATTTTGGTTTTTTTTTTGTGTCGAAATTAAATTAACCAAGTCTCTATTTATAGAATTTTTTTTTTATGAATTTTGGTAAAAAAAAAATTGCAATTAAATAATTGAGTTTAAATTATTAAAATGAGATAAATCAAGACATCCAATCACGAACTGCCAAGTGTCACCACTTATCCTTTTAACATCTTCTCTCTCCTGCTCTAGCCGCTCCACTCACGTGCCTTTTTCAGCCAACCAAAACTCGCCACTTGTCCCTCGATTTGCAGGTTCAACATGTTGAAAGTTACTTTCAACATCTCTTTCCTCCACATCATCTCTCAACAAAACTCAACAAACCATTGCAACACATCAACATGTTGAAAGTTTCATTCAACACCACCATTGCACATGGTCTAAATTAAAGAAATGTTAACGAGTATCACTCTTTAATGATCTTAAATGCTTTTTTTTTTTAATTTTTTTTTTATATTCATACATTGGAAAGTATAATATTTGACTTTTCTAAAGAACAATTTTTTAATTTAAAATCCTTAAAAAATGTATCGGTGGTATCATTAGCAAGACTGGTAAATTAATACTCTTTCATATGTCAAGTTTACTGTGAATAAAGAAGACAAGTGTTACCCCATTCACAAGATTGTGTTTCCCCTTCAAATCAACAAGTCTAATTATTAAATTACACGAAGTATGATCTTATCGTAGGAAATAGACATATCTTACCTGCAAAAGTAATTTAGTTGGCAACATGTTTATTACGTATTTGGTAGTGCGACATGTCAAGAAGAATCACGGTAAAGAAGAACAATAAAATCACCTCAGAACATGAAATTGAAGCTCCAGCGGCGAATCCAAACAAGTGCTTAGTGAGCAAAAAGACCATACTCTTAACGCAACATTGGAGAGTGCACACATCTTTGTATTCACTTTTTAACTTTCAAATATAAATAAATAATACCTTCAATTATACATATTTGACTTAGTCGAGCAACTGCTCTAACACTAAGACCAATTTGACCGTATCGATCCAATTACTATAAGACTTCCATGAAGAAGAAGAAAAAAATAGTATAAAAAAATTCAACACGTTGCCATTTAATAGTAATTTCCTCCATACAACAATGCCTAACACTCAAACTAATCAAAATTAAAACAAAACAGTTTTCTAATCCAACTTTGTTTTATTAAACTGAAAAAAACAACAGTTACATCCAGGTTGTTTGATTTTGTCAAATTTTTCTGTTGATTTTTGTATTAATGCTGAGCTGTCCACCGATGAAATACTATAAAGTTTATTTATAAAGACAGCTGTTTGTTTCTCTAATTTGTTTTTTTTCTCAACAAGTGTGTGAGTGGAAAGAAGAGAGTACTATTCTGCTCCTACAACTCTACTAGTACGGTTCAACAAATTTCAATTTTTGTCACTGTTTGTTGCAAAACAAAACAAAACCCACCATCATATCAATCAAAAATGCTTACTTTACATTTTTTTCTAGCTCAATGAACCATCTTTACTTCATTTTTTCATGCTCTCTGTAAGTATTTTTTGTTCTTTCTATTATTCTTCAATGTTTATCTTTTTAAGCTTTATGAATTTGTTTTTAGTGTCCTAAAATGTGATTTATCCAAAACAGAATATCATAAAAGGAAACAAAGATAGTGTTTTTTGTGTGTTAAGTTCTGTTTTTCCTGATTTAGCTAACAAAAACCCTCGAATTCTGTGTTGATCTGTAAAGAACAAGTATTTTTGTTGTTTGTTTTCAACCCATTTATGGTTTATCATCTGAAAACCATTGAACAAATGGGTGTAGTTGTACCATACACATTATACACTGCAGCATTTCCAAGACCCATTTTTGTTGAGATATAAAAATGAAAACTTTCAAAAGAAAATGACAATGACATGGTGATTTTCTTTTTCTTTTTTGGGTTACTTTTATTTTTATTTTTCTGGATGTGTGATTGGTATTTACTACTATCATGATTATATTTATGAGTGCTATTTTTGTTGAGGGGTTATTGCTTTATACTGTTATTATTATTTCCTTTTGTGGTTGCAATATAAGCTTTCATGATGACTTTTGTATTAGCCCATGAAAAAAAGATGCTTTTTTTTGTTGCTGTGATCTTCTTCCTCTCTTTACACTCTTTTGGGTTTATCATATTCTAGGGAAATTAGTATAGCTGAGAAAGCTTGTGATAAAGGTTCATGAAAATTTTCTTATGCAAAAGTTTGTGTTTTTTTAAGGTAAAAGGGGACCAAATCTTTTCATAAGTACTAGCAAGGTCCTCAAGGAAAGAGACTCTTCTATTACGTAATAGACTTTGATATTGGGTTTCCATTATGGTTTAAAACTTCAGGACCAAATTGTACCAAAAAAATGATATTTTGTACCAAAAAAACACTTCAGGACCAAAGCCAGCATTTAAGATGCAGAATAGGTTCCTTCCTTTCTCAGATTTGAGCTTTAAAAAAGATGCTTTTTGAGGTTTAGATTGATTGGTTTCTGGCATTTATGATTTGGAGGTTTGGTTGTTGGACTTTTTATTTTTGTTAACTAAAAATGAAACGTGTGCCAAAATCTGTGTTTTGTTGGAAGTTCAAATATGTGATCATTTGTTGAGGTTGTTGTTAATGTGGGGACTCATTCAATGGCCGACTCCTGACATTGCTGTGATAAATGTGAATTATTGGAATCTGATGGTTTCCCATGTTGAAAGTGAAGTTTAGGTAGTGCATGTTTGGATTGGAGGGTGGGTGGCATCATCATTGATTTTGTTGAAGTTTTAAAGTGTAGCTTATGCAAAAATTTACTGTGACACACGGTGATTTTGTCAAACTCACTATCAATCCAAACATACACTCATTACAGGTAAGTAAGTACACAATTGTCGAAAGAGTTCACGAGTGAATTAGACATCATACTTATGGGAGCAACACCCTTCATGCAAATATTAAATTACTGGTAAACATTTTACATTAGTAGGGATTAGGGATTGGAATCGATAAAATTGTAAAACACCCTTGTAATTCTTTTGGTTGGACGGGTGGAGTAGTAGTTGTAGTAGAACTGTCTTTTTCAATGACACAAATTGACTAGTTAGTAGGTCAATAGTTATTACACATATACAATTAAAATTTACAAGTGTAATAGATAAATGACTTGCCATAATATTGATGGTAGGGTATGCTTATATCAGTCTCAGAGATCTTAAAACAGTAAAATAGAGCAATCTAACTGTCTGTGAAGTCATGGATGGGATTTGTATAACACTGTGGAGTCCACAATTTTTTTGGATTTCTGTAATTAGCTTCTTTGTTTTGGTAATATGTACACAAGTATAGAGTTTTACCAGGGCATCTCAGGCTTGGAGATAAACTTTGGTAAATAATATGGTCAAATAATTAAGACCAGTTGGTTGCTGTTTGCTTAGGTATTTGTTCTGCTCCCAAGATATTTTCTTGCCTGTTTCAGTTTTCTTGGCTTGCAATTGCATAGGTGCTAGCAGGAAATGCAAAGTGCTTTGATATTTTCTTTGAAAGTATAATCCATGTTTTGCTTTTGGAATAAGCAGTTCATAGATTCTTTAGAATTTGAGGCTTTTTCACGATTTAAGATTCGTACTGTGTTTTTTAGTGATTGATGTAGTGAATTTATACAGATATACTTGGTACTCTTTCTTTCCTTCTTCCAATCATTACTCTGGTTTCTGCAATTTTTTTCACTTGTTTAATCTCCTTGTTATTATCTTGTATAGTTTTTCTTTGCTTTTAGAAAAATGAAATGAGTAACCATTATCATTTGACTAGTAGTTTGCAGATTACTGTGAGCATCTGTATATGAATTTGTAAGGACTTGTCATGGAGTGGAACGTGAAATCTCCCGGGCAATGGGACTGGGAAAACTTATTCTTCTTGAATTCAAAAGCAGCAGAAACTCACAGGTTACAATCTACTGATTGGGGTATGGAGGAAGATCGAGAAATCAATGTTGGGATGTTGATTCCATCTGGTGGTAGTGGCTATTCAGTGTCTAAACTAATGCATGCTTCATCCTCGAGGAGCTCAAAATCTGCTTCCAATAATTCATCATCAAATGAAGACAGCAAGACATCCATGTTAACTCAAGAAGGTTCTCCAGATAATTCCACCGGTAAGAAAGAATCGTCTAAAGGAGATCCAATTGAAACTTCTCCAGCAGCAGAACCATTGCTCACACTAAAGCTTGGTAAAAGATTCTACTTTGAGGATGTTAGCACTGGAAGTCATTCCAAGAAAGCCTCTTCCTCTGCAGTTCCTCTTTTGTGCGGAAAGAAAGGTAAATCGAGCAGTGAGAACTTGCTAAATCCAAGCTGCCAGGTGGAAGGTTGTGGCCTCGACCTCTCTTTTGCTAAAGATTACCATCGGAAACATAGAATTTGTGACAGTCATTCCAAATCGCCTATGGTGGTAATAGCTGGTTTGGAGCGTCGATTTTGCCAGCAATGTAGCAGGTACATGTGATTTTTTTCCAATGCAAATGACATTGAGTAAGTAACAACGATATTTTTCGGGAAAATAAAAGAATAATGATTAAGAATAAAGATTGTTTAGTCATATTGAGCTTCCTGTCTTTTTGGTTTGTTTAGAATAAATTGGTTAACGATTTTGAATTAAACTTTGATTTTGAAGGTTCCATGATCTCTCAGAGTTTGATGATAAAAAAAGAAGCTGCAGACGCCGTCTTTCAGATCACAATGCAAGGCGTCGCAAACCTCAGCCTGAAGCAGTGAAATTGAATCCATCAGCTATCTCTTCGTCCCCCTATGGTATAAATCTCAAGAGTCCCTCCCCTAAAAGATCGATTAGCCTTGTCTTACTTCATTAGTTTGATTTGCTATTTTGTTTCTAGTTTGAGATGAATGGCGATATCTTAAAAAGGTTACGAGAGAATTATAAGATTGGAGCAATGATGTTCTCCATTTCTTAAAAGAATTCTAACCTCCATTGATATGTTATTGGTTGTATGAAGGCATAATTAATGCATCAGATATAGAAACATGTGCTTTATATAAATTATATACCCAAAAATATAGTCATAGTATTCAGTTTCTTTGTAAGAAATGGAGAGAATCTTTAGTCATAAGAATAGACTCCTTATAAGCAAACATTGTGTTCTGATAATGTAAAACTTTGATATGATTATGATGGCACTAAAAATCCATATCATGATGATAGAATATTACATAGCCATCTATCTAATTTAATATTCATTCTGCAGATGGGAGGCAAACAATGGGCCCATTTGCTTTTCCAAGGAATACTTCAAATTTAGCATGGCCAGACATGCACAACAGCAAGCTCCCCCAAACCAAAGATTTTATGCTCAAAACTCCAAAAAACTTCAACAAGATTGTCCCTATGCTTTCTGATGATTCCAGTGGCCATTTTATATCCAAAGGCAAAGGAACCAAGATTGCTGTTCCAGGTTGTTCTCTAATCTTAAATTTAGTTTGTTCAATGGTTCATTTAATATGTAGATCATAACTGTTTTGTTCACATTGATCCGTAACTAATTTGTAGAATTTCTAATTTTTACCTCTAGTTTATTGCATATTTCACAAATCATAATTTTTGCCTTCTATTTGTAGAAACAATTGTTATTCACATTGATAGAATACATATTACAGGTCTAGAAGATCCAAATACCTTGTCTGATCCAAATGCTACACAAGATGTTAACCGTGCTCTCTCTCTTCTGTCAACCAATTCATGGGGTCCTTATGATACCAAGCCCCCCTCCCTCGTACCCTCCAATCGGACAACCGGCACCCCTCAGTATGTAACTGCTCACCGCTCACCTTTTTTGTCACCAGAATATTGGCACACTGATCAACATCAGGCCAGCTCCAGCACCTGTATCTCGTTCTCGGGTTACGACAATAGCAATCGCTTCCAAGACTTTCAGCTGTTCAGCGAACCCTACGAGTCAAGTTTCCCTTGCAACCAGCTGGACTAATGAGTATGCTTATGATCTTCAAAAGAAACAAAATGAGTATGCTTATTTAAATGGTCCCAACCCCATTATGATACTGAGCTAATGATGTTTTGTGGGGCCTAATCATCTTTTGCATTGTAGGTTTTCTTCTTCTTTAAGAGTACAAATCAGAAAACTTGTTTGCATGCTGATTTGTTAACTCCATTTTCTAAATAGCTTATTGCAGTCATTTAATCCCGAGACTTTATTTACAGCAAACTATGAATGTCTTCCACGAGGATTTCTTTTTATACTTGTACTTGGTACCTTGCTAGTTTATTCACATTATCTGGGTGCGCAGTTTAGACATTTACAATGTTGAAATGTTGAAACTTGGTCGGTAAGAAACACATCAAAATTCCAAATCTAATCCTTTTAGGAGTTGAGAAGATTTTTTCAAAGATTATTTTTTGCACTTTTTATTACATTATCGTAAATACATTTTAAATATAAAATAAAAATCCAGAGCTGAAGTGTGATGTAAACCTAATTTAAGAATATTGCTGTGATGTGAAATATTTTGCAATATACAAAATTTTCAATCAAGCTTGTTTAAACATTATTTTCAACAACAACGCTCGCTCTTGTTACGTGAATCTCGTCCCTATGTGAAACTTATTTTTAAAATAGAGAGACGTGTATGAAATTCACCCAATAAAAGAAATTATTAAAAAGAATGTTACAATGAGTTTCTAGCACAATTCAAAAAATAAAATAAAATAGCTATTTTATTTTGTAAAAGCGCTTTACCCTTGTTTTTATTTAAGGTAAACAAATATTGAGCTACAACTACCAATGAGGATTTAAGTTTTAGTTTATTTCGTCAAAAGAAAAAAATTAACATATATCCACTTAACTTTGCGATGACCTACCCTCTTCTGAATGAAATATAAGAGCACACAAAAAAGAAAAAAGATAAATCTCGCGAGAATAACAACAACGAATCTTTCACGAATGACATGTTGGTTTCCTAAACCAAACTAACCTTCCCTGAACCAAAGTGCAAATGGGGCTCATCCTCTGTCTTAACACTTCACCGCAAGATCACCGCCGATGAAGATGAATACATGACTGTCCTATGTATTTCCCAGCATGTCTACCATCTTAAAAGCGTCGTCGCCGTCATTTTCGGTGCCGGCAAAGTACTTAAGATTAGAAATTGGTGTTTTTCCACTCAACCTAAAGGCAGCTATATCGTTGTATATTCCATTTGTTCCCGTCTTGCGGCGTCCATCATGGCAAACTTTGCCAAGTTTATGATACCTTTGTTTGAGAATGAAAATGGTTTTTTCTCTCATAAAAGAAAGATTGGTTTGAATAGCTTTTTTTCCTTCATCAAGGATCAAGGTTTGTATCACTTGAAACTATCCTTTCATCACCGGAAGTGTAAAAAGACGTTCAATTGACTTATTGAAATTTGCAAAGTAAATTTTGATTCCTTTGCATATAACAACACTAATTTTTAATTGGATATGCAAGTTCGAATCCCAACAACATATATTATTCAATGTCCCAATCAACCAAGTTAAACTTACGAAGACAAATATAAAAGCACTTAGCAACACTCAAACAATAATGGTAGTAAAAGAATGTATATATGACGACTAAACCACAGAGTGTCAACTTGTCAAATATTATTTCGTTGATATTTCATTCCAAGGGAGCGTATATTATATGATTCTCTATTATGATAGAACTTCACAAATTAACTGCGTATTTCCTCCGATCACATTTATAAACAAAAAATGATTTTTAGGTACATTGAATAATTAATGTATTCAGTCACATTTATGAATTAAATACATTAATTATTGGATGTGTTTTTTTCTTATATATGAGACCGGAGGGAGTATATAATATGATTCCCTTGAAAAAGCTGCATAACTACGAATTCTTTTTTGTGACGTTGGATAGAGAAGGGAAAAAGGATAATGTTGAATTAACCATTTCAACAATTTTTATTCGTAAAATATTTGTTGTGCTAAATTTTAATTGCAAGCTTAGAATAGGTTTGATGAAAATATACTATTTATTTCATTACTCAATGACGATGAAACATCAATTTACAGGCGACCTAGCAGCATTGCAAAAGAGGCTTTGGGTTAGATTACATCGTCCTCATATTGTAAGCTTCAAAGGATCTACAGATATTGCATGGAAATTATAATATTAGACAAATCAAGCTATGCCGATAGTAGTCAGGCTTAATGCATCTCACTTTACGACAATCTTGTAAAAATTAATCCTATTGATGAATGAAATTAGAACTATTTTAATACAAAATGTGGGTGATGAGATCATTGGGGACCTTATTAAAATTTCCAACCATTTCTAGTCATTGGGTAGCTTCAAGACCAAAGTGCAACAAGTAATTTCTTCAGAACACACCGCCGAGTTCTTCATTTCTTTTCAACGGCTTGCTGCTTAGACTTAGTGCAAAATAGTATAGAACAGTACTATGGTGAACACTATGAATAAATGGAATCTAATAAATCCCCTTGAATTGATTTATTGATCGAGTAAGCATTAAGATTTATCAAAGTCCATATTCAAATAATGCCTCTCAGGAGAAGGGCTAATGTGTGATACAAGTAATTCAGGGATTGCATGCATATTTGGGGGCTATAGGTCTATTGTTAGTAGAAAAGAGTAAGTTGCATATTGACTCATGTAATTGACACAGGTGCCAGCCTTCTTAATATCATTAGTTATTCAAAGTGACCAATTTTTTACTATATAAACTTGAAAGTTGAATTGTAATGTCAGTGACGCACAGCAGGAAAAGAAATAGCGAAAAATTCACTAAGATTAGCACGGATTTCACTTGGGTGTCATTGGCATTTGGTGCTTTGGGTGTATTTTAGATTAGAGAGAATTATGGATGAATGATTAAAATAAGAGTTATGTTATTTGAATATCCACTTTGGGACAGCTTGTGGGACAACAAGATATACAAGACAATGTGAGTATTGATGCAAACCAAAGCAAGCAAGAAATGATTAAAAAACCACATTGTCTTGTATACCTTTGGTTGTCCCATAAGTTGTCCAAAAATGGTTGTTCAAATACCATTTCTCTTAAAATAAATTATTTAGGTGGAAAGAGAATGATCGGTTAAGAGAGACAGGAACAAAGACACCAAAGACCAAAGGCACCAAAGCAAAATCCGATTACCACTCAGGGTATTGACCCATCAAAACACTTGAGAGTAAATTCAGGGATTCTATACATATTGGTGGACTATACAGGTAAAGTGCAAGTACAAAATAATTACTAGGAGTGCAGTTTGACTCCGTGTAATTGACACAGCTGACGGCCTATTTGACATCATTAATTATTCAAACTGACCAATTTTTTACTAAACTTTCTTTATAGCCATATGTCAGCGGCAAAGGGAAACAAAATATGGCAAGATAGCAGAAACTTCACAAAGATTAACACTCAGTATAGACCCAACAAAGAACTCACAAAGATAAGCCCGCCCAATATGGACCCAACAAAGCACTCGCAAAGATTAGCCCTCCCAAAAACCTAGTATCATCAGCTGGGTGCTTATATTACATGACCATTAAAAAAATCTTGGATTGGCTTAAAAACAATCAACAATAAATATCAATTTAATGACACGACATGCATCATCCACACAACTAACTAAAAGCAGTGACTCGAAAGTAAACGGTTTCTGTGATGCTGGCACATACATGCTAAAAGTGGTAGGATAACAATCAGACACTTCCAACAAGCTAAAACTGAAATGTGACCTGAATAATCTAAAATCACTTGGAAACTTCAATTGTTTACGGTATCTATTCGTCTAAAGTTGTACTTAAAATGCAGACAGTTCAGAACCAAAAAGGAAACTTAAAACTGGAAACTGCAACAATTATACCAGAAAAAGCTGGCTGACACATGCATAGTAACAATCCACAAAGACCAAAATACCATCTCAGTTAATACAACAAATTGACACATTATGAGAAGGTGGGTGACTTGACAACTTCTGCAACATAGAGGACGACAAGACTGACTGTCAAACACCCAAACTGAGCAATGCTGGAAGACAACTCTGGACCTTCTCAACCCTCAAACATGTCTTAGTACTCACTGGAACAGTAAATAATTGCACATTAAATATAGCAATGGATAGGTACAAAGGAAATCAACTAGGTGAATATGTATATAAGTCGCAACAAAAGAATCCGAATGACAGGAAGCATAAGAGAAGCTTTTTCAGAAAAAAAACCCATTTAAACAAAAACTTCACAACAGCTTTCAATTTGAAAATATTCACTGTCACAAAGCTGCTCGTGTAAAACAAATCTCTGTTGCAACAATGCATGAAGGTTAGCAAATTGAAAAGGCTTTACAGGACAAACCTGTTCATTTTGATCTGGAGATGATGAGGGAGATTTTTCTGACTCAGCTGGCTTGTCAGCACCACAATTCTGTCTGTTGCACTTGGTTCGGAATGGGTAATTTATGTTATTACATTTTTCACACTTCCAGCTTCCCTCAGGCATCTTTTGCTCTGATTGGCAAATAAAAAATGAAGAAACAGAATTACCAACTGTTGTATTTATATCAGACAAGAGCATCGTTAAAATGCAGATAAGTATGAAAAGCAACTTACTAGTGTTCTTATCAGACTTTGAGGCCTGCAGCAAAATAATCATATCCAACAATGTTAAATATTAGCCACAAATTATAAGCATGGATGACACTTCTTTCTACAATGAAAAGAATGTGATAATCAATCTACATAATAGAGATGAAGGCAGCATACCAGGGATCCGGGTTTGGGTGTGTTGCACTTTCTCATGTTGCAAACAGTTCTAAATGAGAAATTGACGTTGCCACATTTTGGACAAGCCCAATCATTGTCACGAGCTGCATCTATACGGAAAAGTGGGGGTGAGAAAAAAAATTGTATTAAGAAACTTCTATTGGAACAAAAAAGAATGACAATAACTAAATATAGCAAACCTGATCCCTTTTTCTGAGACTTGTCCTCACGAAAAAATCCTGGCCTAGTGCCCTGCTAAGGCAAGGGTTAACTATAAATTACACTTCGTAGCAAAAACCATCAAATTGCACAATCAGAAAGAAGGTATTGCCATTTCAGATTACTAGGGATCAAAGATGAAAAACC
The DNA here is from genome assembly GCA_958299785.1 of Medicago lupulina. Taxonomy (NCBI): domain Eukaryota; kingdom Viridiplantae; phylum Streptophyta; class Magnoliopsida; order Fabales; family Fabaceae; genus Medicago; species Medicago lupulina. The sequence continues at coordinate 14,953,537 of OY283144.1, read as the reverse complement.
ATATGCGAAACTATGGATAGAAGACTTTATATATGCATGCAAAATTTATGGCATGAGATAGTGCAAAAACTAAACATAGCTTCGTAAAGCCATTGTAACCAACTAGGATGCACAAGTACGAGTGTGGTACTAGGTACGAGTCCAGAATACAGCATGTTTTTTAAAAACAATGGTATAACATACTGATTCTTCAAAGAAGACCAATAAAACAAGAAAAAATATCTACTTTTAATATACTCAGCATTTAATATAAAAAACCTAACTGCAGAACGTGATTAAGGATTCTTCAAGCAAAGATACAAGAAAGAATGCAGACTGGTTTCTTTTTAAAAAAAAAACACATTGTCCTGGCAAAAAGTTTTCAATAATCGAAATTTATCTTTTATCCCATACCATTGCTCCAGGTCCAACAGGGACACCGAGGCCATAGCGATCCAATAGCTGGGGCATGGCATATATCCCACCTGCCAAATAATCACCAACAAAAAATTTAACATAACTGTAATAGGATTGTATCTACAAAAGGTAATCAGCAACTATCAATACAATTTCAATAGCTTCTTCGATGTTTCTCCTTGAATCTTTTCCTTCATTAATTAGACATATATATATATATATATATATATATATATATATATATATAAAGTATAACATATCATATATCATTTTAAGAAATTCAGTTGCTTGAATGATGGGAAAAGGGAAAACAGAACATACCGTGTCCCACCACGGCTCCACTGGTGTATGGTGCTGGTCCTGCTAGATGTAATGGTCTATACGGACTGCCAGTAGGAAGACGGCTTCCATAACTGTACTGATAGGCTGATCCTCCAGTAAATGGAACCTCATAGGGAGGAACTGGGGATCCATTGAATAAAGACCCATATGGTGGGGCACCAATATAAATTGAAGGGGGGGCGTTGGAGCCTAAATAAGGAGCTCCGGATGAATAGGCCTGTGGAGCTTGAAGAGGCTTCACAGCAGATTTCTGGAAAGAAAACAATGCATACTAAGATATTGAAGAAAAAAAGTAAGTTTAAGGGGGAGGAGATGATAAGAGCAAGCCCATTTCCAACCAAATAGCATATGCTGAAACTCTTACAGAGTGCATAAAAATAGCATAAGCTCATCAGTTTATGTACATCATGTATAGCATATATTTTTATCTTTTGTCGTGCATGCATAAGCAATCAATTTCCATGACCTCTATTGTTTTATATTCTTATTTTTTGTTCATCGTTGTATACTTTTGAACCCTGATTTAATGTGTCAATCAATTGGTACCCAAAAGACACAAAGTACACAACAATGAACAGAAAATAAGAATATAAAACAATAAAAAAAAAAATAGAGAAAAAAAAGGATGGACAATGAAAAGGCAAATAAGGTCACATTTTCTTATATTTTAAAAGTACATGCTATGACATTGAATATAAACATAATGGCAAACATCTTACAGAATTATGATCAGCGGGCCTTGGTTGGGTGCAGTTACGCATATTGCAGGTTGTCCTGAAAGAGAAATTGACATTACCGCAGCTGGGACATGTCCAATCATCTTCCCTGCGGCTACCTACAAACAAAAACAAATTTAAATGCACCAGAGAACCATATCAGATCCCCCTGCTAGAGTAAAGGGACTAAAATATCATCAAGATATAGTGCAAAACTACGTAGCAAGAGCTTGTATTGTGGAACGTAACATAGTGGTGAGTGTGAAAATAGGCAAATGTGCATAAATTGAATTGACTACAGTATATAAAATTACATAAAACTGTGCACGGTAATTCCAAGTAACACAAAATATGTTGAACTATCCACAGACAACAGAGACATACAAGAATAATAAACTATCAATTTAGTCCCTAAACTATCACTCTCTTCAATTTAATCCTTAAACTGTATCAATTTCAATAAGTAGCACCTAAAGTATATAAAATCCGTCAAAACCTATTGATAAGATTCCTTAAAACAAATTGTAACGCACCATCAGTCCTGGCACGCTTAGCGGCGGAAGAATTCCTGTTATCAACCTGCAAAGGCAAAACAGAATGATAAGATTCCAATTTTTTCATCAGGGGGGTTAATTAAGCAGAAAGGAGCATATACGAACAACAACAAAAACTTTGACGTTAATCAAATTTGTTTAATTATAATGAATTGAATAAAAAACATTCAGAAAAAGCTTAATTGGATCGAATTGGGTCATTATGAAAATCACGAGCGATAATTGACAAAACCCTAATTGATGTGGGAGAAACGAGATCGATTGAATTAGGGTTCGAAAGCGAAATTGAAGAAGGCAATGAATCGATGGGAGCTACCTGAGACATGACGGTGAGCAGTGAGTGCTGGGAGGGAAAACCAGAGAGAGAGAGAGAGAGAGAGCCTTCTTCTACTTCTCGAGTGGGGCGGTAAATCGAATGCACGAAAGCGATACGCAAAAGCTAGACAAAATAAATCAATAAAACTCCAATTTAACCCTGATTTTTTTTCTAATATAATTACGAATAAACCACCAATTTAACTCTTAACTCTAAATTATCACTCACTTTAATATTAGTCTCTAAACTAATTTTACCAATAATAAGTAAACTTATGCACAAAAAAAAAATCATAATTATAATGAGTAAACTTTAAAGTCGAGTTTTTTTCTTTAAAGTCAGTTGGTAGAGATATTACATATTATACGCAGGAATCGGAGTTCGAATCTCGGACACTCCACTTCTCCACAATTAAATTTTGTACTATTTTTAACCCATAAAAGAAAAAGTAAAGTCGTACGGAACTCGACATGGTCTTTTATTTAACCCATAACGACACGTAGCTCCTATGAGCAATGATAGTTTTTTTTTGAAGAAATCTCCGATGAGTAATGATAGGTTGACTATCCCCTGTGACATACACCCCTTCTGCCTTTACATACAAAAGTGTTGCGTGGTGATGTGGCCCCAACAAACTCACCAACTTTGTCTCTCACTCTCTCTTCTCCCTGGTGCCACATTGGGGAGTACAAGGATGGTACGCAAAAGGGTGTCAACTTATAATTAATCTTCTCTCGTTATCCTTTCCTTCTTCATTTTATGTCGCTTTTTGATATTCTCTCGCTCTTAATCTATTTTTTTCTCTCTTGATCTTCTCTCTATAATTTAGAGAGAGAGAAATACAAAATGAAGAAGGAGGGGGAAGGGGAGAATAGGAGAAAAAGAGAATCCAACCTCCATTTTTCTTACTTGTGGTGTAAGAGTCTTTCACGAGTCAAAATCATTGTTTTGCAAAATAAAATAAAAAAGTCTCACCCTTAACCATCGTTTTTTCCAAGAATTTCTTCAATTTTGAGTTTAAAGTGATGAAATTATTATTATTATTCTTTCTATTGGTGTATGATTGATTTTGATCAAAATATCATTGGTTATGTTGTTACATATATGGTTGATCCCGATAAGATTATGTTCGGTAACAAAATTTTAGCGATTTTTAATCATTGTACCATATGAGTTACTTGTTGATTAAGAATTTAACAAGTTAAAGATTGGATACGAGACTAAAAATTTGTTTGTTTCAAAGTTAGGATCGAGTGAAAGACACGCAAAAACCAATCTAACCGCTTCTTTGTGCACCCCTACTTTAAAGTGTGTAAAATCTTTCAATTTAATAATCTTTTTTGTTAAGATGTTATGGACTAAATTAATGAATTTTAATATCCGAAGATTTAATTAATGAATTTCAAATGCTTTAAGGATTACTTATTATATTGACATAGTTTATGGATTAAATCAAAGAGAAAATAATAAATTATAGACTATTTGATGGTTTATTCTATAATTAACAAAGAGATTAATTTGATAATAGCTTTATCGCTAAATATAAGTTGTTATGCAAGTTAATGGGTCTATTTATCCAAGCATATCTTTTGTCAATAGCACTAGTTTATTTTGGAAGATAGAAAATCAAAGTTAGACGCATTAATATAAAAATGGTACTTTAAGAATATCTACACGTTAAATTCATTATATAGGTTAAACGATCAATTTAGTCTTTACATTATTTTCTCTCTCAAATTCAACCCTTTCACTATGTAAAAAGAATAAAAGGCCTGTGATGTATATGAAATCTGTCAACTTAGGATCGAGTGAAGGACATGCAAAAACCAATCTAACCATTTCTTTGTGCACCCCTGTTTTAATGATAAAGGTATTAATGATAAGCCAATAATCAACGTTGCATTAAGATTTGAAAGTGACAGGTAACGTAAAACAAAATTATTCTTAAAAAACGATAAGTATTGTGAAATATAATGAATATATAGAGACGGAAAGAGTACCCTTATTTATTAAAGGGCTGTGTTAAAGATTAACTATAATACACACATTCCAATAAACTATTTTTATATTTGTTTCATTAACTTGTGTTTTAAGGACAAGACACAAGTTAACATTTCCCATTTTAATAAATGATATTTATTTTATCATTGAAATCAACGAGTATTTTTTAAAAAATTATACACAAACTTTAAACAACTACTCCCTCCGTCCCAAATTATAAGAAAAAAAAATCACACTTATTAAGAAAACTTAAACATAAGAATTTGAAGTTTAGTTTTTTGTGTTTTCTTTGAAAAAAGTTTCATAGAAAGATGTAAAATTGGTTATGGAAAAAATGAAAGAGAGAGAAAATTGAATGTAATTTGCATTTAATTTTATGAGAATAAACAAAAGTTTTTCTTGGAAAAGAGATTTTTTAAAAAAACAAGACTAAATAGGATAAAAATTTGTCTTTTTTGCTTATATTTTAATACAAAGAAAATGTGTTTTTTTTGTTTATATTATGGGACGGAGAGAGTATTGTTTTAAGACGAAATGAGTATAGGATAACACCATTGATTAAGCTTACTTTACCTAGCATGGAATAGATGGTCATCCCAATGGAAAATGACGTTGGTTGTGAAGGTGATGGGAAAGAAAATTAATTTTAAAGCCTTAGAGAAAAATTTGAAGCTCACGTGGACGAAAAATGGAGGCATGAACTTTATTGATATGGTGCACTTCGAAGACAAAGAGGAGTATAAAAAACATCAACAAATAATGATACGAACTAAATTGATGTGAATATTTTTAAGAAATTAAATCCGAATTATAACCAACAAACTACTCCATCCATATTAATGGGAAACAGAAAAGTAAATAAGTCCACAATAAAGGCAAATTAAAGGTTCCCATAATTCGAGAAACAGATATGCAGCAAACAAAATAAACCAACCAATAATACTTTACTACTTCCTAACCAGATTTCCCTGTGGTTAGGTGAAGCATTCAAACATCCAACCGATCATGTATAAATGCTGATAAATCCAGCAGGTACTGCAGCAAGAACAATGGCCAAAATCACCGTCATCACGTTGTTGGTCATGACAGGTCTAAGGTTAGATGAACCATTGAGGCTTGCCGGGGTCGGAGTTGTAGGAGTTGCCGTAGATGCAGCAGCTGATGGAGAAGGGTTTGTCTTTGAAGCATTTTTAAAGATTGCAGCGTCGGGGGAGTTAGCAGATAGACCGAGAAGCTCTGTAACCACACCAATAGTCATGTTATTATATGGCAATGTTTACGTCATTAGCAACTTTATCATCGATGATGGTTTTAAAGGGGAAAAAAATGATGAAGAAAAGTTTTAATCAACTCAAAGCATTTTTTTTTAAAGGTCTCTAATAAGTGCCTCAATGACATTGTTCAAGGAATCTACAAAAAGACATTATGTTTTGAAAATACAAATCAAACATTTGTTAAAGGGTTTTGTTTAAGAAATTCATAAAAAGAAGTTATTGTCCAAGAGCATTATTACTATTTTTAAATGTTTAAACAATGTCTTTTGGGTATATTTAACGTAATGAATTGCCAAAATGTGTTGGGTATTTGCAAAGAAAAGCACAAAAAAAATTATTAACATATGTTTATACTCCATCCGTTTTAAAATATAAGCAAAATTTACTTTTTAAGTTCATTTATTTAATGATATTTGTGGTCCATATTATAAATCACATACATCATTAAATGAATGAACCTAAAAAATAAATTTTGTTTATATTTAGAAAAAGATGGAGTACTTAAGTATATATATTGGGCACAACAATCGAATATTTGCTCGGTAATTAAATATAAGAAAAAATAACTAATTTCCCTAAATAAAAACTAATTATACACTAATTAAAAATGTCAGATTGTTCAACCAAAAAATAATTATACACCAATTAAGATCATATAAGACTATAGGATAATCGAAGTGTTAAAGCTTAAGTTAAATAATCAAACAATTAAGTTCAAATGATCAATATGTTTCATATAAGATGAATCCTCGTTCAAAAGATTCAAGTTTAATGAGATCATTAAGTAAAAAACATTTTAGAACGATAGTAACATTTGAGACATTGTTGTTGGTTGAAATTTGTTTTCTAGTCTATCAATTCAATTCTAATTTCTTTGTTCCCCTATAGTACATAAGATATTTTTTACATAATTTATTAGAAACGCTATCACGTTAGCATGGTCCTAATTTATCTTGTGCAATTAAGTTTGCTACTCCTATCATGTCTCTAAAATTACGGTAACATGAGAGAAAGATGAAGTAATGAAGAATACTCCTAGAAAATAAAAAATAATGGAAAAGTAGTTGTAACTTGTAATTGATATGCAAACTTATTGAAGGCAATGGCGTACGTTGACGACGCTCATTTAACCTGTCTAGATGCAAAGGTCTACATTTAATTTCCTGCAACCGATTCTCACCCTCCTAACCAATATAGATGACAGGTCATTCAAAATTGACCATGGCTATATTCCCTCCACCCATAATTATTATCGCAATTCCAACTACAAAAATGTCTACCAAAAATAGTGTCATTTGTAGTAGTTTTCAATTAAATTCTAGTAATTATTTTGTATCAAGTTCCAACCTCTCGTTAATATTTGGAGTAGTATATTATTTTTTTAAATAAAATATTATTTTTCTCGAATAATATACTAAATTCTAGAAATATTACTTCGTTCAACAAATTCTAATATATTAATTGTTAATAGTACATTATTATTTTTTATTTAAAAAAGATAATATATTATTTTTTTCTTTGTCACAATTTGAACCATAAACTTTTTAAACTTCTTAACTCAAACTAGTTAAACATCACAACTTCCTAATGTTGGAGAATATTTTGGAGAGGAATACCAACAACACTATTTTTTCAACACTCTCTCAAATACTCACTATTTTATTGGGTAAAATTAATGTATGTCCCACCACTTTAAGTGGGTTTCATTTTCAAAATGTAAGACCCACATTGATTTAAGTCAATTAGAGAGTGAGTATTAGAGAGAATGTTCAAAAGAGAGTGTTGCTAGCACTACTCTATTTTGGAATACTAGTATGTTTTTAGTAGATTAGTTAAAAAATACAAGTGAATTTATTTATAAAAAATAGTTAAATATCTGAATATTAATAAAATATTCTAAATAATTATTGTTCTTAATCATCGACAAGAGGCAGGGTTTCTGCAATTTTCACATGAGAAAAAAGACAAGAGGCCTAAAAATGTCAGAAAAGAAGAAGCACGTATGGTCTACGTGTATAGTAGTAGTATTGACTAAAATCATTTAAAATATAATGTTTTTTTGACAAAATAAAATGTGAAACGGTAAACATATAATCACTGTAAATACAAAAGTACAGTTTGTCCGGGATAACTCTATATGCGTGGTATAGGAGTATATAAACATAAGGGAAGCTACGTTTTGGTTAGGTACATGTCTACAAGGATTCTCTTCATTTAATATAAATGAACTTTTTTTTTAAAGAAATATAAATAAACTTATATAAGGAGAGAATTAGATATATAAAAAATAAAGTTTTTTTCAAAACTGAACCAATTCATCAAAATTGACACGTAAAAAAATCGACCTAAGAATCTTGAGAAAAATACATACTCAAAAGTCTTTAAATTTAGACCACCAAAACCTGAGTAGGTTAAAAGACTAACCCAAATGGGTTAACATCACCATTTGTTAAAACTAGCTAAATCAAAGTAGTTTAGACCAACTTAGATAGAATACGGGATATCATATTCTTTGTTGTCGGACAAATTTAACCTAAAATTGTGATATAAGTCTAAAACACTTCTAATATTTGTAACAATAGTTTTATGTAATAGTATATGCATGAAATTGTAAATTGTGACCGTTATTGTGCGAGAAGGAGAAAAGGAAGTACATGTTAGCTATGATATCATGCATATATGATATTAATTTATCAGGAAGAATTATACCAGTTTTAGACTTTAGCATTTAACGATAAAGAAAGGAAAATTAAACTTACTGGGACAGTCAGAAATGTTGGCGCCGTTGACGTGACAAACAGTAGGGAGTTGAAGAAGCTTATCTTCCTGAATACCCATGCTCTTGCTTTCAGGGCTACCCTTGTGAGTCTGTTGAATGATATAGCACAAACACTCTGGATCCGTTGCCTTGATACTGTTGGCTGCATCACAGCATTCCTTCTTTGGTGTTGGTGCTTTGCCAGTTGCAAAGTCCAAACATGGAATCACTTTTTGAACCACTTGTCCACACTTTGAAGCCAAATCTTCAGCTCCATTACAGCCACCAATGATCAGAGCCAAAAAACACAGACACAGACACATGCAAATTTGATGTTGTTGGTTCTTCATCTTTCTAGCTAGATAGTTTAGCAGATGCTGTGAATTGTAGGTTTTTTGAACAACGTAGGGTTATAAATATATGGTTGTAAGTAAGGTTAGGGTTAGATCAAGTCTCAAGAAGAAGAAGGTAGCAAGAAGGAGAGAATAGGAAGTACAGGTGAGGAAAGGATGATGAGTAAATGCAATAGTGTGGTGTCGTTTCCTATTTAATGATGAGATTGATGAGAGATGATGGATCTCTATATTAAGGCACTCCCACGGTAGCTAAATGTCCTTATTTTACTTGACAACTCAACAATAATAAATTCCCTTCAACTAAATAATAGCTAGTAGCTAGCAGCTATGTAGCTACTAATGGGACCCGTGCAGTACGCAAAGTTCATGAATGTTTGATTAAGATTGAACGATCCTGATTTAACTTTAATCACACAATCATTAATATCACTAATAGTAAGACCAAAAACAAAATTGACTTTATTCATAAGAAAAAAAAACTTATTTAGTTTTACTACATACTCCATGAACTTTACTCCAATCAGTAACAACACATTTTGACGAGAGAAAACTATCTACCACCATCTTTGAATCAAGCTCAAAATCATTCGACTCTAAGTTCAACTCATGAACATGTTTAAGAGTTGAAAGGAAAGCAAGAGTTTCACCAATGTGCACCTCATATTTTGGTGCAAACCATTGAGTTTTAGGTAAAACAAAAGCATTAGTCTCATATGATTTAATGCATATACCAATGCCTACTTTGTTATCGAGAGAAGAAAAAAAAGAACCAATGTTGAATTTCACACAATCCATCAAAGGTTTTTGTCAACTAATATTATTGCTATTGGGATGAACCAAAGTTCGTGTAGTAGCAACTTGTTGAATTGATTTCCACTCTTGTAGCATGTATACGAGCAAGAATACTAAACTTTGAGCATTGATACATTATTCAAGATTATAATACTGCGTTGCTTCCAAATGCTCCACGCAATACAAACTAACATTTCAGAATCATCTTTACAGGGAGTATGTCTTAAGGACAAGACACAAGTTAACATTTCCCATTTTAGTAAATAATATTTATTTTATCATTGAAATCAACACAATTAATCACTTCATTTTTAAAAAAATTATACACAAACTTTAAACAACTAGTATTATTTTGACAGGAAATGATTATACGATAACACCATTGATTAAGCTTACTTTACCTAGCATGGAATAGATGGTCATCCCATGGAAAATGACGTTGGTCGTGAAGATGATGGGAAAGAAAATTAATTTTAAAGCCTTAGAGAAAAATTTGAAGCTCACGTGGACGAAAAATGGAGGCATGAACTTTATTGATATGGTGCACTTCGAAGACAGAGAGGACTATAAAAAACATCAACAAATAATGATACGAACTAAATTGATGTGAATATTTTTAAGAAATTAAATCCGAATTATAACCAACAAACTACTCCATCCATATTAATGGGAAACAGAAAAGTAAATAAGTCCACAATAAAGGCAAATTAAAGGTTCCCATAATTCGAGAAACAGATATGCAGCAAACAAAATAAACCAACCAATAATACTTTACTACTTCCTAACCAGATTTCCCTGTGGTTAGGTGAAGCATTCAAACATCCAACCGATCATGTATAAATGCTGATAAATCCAGCAGGTACTGCAGCAAGAACAATGGCCAAAATCACCGTCATCACGTTGTTGGTCATGACAGGTCTAAGGTTAGATGAACCATTGAGGCTTGCCGGGGTCGGAGTTGTAGGAGTTGCCGTAGATGCAGCAGCTGATGGAGAAGGGTTTGTCTTTGAAGCATTTTTAAAGATTGCAGCGTCGGGGGAGTTAGCAGATAGACCGAGAAGCTCTGTAACCACACCAATAGTCATGTTATTATATGGCAATGTTTACGTCATTAGCAACTTTATCATCGATGATGGTTTTAAAGGGGGAAAAAAATGATGAAGAAAAGTTTTAATCAACTCAAAGCATTTTTTTTTAAAGGTCTCTAATAAGTGCCTCAATGACATTGTTCAAGGAATCTACAAAAAGACATTATGTTTTGAAAATACAAATCAAATACTTGTTAAAGGGCTTTGTTTAAGGAATTCATAAAAGAAGTTATTGTCCAAGAGCATTATTATTACTTTTAAATGTTTAAACAATGTCTTTTGAGTATATTTAACATAATGAATTGCCAAAATGTGTTGGGTATTTGCAAAGAAAAGAACAAAAAAAATTATTAACATATGTTTATACTCTATCCGTTTTAAAATATAAGCAAAATTTACTTTTTAGGTTCATTTATTTAATGATATTTGTGGTTCATATTATAAATCACATACATCATTAAATGAATGAACCTAAAAAATAAATTTTGTTTATATTTAGAAAAAGATGGAGTACTTAAGTATATATATTGGGCACAACAATCGAATATTTGCTCGGTAATTAAATATAAGAAAAAATAACTAATTTCCCTAAATAAAAACTAATTATACACTAATTAAAAATGTCAGATTGTTCAACCAAAAAATAATTATACACCAATTAAGATCATATAAGACTATAGGATAATCGAAGTGTTAAAGCTTGAGTTAAATAATCAAACAATTAAGTTCAAATGATCAATATATTTCATATAAGATGAATCCTCATTCAAAAGATTCAAGTTTAATGAGATCATTAAGTAAAAAACATTTTAGAACGATAGTAACATTTGAGACATTGTTGTTGGTTGAAATTTGTTTTCTAGTCTATCAATTCAATTCTAATTTCTTTGTTCCCCTATAGTACATAAGATATTTTTTACATAATTTATTAGAAACGCTATCACGTTAGCATGGTCCTAATTTATCTTGTGCAATTAAGTTTGCTACTCCTATCATGTCTCTAAAATTACGGTAACATGAGAGAAAGATGAAGTAATGAAGAATACTCCTAGAAAATAAAAAATAATGGAAAAGTAGTTGTAACTTGTAATTGATATGCAAACTTATTGAAGGCAATGGCGTACGTTGACGACGCTCATTTAACCTGTCTAGATGCAAAGGTCTACATTTAATTTCCTGCAACCGATTCTCACCCTCCTAACCAATATAGATGACAGGTCATTCAAAATTGACCATGGCTATATTCCCTCCACCCATAATTATTATCGCAATTCCAACTACAAAAATGTCTACCAAAAATAGTGTCATTTGTAGTAGTTTTCAATTAAATTCTAGTAATTATTTTGTATCAAGTTCCAACCTCTCGTTAATATTTGGAGTAGTATATTATTTTTTTAAATAAAATATTATTTTTCTCGAATAATATACTAAATTCTAGAAATATTACTTCGTTCAACAAATTCTAATATATTAATTGTTAATAGTACATTATTATTTTTTATTTAAAAAAGATAATATATTAATTTTTTCTTTGTCACAATTTGAACCATAAACTTTTTAAACTTCTTAACTCAAACTAGTTAAACATCACAACTTCCTAATGTTGGAGAATATTTTGGAGAGGAATGCTAACAACACTCTTTTTTCAACACTCTCTTAAATACTCACTATTTTATTGGGTAAAATTAATGTATGTCCCACCACTTTAAGTGGGTTTCATTTTCAAAATGTAAGACCCACATTGATTTAAGTCAATTAGAGAATGAGTATTAGAGAGAGTGTTCAAAAGAGAGTGTTGCTAGCACTACTCTATTTTGGAATACTAGTATGTTTTTAGTAGATTAGTTAAAAAATACAAGTGAATTTATTTATAAAAAATAGTTAAATATCTGAATATTAATAAAATATTCTAAATAATTACTGTTCTTAATCATCGACAAGAGGCAGGGTTTCTGCAATTTTCACATGAGAAAAAAGACAAGAGGCCTAAAAATGTCAGAAAAGAAGAAGCACGTATGGTCTACGTGTATAGTAGTAGTATTGACTAAAATCATTTAAAATATAATGTTTTTTTGACAAAATAAAATGTGAAACGGTAAACATATAATCACTGTAAATACAAAAGTACAGTTTGTCCGGGATAACTCTATATGCGTGGTATAGGAGTATATAAACATAAGGGAAGCTACGTTTTGGTTAGGTACATGTCTACAAGGATTCTCTTCATTTAATATAAATGAACTTTTTTTTTAAAGAAATATAAATAAACTTATATAAGGAGAGAATTAGATATATAAAAAATAAAGTTTTTTTTAAAACTAAACCAATTCATCAAAATTGACACGTAAAAAAATCGACCTAAGAACCTTGAGAAAAATACATACTCAAAAGTCTTTAAGTTTAGACCACCAAAACCTAAGTAGGTTAAAAGACTAACCCAAATGGGTTAACATCACCATTTGTTAAAACTAGCTAAATCAAAGTAGTTTAGACCAACTTAGATAGAATACGGGATGTCGGACAAATTTAACCTAAAATTGTGATATAAGTCTAAAACACTTCTAATATTTGTAACAATAGTTTTATGTAATAGTATATGCATGAAATTGTAAATTGTGACCGTTATTGTGCGAGAGGGAGAATAGGAAGTACATGTTAGCTATGATATCATGCATATATGATATTAATTTATCAGGAAGAATTATACCAGTTTTAGACTTTAGCATTTAACGATAAAGAAAGGAAAATTAAACTTACTGGGACAGTCGGAAATGTTGGCGCCGTTGACGTGACAAACAGTAGGGAGTTGAAGAAGCTTATCTTCCTGAATACCCATGCTCTTGCTTTCAGGGCTACCCTTGTGAGTCTGTTGAATGATATAGCACAAACACTCTGGATCCGTTGCCTTGATACTGTTGGCTGCATCACAGCATTCCTTCTTTGGTGTTGGTGCTTTGCCAGTTGCAAAGTCCAAACATGGAATCACTTTTTGAACCACTTGTCCACACTTTGAAGCCAAATCTTCAGCTCCATTACAGCCACCAATGATCAGAGCCAAAAAACACAGACACAGACACATGCAAATTTGATGTTGTTGGTTCTTCATCTTTCTAGCTAGATAGTTTAGCAGATGCTGTGAATTGTAGGTTTTTTGAACAACGTAGGGTTATAAATATATGGTTGTAAGTAAGGTTAGGGTTAGATCAAGTCTCAAGAAGAAGAAGGTAGCAAGAAGGAGAGAATAGGAAGTACAGGTGAGGAAAGGATGATGAGTAAATGCAATAGTGTGGTGTCGTTTCCTATTTAATGATGAGATTGACGAGAGATGATGGATCTCTATATTAAGGCACTCCCACGGTAGCTAAACGTCCTTATTTTACTTGACAACTCAACAATAATAAATTCTCTTCAACTAAATAATAGCTAGTAGCTAGCAGCTATGTAGCTACTAATGGGACCCGTGCAGTACGCAAAGTTCATGAATGTTTGATTAAGATTGAACGATCCTGATTTAACTTTAATCACACAATCATTAATATCACTAATAGGAAGACCAAAAACAAAATTGACTTTATTCATAAGAAAAAAAAACTTATTTAGTTTTACTACATACTCCATGAACTTTACTCCAATCAGTAACAACACATTTTGACGAGAGAAAACTATCTACCACCATCTTTGAATCAAGCTCAAAATCATTCGACTCTAAGTTCAACTCATGAACATGTTTAAGAGTTGAAAGGAAAGCAAGAGTTTCACCAATATGCACCTCATATTTTGGTGCAAACCATTGAGTTTTAGGTAAAACAAAAGCATTAGTCTCATATGATTTAATGCATATACCAATGCCTACTTTGTTATCGAGAGAAGAAAAAAAAGAACCAATGTTACATTTCACACAATCCATCAAAGGTTTTTGTCAACTAATATTATTGCTATTGGGATGAACCAAAGTTCGTGTAGTAGCAACTTGTTGAATTGATTTCCACTCTTGTAGCATGTATACGAGCAAGAATACTAAACTTTGAGCATTGATACATTATTCAAGATTATAATACTACGTTGCTTCCAAATGCTCCACGTAATACAAACTAACATTTCAGAATCATCTTTACAGGGAGTTGTCGTAAAATTTGAAAAATAACTTTTGGAACATCATGCTCACAATCTGAAACAATACACACACTTTGAGAAAAACCACACATACTCCAAATATTACGACTACTTCAACACTTGAAAAAGACATGCAAACTATCATTGCCATTATTGTTATACAAAACACGATTGGTTGGATAATTCACACCTTTATCTCGAAGCCTCTATGGAAGCTGGCCAAAAGTTTCATGTGGATTTTCCTGCGAGAATTACCGCATGAAAGTTTTATGCGGATTCTGAAATTCTCAAGAAACAATTACCCACGAAGGTATCACCTGGAAACCTAAATCCTTGGCAAAATCTGCAAGAAACCCGTTTCCTGCGAAATTTTCACCAAAATCCGCAGGTAATTCCGTAGGAAGATCGAGAGTTTCGAGTAGTGATAAACACTTTTGAGAAAGTACTCTCCATTACTCTATATTACCAAAGAATATATCAAAGTAATAAAGATCTTGGACACAATATATAGGCTACTCAATGATAGAAAAACTAAGTGTAACACTCTATTTCTTATATTCGTGAGGCATAAGATCCAAAACCCGTAAATTACCATGAGGGAATATCCCATCATGTTGTGAAACGAGTGAGGAAGCATCAAATGACCAATTTTCATTCCAAAGCTAATCACTAAAGTTAATTACATCTTAAAACACTTAGTTATTACCAGATTACTTTAAAACACAAAATCAAGCTAGTAAGTGGTAGATTTTCCTTAAAAATATAGTTGTGGAAAAATATACCATACTTATTAATCCCCGCAATTTTGTCGTCTTCTTTTTTCTTATAAATCAGGATTAAATTGCTTCTTCTCCAGTCATCTATCAATTTCTTTCACCTCGTAGTCTAGTTAAATAGATTATTGACTCACCTAATGTTGGAACATTTCTTGAACACTTAAAATTGTTGCTGCTTTTGTCAAACACTTCAAATCATTTCTGCAAAAAATCAAACTAGAAAGCACACAAAATAATTCCGTTAGATACAATATTTGGGCTGAGTCGCGGACTAGGTCGCTCTCTTAAAGACGTTCCGCGGCTCTGCTTCAATGGTGCAACAGTTCTTTCTTGCCTCGTCGTCCCTAGGATAAAACAGCCCTCCACAATTGAGTTTGAGTACTCTTTGCACAACGAGAACTCATCAAACCAACACCCACAAGACCATTACAACATTGCTCGGTATCTTTTCTCTGTAAGAAAACTTGTTTATTTTTCTTTTCTAGTTCTTTTATTTTCTATAATTGATCACATGAAATCTCAACTTAGTTTTTGTTATATTCTTTTTCTAACACAACCACCACCACCTTAATACATACAAAGAAAAGTTCTTTGTTGACATTTTCATGGCAATAATGATATATAAATGGTGAGGCAATGCAATTGATATCCTTTTAATTTGATAAGCACCATTAATAAAAAGAGGTTACAAAACAAAAGTATTTTAATGCAATAAAAACTTTGTAACTGAACTTACGCCTCAAACGGTCACAAATTTTTTTTAGAAACAATATAAGTTTAATCATTTTCTTATTTTTAATAAAATCACCAACACCTAATCCCCCCTCTATCTCCAACACTTTTTTATAACTAAATAGGCATATTGTGTGGCTAAATCGCCCTACATTATCCATCCTTTTTAACGTTTCGTTTACATCTTGTTCTTGGATCCAACGATAGTTGTTATAATTTATGTCATCCTTTGTTGTATCTAGCCTATTAGAGTATGTTGAATTTCACATTCTTCATTAAATAGGTTGCTATAAAACCATTTTCCGTCCATTTTTTACACCATTTTCCTGAACCAAAACTATGTCTTCTTTATCCTTTATACATTTTTACTTGGTCCAAGTCTTTTGTGTTACTTTCTCGCCCCTTAACAAACCTATGTATAACTTTTTTCCCTCCTTTGCTTCCTAAAGGTTGAAATAACCCGTCAAAAGCTTTGGTTTTTACTTCGTCCACAATTCTCTTGGTCTATTTCTTAACTTCCTTATATTTTTTCAAAATGTCAACATTCTTACACCTAATCCAAACCTTAAAGCTTTTTATCCTAATTTTTATTTTACGGACTTTATTTTCCACCACCAAGATTTTTACACTTAACCTCTTGATTCTTCAAACATCTTCTTTGCTACTTTTCTTATCCCATGTGTCATCTTATCCCATATACATTTGCACTTCTTTGCTGTTCCGAAAAACCTCCCTCTTATACAACCCTTATATTGAAAGATCCTTATTTTTTACTCCTCAAATGCCACCAACATTTTAGTTGCATCACACCGAAATTATAAAACTTTATAGCATTGGAGCATCACACGCACTCTTCTAAATCCGTTGTCGATTAGGAAGAGGCTAAAATTAAAAACACCTACCTCTCAAGGAAATGACACTAAAGTCATGACTCATGATCATCGACTAGGCAATGTATGGCCTTTAAATTGCAGTTGATACTCTGCACTTCAAGAAAGTTGTCATCTTAAATGCATAAACTAATGAAATTAACAAAATGCAGTATTTCGTGGCAGGGCACAATCATTATCATCACAATTTATTTTCACATGCATGTCTAAAAAATGTCAACGTCGATCAAAATTAGAAACCACAATTGCAACACGCAAATAAGACAGTGAGTGAGTTGAATCCTCTCTCTTTCTGTTGCTACGGTAAATAGAAAGACTCCCAAAAGAGAAACCTTTGAGTTGTGTTATCCACAACAATAAAGTTATGTCAACCTCGCAGAGCTAGCTTGCAACAAAAGTAATGAGACAAGTTTTGAAAGAGTATCGATCAAAATGAAAATGTCACAAAATACAGTGATTTGGTGACCAACTACTATTTGGTTGTGAATTGTGAAGAATGTGAAGTGAGGATGGAGTACTAAATCGAAGAGTCTGGGTATGTAGTAAATGAAAAAATAATTATAATGAGTTATAAAAATTTAAAATAAATAGAAAATAAAATGTTTATCGAAGCTATGTCCATCCACATTATCAGCTAGCTCACACATTTATATTTAGGTGTGTTCGCGGTGCGGTATGGTTCGATTTTAAGATTAAAAGTCAATCGAACCGCAAGATAAAATAATTTGTGGTTTGATTTGGTTTACGCATGATTTATAACTAGCGCGAGTTAACTCACGCAGAGTGACTTAAGTCACGCAGATATATTTAGTCTTTTTAATTGAGAGCGAAAAGATGTGGCCTGTCCACTTTTATGTTCAGCCAATTTATTTTCATGGATTTTGGTTCTTTCATCCCCGTACCGTTTTTCCTTCGTTTTTTAATGCTATATTACTTTGGGGTTAAGGTAGGCAGGCGATAATAAATAGGCGGTGGAGATAGGAGGTGGCAGTTGGAGTCAAATTAAGAAGACGTTGTTTGTATGGTGGGAAGACAAGGTCAGTTGTTTTTAAAAAAAAAAATTATAGAAGAAAATATTATATAAGTCACTGTTGATGGAATAATATTTCATCTACATTCCTTTAAAAACCATACATGTATTAATTGATGGAATAATATTTCATCTACATCCCTTTAAAAACCATACATGTATTAATTTTGTTATCATCTTAAAGCCATCGTTACCCTTTGAATAATTTTTGGTGTTTTAAACTTTTACTCCTTCTATTCTATACGCAAAATTGAACAAAAATTAATTACAAAAATGTTATGAATATTATAAGTATATGTCCATTTAATTGTTGGACCATATTACTAGCTCAAGTCGTATCATTTCACTTATCTCCCAAATTATATCATTATATTTTTTGTTTTTAAGGAAAATCATGCCATTGTATTATAATTCAAGAGAGAAAGAAGTGTAATTCAAACTTCTCTTAAAATAAAATAGTATCATTTACTCACTTTTTTGTTGTTGAAGGAATAATCATTTACTCACTTGTTAATTAGGTATCTAAAAGATATCTTTACAATTAACCGTAAAAATTATCTTCACGGCAATTGTTAAAAATGTTGAAATAAAAATATAAAATATGGGAGGGCTAATTTGAAGATTAAAATTAATTTGGTGTAACCAAAAGATTGTCGATGAACACTTAAAAATTCTCTTGTTTTATATGCGGTCAAAATGTCTCGAATTGAATCATTCGTTTTTTCAATTAGGACTGTTTATGACGCGGTTTGGATCGATTTTGAGGCAAAACTCATTCGTTCCAAAGTTTAAATTATATGTGGTCCTGTTTTGAATGATTAGTTTAAAAAACCAGTTTAATTCAATTTAAAGCGGTTTAATTGAATCAATTTTTAAATATATATCCAAATTGAAAACTATTTTTTTTTTATTAATACTACTATTATAAAAACATAGTATTATAACATGATTGATGCAAAATATAATAGTGATCGAATGATGTAATTTATTTAAGGTTTGTTTATCCTACGCAATAATGCATATATTAAGACAACTAAAAACGGTAAAGGTTGCTAGCAGATGGTGCTTAATATAAGGTTTGACTATTCCCTTTACTTTGAAAACATACTTTATCCTTAATACAAGTATTAGTATATTAATAGCTTAATTGCAAAGGTTGTTTCTACTTTATCCTTCTAATTTGATTCATCTTAAAAGTCTTGTTAACGAGGGTATTGTTAAAGTGCTGAAAGAGTGTTTCGAGAGAACTCGTTAACATTTCTTATAAAATAAAGTATAGAGATATTATACGAGCATCATATTATGTATGTAGTGATCTATTTGTGATGCATAAATAAGCCATGATGTATGAAAGGTCGTTTTTTTTAACTTTATAAATACTAAATTCTTTGGCAACTTTGCTTTTATTTTCTGATATTTTCAACTCGTTCAAATAAGTGGAAAACAAGAGAGCAAGGAAAAAAAAAATCAAAGGGCTAGTTGAAACATCTCACCTATGTTGTATCCTTGATTGTGTTCTCCTTTTGTTTCCTCACAAAGGTTAAGCAATTAATTGTAGTTAAGCCGTTAAGTTAAGTTGGAATAAATGAATCCAATTAGAACACTGTGTTAGAAGTAAAAAAGACCGAAGAGGGAAGCAAGCTTGCGTGTGGGTGGACTGCTTTGTACACCCTCAAATCACTGTTATAAAAAAAAATCAAAATTTTAAATTCATTCAATTGATGATGTATGTAGAGATCGGATGGTGTATTTTGCTTAAATGACTATTGATATGTTAGTAATTTCTTTATAGAAAAAGATGTTTTTTTTTTTTTGGTTGGGGGTGGGGCGTGGACCACCTAAACCCACACAGTGCTCTGCCACCAAATATGGTAGTTTTTTTTAGAGGGAATATGTTAGGGTAGTTATATAGGATTTTTATTGTGAAAAGTATTTTATTTGTTTTTTCTTCATTTGCAAGATAATTAAAAATGGTCATATTCAGTGAGTTTGCAAGGCAATAATTCAGTCGTGTGGTGTGTGCGAACACCATATAGCACTACATATTGCGGAATAACAATGATCAATTATCTTTGTAACATATGAAACAGTAAAAAAAAAAATAAATTAAACTAATAAGTAGTGTTTATTTTTACAAATAAACTAATAAGTAGTGTTAAAAATACAAAAATCAAAGAACAGTAGATTTAAGTAATATATCATACTAACAAAAAAAGAATAAGTATTAAAAAATATATGTATGAGGTTTGATTCATGTTGATTTTGAAAAATCAATTCAAAATTCGATCCGATCCGAACGATTTTCACAAATAAAAATCAAATACTTTCAACAATATTTGGTTTTGTGCAATTTTCAGTTTTTTGAATCTATTTACGATTTTAATTCGGTTCGGTTTAAATTTAAACACTCTTAGTTTCAATAACATCAGTTTAGATAACTTAATATGATTTGGACTTAAATGATTTAGAGACCCAACCTTTTAAAATGTTGAAATTTGAGTCTAATCTTTACAAATCATATTTAAACTAGTAGTTTGTGAGATAAAGAATGTTTCTCTTTATAAACTCTTATCAAAATTCTATTTAGACTTTTTCCAACACATGATAGACCAACATAATATATGCTATGTTCTAATTTAGTTCTTGGTGGCTAGTGGCTACTTTTATAGGAATTATGTACTGTGCGCTTGAATTTTGATACAAAAACTAATAATTTATGTATTAATTGTGATTATTCTATTAATATTTCATCAATCAAGTTACTGTAGAGTTTGAGTAAAAAATAAGTTGCCATAGATTAGTAAAAAATATGGAAATTGCTACTTCTAGTAAAAATATTTTCACAAAAACATCACGATAGTTGATTTGTAACTATAATGAATCCCTTTTTTCCTTCATTTTTATTCCACCCTTGTTTCACGGATCTAAATAGATCTAACGTTCATCAAACTCTTTAAAAAAAACACTCTTTATAATGGCCCATGCAATTAGTTAAAAACAAAACGAGTTTTATGATATACGAACACATGAGAAAAATATATTGAGAAACGCTATAAAGTATCTACTGACAATATATGAAAGTTGAAGTACAACAAAATTTCATAATCGTCCTTTTTAAAACTCATGATCTCCTTAATTTCATGGGCTTAATGGTCATTTTGCAAAATTTAATTTAATTATTTTTTAAAAAATTGATTATCTACTAACAATATATGAAAGTTGAAGTACAACAAAATTTCATAATCGTCCTCTTTAAAACTCACGATCTCCTTAATTTCATGGGCTTAATGGTCATTTTGCAAAATTTAATTTAATTATCTACTAACATCTACTAACAATATATGAAAGTTGAAGTACAACAAAATTTCATAATCGTCCTCTTTAAAACTCATGATCTCCTTAATTTCATGGGCTTAATGGTCATTTTGCAAAATTTAATTTAATTATTTTTTAAAAAATTGATTATGGATAATGATCATTACAACTATAACAAATTTTCGCGCATAATTATAAAATTAATTAATTTATTAAACTATTTACGGATAATGGTCATCAAAACTCTAAATTTTTTTTTACAGATAACTATGAAATCAATTTATTTATTTTTAAAAAAATGACAAAACAAATATTATGGACCTATCCACCGATATAACAAATTACCACACATATTTGTTTGTTGGGATGCAAAATTAATAAGTCTTTGGAATACGTTTATCTACTAACAATATATGAAAGTTGAAGTACAACAAAATTTCATAATCGTCCTCTTTAAAACTCATGATCTCCTTAATTTCATGGGCTTAATGGTCATTTTGCAAAATTTAATTTAATTATTTTTTAAAAAATTGATTATCTACTAACAATATATGAAAGTTGAAGTACAACAAAATTTCATAATCGTCCTCTTTAAAACTCACGATCTCCTTAATTTCATGGGCTTAATGGTCATTTTGCAAAATTTAATTTAATTATCTACTAACATCTACTAACTGAAGGTGGGAAAAACACAAGAAGGGGGGGGGGGTTGAATTGTGTTTTCAAAAACGTTTCTCTCTTACGAAAAATAGCACTGTTCTCAGGATTCAGAGTCTGATGGAGTTCAGACTCTAATCAGAGTTCAGAGTCTCAGCAGCGGAATAAAGATCAGATGCAAGAAAGAAAGAAGACACAAACAATTTTATACAGGTTCCTTCCACAAACCGGAAGTAGTCCTGTCCCCCTTGCACTTCCAAGGAGAGTTTCACTAAAATGTAATATCAAATTACAAGTTGCTCAAACACACAAGTAAGAGACTTCCTTTGCTCAATCACACAAGAATGAGACTTCAGATGCTCAAGCACACAAGCAAGAGACTTTAAGACAATTACAGAGAATTGAAAAGAGTTTTGAATACTTGATATACTATCAGAGGTATTCACAAATCAAAACGAAACAGAACAGACTCTGTTTTCTTAGATACTTAGAAATTCTAAAATGTGATCTTTTGTAAGAATTATCTAAGTTATTGATGAGCAGATTTTGCGACTTAGAATATGAGATAAGAATTCAATTCGTGTGTGTATCGTTCTTATTCTTGTGTTACAATTCTTCAAGTCTTCAGCTCTATTTATAGAGGTTTTGAGAGACGTTGGAGAACAGCCAGCTCATCAACTTTTTCTTTACCAAAGCTGATTTGACACCATTGATCCTTTGCTTGATTTGAGGCTTGTACAATGAAATCAAATTCAAATCCATTCCATCAAATAAGGAAAAGTTTCTGCTACAGTTACTGTTATTCTTGTCGTGTATTGAGGACACTGTGCAGAGTTGGTGGTTGCAGGGACACACGTAGGCATAGTGGTTGTACTTTTCGTACATTGCCTTTGTCAACGCTTCTTGGTGTCTGAAGAATCTTTGCTCTGGATACCATTTGCTTCTGATGAGTCTGCCTCTGATGAACTTGCTTCTGATGACGTCATCTTCAGAAGCTCTTTCTTCAGACGCATTCTGACTCTGATTTTCCAGGAGCGCTTTCAGACAGATGTTCTTCAAGCTTCAGTCTAAAGTTTCCTTTACTCTTTAATTTATTCAAACAGAACCTCTTGTAAATAAATCTTTGATTAATGGTCCTGCACACTTGAATAAATGTTTAGCAAATCCAATTGATAATTTTTAATACCTTGTTATCATCAAAACTCAAGTGGTATACTTGTGAAACACCCTTTGTTCCAACAATCTCCCCCTTTTTGATGATGACAAACATAAGTATTTAAAAAGATCAATTGTTGTTAACTTAATTAACAAGTTGACTCTTAAGGATTCTGAGTTTTGTAAGCTCAGTCTCCCCCTGAGTCTGATATTCTTTAAGGTGAGGTTTGTAAGCTCCCCCTAAGTCCTATCCAGGTTAATTAAGTTCATTTTTACGCTTAATACCAATATCATAGAATGTAGATGAGATAAAATTGGGTTCTCAAATAAAATTTGTTAAGATAAATTTTATTTCATTCTTGGGCTCAGCTTCTGTTAAATACTTTTCTATTACTCCCCCTTTTGTCATCTATTAAAAAGATCAAAGACAGTAAAAAATAGGAAACAAAAGTGAAGAATTAGAAATTGTTATATATAGATATTCAAAAAAAATACAGAGTATTGAAACCAAGTAATTAGAACACATAACAAGAAAACAAAGCAAGGTGTGCAACTAAGGGTTTGGTTGGGGTTGATGCTGTTGCTGTTGCTGTTGAACAAGAGCCATCAGACGCTGGATGTCTTCAGACTGCTTCCTAACAGTTTCTTCCAGAGCCAGTTGTCTCTGAAGAAGTTGATCTTCCCTAGCCTTAGCTTCTTCTTGCTGCTTCAGCACCTTTTGCTTCAGCATCTTGAAGACCTTGGTGTCTCTTGTTACGTAGTCAGATTCAGCATAGAACGGGGCATTAGCCAAAAACAGAGGCTTGGTCTGGAGTTGAGAAGAGGAGTGGGATTCTCGCAAGCGTCGTTCCATGGCGCGAGCTTGAATATCACAACACTTCTGGGCAACACCATCAAAGAAGTTCAATGCCCTATTCGTAAGATTACACCAGCTTTCTTGATAGATGAATGGTAGAAATGGAGTGTTTCGAAGAAGCACCAAACTCTGCATTTCATCATTCAGAGCCACCAGACGCTCATCCAGGTATTCAGAATCCAAAATGTTGATGGGGGGTTGGTCAGACATATGGATTGGAGAGGAGGGTGAAGATTGGTCAGAGTTAGAGGGTGAAGACAAGTGGTTTGGTGGTGGTTCAGAATGTGAAGCAGACACAGTGGGTTCAGATTCTGTCACTGGGACAGACTCTGTAGCCACAGTTTCCATTTCTGATTCTGGAATGGTTTCATTTGGAGGTTGGTTTACAGTTGTTGGTTGTTGTTGTTGGTATTCAGGAAGTTCTCCTGAATAATGTTTTTCAAGATTGGAGAGGTCATCCTGTTCTGAGGGTTTGTTTTGTGGGGAAGAGGGTGGTTGTTGTTGTTTGTTTGTTGATGGATTGTCAGTTACCACTTGTTCTTCAGCAGCAGCTGTTAAATCAACAACTTGTGGACTGGCTGGGTTTGTGGTTGAAGAGGGTGGAATAGAAGTATCAGGAGCAATCATATTTAAAGGTTGGATAACAGGTGGTTGGAAGGGATGATTGGCCGGTAATTTATTACAGATGCCTATCCTCCTTTCACCTAACTCACCTATTGTCTTATAAACATCATCTGACACTTCTTTGTAGGGAGTGGGTTTAGAAGAAGGTTTAGATTTTGTAGTGATAGTTTTGGTTTTGAGGGTTCTTTTGGCCTTGGGTACAGGCATGGATATTTTGAATTTCTGACTTAGAGGTGCATTGTCTAAGTCAGAGTCTGTAGAAGATGAAGTGAAGGTAGAGGGTGCAGGAATTGGATTCTGAGTTACCTTGGATGTCTTGGGAACGTCTGAGGCAGCAGCCTCTGAAGCAGCAGCTTCTGATGTAATCCCAGTGACTGATTTGTCCGGGAGAGAAACACTCGTCCGGATTACTGGTGAAGACCCAGCAGCTACTGAAGCACTCTCTTGAGGAACAGCATCTGAGGTAACAGCTTCAGAAGTCTTTTGCAGAACCTGCTGAGCTCCCTTCACAGCACTCTCTTCCAGCTTCTTGGCCAAATTCTGAGCCTCAATAACCTTCTCAATGAGATGTTGATCTTCATCATGATCAATGCCCATAGCTTCCAGAGTCTTGTCTCTATCAATCCGGTATTGGGCTTTTAACCTTTTCTTCTCATTTTTAAGGTTCTGATAGTGCTCTTCAGTCCTCTTCTGTTGTTCAGGAGTGGGTTCAAACATAGGCATCACAATCTCCCCAGTTGCTAGCCTTTTGAGTGGTCTTACAGTCTCAACAAAGCCAGCTTCTTTTTCTTCCTGGGCTTGTTGAAATCTTTCCTCAATGTTTGATTCAGCCTTTCCTCTTTTCCTCTTTGGAGTAGTCACAGTTCCAAAGGTAGTTGCTTGAGTATTAGCAGCCTTCTGCTTTCTGGCCACAGCAACTTCAGATTTCCTCTGGGCTTCTCCAGACTCCTTAGCAAAAGCTGCTAAATAAGCAGATAATGCTTCAGGATTGTTCTCTTTAAGAACAGAGGGAAAATTTCTGATGAGAGGAAGAGGGGCTTCAGACTCCTTCAAGTCCTTTGGGTCAGTCAGGATTGATGTAATGGCCTTCATGTTGTAGAGGGATGTGCCATTTATCATCCTTCCAGTAGAGACCCCCAGCACTCTGTCTGACGCCAGATTGAACGTCTCCAGAGTTCTCAGAACTCCTCCTTGGTAGAAGATTTCAGAGAGAAGTCTTCCACAAGGGATTTGTTTCCTCTTTCCTTTATAGGCTTCCTTGACAGCCCAGCATAAATGGTGCATGATATATTTTGGAAGATTTATTGGTTGACATGCAGCCAAGAAATACAGCACCAGTTTATGATCAGAGTTAGGCTGATCAGCACCTCCTCCCTTCTGGAAGAAGCACTCATTCAAAATCTTCAGAAGCACCCTGTGCTCTATATCCATTTCAACCAACCTGGTTGAAGGGTTTCCTTTCAGCAGCAGTTTTGTAAAGCTGCCCAGCATAGCGTCTTTGCTGCTGATGTTCCACTGAAACCTTCCTTCCATAGGCATCCTGCATGCCTGAGCAATCACTTCTTCAGTGATAGATACAGGGATACCCATCACTACAGACTTGATTTCCAAACCATGAAAAGGTTCAAGACCCATTTCTTTTCTTGTCTTTCCTCTCAGTGAAGGGTTTCTGGACACAGCTTCCTTTTCTTGAGCCTTGGCTGACTCAACATCAAAAACTTCAGCTCTAACCCAGAATTCCTTTACCAGATTTACATAAGTTGGACCATTCAACATCTGAAAATACCCATCCATCTTCTGAGCAGAGATAAACGCTTCCATATTAACCTTGTTTCTTTCCAAAGAAGCGAAATCCACCGGTGATTCGATTTGAACAACCAACGAATCCATTGGAAGAGGAACGGTTACAGGTTTAATGGAGATGTTTGATTTAGAACTTGAACCGCTTGCTGACGAAGCCATTTGGAGAAGATGAAGTTTGGGGGTTTTGGGTTTCTAAGTTTGAGAGAAGAGAGAAATTGATTTTCGATTGAAACTGCTTAAGACTTAAAAGTGTAGGAAAGTGAGTGAGTAGTGTGTGTTTGGTATTTATAGTGATTTGAAAAATAAAATAACTCTTCACATTTCAGAAGTAATAGCCAAACATGCGTATTAATGACTTGAGGGGCGCGAAAAATATTGAGAAAGAAAAACCATCATTGCCATTAAAAAAAAAACGTTGTTTCCCAATGCAGATAGACGAGTCAGAAGCCTACACAAAGTAACTTTAACCTTTCCCCTTCCCAGTACTTTCAGAGTCACAAAAAGATTCCTTTTCAGGGTCTGATAAATTTTTTTTTTTTTTTTTTTTTTTTTTTAGAGGCTGAGTCTTTTCAGATTCTTCTAGGAGAGTCTGAAACTTTTTCAACGTCTGATAATTTTCAGAGACTGATTTTTCATTCAGAGTCAAACATTATTCAGAGACAAAATGCATGTTCAAATTTTTCTTTATAAAATCAAATCTTTCAACGGTTAAAGGTTTTGTAAAGATATCAGCCCACTGATGATCAGTATCAATAAATTGAATATCTAATATCCCCTTTTGAACATAGTCTCTGATAAAATGATGTTTGATTTCAATGTGTTTGGCTCTTGAATGAAGAATAGGATTTTTAGATAGACAAATAGCAGCAGTATTGTCACAATAAATTGGGATACAGTTTTCAGTTATTTGGTAGTCTTCTAACTGATGTTTCATCCAAAGCAGTTGTGTGCAACAACTAGCAGCTGAGATGTATTCTGCTTCTGCTGTTGACAAAGCAATAGTTGCTTGTCTCTTGCTGGCCCAGGATATCAGATTCTCACCAAGAAACTGACAGTTTCCACTGGTTGATTTTCTTTCAATCCTGTCACCAGCATAGTCAGCATCACAGAATCCAACTAGCTTATAATCTGAAGATTTCTTGTAAAGAAGTCCAAGATTAGTTGTTCCTTTCAGATATCTAAAGATTCTTTTAACCGCAGTTAAATGTGATTCTCTAGGATCTGATTGAAATCTTGCACACAGACAGACACTGAACAAAATATCAGGTCTAGATGCAGTGAGATACAACAGAGAACCAATCATACCTCGATACAGCTTTTGATCAACTTTGGTTCCTTGATCTTCTTTGTTCAGAGTGCAGGTAGGATGCATTGGAGTGTTCATTTCCTTGCAGTCTTCAAGTTTGAATTTTTTCAGAAGCTCCCTGGTATACTTGGACTGATGAACATACACTCCTTCTTTGCACTGATTGATCTGAATTCCTAGAAAGAACTTCAGTTCTCCCATCATGCTCATTTCAAATTCTTCCTGCATCATCTTAGAAAATTCCTTGCAAAGAGATCTATTAGTTGAACCAAAAATAATATCATCAACATAAATTTGTACAATCAGAATGTCTTTCTCAAGTGTCTTCTTGAAGAGTGTTGTATCAACCTGACCTCTTTTAAAATCATTTTTAAGCAAGAAACTACTCAGTCTGTCATACCAAGCTCTGGGAGCTTGTTTCAGACCATAGAGAGATTTCTTTAGCTTATAAACGTAGTCAGGATGTTTTAAATCCTCAAAACCAGGTGGTTGTTTTACAAACACTTCTTCAGATATGACTCCATTGAGAAATGCGCTTTTAACATCCATTTGATACAAGGTTATGTTGTGATTTACTGCGTAGGAAAGAAGTAACCTGATTGCTTCCAATCTTGCAACTGGAGCAAACGTTTCAGTGTAATCAATGCCTTCTTGTTGACTGTATCCTTGAGCAACAAGTCTGGCTTTGTTTCTGATTACTTCTCCCTGTTCATCCAGCTTGTTCCTAAACACCCATTTGGTTCCAATAATGTTTTTGTGTTCAGGCTTAGATACAAGATCCCATACGTCATTTCTTTTAAATTGATTGAGCTCATCTTGCATTGCTAAGATCCATCCATCATCAGCTAGTGCTTCATCAACTGTAGTAGGTTCCATCATGGATAGCAGACCCAGGGCAGACTCTTCAGGTCTGAAATGAGATCTAGTTCTTCTGGGGCTTTCTTTGCTACCAATGATCTGATCCTCAGGATGAGAAGACTTGTATTTGAATGAATTTTTGGATTGGATAACTTGCTGTGAATCATCTTGATTTTCTTCAGAAGCTTCAGCAGTAGGGACATCAGGAGCAGTCACAGCTTCTGAAGGTTCATGTGCCTCTGGAGTTTGATCAGGTTCTGAACAATCATCAGACTCTTCTGAACCTGCATTATTTTCACTTTGCTCTGGAATTTGACTTCCAGGCTCTTTGTCATCAAACTTGACATGTATAGACTCTTCAACACAAAGTGTTTCCAAGTTATACAGTCTGTATGCCTTAGATCTCTCAGAGTAACCTAGAAAGATTCCCTTTTGAGCTTTGGCATCAAATTTCTTCAGATAGACTTTATTGTTCAAAATGTAACAAGTACATCCAAACTGATGAAAATAAGAAATGTTGGGTTTCCTACCTTTAAAGAGTTCATATGCTGTTTTGTTCAGGATGGGTCTGATGTAGATCCGGTTCTGAACATAACATGCTGTGTTTACTGCTTCTGCCCAAAAATGTTTTGCCAGATTGTTTTCATGAATCATGGTTCTTGCCATTTCTTGAAGAGTCCTATTCTTTCTCTCTACAACTCCATTTTGTTGTGGAGTTCTAGGAGAAGAGAATTCATGGACAATTCCAAATTTTTCACAAAATATTTCAAATGGCTCATTTTCAAATTCTCCCCCATGATCACTTCTGACTTTTAGAATTTTAAGTTCTTTTTCAGATTGGACTTGAATACAGAATTTTGTGAACACATCATATGAATCATCTTTAGATTTGAGAAACTTAACCCAACTCCATCTACTGTAATCATCAACAATCACCAATCCATATTTACTTCCATATATGGATGCAGTACTGACTGGTCCAAATAAATCAATATGGAGTAGTTCTAAGGGTCTGGAGGTAGAAACGATGTCTTTAGATTTGAAAGAAGTTTTAACAATTTTTCCCTTCTGACATGCACCACAAAGAGCATCTGAATGATAATCAATGTCTGGTAGCCCTTTGACAAGTTGTAACTTGCTAAGCTTGGAGATTAATCTCCAGTTAGCATGTCCCAACCTTCTGTGCCACAGCCATTTCTTATCACCCACTGACAGGAGGCAAAACACCTTCTGATCAGTCAGTTCTGAAAAATTTATCTTATAGACATTGTTCTTTCTCTTTCCCTTAAACACTACAGATTGGTCATCAGTGTTGATTACTGTGCAGTTGTTCTTATTAAACAAGACGTCATAACCATTATCACAAAATTGACTTATGCTAAGTAGGTTATGCCTTAGTCCATCTACAAACCACACATTATTGATTGAGACTGAGGAATTACCAATTGTTCCAGTACCAATGATTTTGCCAGTTTGGTTTCCTCCAAATCCCACAGTTCCTCCCTCTTTCATGGTCAGGGTTAGGAACATAGACTTTTCTCCCGTCATATGTCGCGAGCAGCCACTGTCCAGATACCAGGACTTCTGCTTTGTATTTCCTTTTAGACATATCTGCAGCATCAACAATTTGTGTCTTAGGTACCCATACTTTCATGGGTCCTTTTGGGTTAGTCCTAGAAGTTCTGAATCTCTTTTGTGTATTCTGTCTGATTTTTTCTTTGCCAATCTTCCTCCAGACTTTGGGTTCAGAACCTTTAGTCTCAGAATGTGACTTAGTAAAAATAGCTTCTTTTCTCTGAAATCTAGGCTTTTGAGTTTCAGACTCTGTTTTCTTCAGAACCTGTTTGATGGGTTCTGATCTTTTCAGAATCTGTAACGTTGGAGCTTTTGATTTAGAGTCATTCATGACCTTTGTCTTATAACTCTTAGGTTTTGACTTAGTCAATTCCTCTGAATTTGAAGACTTAGATTTTGAATGAGAAGCCTTTTCAGATTCAGACACGAAATGAGTTTTCAGACCTTCTTTGATGTTATCAGAACAAGGTTTTAGGATTACTTCACTAGAGTTACCTCCTGTGAAGCCAATTCCCTTTTTGTTGTTCTGATTGATGCTATAAATCATGGATGCAACTTTGGTTCTATCAATTCCTGTGTTAATAAACTCCTGAAGAGCAGCATCCTGCTCAGTCATGATTTTATTATCACCCTTCTTTGTCATTGTTTTCAAGTTATAATTTTCTTGTTTTAAAGCTTCCATTTCCGTCTTAGTTGATTCATGGAGTTTCAGCAGCTTATTGTATCGTTGCTTAACTCTCCTCAACTCAGTGGATTGGTTTTCATAATGACAAAGAAGTTCTTTGAGAGACTCAATTAGTTCAGATCTGGTGAGTTTAGAATATACCTCAGTTTCAGTTTCAGAATCTGTACTTGACTCAGCATCAGATGACTCTTCTTTGTTATCAACAGTAGCTACCAAAGCCAGAGCTATTTTAGCTTCATCTTCAGCATCATCTTTGTCAGACTCAGACTCATTATCCAGATCCTCCCAAGTTGCCATCAAGCTCTTCTTGAATTGCTTCTTGAATTTGTTAGATTTGAAGAACGCTTTCTTAGATTTTTCTTTGGATTTCTCTTTCTGCAAGTCTGGACATTCAGCAATGAAGTGTCCAACCTTTTTACAGTTGAAGCAACCTTTCTGATCTTCCTTTCTTGAACTTTTGTGATTACTTCCTTTGTTCATAAACTTCTTGTTCTTCTTGGCAAGGTATTGTAGTCTGTTGGTGAGCATAGCCATCTCTTGAACAATCTCAGAGTCTTCATCAGAATCTTCAGATGTAGATTCTTCTTCAGACTCCAAAGCCTTCAGAGCCTTACTTGACTTGCCTCTGGACTTTAGTGCGATGGACTTGGACTTCTTGACAGGTTCTTGCTCATTAAGACCTATTTCATGACATTTCAAGGAGCTTATGAGATCCTCAACACTCAAGGTGTTTAAATCTTTAGCTTCCTCAATGGCTGTCACTTTTGGTCTCCACTTTGCAGGTAAACTTCTCAGAATCTTGTTCACATGATCAGACGTTACGTAGCTCTTCTTCAGAATCTGAAGTCCAGAAACAAGAGTCTGAAACCTTGAGTACATGGTCTCAATGTTTTCATCCTCCTTCATTCTGAACAACTCATACTGATGAACAAGCATAGTAGCCTTGGCTTCTCTGACTTTCTTGTTACCCTCATAAAGTGAGCACAATGAGGTGAACATAGCCTTTGCTGTTGATTTGTCACTCATCTTTAAGTACTCTTTATGAGGCAAGGCAGCCACAAGAATGCCTCTGATCATATGATGTTTCTTATAAAGCTTTTTCTGCTCAGGAGTGTGAGCTTTCCTATCAAGAGCAGCTCCTTCTTCATCTAGCCTCAGATCACCAACACCATCTTCAAGAACATCCCACAACTCTTCATCCATTCCCATGATGTGACTATACATCTTGGTTTTCCACCAAGAAAACATTTCAGGATCACCATTAAACATAGGAGGTTTGTTGTGATTTGAAGATCTTTCACTTTTGTTGATATTGCTGTAGTCATACTGCACAGCAGCTCCAGAACCAAAACCAGAACCAGATGCAGATGCAGAAGCTTCATCCCCAGACATGTTTTTCACCGATCGTTTACTGTAACACGGTTAAGTGCTAACTACAGAGCCGAAGCTCTGATACCAACTGAAGGTGGGAAAAACACAAGAAGGGGGGGGGGGTTGAATTGTGTTTTCAAAAACGTTTCTCTCTTACGAAAAATAGCACTGTTCTCAGGATTCAGAGTCTGATGGAGTTCAGACTCTAATCAGAGTTCAGAGTCTCAGCAGCGGAATAAAGATCAGATGCAAGAAAGAAAGAAGACACAAACAATTTTATACAGGTTCCTTCCACAAACCGGAAGTAGTCCTGTCCCCCTTGCACTTCCAAGGAGAGTTTCACTAAAATGTAATATCAAATTACAAGTTGCTCAAACACACAAGTAAGAGACTTCCTTTGCTCAATCACACAAGAATGAGACTTCAGATGCTCAAGCACACAAGCAAGAGACTTTAAGACAATTACAGAGAATTGAAAAGAGTTTTGAATACTTGATATACTATCAGAGGTATTCACAAATCAAAACGAAACAGAACAGACTCTGTTTTCTTAGATACTTAGAAATTCTAAAATGTGATCTTTTGTAAGAATTATCTAAGTTATTGATGAGCAGATTTTGCGACTTAGAATATGAGATAAGAATTCAATTCGTGTGTGTATCGTTCTTATTCTTGTGTTACAATTCTTCAAGTCTTCAGCTCTATTTATAGAGGTTTTGAGAGACGTTGGAGAACAGCCAGCTCATCAACTTTTTCTTTACCAAAGCTGATTTGACACCATTGATCCTTTGCTTGATTTGAGGCTTGTACAATGAAATCAAATTCAAATCCATTCCATCAAATAAGGAAAAGTTTCTGCTACAGTTACTGTTATTCTTGTCGTGTATTGAGGACACTGTGCAGAGTTGGTGGTTGCAGGGACACACGTAGGCATAGTGGTTGTACTTTTCGTACATTGCCTTTGTCAACGCTTCTTGGTGTCTGAAGAATCTTTGCTCTGGATACCATTTGCTTCTGATGAGTCTGCCTCTGATGAACTTGCTTCTGATGACGTCATCTTCAGAAGCTCTTTCTTCAGACGCATTCTGACTCTGATTTTCCAGGAGCGCTTTCAGACAGATGTTCTTCAAGCTTCAGTCTAAAGTTTCCTTTACTCTTTAATTTATTCAAACAGAACCTCTTGTAAATAAATCTTTGATTAATGGTCCTGCACACTTGAATAAATGTTTAGCAAATCCAATTGATAATTTTTAATACCTTGTTATCATCAAAACTCAAGTGGTATACTTGTGAAACACCCTTTGTTCCAACACTAACAATATATGAAAGTTGAAGTACAACAAAATTTCATAATCGTCCTCTTTAAAACTCATGATCTCCTTAATTTCATGGGCTTAATGGTCATTTTGCAAAATTTAATTTAATTATTTTTTAAAAAATTGATTATGGATAATGATCATCACAACTATAACAAATTTTCGCGCATAATTATAAAATTAATTAATTTATTAAACTATTTACGGATAATGGTCATCAAAACTCTAAAATTTTTTTTACAGATAACTATGAAATCAATTTATTTATTTTAAAAAAAATGACAAAACAAATATTATGGACCTATCCACCGATATAACAAATTACCACACATATTTGTTTGTTGGGATGCAAAATTAATAAGTCTTTGGAATACGTTTAAGACATTATTTGTTTTTTAATTAAAAACAATAACGTTTGGCCAATTTTTTCTCTAAACAAAATTGTAACTAATTTGCACTTCACGGATAAGTTGATATAACAAATTTCCAGCGATATTTGCATTTTGGATGCAAAATTAATAAGTCTCTGGAACACTTTTAAATTTAAAATATTATTAAAATTTTTAATCTACTTATAATATATAAAAAATTATTTAAAAAAACAATATATAAGAATCAAAATCTAACAAAATTTCATAACTGTCCTTCTTAAAAGCCAATATATTATCATGTTAATTACGGACAACTATCTTTCCAATTTCACACAACAAATTTAAATATCTACTTTCACTACTAATCTACTACTACTAATACTATAATAAGAAAATAAGAAACTCATACTCCACTAAAATTTCATAATTATCCTCGATTAAACTCATAATCTTCTAAATTTTATGTGTTCAATCGTCATTTTAAAAAATAAAAAATTATCATATCAATTTTTTTTTTATGTATTTGTGTTTATCTCTCTAGCCTAACTAATTCCTCTATTGTCATTTTCAGATTTATCACTTTCAAGCCTAACTAATTCTTTATATCCTCATTTTGCATATTTATCACTTCTGAGCCTCTATATCGTTATTTTGTAGATTTACCACCTCCAAACACAGCTAATTTTTTTGGTTTATCACTTCAAAGCCTAAAATTAGTTCCTGAATCTTGCAAATAAAAATGCCAATTTGTTTAATCTTTCTTCTCCTTGTGATATGCTTCCCTTTATCTTATATATTTAATTAATTTTTTTGGTTTATCACTACGAAGCCTACAACTAATTCCCTATATTTTGCAAATAAAAATTCAATTTGTTTATTTTTTTCTTCTTCTTATTGTCTGAAAATAAATTATACATCCTAAATATTTACTTTATTGCCAAATTGAGATTAACGCAGTCCATGTGGATACGAACTTATTTTATTACTTTGATGCATTTTTAGTACACTTGCTAAAAGTCTATCAGTGCATAATCGTCATTTTGCAAAATTTAATTTAATCCTTTTAATTTTTTTAAATTAATAATGGATAATGGTCATCACAATCGTAACAAATTTCTAAGGATAATTATGAAATTAATTAATTTTATAAGAAAATTACGGATAATGTCATCACAACTCTAACAAATTAATTAATTCCCTATATTTTACAAATAAAAAAGTCAATTTGTTTCTTCTTTCTTCTCCTGATTATCTGATTCTCTTTATTTGTTAAATAAATTGCACAAAAAATCGTCGGTCGGACTTCTAATATCACTAATTTAGTGGGGTTTATCATCAATTCTCTATAAAATAATAAGAAAAAACAGTGTATTATAGCATAAATATACGAAAACAATCTATGTTACTCTTTTATGCTATAAGTATAGGAAAATAGTTTATTCTTATATCTTTTAATCTCTTAATCTTACTAATTTGCATATAAAAAAAATTAATAGAAATGATACATTAATTTCTTCAAAAAAGAAACGATACATTAATGTTAATAATTTTAAAATAATCATCAGTTTCAAATTTCAGGCATAACGACTTTCTCATATCGGTATACATAAAATTTGATTTGGATATATAAACACATAAATTCTACAATGAGTGATGTGTAAATGTTTAACGGTATTTTGGAGAAACAATATAGTGATGTTGATATTTTGAAAATAGACACGAGTTTTCCAAATTTTATTATATTTTCTATCACATATCGTTAAATAAAAAATGTCTTATACACATATAAGTTTATAAAATCCTTAATGAGTGCGGTGCAAATATTTATCGGTGTTTTAAAAATAAGATAAAAAGTTATTTAATAGAAACACTACATTGATGATAATATTTTGAAAATAGTCACGAATTTTCAAAATTTTATCATATCGATTTTATGATATATGTACATAAAAAATTATTTATGCGTATATAAGCACATAAAATTTGTAACGGGTGCAGTACAAACATTGAAAAGTGTTTTGCATATAAAATAAAAATTTAATTAATAAAAACATTATATTAATGTTTATATTTTTACAATATTAATGAGTTTTCACGATTTTATCATATCAACTTTCTCATATAATTAGAAAAAAAAATTGTTTCTGCAGATAAAACACATAAAATATGCAACGGGTGCGGTGCAAACATTGAACGTTGTTTTCCATATAAAATAAAAAAGTTATTTAATAGAAACACTACATTGATGTTGATATTTTGAAAATAGTCATGAGTTTTTAAAATTTTATCGTATCGATTTTCTCATATATGTACATAAAAAAATATTTATATATATAAGCACATAAAATTTGCAACGGATGCGGTGCAAACATTGAACGGTGTTTTGCATATAAAATAAAAACTTATTAAATAGAAACATTGTATTAATGTTTATATTTTGACAATATTAATGAGTTTCTGCAATTTTATCATATCAACTTTTTTATATATTTACATAAAAATTTATTTCTGCAAATAAAACACATAAAATTTGCAACGGGTGCGATGCAAACATTGAACGGTGTTTTGCATATAAAATAAACATTTATTTATTAGAAACACTACATTGATGTTGATATTTTGAAAATAGTCACGAGTTTTTAAAATTTTATCGTATCGATTTTCTCATATATGTACATAAAAATTTATTTATGCATATATAAGCACATAAAATCTGCAACGGGTGCGGTGCAAACATTGAACGGTGTTTTGCATATAAAATAAAAACTTATTCAATAGAAATATTATATTAATGTTTATATTTTGACAATATTAATGAGTTTCCGCAATTTTATCATATCAACTTTCTCATATATTTACATAAAAAAAATTTTCTACAGATAAAACGCATAAATTTTACAATGGGTGTGATGTAAACATTGAACGGTGTTTAGCATATAAATTAAAGTTATTTAATAGAAACATTACATTAATTTTGATATTTTGAAAATAATTATGAGTTTTAAAAAAAAATAGTTTATTGACTTTCTCAAATTTGTTTTCGCATACATAAAAAATTAAAATCCAGAACATACGTGATTCAAATATTTAACATATTTAATGATATATAAGAAAAAAGAATTCAATAAAAACATTATATTAATGTTTTTTTAAATAAAAAACATTATATTAATGTTAATAACTTTTATTTAATATTTTTAAATATTTGATGATATTAACAATGCAATTATTTTTTATATGATTACCATAATGTTACGTGACCCGTGCGGAAGCACGGGTCTATTACTAGTAAACAATATTATTCTAACACTTTTTCTTAAAAAACATTATAACATTTTTCTTAACATTCACTCTTCTATATAGACCGACATTCATACACTCTCGTGAGTTTATAAGAATATATACAATTTCTTTATGCAATTAGTTAAAAAAACGAGTTTTATGATATATGAACTCGTGTGAAAAATATATCAAAAATGTTAACGAGTGTTATATAAACATGTTTTAACACTTTCTTTAACATTTACTTTTCTATTTGATGAAATCTTTAATTTAAAATTATAGATAAGTTAACAAAGATTAATTAATTGTATTATTAAGTTAATGATATTTTAAGGTGTGAGAATTTAGGGGTTTGCAAATAAAAGAGTTAACCATAACCAAATCAATAACCAAACCTTTCCATTTTTCAAAGCCCAACCTAGTTCATCAAAAAACCAAACCAACCCATTTTACATAAACTGGTTGACAGTTGGTTTAGAACCGGTTTAAAACCTCTTTCAAATCCTAATCTCTCTTTCAACATTGATCCACATGATTTTAGCTTATAGCTTATTTTGGAACGCAACTATGTTTACTTTTACATGCACCAAAGCCAAAGTGCAAAAACACCAGTTGCATATGCAAGAAGAAGAAGACCGCTGAGAAAGTGGTGATGAATGCAGCTTGCTTCTCTCAGTTTCCGATCACACCTTCTATCAGTTTACAATCGCATTGCAAAGCAACACAAATCACTTTTCCTTCTCACAAATCGCTTTACGATCTCGTAGATTCAATATTTGTTTCAGCGTGTCAACCTTGGAAAGGCTAGGCCTTTGGAGATTTGCAATGGAGGAGCAACCTGAGCATGAAGGGCACCTTCAAGATTGCAATGGAATTTTGTGCCGCCATGGAAGATGTAAGAGAGATGATCTTTTCACGATTTTTTTTCATCAATTTTTTTTTGATAAACAAACAAAAAAGTATGTAACGTGAGATAAAACTGGTTGTTGAAAACTGAAGTAATTGGAAAATTGGGTTTGAACCGGTTCTAAACTAGATCCGAACCATTTTTATATAAAAATCGGTTTTTATTAAAATGGGTTTAGGAAACCAAATCAAACCATATATTTGGTTCGGTTTGGTTTGGATTTTGAACCATGCACACCCCTATGTGAGATGTTATGGAAAAAATCATTTGGAACATAAATATGAACTTTTCTATAAAAAATATTTAACTCTATATTTTGTTTTTATTTATGAAGCAAATCAGAAAAGTATTGTTGCTTCCTTAGACCAACGTTGTCAAGTTAGAGAACGGTGATTAAAGTCAAATATCCATAGAAGTTTGAAATCGTGTTGTTGGCATATGTGAAAACACAATTTGCAGCGAGCGATGTGTGTTATCAAAGATGATCATGGTCGTTGCGTCTTTGGGTTTATTAAGAATCTTGAATCCTTTAGAAGTTAGAACCCCATGGCTGAATTTTGTAGGTTTGCTCTCAGCAGTTAATATAGCGTGGAGTAAAGGCATTATGAAGCTTAATGCTATAGCGAGAGTATCATGTGTTCTTTTATATATGGTATAATCTTTGAAGGATTTGATTTCTCAGAGTCGGGCGGTACATGCATTGCTCACCACATAGACAGAGAAGCTGATTATGTTGATAACTGTTTGGCCAAACTATGCTTACTCTCAAGCATTGGGCCTTCATACGAATGAAGCATGAAGAGTTAGCCTCACATAAAAAAAAGTTTAAATATTATAAAATAATAAGAGAGGTGGTGCATATGTTTAATGTTTTAAAGTTTGAAAACTGCTCTTTTTCTTTTAAAAACTGCTCATTCTTTTAATTCAGTGTGAGTTAAACTGCGTTTAGGCATTTTTCAAAGAAAGTTAACTCACGTTGACATTTTTCAATTTGTTTTTTAAAAAAATGTACCACATCATCTTTGACCAAGTCAAAATCAGAGGTCACAGTTTTGCAAAGAGGGTGAAAGGTATGGTGCTAAAAATGAAATTTTTAAAATAGAGGGCCAAAATCGTTAGTTTTTTTTAATAATTGGAGGGTAAAAATGAATTTTAGCCTATTATTTATTATTAATATTATTATATTCTATTCTATACTTTGAATTTAACTATAATTTTTCCTTAAAAAAACTATAATTTTGCTAACTTTTCAGTAATTTAAATTTATTAGCATACATTAATTGTTCACATATTTTTTTTATCAATTAATTGTTCACATATTAAATGTATTATTATAATATAAAATTGATTATGAAAAAGGAGTTTAAATTCTCTAAAAATCTATGTCAATTATGAAAAAGGTGTTTAAATTTATTAATATATTAGTTTGTTAATAATTTAAACTTTAATCATATACTTTATTTAAAGATATTCATATAAAATAAATTATTAAATAAGTCAGCCAACCATTATTTTTCAGAGTCAAGCATAAAAAATAATTTTGTGATAGACCACATATCAATTTTAAAAGGTCAAACTTAAAAGTTCCAAAATTTTGCTGACCTGCGTATTTCACCCTAACCCCCATCCATCCCCACCCGACCCGACCCCATCAATTTGGATATTCAACTCCAAAATTCCCTTAAAACCAATTGCTTAAAAAATAATCTCTCACTTTGTCATTGTCATTGTCCTTGAACCTTCTCACTCTCACTCTCGTTGCCCTGCCAATTTCTCTCATTCCCATATCCATCATTTGACAAAATCAAACCACCTTCATCCCAATCCCCTTCCCTTACCTTTCAAGCCAACAAGTAATTCCCCAGTCCCTATACCATCCCAAACAAATATCATAACATGCCACACAAACACAACAACACAACCACATTAATTACATTAACAACATTCAAAAAATAAAATGAAGAACCGTTATTATTATCCTCTCCAACAAAGAAAGCTATTCATAGGATTAACAACAATTGGATTAATAGTCGCTGCATTGTTCATAGCCACAGCGATCACAACCTTCGGTACATCCTCATCACTACATTGTCCAATCTCCTCCGCGATCCGATCCCGATCAAACGACGACAACAATCCATCACCGATCCAACTAAGAGCAATTCTTCACTACGCCACATCACGTGTTGTTCCTCAACAATCGGTCTCAGAGATCAAGATCAGTTTCGATGTCTTAAAAACCTACGATCGACCATGCAACTTTCTTGTCTTTGGACTTGGCCATGATTCTCTCATGTGGGCTTCGTTTAACCCAGGTGGTAACACATTATTCCTTGAAGAAGATCCTAAATGGGTTCAAACCGTTCTTAAAGATGCACCGGGCCTTCGAGCCCATACGGTTCGTTATCGAACACAGCTCCGTGAAGCCAACAAACTCATCTCCTCCTACCGCAATGAACCTATGTGTTCCCCTTCTAAAGCTTTTCTACGTGGAAACAAAGCATGCAAGCTTGCGCTTGAGAATTTACCTGATGAAGTTTATGATACGGAGTGGGATCTTATTATGATCGATGCACCAAAAGGGTATTTCGCGGAGGCGCCGGGGAGAATGGCGGCGGTGTTTTCCGCTGCTGTTATGGCGAGGAATAGGAAGGGATCTGGTGTGACGCATGTGTTTTTGCATGATGTGGATCGTAGGGTTGAGAAGCTTTATGCTGATGAGTTTCTTTGTAAGAAGAATTTGGTTAAAGGTGTTGGAAGGCTTTGGCATTTTCAGATAGCACCGTTTAATGGCACTGATTCTCCTCGTTTCTGTTAAACTTGTTGTGATCATTGTTACTGTTCATCATTATTTTTTTGTTTTGTTTTTTGTTTCACATATAATGCCACGGATAGAAGAAACAAAGTACCATGTGTTACAGAGTTACGTTACATTTCTTTATTGGTTGATAATTGATATGAACGTTACATTTCTTTGTATGTTAACTTTTATTATTACGTTTGGTTAATTCCAAAATTTGGGTACAGAGGGAATCACCGACTTATGGAGGATTGTAGATGGTGCCATTGCTAGTGCACCTTCCTTTTACCGACAGGAATGGGCACATGCGAATAATCTATTTTTCTTTTCTATTTTGATCTTTCGAAGTTGCTGGGAAACTAAGAAAGGTATGTAGTACAGATTAACTATTCCCTCTGTTTTTTTGGGTAACATCTATTTTCAATTAGGTATCACTTTGTTAGTATCTGGTTGGTACTTAGTTAGTGTACTAGTGGCACGTTATAATAACAAAAATTGAGGTTTACTTTTAAGTTTATGTTCAACTAAGGGATTATTTAATAAATGTATCAAATTTTTAAAAAGACTAATAAAACTTTCAATTGTAAGTCATTTAAAATTATTTTTTGTGGACCATATATGGCCATGATGTAATCTACCTCGTACCACAATACTGGTTTTTTGGTTCAGTTATTAAAACAAAAGAGAAAGAGAAACAGTCATTTCATTTTTTTTAACCTCATTTGAAATTAATTTCTAAAAAACTTCAAGTTATTCAATTTTATTTTATTTAAACTAAGATATTATGAAACTTTTTCATCATTTCAAAATGAATGTCACTTTAGCAAAATCATTTTGTTTCAAAACGAATGTCATTTTCCATTTTAAATGTAACATCTGTTATGAACAAAATTTATAGTTTACCAAAAGAAAATAAAGGAACTGACATGGGTGGTGGATCAATGGAAGATATGTTTCATGTACGGAGATAGAAGCCAAAATTGTAGGTGGAGATGATGACGAAGGGGTGGGGGATGAGGCGTACATGCAAACACTCCGACGTGTAAGTCAATATAAGCTTGAGGTGGATGAGAGAAGTTAGAAACAAGACATATTGCGAGACCGTGAAGAGTTGTTTATATAGGCGCCAAAAAAGAGTCATTGTGTAGTAACGTGAAATGTTGATGATGTCCGTTATGCCGAGCTCGGATGGCTGTTACAAGCCGTTGGACTATTATGAAATATTATGAGTCGGTGAGAATCCGAGGTTTGAAAGAAGGTTCCTGATCCAGGTGATCAGAAGAACAACGTCAGATGAGCTTGAGTCAATGTAACCAAAAATAGATGAGCTTGAGTCATTGTTAAGTGAATAATAGAGGATTGGTAGGGGACAGGGATAGCATAGTCCCATAATATTCGGGCACCTGGTTCTGGACTTTTATAATGTTCCATTATAGTGTTGGTGTGGTGCGGTGCTACCTTTCATTATGGTCTAAATTTAGTTCACATCTACGGTATTTATTTAATTGGAAGACGGTATGCAAGTCTCTTCGAAAGCTTCAACAAGAAGACAAGTTTAATTACAATTTTGATGTTTTAGTTTGAGTTATGTGCCACTTTAATGCCTTTATAGTTTTTTTGAGCTCTTTAATTGTTACAATTTAGTTCCTTCAAAAAACTGAGAGAAAAAACTAGAAGAAAAAAGTACTACTAATCAAACAAATGTTGCTGGTTGAAGATACCAATCGTAGCAGAAGAGTAAAGTAAGAGGTTTCAAGTAAAAGTTGGAACACACCCTTCACCTTAGGATTTTCTTAATGCCCCAAAATAGATTTTCATTTTCGTGGCATGAACAGAAAAGATAGATCAAGATCACTACTACTACCACATAAGGGATTAAGGTAGCATGTATCAGTCTTTTTCCTATTGTTTGGTACACTCTAACGACATTAATGAGTAGATTTTTTATTCAAACCCAATCTGTTGTGTCAAAGAAAAAACAAACCAATCTGCAATTAAGGGAATCAAATAGGACATCTACGGCTCAGTGATTCAGGACCTTCAATTAAATTTACATGCACTATAAATTAATGTCTATAATTATATAATAATTATTGGAAACAAGTCATACTAAGTTTAGTTACATCTTCATAAAATACAGAAGAGGTCCAATTTGCACTGAATCATAACGATATCGTGGATTAATCAAAGAACAAAATCAGCCTAACCACTAGAAAGCAGGCATGTCAATATATCAATTGGAAACACAGCATCCTATACAAAATCTAACATACTATAAAAAGTATTTCATCCTGTCATCCCTCCTCATAGCATTATATACAGCCTGGACCTGAAAATACAACAAAATTCAATATCAAGATATATTCACCCAAGGTCATTTGCACGGAGACAATTTACACTATTTATAACTTTCGGAATTTCATGTTCATTGGAGAATAAATCCATGACTAGCAAAAATAGAAAAGGTAGAAGAGGGTCACTTAGAGAGAGGAAAAGAAAAAAAGCGAACAAGGCAGAAATACCTGTTCACTGGAAACAACTTGGACTGGCCCAATGTTTACGGACACATATTTGCCCCTAGTTGATAGCTTGTGCTTCACACTCCCCTGTACCAATATGTTAACATTATTAAAAGACGAACATCGACCACCAAGTATAAGTATAGAGGTAACATATTAATGAGAATTGTTCATGCAATATTTCACACTTTTCCTATAACAACTTGAAGGAAATCACAGTGCATGGTAAAAATTATACTTCAAAACACATCAAATTTTCAATCAATGCTCTCATATTTCATGTGATCATAAGTTGGTAAAGAACATAGAGTCAGTCCAACTCTACATATCCTTATTGTGTTGGTGTTCTTTTAAGGAGCAATTAAATTTTATCATCACCCACCAGGACTAAGTTATGAATTTTAATGTTTAACCGCCTTGACAACTGTCATGATATTTACTCTTCTGCACAACGTAGGTCAAAAGCACATTCCTGTTGGCCATTCGGTGCAAAATTCCAAACATGGGACTCAGTGAAAGGAAACTGAAATACAATTAAAGGCTAACCTAAAATTTTCTTATTTTGG
The DNA here is from genome assembly GCA_958299785.1 of Medicago lupulina. Lineage (NCBI taxonomy): Eukaryota > Viridiplantae > Streptophyta > Magnoliopsida > Fabales > Fabaceae > Medicago > Medicago lupulina. Next base: position 14,909,437 of record OY283144.1, on the reverse strand, counting down.
GACAACAGATCATCAATTGTCATCCAAACTTTAAGAACAAGAATTTTTAATCCTGTCACAAATAACAAGCAACCCCTTCTAAGTACTAACTTTTGACTGATGTTGGCTTACTAGTTTATTCTTTACATCAATAAGTCTCTTTGCCTCTCAATGTGGGTACGAGCATGCGTATGCGGGCATGTACAGGAGTTCATGCATGTAACAGAGAGAAGCCATATAATTTTCAGGGACTTCACGGAATTAGGAGGCACACTGGCCTGACATTAGATTGGATGCACTGGCCAGGCTCTCTACGAAGGTTCCATCTACAGAGCAGGTGGAGAAGCAAAAGATGAGGTTAGAACCAGCTCCACCGGCTAAAGGGAAATGGACTCTTCCGACGACTCGGGAGTCTTCTGTACAAGTAGCTGCTGTGATCACTGTCTCATCTCTTAAAAGGTCTAACTTGGGGAAGGGAGAAGGCTAAAGACTGTTGGGAGAGTCCAGAGCAGTCCAACTTTGGCTGCCGGTGCGTGTAGGTAGGAGTACATTATGGAAGGATCAGTCACCAGAGCAAATCAAACCTCCTCCCCTAGTCTTTTTATAAGGACATTACAAAATTATCCAGAGACTTTGCTACATCCCTTAAATATGGATACAGTAAACAGAATATATGCATATACTTTCATAAGCAACTTCTAGAAGGGATTTTGGAAACCATTTACAGCTCATATTGGCAACCATGAGTAGCTGCTTAAAAGTCCTTCATAGTGTGAAATCCTATGATCAGCGTCCTTCATAATTGCAGGGTCCTGAGTCGTAATTACTAGTCCCCACTGTCCCATTTAGACCAGTGTTAATTCAATAGCTCTTTTCAGAGATACATTCTAGGTTTTTAACCTCGATGATAATATGTAAACCTGACAGTAGCTTGACATAGTTTGTAGTTTGGTATTAATAATTTAATCCAATTCTTCGCAACAACTCAACCACCTTATAAGCCAGAAATATTTAGAAAATAAAATGATAAAAAATGCAATCTTAGAACCACCACGGCAGCTAAACTACACAGATCAAATTGCAGCCTACACTGGACTTCTAAAGTCAGCTGTAAAGACATTGACTAGTTACATATTATGTAATAGAATAATAGACAGATCATACATTGTCAATATTCATCGCAAATAGTTATGTTTATTTAATAAGTCAAGTAAACAAACTATGTAATCTAGCGATAACCATCACATCAATGTCTAAATACAGCCAAGTTACACAACATGTATGATTGAAGAAAAAGACACAAAATTAACCTTACAGTAATAACAACAAATAAACAAGGAGAATACTTGGATACAGTGCCTTGCATACTGTTCAACCTGTTTCTAACATAAATAATCTAAAACGGCGTCGCATAAGCAAATTCAGGATGCATTAGTTTGCAATAATTTTTGGCGGTTTCTTTGGAAATTAGTACAGAACCGGATGCACAGTGCCTATGGCACTGTAGGTAAGTATTTTCCAATAAACAAAACCTCTATAAGAATAACATTTGGTATGCATATGTTACATGTTTTATTGTAATTACTACAAATAATACAAATCATATTTCTCTAGTACAAAAAAATGTTGTTGCAAAGAGAACAATTAGTACATAAATCAACAACCCCAACCCCAAATAAATAGGTGCAATGTGGTCCAAATTTCAGAAAAAGTATTGATATGCTTCCTAAAAAAAAAAGGTGTTGATATATAAAACATACCTGAGGAATTGGCTTTTGGATTACAGATTCAACGGCAACAACCATGGCTTGCACGAAGTCATCCCCACCGGTTCCTATTGCAGTGAATCCCCTGACAGTTGGGTATGTATTCACCTATGTAACACCAAGTACTTATTTATTTTGACAAAAAACATACAAATGTGTAAAGTGTGACACAAGAATAAAAAACACAAGCGTATACAATACAAACGCATAAAGGTAAACACAAAAACAAAAAAACATGGAACTAATAAAATTAAAACAAAACAAAAGACATAATGAATGAACACACCTTTTTGTCTAAAGCAACCCATTCATTAGTAGAATCATCCGTGACAGTTCCTCCAATAACCATATTCGTAGTTTGTCCAATCCTTCCTTCTGTCTTAGATACCTCTGCAACCATTAACCAATCAAACACAACATTAATAACATTTATTTGAAGCTCTTTTCAAAATTAATTAAATTAAATTAAATCAAATGTGAAGATGGAATTACCTGAAATGGCCTTCAACACAGCTTCTTGAGGAGGACCTTGATCATCGTGAAAAGATGACGACGGTGTATCGTTACGAGAGCAACGAAGAACTCCATTGCCACGGTGAAAGGGACGAGCCTTAATGGTTCTGCAGCGAAATCCTCCTCTTTTGTTCGGATTCAAATTAAAAAGTAAGGGTTTGAATTGGAATTGGAATTGGAATTGTAATGGTTCCACAATCATGGCTGAACGAAGCATGCTCCTGCACGCCATTGTTTTTTTCTGTCTCTTTCTCTCTTCTCTTCTTCGCTTTGTACTCTCTCAAAACACAGATTTTTCGATAAGGAACAAATTGAAATGTCATTACTACCCTTGCCTTTTAGTATTGTTATAAGGCTTTTATTGGCTTTTCAACTCCAATTATGTTATTATTTGACTAAAATATGGTTTTTGTCCTTGCAAATATGTCTCATTTTGGTTTTAGACCCGTAAAAAAAATTGTTGTTTTTAGTTCCTGCAACATATTTTTGTTTTTGTTTCAAAAACAAAATATTTTGGAGGGACCTTTTCTAAAATCAAAAGATTTTGCAAAAAAAAAAGTCTCTGCAAAATCTTTTGATTTTAAAAAAGGTCCTGCAAAAAAAGATTTTGTAAGGACTATTTTTCTAATAAATCAGTTCAGTCATTGAGTGTCACGTGGGTAAATCATCACAAAAGTAGGACCAGAAACCAAAATAAAAGCGTGACATATTTGTAAGGTCCAAAAACAACAAATTTTCATATTTACAAAGACCAAATATTTTAGCCTTATTATTTTCAATTTTAAATGTATATTTTTAATTTTCATGAGATAAAATTATATTTAATTTTTTTTTCTCTTTCCCTTTGTTAATTTTTATCTCTGCGCATGTAACCCTAATTTCAGTTCGGGTTAATTTTCCGATGTACGAATCGGAAAGTAACCGGGAAGATTCAGAGCCAACGGCTTTCAGAAGAGCAGAGAAGAACTACAAACTCTACTACGATAACAATGCTCCATCCAAGAAGAAAAAGTATTTTATTTAATTTAATTTCTTCTAAAAAGTATTTTCACTTTGTTGTTCGTATCAGATCCTAATTGCAATTTTTTTGTTTCCTGACAGGAATAAACAACCCATACCGGTGGACTTAACGGAGGTGCTTGACTTCAGATCAATTCTCGAATGTCATCACCGTAATGGTGAGCTTCCTCAAGGTGTTATCGTTCTTGAAGATAAGTTCAGTTCTCCAGTGTTCTCTTTGCAAAATCGCCCTGGTAATTTTCTCTTTCTTTTGCAACGTGTGGTTTACATGTTCAAAATGCAAGCTATGAAGTTGGAACTAATTAGAGATAGCTGATCGGAAACTAACAAATCACAAGTAGTACATTTTTAACTAACTGAAATAAGTAAACTAAATTGAGAAAGCATTGGTACTTGTAAGTTTTTAGAATCATTTTTGGCTCTTCCAAAAGTGAGTTCAAACATGCACTAACTCAATGCTTATTGTGCAGGCTTTTATTTTATCCCTGCGGCATTAAGCATAGAGAAACAATGTGATTTGATAAAGGAGAGTTTGACTGATTTTCCGCAGCCACCTAACAGAACAAATCATAATGCTATATATGGCCCTATACAAGATTTATTTGTTGCGGCTAACGAAGGGAAAGTTTTGGTTGAAGAGAAATCTCTAATTACTTCGAATGAACCCAGTACTGATTTGAGTTGTAGGGACGGTGAGAAATGGAAGTTTACCACGGAAAAGGAAGCGTCCTTGAGAAAATGCAGATCCGTTTCTGGTTCTTCTTTGCTGCGAAAGTTGCGGTGGAGTACCCTAGGCCTACAGTTTGACTGGTCTAATGTGAGTTATGATTAACCCATCAATTGTTTTTCTGCTGCATTTAGATTTAAATTTTAGTTATATTATTATATCCATATTTTTTTTTAAATAGAATAGCATCATATCAGTCCCCGTGAGCATAGCTCAATTGACAGGGGTATTGCATTATATATGCAGGAGCCGGGGATCGAACCCTGGATTCTCCACTTGTTTACCTTAAAGGTGAAATTCTAGCCATTAGACTACTCGACCAAAATAAAAGAAAATAATAGCATCATATCTACTAATGTATACTATTACATTTTTGCTTTGAAGAATAGTAGTTGGTTACTTGACTCACAATCTACTGCTTAGCATACATCCTTTTTTAGCGAGAGAGGAACCCTCTCTTATGCTTTGTTTGCGAGTTGGGTTTTGGAGGGGAGGGGAAGGAAAGGCTTATGGAGAGGTAAACCCTTGTTTGGGAGTTTTAAAAAAACAAGGAAAGGTTTTGGGGGGTTTTGAAGGGCTTTATTTGTCCAATTTTAAAGTTCCCCTAAAATGGGGGTTTTGGGGGGTTAAACATGCAAATTGACAATTTTACCCTCATAATAATTCAAAATTCCAATTAATTTACAAGATAAATTACAAAATATAACACAATGTATTTATTTTAAGAGAAAAAAAGGTAAAATAGTAAAATTATCACATAACCCCTCGATCTCCTTTCCTTGTTGGTTTCTTTAACTCACAAACAAGGGGAAGGCTTTCCCTCCTTTCTCCCTTCCCTTCCCCTCCTAAGCCTTTCCTTCCCTTCCTTTAAAACTCGCAAACAAAGCCTTAGTTGTGACTTAGATACAAGAAACTTGCACCACTATTCAAATGTATCAATATCCTTGCAGCACGCACACGGCACACCTTGCTTGAACAACAAATTTCTGAGGCGGATGATTCAGCATTGTTATTTAAAGATTGATCAAATATGGCATAAATTTTTTCAGCGAGTAGATACTATTGCTAATAGTAATATGTCAAATTAAAACTGTTTTGGAAATGGTTATTGATATTTAAAGTTGCATCACCTTGATGTGCTTGTTGTTGTATGGAAATCTCTAAATGATTGTGTTTATGTACAGCGAAATTATAACGTGTCTCTCCAACATAACAAAATCCCTGAAGCACTCTGTGAGCTCGCCAAACAATTGGCAAAACCGGCAATGCCTGCTGGTGTTGAATTCCATCCTGAAGCTGCAATAGTAAATTACTTCGCATCAGGTTCGCTTAAAAAAAAAAAATTTGTTTGAATTTTGTGTGTAATTGTTCTATATGTTCTCTTTTCACTCCATTTTTAGTTTAATTTCGATACATGTTAGGGTTCATATGTTTTAAATTTTTGTAAATTTAATGTTGAAAAATTTGAATTGTGTTTTGGAATGATTTTAAAAGCAAATTTAGAAGAATCTATTTTGCTCGACTGTTAAGATATAATTACTTTTGAAGCGTGAATGCCTTTGTGTCCCACGTCAAGAATACATCATTCTCAACATAAAAATTTGAAATTTTTATGGCTCTAAAAATTGTACTCAATTCTCCTGAACATAAAGTGCTCCAATCATGTATGTTATCCAAAGAAGCACTAATAGTAACAAACATTATCTCCTTCTCTAAAAAGATACCTATACATATTAGCGGCTTTTTGAGGACCGATATATTGTGTATGATAGAGCACTATGGCGTAGTTTGATCCATGTAGTCAACCTCATTTAGAGAGAAAAGGCTTGGTTGTTGTTGTTGTTGTTGTATTAGCGGCTTTTTGAACACACAACACCATACAGTTCAGTGAATTACCTCTCACTTTGATGTATATATTAATATTACTGCAGGGGACACACTGGGTGGCCACCTTGATGATATGGAAGCAGATTGGAGTAAGCCCATAGTCAGTTTAAGGTATTATGCTTGTATCTGTGGGCTATCTCGTTTTTTGGTTTCTATATACAAACACATGTAAAGTGAAAGATTTAAGATGTACTAGGACTAAGAATCCTTATTAGTTTCTTGTCCTCGTTGCCTCAGCTTGGGCTGTAAAGCTATTTTTCTTTTGGGAGGAAAATCTAGAGAGGATGCTCCCGTGGCAATGTTTCTTCGAAGTGGTGATGTTGTACTCATGGCTGGAGAAGCAAGGGAATGCTTTCATGGTAAGTATTATACATTAATTTTTTTTACTCTAATCGTTAAATATTTAATGTTTTTAATTTCTGTATTTTATACTTAATTTCTTTAGTACTGTTCAAATCATTTTATCAATCAAAATATTATTTTTAATTTGATTTTATTTTTTGTTTCAAGAAATAACCATAACTATTCGTTACATAAATACTATCTAGTTAAATCATAGCGACTCATATGACTAATTGAGTTCTCATATAATTTAAGATTGAGTTATTAGGGAAGTGGTTGCGGGTATGGTATGAGGTATTGAAATATGAGCATGGCAGTGGGGGGTCGATATTGGGTGAGAAGCTGAGGTTGTGTTCTTCTTGTTGAAAAAAAGTAAACAATGTGGATAAAGGAGTTTGGGGTTTCATGAGGAAAAGCTGAAAGAACACTTTGGTGTTCTGTTTATTCTGTCAAACGTTAAGGCAGCAGTGGTGGCAAATACAAGACAGCAAAAATAAGGTGTGTGGAAGTGGAATTGGAGAAGACGGCTTTACTTGTGGGACAAAAAACTGTTGAATGAAATGCAGCATTAGGACAATGTTCTGTAAGTGGGTCATACAGGCCGGGCCCTTATGAGGGCTCAAGATAGGGTTGTAGTAGATACCTATCAAAAAATATGGCATAAGGCAATACCCATTAAAGGTGGATTGTGTGGTAGCTGTGTTGTAAAATGAGACTGTTGAATACTTTCAGCACTTTGGTGGTTTGATTGGTAGTGGTAGTGACAGAGAGTAATTAAAAATAGATTTGTTGCAGTATGATATGTGTGTGTTTGGGGCTTTGGGCGATGTGGAAAGCAATATGGCGGTTTTCCGGTGCGAAATTGTTTTATTTCAGAGTATCATGGAGCAGGCACAAATGATGGCTTGGACTGGAAGTCTGGAAGATTGTTAAAGATAAAGTCTAAAGAAGGTTGCCATCCATTATTATTTTGGTTCACCAACCCTACTGCTTGTTTTTGTGTCTATAGATAAATATGTATGAATGCTATTATTGCAGAAAAATCGTGATTTGGAAGCGAAAAGTTCAAATGATGATTTAGTAGTTGAATTGAAATTAAGCAGCTGCGGCTTGGTATTGGCTTTATCTGATAAGTTTGCTGTCACCTCTTTCATCGGTGGCACCATTTGTTGCAGAACTATATCATACTGGTAGGAATTGTGTTGTGATCAGACATGTTATTGTGTGGATTGGCTTTAGAGTATGTTGATGGGATGTTAGGAGAGTTTGTTGTCTGAATAGCATTCTGACGCATGTGCATTGCTAAGAGTGGGAGTGTGGAAAGATTAGGAGGTGACTTGCTAGTAACTTGGGTTGAAGTATAGGGTTGCTGGAAAATATTTGCTCCACAGAAACATTCTTATCTTAGTTATAAGGATATGTACTTGCCTTTACTGTTGATCTTGTTGTCAATGTCATTAACTCATTACGCCAATGTTTGCATTTTTTGTTGTTAGACATCTTTCCCAGCCTTAACTTGGCGTGTGCTTTGTGTTATTGTCTTTCAATAACTCTATGCCTTTAAAAAGAAGTGTCTTATGTTTAGCTTCGGTACTCAATTTAACATAGGAAATAGGTCTTATACATGTTGCAAATTTTGTTTAACACTGGAAATCGGTCTTGTACATGTTGCAGGTGTTCCTCGGATCTTCGCTGATAAAGAAAATGCTGAAATAGACCATCTTGAGACACAGTTGACACATGAAGATGATATTTGTTTCCTAAAATATATTCAAACTTCAAGAATCAACATCAATATCAGACAAGTTTTTTGAGTAGTGTTTTCTTCTTTCAAAGTGAAATTTTGTTGAATATATCATTTCTATTTTACAGTGCCTATTGTATAATATCTAGCAAACCTCACGGTAACATCTGCTTATATGTTTGTTTTGTGGCGGGGTTTGCAATTTGTATAACCAATTCAAATTAACAACTTATTGACATCCTGGTGATGATGTCTATCTCCTCTAAGACATGAATACCAAAATAAGACTCAACAATGTGAGAACTTTGCTTACACATGGCACCTTTCTTTGTAGCCATGAGCTGAGCAAAAGGGTGCACACAGACAGATGGCAAGATTAGTAGTAACCGTTTATATTTATCCGCACACATTGCTCATGTAACATGGTATGCCGTGTCGGCAAGTAGTTCGTGATTTTAGACAAACAGTGCTTGAAATTCTGATAAATTTGTCTGTCGTATGGGACAGACAAAATAAACGGTCGCAATATTTATCTGTCACATGGAATGATGGAACTTTCTTCCCTGGTTGAACCGTCTAAATATTGGACAAGTGGGGGAAAAATCTTCCACATGAATCTCGAATTACAATTTTCACTGATTCTAATAAATTTTAAAAAACTAAACTAATTATACTGAATGATTTTTCAAAATTCACTTCTTATTTTAATTAAGAAAAAGTATCACATGCAAAATTAATTTGGTTCCCAAATAATTTTAAAAAATAAAACCTCAATTTTAATGACATATTTTCATATAATTTATTTATTTATAATTGACAATTACGATTACGATCTAAAACATTCCATTATTATTAAGGTCTTACATATGGTACGTATATTGTCTACTTTGGCTTAACTAAACTAAGGTCTTGGATTCGATGAATCTAACCTTTTAAACTATATTGTTTTAGTTTTACGTTAAAAAATACACTGTTTTTATCAATATTAAAAGAGTGTTTGACATTTATTTTTTAATCAAGAAAATGAAAATGATATTAAAGAACGTGTGTGTGAAGTTTTATGTGGCTAAATGCAAAGCACCGTTCTAATTACAGAAGAGAAACCAAACCACAATTGAAAAGAAAAACATCTGCACTAGCCTCCAAACCCCAAACTTGTTACAGCCACCAAACAGAGTTTCGTCAACGTGTACAATTCCACAACCACTTTATTTATTTATATTTCATCTCTTTTATTCCTTCCTTATTCACCACTCCAAATCCAAACAATAATAAAACTCACAAACAAAAAATCTTTATCTCTTCTCTCTTCCTTTACGTTTCCTCAACCATCCTCACTTTATCACAATCTTCATCTTCATCTCCGTTCGTATCTTCGATTCAACCAAATGAGTCCACTCGTAATCAGCCAATTAGCTACCGGTCTAAGCGTCCTAGCTGGAGCGGTTCTCGTTAAATCGGTCATGGACCAAAAACCCATGGCCGGTCCATCATATCCACGATGCCCTAGCTGCAACGGAACCGGTCGAGTCCCTTGCCTCTGCTCACGCTGGTCTGACGGTGATATCGGTTGTAGCACGTGTTCCGGTTCGGGTCGCATGGGTTGCAGCAGTTGTGGTGGGTCCGGTACCGGTCGACCTTTACCTGCTAGAATCACAATTCGGCCGACGAACCGCCCTTCTTAGTTGACCGGTTCGGTCTATAGTTGTTGGTTCTCATCGCAGCTCTGTTTAGCGTTAGTAAAATTTTATACTTGTTTTTTATTTTTATTTTTATATCCCGAATTAATCAATCTTATAGGTGTTTGTGTAATATAAAGTGCAAATTTGACACTTGAAATTGAGAGCAAAAGGGATATTGTTATGTTGTAATTAAATTACTGTAATTAAGAATCTTCATCATCATCATCATAATATAATTTTGATTAATTAAGTGTTTGGATTTTATTGTTTTTGCACTTTCAATAATTTGAATCAAGTAACATGTTGTGATGTGAAACGTTGTACAAAACAAGCAATGTAGTAATGTGTGTGTCTATGATTGGGTTGAAAGTTGAATATAAGTTTGCAATGACGAATGCAAGACAAGTTGCCAAATTGACGATTGAATCCAAAGAGAAAAGTAGTCTTTGCCTTACTGTTACCTAGCTTGACCTAATCAAATTGTACCATATCAGAGGATTGCACAAGTGTGACTTAAAAAGTCATGGTGACTTTGCCAAATATATGCAACTAGATTGTTATACATTTTATTATTAGTAGTGCCTAACACTTAGTTTGTTCAATTTGGTCTTATTAGTGCCGCCTTTGTGTGATGCAATTTGCTGTTTTCCAAATAGGTACTAGTCTAAACTAGACAGGATTCACACTATAGAAATGATTATGTGTGAACATTGATACTTTAGTTCAGGTAAGGTATTTGTGATTGAGTGAGATAGGTTTTCGCAATAAAAATATGATTAAAGTAAAGTATTCTTCGTCCCCGTGAGCTTAGCTCAGTTAGCAGGAACATTGTATAATTTATGCAGGGGCCGGGGTTCGAACCCCGGACACCCCACTTCTCCATATTTAATTGTGTGAGTCTCTAGCCACTAGGCTACTAGACAAAAAAAGTAAAATATTCTTCTGCAGCTTGATATCATGCTAAGGAACGGTTTGGATCAACATTGGAGTTGCTCAATTCATTTCGGATATGTTTTGAAGTTTAAAAACGATTTCAAAGTAATTTTGCACAGAAGCCATAAATATTGCTCTTTTCTAATAATGTCATAAAACATTAGAGTCTTTTAATTAATACCAGGAAAAACATTAGAGTCTTAAACCTCCGTAGTGACTCCAGTGTATCTCCACAAGACCACAACTTAGTCTTTTAGACCCATTGAATTAACAATACTCATTGATTGGTGCACATTTTGCACATGTTTTAATCGTTTCTTTTATACCTGTTCATTTTGAGGTTCTCCGTAGTTGACTTGTTTTGTGATGAGCATGTTAGATGTTGTAGTTGACTATTACTACTATCAAAGTAATACTATATCGGTTATTGACTTTCGTACATATAAAATGCAAGTCGACTTTTAGAAAACCAATAAGGATTTTCGTTTATAAAATGCAAGTCGACCCTATGCTAGCTAGAATTAAGTAAGTGGTAACAAAGTTAAAAGATCGTTTGCATAGTCTGTAATATTGTTTACTGTTACTACAAATTGTTTGTATCTGTTTGAAGTTAAATCAATACTGAATTTTCTCAATTGTTTGTCTCTCATGACTTAGAAATCTCTCTCTAAATTTGTCCCTTCCAACTCATTTTTTATTCAAGGTCTGGATTCTACTATTGATTCACATCACTTGAGGGGATTATTCTCGTTTAAGTCCAACATTAAATTCAAAGCACATGTGTGTTAACAAATAGATTAGTGACCAAGCCCATTGATTTTTAATGCGATATTTGTTAGCTTATGATCTAACTTGCAGATTAGCTGCAGAAAAGCAACTAGGTTCTCAACTCTGAATCAATGCTATATTCTGAATAGCCATCAATGATTACAAAACATACATCTAATTTAATAATTTACACCTCTCTTTATCATAGTACAAACATGTTTATAGTTGTAATTTCTATACATACTCCAATACCAAGCTACCTTGGTTAAAGCCATGCTGTCAATGTTGAGCTATCTTTATCATACGAGCATGTTTATAGTTTTTACTTAAGGTTGTTTATCCAGTTTCCACAAAGAAATCCACCTTCTTTCACACCATTTTTCCCTCCTTTCCTTTCATTCATTACACGTTGGTTTGTCAATGCTTTTGCAGCCTCACCTTCCATCATTCTGCTTCATCATTGTCACAGTTTTTAAATGTCGAACCGGTTGAATCTAAAAATTCTTTTTTTATTTTTTATTTTTTTACATATTGTTTAGAATTTTTTTAAACATGAAAAATTCATATCAATTTTTCAAAAAGTGGAAAATTGAGAACATTAAAATCAACACTTCTTTTTTCAAAATTTGTGGCAATTCTGAAAAGAGTACAAAATTTAGGAAATATGGGTTGCCTTAAGGTAATACTAATTGTTAGTGAGTTTGTGGCTTCTCAAAATACTTGGGGGTGTACAGTGCTTGGGTGGGGGAGGTTTTAGTGAAGTTAAAACTTGGAAGGTTTGAAGTTGGCTCAATGTTGAGGCCACATGTTGATTCAAGCATCACATCGTGAGTACTCTTTTAGCTGGTAAAGGTGGATCATTAGCGAGTTGAGTATGTTATGTTAGTCATTAAAAGTAACTAGATCTAAATTGAGAGGTCTGAATTACACATTCATACAAAGAAGCTAATTCATTTGCAAATACTTTGGCAAACTTGATTTGTAAAAATGACTATTCTTTGATTTTATATGAGTCATGTCCGGTTTAGGTTAGATCAATTTACTTAGCTGACTTTGTTGGAGTCTTTATTTCTCGCTCAATCGAACGTTAGGTTCTTTCTTTCTTCTAAGCTTTGTCTCTCTTGTAATCCAAACAGAAAAGTCCACTTTGATATATACAAGACATCCGACCAAACATATTGTTGAAGTCTAATGCAAATTTTAAGAACAGACATTTTTATGATCGCGATAATATTTTAGAAAATTTACTATATTTTTTAGTCCTCTCAGATATTTTACAGTATAATACGTTTCATTAAGTTATTCAAATTGATTTTGTTTAATTTTATTTCAATCAATAATAACATCCATTGTTTTAATCTTTGTTGAAATAATATTTATATAGACGACTTTATCAATTTTAGTTTACAAGATAGCATAATATAGAAGTTCATGGACTCATTTTTTTTATAAAAAAAAAAAAAAAAAAAGTTCATGGACTCACGGCATAACTATAAATATTTTTTTATATTTATTTGTTGTCTAAGACATTGTCTTGGACTCTTGGTGATGTATTAGAAAATTGCTCTTCTTCCAACAAAAAATGTTCACTCTTATACAAATTGATCAAAATATTTTCACGTGAGTTAACTCATGTTTGGTAAGCTGAAGTATAACATGTGTAAGTTAACTCACGTTGGGTTATAACTTATGTGAGTTAACTCACGCTGAGTTATAATAACCTACGTGAGTTAACTCACACTGACTTAAGTCAGATAGCGAGTGTGACTTATGTAATGTTGCGTGTAACACATGCGTGAGTTAACTCACGCGGAAATATTTTGGATAGTTGAATTAGGAATGAGCGAAACTTGATGGGAGAAGAGCAGTTTTCTTTTATCTTTGGAATGACCTTGGATCAAGACCGAATTTGATCCATGCGACTTACATGTTTCTTAAAATCAATTAATTTTTATAGAATTAATGCATATCCATTAAATTACTAACTTGCTTGCTCGCTCACAAAAAACTTACTTTCTTAAAAAAATTAAATTATTAGTTTATAGGTAAACTGAATATGATTCTGAGTTTCAAACCTTTGAAAAGCAATCAAATTTATTCCTGTAATATTATTGCTGTTATTGATACCCCTCCCTTTTTTCCTTTCCGCTTTTGCTCTTTATTCTTGGGTACAAATACTAAGCCCAAGTTGTTACCCCGGTTCCTCATTTCTTACGTAGAAACTAGGTAGGACCCATGATCTCAACCATGTCTAGGCCCATCATTAATTATAAATGACATACTCTATGAGTTAATTTCTGTCCTAAAATGAAAAAAAAGAACATGAATAAATCAAAAGAAAGTACCATTAAACTTACATTAGATCCTCTTTTTTATGGGAGTAATTCATTTTGTTGAGAGAAAAACTCAAATGATAAAATTGTGGTATTATTTTTGAGGTAATCATATTTTAATATTATTTTGTTGTTGATTTCTCTACAAATAGAACCCTTCGATACGAGAGATGATCATAAACCTAAATGATTTTTCTTCTTCTGGATTTACTCATTTTTTGTTACCTTTTTATTTCATAGGTTTTTTTTGTTAGAGATCATTCTATTCAAAATATGCGGTCATTAAAGATGGTTATCATCTTAGTGCAATTTTGTTGTCTCTCACGTCGTGTGAGTCTAATCCCTCTTCTAAATTGTAATTTTTCAGATGACTTTCAGGATTGTTGATTGACCCTACAAATTAACATAAGTCTTTTCAGCGTGTTTTGTCCTCGTCGGCATGCTTTTTGGAAAACTTTCTAGAATGTCATCCATCTCAAAATCGTTCCAAGTCAAGCATGCTTAACTATGGAGTTCATATGGAATGGGCTACCAAAAACAAGATACATTTTGTTGGTATAGGTAGTACCTGTAACACCCCGTTTTCCCAACATAAAAATTTTCTTTAAAAAGATAGTCATGCATCCGAGTAAGCACATAAACAGGGCATCGCATTTCATAGTCATCTCATAGTAATGAATAAATAATCATTTATTCCCTCAGAAAAATAGTCATAAATAATACTCAAATTATGCAGCGGAATTCATAAAAAGTCATCACAAAAGTCATTGGCACGCAGGCCTCATCAACGTCTTATTAAAAATCTTCAGAGTAAACGTAATCATATAAAATAGCATAATACGCAAGGAACAGAGAAATGAAAGAAGATCCCCCATCCCGTTACGTATCAGAGCACCTAGACTCAACTGCAGAAAGCCTCACACGTCTGCACCTAATCTTGGTTACCTGCACTTGCCCACAAGGCGGCAATTCCAGCAGAAGGGGTGAGATTCACAAATAATCATATTAAACATGTAATTAAATAATCACAATTCAACAACCAAACATAATTCAACATATCGCAGATAAACATCTAGCATTTAGAACATCAACATAAGCAACACATCATTTAGCATCGTCATAATCAACATCATAAACATCTTAGACGACTCGACTCGACATCATCACTTGACTATGCAACCCTACGTCTTATATGCATGTGGTACCAATCCAGGGCATGAGCCCTCGTCGCTGTGAGCATAAATATACTCCAAGGCATAAGCCCTCGTCGCTGGTGAGCAAAGCTCTAGGGCATAAGCCCTCGTCGCTGATGAGTAAAAACTCCAGGGCATAAGCCCCCATCATAGAATGAGTATGCATGAGACTCAACACTTTTAACTTAAACAAGTTAGCGTCTTAATCGTCGCAAAACATCTTAATCATCAAGGACTGACACATGCAGCAACTATACATACATAGACAGCAACATGGCAACAAGTACTTCATAAGGTATAACATTAATATGGCAAACATCGCATGTAATTCAAGCATTCATCACTTATTCAATTCATATACCACATATAGGCTTCATGTAATCATCACAAGCAGTTTCAAACAACATGTATCATCATCACAGATTACGTTAAACATCATAAAAAGTCTCATAAACTACCCAAGGGTCATCTCCCAAGGTCATATGCGACTACAGGTCGCAAACAGAACAGGTTGGAAAAATCTGCCATAACTCGCTATGGCGAGTGGGATTGCTCGCCTCGCGAGTAACTACAGGTCCTGCTCGCTATGGCGAGTTGGGATTGCTCGCCTCGCGAGCCCTAGGGGACTGCTCGCTATGGCGAGCTGGGTTGCTCGCCTCGCGAGCGATCTAGGTCTGCTCGCCACGGCGAGTTGCATAGCTCGCCTAGGCGAGCGATGAACAGACTGCTACGGGTTCTGCGAAAATCACACAAAAGGGTCCCAAATTCATCATCTAAACCGTCTAAACTCTCAGAAATGACATCAGTATGAATAATCTACGTTCTGTACACAATCTAAACATCTATTCTACAGCTTTATGGCTTAATTCAAGGTTTTTCTCAATCTTAACCTAATTTCAAATTCTCACAAAACTCAATCCTATGTTGTTAATCGAGATTAGATGAACTACAGATCAATATAATTAAGTGTTAGGCTCACCCTTACCTAGTAATAGCAGAAATCGCAGCCCTTTTTCTCTTCTCCCTTCACGCAGTCGTTTCTCCCTTTTTCCAAAAATCTGACAACGCGTATAATGACTTCTAACCCTAGTTTCCCTTTATATACTCCCAACAAATCTTATCTTATTTACTCTTTCTCCCACATAACTCTCTAAAATCTAAAACTAACCCACAACTAAATATTTTATTTTATTTTCAAATCTTATTTTATTAAACAATAAAATAAGTCACCACGTCACATAAAATCATATTAAATCTCCATTCAACGTCGCATAATATATTAATAAATATATATCAACTTCTCAAATAAATCAAATAATTAAATAATCAAAACGGGCGTTACAGTACCAAACAATTCTTATAAGTCTTCCTTTAATCATATAGTCTCATACCTGCACGACTTAGGAAACCCTCTCATTCTAATGTGAACTCGGTTCGCCTATAACTTGTTGAAAGCCACTCATTGCCATGACTTGTGCAACGACGATCACTCCCTGCTCTCGTTGACCTCGGTCATTACATGCCCACCGACGATCACTCCCCGCTTTCGTCGTCGGTGTGTTGAGAAAGGTCTGCTCTAGCACGGCTTGTAACATCCTAGACGACTTTCAGGATTGCTGATTGACCCTACAAACTAAGACGAGTCTTTTTAGCATGTTTTGTCCTCACTCGCATGCTTTCCGAAAAACTTTTCAGAAAGTCACTCATCCCAAAATTGCTCCAAGTCAAACACACTTAAATGTAAAGTTCTTATCGAATGGGCTATCAAAAAGAAGATGGATCTTGTTGGTATACTCTCTTCGGTCACATTTATAAGCAAAAAATGACTTTTTAGGTACATTGAATAACTAATGTAGCAGGACACATTTATGGGTTAGATACATTAATTATTGGATGTACCTAAAAAATTGTGACCGGAGGGAGTATGTAGTACTAAATAATTCTTATATGCTTTCCTTTACCATGTAGTCTCATGCACATGCATGGTTTAAAGAACTTCTCATTCCAAAGTGGATTCGGCTCTCTTAAAAGTTGTCTGAAGCTACTCATTATCGTGTCATGCACACTGACGATCACTCCTCATCCTCATCGGTCTAATATGTTACATAAACCCAACCTCAATTAGTTTTTTCTTGATTAAGAAGTTTATTAAACAAATAAAAAAAATATAAACTTCATACTTTTTTTGTCATAATAATTCTTATATGCTTTCCTTTACCGTGCAGTCTTATGCATGCACCGTTTAAAGAATCATTCTAAAGCGGATTCGGCTCTCTTAAAAGTTGTCTGAAACCGCTCATTATCGTGTCGTGTACACCGACGACCACCCCTCATCCTCATCGGTTTAATATGTTACATAAAGTCATAAACCCAACCTCTATTAGTTTTTTCTTGATTAAGAAGTTTATTAAACAAATAAAAAAATATAAACTTCATACTTTTTTGTCATAATACTTGGCACCAAAAGCTACCAATATTAGTGCATCATCATATTAAAATAGTGGTAGGGAATGTTGTAAAGATCTGCCACAAACGCATTCTTATCTCTCTGTTTTGAGGCAAAATCATATCTTCCATAGATATCACTGTAAAGTGGGTTAAAAATCAGGCCCACAACCACACATTCCTTGTCCTTCTTTATACATAGGGCCATAGTAGAGAATCACATTCTAGTCTCTTTGTTTTACTATGCAAATCCGTATACTTTCGAATCCGTACATCGTCCATGGGAATTAAGATTTTTTATTGTATGATTTGGTTTTAAAATGTTACACATAGCCTTTATGCACACCACATAATGAAATATCTGAAATGAGAAAAAATAATCGATGACAAATCCAACATAGGGTCCAATTTGATAAGAATTATCAACCACAAATTGCTTAGCAGTAAAGAACCGACCAGGAGAAGTGTTTTGGAGGAAAAATAGTCCTTTTAAGGAAGCAAACGGTGGTTAACAATGATAGATAAATCTCTCTATTGCAATTAGTAAATGTTTGAGGTCTACCAACATTATCAAAGCCGTCATGATAATAGATTGTATTTAGCTAACAATCCTTATAAAGAGATCATGATTTTGATTTCTTTGTTTTGCCTTTTTCATGCAAGCATGTGCTAGCAATTAGTGCGGCTATTATGACTTAAAAGAACTATGTTACCAATTTCCTAATTATGTCTCTTGTGAATTATAGCATATATCTCAAAATCTCCTTCACTTACACTTTATCTCAATTATGGATAACCACTTATATAGTGATCAATGTGGGGTATCTAAGTTTTCCACAAACATATCCATTTTATTCCACTCATGCATACATTGATTAGTCCTATTCTTTTTCCTTGTTAGTTGCGGAGTCAACAAGCGAAGGAGTGGTCTCATTGAAATCATTGACTTGTGTGTGATAAAGAAAGAACAATACTATCACTTAGTAATAGTGAACCATTTATTTGATTCTGAAAGTACTAAAATTATGCAACATTCACCAATAGGGCATCCAAACCTCTAAAAAGCTGATATTATTTTGTTGGCTTGTTGGTAGTTTGGGCCCCTCAAAAAATTATCATTCTGTTTTTTCAGTTTGTGTTTTTACGGTACATAACAATGTCACATGCTTGTAGGGGCAAAATTGCAACCAAAGATTAGTAAAGATTTTACGGCTATTAAGATGTGATAGTGAGGTCAATTCCAATTCCAATAATGAAAATATTCCAAGTTAGTGAGTACAATGCAAGGATGTCGAAAATTGGATACTATGACTTTGTAATTTGTTCCTCAATTTGTGGACACAGTTGCTCTGATCTGATTACCTAAACCATACCCTCTGTCATACACTTAGTTTGCTTGTTTTGGATGTGGGAGCAATTTTTGGTAGTGTTAGTGGTTCTTTGTGAAAAAAATCTTTAAATTAAGATTAGACTAACCAAAATTTTAGATAGTGTTATTATAAACTCTAGTGAGACGAATTACATTGACAAATTCGAAGTCTTTTTGAATGACACTCACACCTCTTTTAGTTTTTAAAATGCACTTTCTTTCGAGTGAGAGCATTGTTGAGGTGAGTGTTTTTTTAAAACTAGATAGGATGTGAGTGTCTTTAAAGAGGCATTGTGAAAAAAAAATTCTCTCTGTTTAATACATTTTTTTCATGTTTACGATTACATATATGATACATGACTTAAGTGGTTGACAGTGAATGATTAAATAGAGCTAAAATATTTCTGATGCCATTTTAAAATTTGAATTAAACCCAACGCAATTTATTTTAAAAGTTCATAATAGCACACTATTTTTTACTGGATTAAGAGCACAATTTAAAGCTATTATACCTAGTCAAAATTGCTAAAGAAAAACCCCTCCCCAAATTTATTCATCAAATCAATTAAAAAATGAAAAATTGATTTTCTTTTTACAAAGTAAACAGACTTAAGCATATAGCTTTCTACTTGTTTGTGATCCCAAATTCTAGCATGACATTGAGGTAAAAACAGATTAGTGCGGCTGCTTATAAACTTTTTAATTATTGAGGTCCAGAACCGAAAAAATAAATTCAATCATTTGCACAAATGCAACTTTTGCCACAAGTATTGGGGTCCAACAAAAGAGAATCCAAACTGAAGTGATCATCTTCCTTACACATCAAGCAGGCAACCGATTCAATCAAATAATGAAATAATGTTTGAAGTCAACTCTAGCAATTACCTTCAAAGAGGTTGTTAATCAAAGCATTTAAAAAACTTTTATTCTGTATTTATGCATAGACTATGCTCTATATTTTTTAATGGCATAACATACACTGATGCCTTTCTTGATATAATATGGCTCATATACATATACGTCATCAGTTTTTTTAAGAAACCAAAATGAGTATATTATTGTGGAATTTATCTCTTCTCCGTTACATGTCACATACAAATTTGATTTTGTCAACAAATGTCGGATCAATTGTTAAGGATACAAAAATAGAAATAATTGATAAATTTTAGGTAAAAAAATTACCTTTTAAATTTTTAATGCACTAAAAGCATCATTTTCAAGACAATTTTTTTTTAAAAATAAACAATCATTTTTAGAAATTTCCATAATGTTTAGAAATTAATACTACACTACATATATAAATAAGGGTAGAAAAGGAAAAAGAGAGCTAATTATGCTCTGTCTTGGTTGTAGCAAATTGGACAAAAGAGACACATATAAAGGAACAGAGGGAGTATTAATATTAAAGTTAACCCAAGATTATTTAGATGAGATACTAGTCTCATAAAAAAGTGAAGTTGAGATAAGTTGATGCGTAGAATAGATGTTTAAAAATACGAATTGTTCAAATATCATTGTTAATATAATAATTTAAAATCTGTTATTTTTATCCAAAAAAGAAAAGTGTTTTTCATGTCATAGAATATTGAGGTTACTTCCTCTAAAAAAAAAAATGGAGGTTACTTATATAGATACGCATCATTTTGATATAGTACCATATTGTAATTATGATGATCAACAAATAGCGTACACCATTAACAATGTTTCAAAAAAAAAAAAATAGCGTACACCATTATTACTTATTATAAAGGCAGAGAACATGTAGAAGTTGAAATCTCTCAAAAAAATGTAGAAATTGAAATATTTAAACTAACGGTCAATTACTTAAGCAAAGCAAATGTACATATAATACCTTATTTCTTTTTTTGCAAAGATTTATAATATCTCATTTCATATTTGATTTTATGATTCATATCATTATTATAGTTGTATTATTCGTTTTTTTAAATAATCAAGACAAATATAGTAGATAAACAAGCTGCTACAGCCCACGAGGTGCCACAACATATCAAAAGTCTGAACAAGGAAAGTGTGTAAATGCAGGGCCGTATCTGAGGCAGGGCGAAGATGGCGACCGCTTTAGACCTCAAAAAATAAGTATGAAATTTGGGTTCCATTTTTTTTCTCAAGAGTCTATTAGGCCCTAAAAAAATTGTTTAGTTCTTTGTATCAAATTTGATGTTTGTATATATTTATTAGTTAAGACCCAAATTACAAGTTCGCCCTAGGTCACCAAAATCTCATAAACGACCCTATGTAAATGCAACATCACATACATAGCAAAATAAAGAAGAAGACAAATTTATGAAGTTTTTTTTTATGTAAGTTATAACAATATATAGCTGAATAATAATCACAATGTTGAAGGAAACTATGGAAGACCATATTAGGTTGTTGTGTTTAAATGGACAAAAATCATATTATTAACCCTAGTAATTAGAATAAAAACTGTATATATTATAAACAAATATGGCTTTAGGAACCGAAATTTGAAATTGTCTTTGATTGCTAGTGACTGATGTATATATAATTAGGATAAGATACCGACCAAACATCATAATTTTGATTGTCTATATGAAGCTAAAGATGCAACTATTGTTTACAAAGAAAACGTAATCCTCCCATCTAATTTTATCTCTTCTACGGTGTAAAGGTATGTTGGTCTTTTGGACGGCCATGTATCATCGTCATTTTTTTAAAGGATGAAATCGTCATGTTTATTGTCTGTTATTTGATGTCTACATTCATACACCAATACTACACTCACCATTACGGAATTTTGGATTATTAATTGATATCTTAAACAAGTTTGTTACTGCCAAACAAAACTTAATTATTAATTTTTTGAGAAAACGTTACTTAATTAATTAGCAAAAAACATGCGAAATTCATTTTTTAATTGCACTTCGTTTTCTTTTGACATATACTTTGGAGTTTGGAGGCATAATTAAATAGAATGCAGTACTGAGGGATAACGTATTACGTATAACTTGTGAACAAAGATGCATGCATATACACTATTGATATATCATGCATGAGCAAAGAGCCGGGCATTAGATGGAAAATAGATGTTGAGCAAAATAAAAGTGAGGGGACTATTACATATTGTCTTAAGATTTTTTTGGTGAAATATGATGTTTAATTTTATTTGTATGTTTGTTTAAAGTCTAATGTGATGATCTCTTAGATGTGATGAGTCACCGAACTCTCTCATGATCTGATGCACACTTGGATTGATTTTGAGGCAAAAAATCATTTTATTATGTTAGTATATAAATGAGATGACTCTTATATCTAAGACGAATTCTTAATGACAAATAGAAAAAAATCATAAAAAATTGTTGTTTCCCCTTTTACATGTTCGACTTGATTGATAAAAATTGATTTAGTTCAAAACTCAATTGAAGTTTGTGATTCAATTCAAGCATATTAAACCCAGGTCATATTACGGGTTGGAGTAGGTCTGATCGATTAACACTCAATACGAAAAATATATTTAAGCGAATGTGTGTTCTCATTACTAATATTTTCATGGAGATGAGATTTTCTATTGACTTAACGTTTTTCATGAAATTTTGGCTCTATATTTATTTTTATAGTGTCAACATATTTTCATAATAACAATCTCTTAAATAATCCATCCGGTCTTTATTATAAAAAAAAAAAACAAAATAAAAAAACATTAAAACCAATGCAATTATTAATTAATATAACTTTTTGAATATTTTTACAAATTTATCATTATAAACAATTGTGAAACATTAAATACACTCACTAATATTAAAAAGAGAATCCTTTTAAAAAAAATATTAAAAAGAGAATCATTAAATAAGGGTAGAAAAGTCTTTTAAATAATAACTACATCTTGAAAGTTATGACATTCTCAGCACGGGTACAGTAAACGTTTAGTATTTGTAAACCAACATTAAACATTAATAAGATTTTATATAGATGTAATATAATTATTGAGATATAAATCATTTGAGAAACTTATAAAACTTGTTTTTGATGCAATTGTAATATCTTGGACCTGATAATGTATTAAGTAAAAGGCAAAGATATACATATCAATAACATAAAATAGTATATAAAAATAAATTTACTAAATAAATGGTTAATAACCAAATTAATATAGATAAAATAACGTAATGAATATTATGAAAAGAGTATGAAATTAGTCAAAATATGTGTATTGTTAGTATTTTGTCGTTATAGTTACAATTGAAATGACGGTCAAAGTGAATGTGTTTTGCAGGGTTGAATTCTTAACGAGGTATCTACAATATGAGAACTAAAAACTAAAATCCATAACATAAGTTTGAACATGGTATTCAATTTCGATTTATATAACTTTACTGTGTATATTGCAGTTACAAATAATTTGTAAAAAATGTGTGTTTAGGTTATGAATAAATAAGACAACATAGTAGACCCCACACGAATGTAAGTTGGATCGTAGAAAAGTCTTTTAAATAATAACTACATCTTAAAAGTTATGACATTCTCTTATAAATATGACCAATTTTATTTTTTTTCAAAAAATTTCTTATAACAAGGAATTGAGGGGAGTAAGTGATAATAATACGTCTTAAATATTAGTATATATGTACTGAATAAAATATTTTTTAGGGACCTAAGGCCATGCCCTTATTTGCCTTGCCTTGTAAATGGCCCTGGAATTGAAAAGTTGTGATTGTGAAAGCCAAGCACTGTAATGATGTCTTGGTAAAACATGAAATTCCTCTAATAACTGACCACAGTGGCCATGGTGTAGAATTTGTCGCAGTTCAAATATGAAAGCACAGATATACTATCATATCAACTTGTTCTTTTTTAACTCTGTTGAATGGCTGTTAATACTTGATTCATAAGACAATTGTGGTGAGATTAACTTCACTTACCATTCACGTAATGAGTGTCCCAAGACATGCCAGCACTGAGAAATTCATCTCACCACATGTGAAGAATTAGTCCTGCCAAATTAATAGTAGAATTTCAGATTCTTAATTTTAAGGAAGCCTCAAATTTTCACCTGTCGTTATACATTGTCTTTTGAATTTTCAATTGAATATTAATGATGAGGGTTAAAACTAAAAGTGAAACATTATAACATCAACGGAGTTGGATCCAGCAGAATCGTATAGACTCATAAAACACCGCAAAGCAAAGTTGAAACCCCCGTCTTATAAAAAATATTCACATTTAGTATACAACGCGTCACAAATTTTTTTATCTTCTTTAAGAAAAAATATCAAAAATAAAACAAATGTAAAGCATTATTAAATTATTAATGGGTGCAGGTAGCACCAAAAGCTAAACTTTATTTATCCGACTTTTTGACCAACTAATTCTCAGACAATTTTTGTTGTTGTTAATTTCATTTTGTTGTTACCTCTTCATTAAAAAGAGTATACTTTATGAAAGTAGCAACTAGAAATGTTGCAATACCATATATAGAATAATTCAAAGTGAAAAGGAACAAAGAATGTTTAGATGGCTTGAAAATCACTCAAAACAAAGGGCCAGCACATGAGTGGGATATTTGCTCGATAAAGGAGACCCAAAACAGAAGCTAAATGCGTTAAGCAACATCATAACAACAACAAAAACATTGGTTCCCTCTCCTTAATCACATTACGCTAAAATTTCACATATTTCAATTACTCATATTAGTAATTTATTGATGGTATAGTATATATTCAGGAATGAGAATGAGATAAATTTACGTTACCAGAATCAGCTGCCATCACGTTTTAATTCATCCATTTCAGTACATTATTATATTAACAATGAGTAATTGCCCTCCCGTGAAGGTTTCATTTGGTTATCTCATTGTAGTTTATCTTGCTTTTCTTCAATTGTAATTAATGTGTTTGCGTTGAATAGAGAACTTGGATAAGTACTGATGAGTAGTATTTTATTTTACAAGAAATAGTGTGATAAAAAGAATTTTGTTGGATATAGTGTATAGATTTTTTTTTAATACAAGATAGGTATATAGATGCTTCTAAATGGAGTATAAGTAAAAGTCACAATTTGAAGGAAAGGAATAGTAGAATTTTCGACACACACAGAAGTTCAGCTTTCTCAATTGTAAAATAAAGTTAAGCTCCAATTTTATTGATGGTTGAAGGCAAAACATCCTAATTTTACTTGTGATTATTATGCTTGGTGGCTTAATCTCTTATTATATATGGGATATACTATGTAGCTTTTCTTGTTTTAATTTTTCTCTATTCCTTCCATGTCTTTTCTATTTTGTCTTCATAAATAACTTTTGATGTTCTTCTTCAGTACATCTTACGTTGAGTAGAACTTTTGGCGGTATAATATATTTTGTTTTCGCGTTTTAAAAAAAAAAAAAGTAAAGTCATGTCTTGGATGTAAAAGTGAACGTCTAATTTCATAGTATAATTGAAAGGATCTATAAATTTAATGTCTAAAGTTTTGGTTGAGCATGTGATATCAAACTCATGTGATGTTTCTTGTGCTTCACTTATAACCCAACAATAAATTCTACATGTCTAGTTGCCCAAACCCAAATGATGACTCTCATGTTTCCTTAATTAACAATTTTTTTTAGGGATTTAGTGGCTAGAATTCACCTTTTTAAAGTGAAAAAATAGGGTGTTTGAGGTTCGAACCTTGACTTATACATATAACAATGCATTGCCCCTGCTAACTGAACTATGCTCATAGGTCGGCGGCAAGTTTTTATTCAACACTGATTAAAACTGTATTTGTTTATAAAATAATTAAAAGAGCATTTGAGTGCCATAACCGTGATTAGGGCTTTTATTTTTAGAGGAATATTTGGTAAGGGTTAGTCACCGAATATGTATGTGTTGCGAAACAATTTCACAATTATCAAACTTAATTTACTCACACGAGCATAATTAATTGACACAAACTCATTTTATAATGTGTTGATAAATGGACTGCAGCTTTTTGTTTGTTTGTTTGTGGTATTGTTAAAACCAGTTTTTTAATTGTTACTTCAATTAATTTATATTATTGCAAATTGAGACTCGGAAACAAGTCATGGACAATGTAACTTTTTCTATACTCTATGGTTTAAAGAGTAGCTATGAAAATGAAGTTAGATAATTTTTAAGTGGTCAAGCATGTCATGCTATTTGTTTTCTCATGTTCTTCTGGTAGATGAATTTGGGATTAGCTAGCCTCCCCACCACTCACAATAATGCGCTCACGTATGAGACTGAGATTTGAAATGCAATGATTTGAGTTTCACATTTCCACCCACTCATCCATCATCTTTACATTAGCCCAATCTTTTTTTAGGTAAAAATGTAAAATTCTTGTTGACTTGTATTGATATATCATATATCAGAAGTTGTACCATCTAGCTTCAATTCCAACTTTCTAAAATGAAATGAATAAGGTGCAAGTTCGGATATTATTGAGTTGATTTTATAAAATTGATAATACTTAAAAGTGAGTTTTTTTATGTAATATTTAAAAGTGAGTTAAATATAAAATAGTTTATGTTTGGTACAAATGTATTAAACAATAAACTTTAATATAAAAATTAAGTTATACTTTAGCTTAAAAAATTTAAATGCAAAATCAATTATAATTTAAAGCAATTAAGCTTAATAAGCAAGTTCCAACTAGCAACGTGCCACAGAAAAATCGTCTGGAACAGTCAATAGTTATTAGGTACTGTTTGGCCTAAAGCAGAACCAAAAAAAAGTCATGGGTTTATAATTAGTAGGGTCAGTGGTCACATTCAGTTTGGGGACAGCCGGTTCCAACTTCGAAGTTCGGCTAGATTTAAGGCTTCTTTTTTGTTTTATTTATTTTACTTTTTTTCTAAAAATATTCTATATATGAATTTTCTTATTTGGATGTTATGACATGAAATAGGTAAAAGTTTAGAGGTGTTGCTGGTGAGTATCATCAGGAGTAAGCGCACTCTTAAGAATCTTTAGTTAAGAAAATGTTTATTAAAAAAGTTAAAGAGTTTGATTTTTAATGGATTGATTTCATCAATTTTGAGAAATATTTACTATTTAAGGTTATTAAAGAAATTTTTTTATGTTACTCGTTAGCATTTTTCAAAATTTAAAGTTCTATGCTTGAAATACATTATATCATATGTTTATTTTTTAAGTTTGAATCATACTTTTTGAAAGCTTGATATAGTTTAGGGTACTAGTTAAGGGATTTATAAGATTCATATGGATAAAGTTAATTTTTAAATTTTTAATGTGTTGAATGCATCATTTTCAACATAAAATTTTCTCTTTAAACCTCTTAACAAACGCCCCAAGGGCACTTGTTAACATTTTTTTTTTTTTATATATGTTTCCCTTCTGTTTTTTAAGAGCAGTTGTCCATAATAAGTCGAAATTTGGTCGAGAGATAAATATAGTCAGATCAATAATTGTTTTACTTAGGAATCGAATTCGAGTTCTTCTGAACCATTCGTTCTTTGGTGAAACTCATTAATCATTTGAGCTTAATTGTTTGGTTGAAAACCTTATATAGTTAGTTTGTTAGCATGTTTAAAATCATATTTTTCTTATATATTAAATTTCCTTTTGATATTTAACATGACGCTTTATAAAATTCGACTATATATAACATCACATTTCACCTCTAGTTTATACTCCCTCCTCTATTTTATAATGACTGTCACTTTAGCCAAAAAAATTTGTTTTAAAATAAATGTTATTTTACATTTTCAATACAACTTTAATTTTTTTTTTCCAAACTTTACCTTTAATAAATACTCAAACTTTTATCTCATACAATTTTCAATGCAATTTTAAATTTGTATTTTTCTTGAGGCAACTTTGAATAGATGGTGATGTGATGACGTTAAATTCGAACTCGATGGTTCATATTGCATTTAGATGTCATTATTTCATTGTAATCCTGACTCGTGAGAGAGGTCCATGTCATGGTCCTTATAGACCCTTTAGGAAGGATACTCATAACCTATAAAAGGTTGGGCCGTGACACAATCAGGAAAACTTCAATTAGTGTTGTGTTTGTCCTGCTTTAAGGTAAAAACTACTTAATTTTTAGTCAATTTTGTATGGAAAGAAGAACCATAAATAAATTTACAAAATTATCCTTCATTATTATTGATATGAGAAAGAAAAATTAAAAGAATTAAAAGTAGAAAAGGTAATAAATAGGAAATGGTCTTTACCAAAAACTAAAAAAAGTATAGGATATGAGAAAAAATATGCATTAATGTTTTGCTAGTATATTATAAATTGACTTATAACTTATGACAATTTTATTTTTGAACAAAACAATTTATAATTTGTGACGAAATAAATACACCCCAAAGACACACACTTGTTGTTACCGTAAACGCCACCAAGGTTAGACCACCTCAGCAAATAATCAAACATTGTTCACTTACCATGCACGTAAAGTTGAAGGGAAGCAGGGAGCAGTAATTTGTCCCAACACTGGGACGCATAACACGACCTACTTCTACCCCTTGCTTGCACGGTCAATTGAGTGAGAATATATCAATCCAGTTGAATTTGGCAAACAAAATTAACCCTTTTTCTCTATTATTGCATAATTCAAGTTCAAGGGTCAGAATTTTATCAGGGCATGTTTCTGCAATTTGAAGAATTTAGTTTGAAATGTGATGCTTGAATTTATTCAGTGATTGCCTCGTACACCGTCCTATTACCCATAAGAAGGGCAAAAATAATTACTAATGAATTTAACATAAAAAAGTTTTAGTACTTTGTAGCAATGAATTGTCCATTCATTTCAATTTCAGCTTTAAACCGGCAAAGACGACAAATAAACAATTAATATGATAATGATATTTGCTAAGTTCCAAATTTCAATACGTACGTAGGATTGATCTGAGTTTTAAGATGGCGTGCACATCCTCATCCACTGCTAGTATGCTAGAGTACTCTTAACTTTTCAATACAAGCAAAGATTCAAATGCTGTAAAAGACCAGTCAAAACTACCTAGCTCCTTCAACCTGACTCATCACTTTCTTGGGAGGGAAAAGTAAGGTGACGTAGGAGTACAAAACAAAAAAAAATGTGGCTTTTAGGATGGAAATAATCTTGATTCTGGACAAAAATTGTGAGTTGTGATCAAAATTGCAATAAATATAATAATCGAAGATAAAAGTTTGGTCGACTGAATTGATTGAATTCTAAACTGATATTTTTTGGTTGGTTGAACCTTTTTTACTTCCACGAAATTCAAACCTGATTAAACCGTGGTTCAATCAATTCAATTTTTTATTATTTTAGTAGTCATCCGGTCAACTGTAATTCAATTGATTGAACCAATTGAACAATGTTTCAGAAGTCTCGATTCAGTCATCAATCTGATTTTTGAAACACTAATTTTAATTAACCATTTGTTTCACAATTAAATAGTTCTCTTTAATTTAAAGTTTGGGTGAGTTTTATGAGTTTGACCCCATAATATACAATTAAATATATCCAAGTTAAACAAGCAAATATAGCTTAGACAATACTCAACTCAAAGGTGAATTTGGTTTATGCATGTATGCATTAGCATCACGTGGACCCAATCACACCGGTCACAAGGGTCCCTAATGAACGAGGGGTATATGGCAAATGCGTTAAGCAACATCCTCTGCATTTGTCTCATTTAAATTCCTGATCAGTCAAATATATTATTGAGATTATGAACGTTCGTACATGTTTATAAACAAATGAAGTATTGATCTTTGCATTTTCATTTACTCAATTTTAATTTCTCGATATATCAAGGCATAAGAAAAGGGTAATGAGATTGACATACTTGCACGTAAACCACTATCACCTCCTCTATGTTCATCTTAAAATTCAATAGTGGCTAGCTAGAGACATGTATAACAAATCTTAATCTTTTAAGGGATTGTCTAACATGTACGATATTGTACATGTTAAAGCAATTAAAAGAGAATTTTTTTTATTGAAAAACAACAGTTATTCATGAAAAATATACGTATTTAACATTAATACAGAAACATCAATACAGACTTATTTTTTTAAATTTTCTAACATATGTAAATTTATACAAGTTAGAAAAAACTCATCTTTTAAGTGATCATGCAAAGTTTTATTATCATATGATGAGTTTGAAGCCGCGGTGCATGCATGTTATGCATTCTACGCAAGTCAATGATAGGAGGCACGTATAGGGGATACTTCAACTTAGAATATACTACCCATTACCTTTGAAAATTATTAATAGGAATAGAACACGGATTTGGATATAACGCAGTTATTTTGTGGACGTAATGTTTGTTCTGTACTGTTTGATTTAAAGTGAACGGTCAATATCTGATATTGTGTGAAGTTGTTGAAATGTGTGCTATGAAAATTTAGAACCATCTAATCATAAATTGACGGTCGAGATTTGCTACTGTAGCAAACTGTGTGAATTTGCTACAAGAACAAACCCAGGTCCAATGGAACGTCACGCATGTTTGGGAGTTTGTGATTCAATACATGAATTTGAGTTGTGCCGACACTTTTGATAAAAGATATATTCGGAATTCGACACTAACATCACACTATGATCACATTGAATTATAATAATTTATTTTTTCAAATTATTATCATAATTGACTTGTCATGTCTTGTCCGATAACATGACACTATAATAACGTTGAATTATATTAATTTATTTTCATAAATTATTATCCGATAATCACAATGAATTATATTAATTTACTTTCCCGAATTATTATTGGTATTGACTTATAATGTCGTGTCTGATTTTGTGCTTGCATTTATGCTTTATAGACTTGAATTTTGATATTTATTGGGCCAATAAAAAATTTATGGGTCGTGGTTATACATGATTATCAGAGGCAAAATGCAGCTTTTTGAGAAGATTCGACCGAACCCTCTGAATTTAAAAATACAAATATGAGTTCAAGAGGTCCTCTTTTATTTTGGATATAACGAATTTAATTTTTGCACCACCTACCTAAAAGATTTAACAACTCAAGTTTAAACCCTTCGAGCAGGGTCCTAAATCCACCACTAAAATGAAGGTGGGAAAAACACAAGAAGGGGGGGGGGGGGGGGGGGGGTTGAATTGTGTTTTCAAAAACGTTTCTTTCTTAAGAAAAATAACAATGTTCTCAGGATACAGAGTCTGATAGAGTTCAGAGTCTGATCAGAGTTCAGAGTCTTAGCAGCGGAATATAGAACAAATGCAAGAAAGAAAGAAGACACAAGCAATTTATATAGGTTCCTTCCACAATCCGGAAGTAGTCATGTCCCCCTTGCACTTCCAAGGAGAGTTTCACTAAAATGTAATATCAAATTACAAGTTGCTCAAACACACAAGTACGAGACTTCCTTTGCTCAATCACACAAGAAAGAGACTTCAAATGCTCAAGCACACAAGCAAGAGACTTCAAAACAATTATAGAGAATTGAAAAGAGTTTTGAATACTTGATATACAATCAGAGGTATTCACAAAACAAAACAAAACAGAACAGACTCTGTTTTTCTCTAGAAGCTTAGAAATTCTAAAATATAACTTTTGTAAGAATTATCTAAGTTGTTGATGAGCAATGTTTGCGACTTTTGAAATGAGAGAATAGCCTAATTCGCGTGTATGTTAGTAGTCAGTTCTTCAAGTCTTCATCTCTATTTATAGAGAATTTGAGAGACGTTGGGAACTGTCAGCTCATCACTTTTTCTTTACCGAAGCTGATTTGACACCTTTGATCCTTTGCTTGATTTAAGGTTTGTACAATGAAATCAAATTCAAATCCATTCCAGCAAATATGGAAAAGTTTCTGCTTTAGTTGCTGTTATTCTTGTCGTGTATAAAAGACACTGTGCAGAGTTGGTGATTGCAGGAACAGGCGTAGGCATAGTGGTTGTACTTTTCGTACATTGTACTTTGTCAACACTTTTCAGTGTCTGAAGAATCTTTGCTTCTGATGAACTTGCCTCTGGAGACTATTTGCTTCTGATGAGTCTGCCTCTGAAAACTGGCTTCTGATGATGTCATCTTCAGGAGCTCTTTCTTCAGACGCATTCTGACTCTGATTTTCCAGGAGCGCTTTCATTCAGATGTTCTTCAAGCTTCAGTCTAAATTTCCTTTGCTCTTTAATTCATTCAATCAGAACCTCTTGTAAATAAATCTTTGTTAATGGTCATGTATACTTGAATAAACTTTTAGCATATCCAATTGATAATTTTTAATACTTGTTATCATCAAAACTTAAGTGGTATAATTGTGAAACACCCTTTGTTCCAACATAAAATTGTTTGGTAAAAATGGTGGATAACTATCAAACTAGCTGACAACTCATTGACATTTTATAATTGATAGCTTCAGGCTTCTAATTCATAGTTTCCTTTTCTCACTGTATATTTGCATTTTTGTCCTTTTTACCTTAATCCTCGAAAGATTAGAGGAAATAATCATGTTATTCTAAAGTTTGGTTAAAAAATAAGTAATATTTGATCAACGGGGGTTGCCACTAAAGTATGGGTTTTAGGCCCCCAAATTTTTTAGGCCTCATTAAGTCCTTGAATCTTTTTTGTTTTAAATATATTTTCGTAAGTCAAATTCTTTCAACATTTTTACGCTAAGCTTGGTTGCTTGGTTGGTAGTTAAATGAAGAGTAATAGACTCATGGTTCATGTTGTGAGTTTGATCTTAAATGTAGTTTTTTTTTTTGTTTAACTTTTTGAATCAATGCTCATAATATGACTTTGAGTGTTACTCATATTTGACGTATGACATGCCACAAATAAATTTACATATTCAAGGTTCTTATTTTTGTGTTTCTTTGTCAACGTATTTAAAAGACCTCATTCAAAATTCGTTTTAGGTCTACAATTACGTTGGACCGACCCTAAACTCATATTTCCAATCGATCTCTTTTAACGTAAAATTAGTTTGTCCATGAAAAAATTAATGTGGCTTGCGTTTTTTTTTTTAAGGAAAAAGTGGCTTACGTTGTTTTTTTATTTTATTATTATTATCAGTGGCTTGCGTTTTAAAACAATAATAATAATAATTTAGAAGTCAATTAATAGCAAATTAATTTTTACAATAATGACAATTTCCATTCCATATTGTTCTTAAAAACATTAGGAAAGTTGTTATAAAGGTTGATAAAAAAACATGCATATTAAAAAAGCGCACAAATAAGTGTGAAAACTCAACAAATTCTTTTTTCGGTCATTAAAGTACTCTTACCAATCTCTAAAAAAAAAGGTGCTCTCATCAAATCTAACCAAATATAGATGCTACACCCTTATAAATTAAAATTTGTTGAATATAAAAGAAATCTATATTTTCTAAATATAAGTTATTCATTTAAACCTATAAAAAGTATTTAATTATTAAAAATGTTAGCCACATTCAATCGAAGAAAATCATCATATTCTTCATTTGTTTTGCTTGATTCAGATTTCGCGAAAAAATATTTTGAGAATTAAACTAAATCAAATCAAAACACATATTTTTAGTACGCTCTTATTTGTATTCTCTCTAAAAATTTGGACGAAGTCGATTTTTTTTTTTTTAATAGGGTATTATCTGGATCAACTACAAAAGAGTTTGATGTGGAAAAAACACTATGGATGACAATTTTTCGGATGAGAGATTTAACATTGTTAGTGTTTATAAGGTTGTATTCGAACTCAATACCTTTAATTAAGTAGAAACATAGCTCTTAAACCATCCACAATGAAACACCTTATTTGGGTGCTTAAATGGGTCCCGACTGTATATGTCATTCGTTTTATAATTAATATTTAATAAACATTCAATCTCTTCAACCCAGCGCCTCAAAATAATTATTAATTGGGTCTCAACAATAACTCTATATCATTACATTTTAACACTAATTTATATACTAATTCATAATTATATAATTTAAAAATATTGAAGTAATTTAATTATAAATTATAAAAAAACGAACATTTTTATTTTATTTTTATTAATAATTCAAGAAAAATTTAAAACTTGAAAAAACAATATAAATTGAATGATGATAAATTACATAATCTAAATAACAACTAATCTTGTGTTCAACTATTTTTTTTTTGAGGGAATCAAATTCAACTACTATATAATTATTTTTTAATATCAAAATAATACAATAATTAAATATAAAAAAATGATTAAATATACATGTGGGGCCATGAGTAATAGGAGAGAGAGGGTGCCTATAAAATCACTTACCTTTATAAGCATTATATTCATTGATGTCACAAAGAAGACGTCTATTTACAATGATGCTTAATAGGGGAAGAACTCTTCATAGTAGATGGTCTTACATCTTAGCTAATTGTTCGTAAAAAGTCAATTAAATTAATTAAATGTGGTATAAATATTATTCAATGTTCAAAAATACATTTTATCGAATATTAAAAAAGTCCAATAAAGATTAATTGTTAAAGAAAACATGAGTTTGAACACAGTAATTCATATTAATTTAAAAATTTAATGTATAAAAGTTTTATTCTTAGAAGAATATCAATCGTGGAAAATATATTAATGATAAGATTCTTTACAAAAACTTGTTTATTCCTTTTTTTTTACAAAAACAACATTCGTTGCTAAATATGAGATCCGTTACAAATTTTTATATTTCTTTTCCAAATATATGTTTTATTCTTTTTCAAAATATATGTTTTATTGCCTTTTACAATTTTCTCTTTACATTCCTCCAAAAAATAACCTCTTTACATTTATTATTATTTTTCTAAATATATGTGTTCCAGAAACTTGATTTTCTAACTATCCTTAGATTTTACTATTTAATTTCTTAAACTTTTCATATTTTAATACTATGTTTTTTTTTTTTTTTTGTACATATTTTATTTCTTAACTTTTCTATATATAAATGTAAAAAGAAAAAAGAAGCTGTTGAAAAGCGTGCAGACAAGGGAAAAGAAGGGATTTTGCAGTACAAATAAAAAGAGCAACGCAATCGAGTGCATTAACTTACGGACGAAGATGAAGTGGATCTGGGTCAACGCACTTTGACTCAAATAAACGACAATACTAGTACTAGGTCCATTTTCGTAATTAACCACGCTAAGTTCCTAAATTATTTAATTTTGTGAGAGATTCTGATTCATTAGCCTTTACCCTCTCATATACTATATATAACCCCTCTCTATGCTTTTACCCTTCTTATTTATCTATCTATTATATTATGCGAACTAGAACGGGTTTGTGTTATCCTCAAACACTTCAACTATCAAACATGTTTTCAGACACAAACAATAACAAAAGACACAAGAGAATGCCACAAAACACTTCTCATGATTTCTTTGAACTTTTACCTGATGACATAGTTCTCTCTATACTTGGAAAACTTAGCTCCACTGCAAATTCTCCTTCAGATTTCATCAGTGTTCTAATCACGTATGTATCTATCTTATATTTTTTAAAAGAAAAAATATTTTGTTTGTTTTTGTTTGAGTAACTGATTTTGTTTTTTTGTTGTACTAAACAGATGCAAAAGACTAAACGGTTTAAGTCTTAACTCTGTTGTTTTGTCCAAAGCTTCCAACAAAACATTATCAGTCAAAGCTAATAACTGGTGTGACTCTGCTCACCGTTTTCTCAAACGATGTGTTGATGCTGGAAACATTGAAGCCTCTTACACTCTTGGAATGGTAAACACAAAAAAAATTTAGAATTTTTTTATTTTTCATATTTTATTACATGCATAGAACTAATATTATTATTGTTGTGTGTGTCTGCAGATTCGGTTTTACTGTTTGCAAAACAGAGGAAGCGGTGCGTCGTTGATGGCAAAAGCAGCTATGAAATCTCACGCGCCGTCTTTGTATTCATTGGCAGTGATTCAGTTCAATGGAAGTGGTGGAACAAAAAACGACAAAGACTTACGCGCCGGTGTTGCTTTATGTGCACGCGCTGCATTTCTTGGACACATCGACGGTTTACGTGAGCTTGGTCATTGTTTACAAGACGGTTACGGTGTTAAACAGAACGTTATTGAAGGTCGACGGTTTCTAGTCCAAGCTAACGCACGTGAACTTGCTGCCGTTTTATCTAACGGCAATAATAACAAACAACCGTTGCTTACGTGGAGTGTTAACCCGGGTTCAAACCAGCCACCACAGCTTCGTGTTTTAGCTGGTGCTGGTTCTGTTTCTGGTTCAGGTTGTCCTTTGCTGAGTGATTTTGGTTGTAACGTTCCGGTTCAGGAGACTCACCCGGCGAACCGGTTTATGACAGAGTGGTTCGATATTCGAGGCGGGTTTCCTGGACCGGGTATGAGGTTATGTTCGAATTCTGGTTGTGGAAGACCTGAGACAAGGAAGCATGAGTTTCGAAGATGTTCGGTTTGTGGTGTTGTGAATTATTGTTCACGCGCTTGTCAAGCACTTGATTGGAAGTTTCGACATAAGGCGGAGTGTGCCCCGGTGGAGAGGTGGTTAGAGGAGGAGGAACATGTCGTCGGTGAAGGTGACGGTGGCGTTAACGTTGATGAGATGATTGTGCTTGATAGTTGATTAGGTTTAGATTATTTTTCAAAAAACGTTAACGGTGAAAGTAACGGAAGATTGTTTTGGAACTGTATTTTTTGGCATTGGATACTGAAACATGGAAAAAGTTAAAATATTTATTGTCTCATTTATTACTGTGGCGTTGCATAATGCAAAGTCCAATGGTAGTGTGGTCTCCTCTGTTCCTTTTACCAATAGTACTTTTTTACGTTTTTTTCTTCTTTA
The DNA here is from genome assembly GCA_958299785.1 of Medicago lupulina. Lineage (NCBI taxonomy): Eukaryota > Viridiplantae > Streptophyta > Magnoliopsida > Fabales > Fabaceae > Medicago > Medicago lupulina. The sequence continues at coordinate 14,873,010 of OY283144.1, read as the reverse complement.
TTTTATCTATTTAATTTCTATTTATTGCCCTAAAGTAACGTGACTAGTTAATTTTGGTTTGGTGGAAAAAAGAAGTTACTTTAGGTAAAATAAATTTTTGAAACATGTTACTTTAGGTAATTAAAATGTCAACTTATTATTATTTGATTCATAATTTTGGCATCAAATTTCTGTCAAAAAGATTTTCCCATCAATTTTGCTAGTACAGTACTTTGGAATTTTAGTCAAAACAAATTTATGACATTCTCCTTTTGGTTTTCCTTCCTTTTTATTTATTTAAAGATACTAGGTTACAGAGATCGAAAGGTCTGGGGCAAGTTATATTTTATTTTTGGTTGCTAATTAAAACATTTGAACCAAAATTTGACAAGTTTGTTGTAAATTGCCTCGTTTGAGATACATATATAGAAATTCAGACTGACATAAAGGATATGACGTGTGCTATGTATATATGCATCTAAGTAGGCACCACAATGTTACAAACAAAATTAATGAAAGATTGAATAAGATTGATTTCTGTATATACAGGTCAAAAGTGTACCACATCTTAAGTGGGGCTATACAATCTTACCTCCCCTCACATCATAACTGCTTTAGAAAAAAGTTTGATACATTATGGCACCGATTCTTGTGGGGGTATTGATCAAGAGTGATCAATATTTTGTTTTGGAGGGATTTATGTGATATTCTTACTTTGCTTGGGGAAAACATTGTCCACCAAAATTGTAAATTAAGAGTGTGTGAATATCAACTATCTTGTTTGGAATCACTTTATTAATATTAGAATCACTTGCCAACTCGAGTTAATTCATACAAGGATTAAGGAATGATTTGAAAATAAGTTTTCGCACACAAATTAAATTAAGAAATATAATAAAGTTGTCACAAAATGACATTAAACTAATCTTATTACTAATTTTTTTTTTTTGACAAAACCTTATTACTAATTATTGAATTATTTTCATCTCAACATAACACTTTCTAAGTGGTGTACCAGTAATAGTTAGAGGACACAATTGAAAAAATAAAGGATGAAGAAACAAATTAAAAAGAAAACAAACATAGCTAGTCATGGCCAATCGAGGCCGGGTTGATTCGAAGGCACTTACAATGTCCAAATATTTGAGTGTTTAACCAATAATTAATATTTAATTTTCTAATTATCGAGCAAAACATTTAATTTTTATACCTAAACATGTTTTATAATAACTATTTGGATAAATTTATTTTTAAAATATCATATTCTCAAAATATCAGCGCACAATATTTTGTAAGCATTTGTCAAAAAAAAAAATATATATTTTGTAAGCATTGCTTACTTTCTTTGACACTTTGATTAATATACCATTAAGAAATGATGAAATTGATTTTTGGTACAGATATTTTGATTTTATTCTATGCAAATAAATCAATTTGATATTTCATAATTTTATAATAAATTTAAAATATTTTTATACCCAAAATGTGTTTATATATTCGGTCTAAGAAGTATTGATTGGTTTTTATATATTATATTATTGATTTATGGGCTTGGAACTGTTTTTATAAAATCTATGAATATTTTACGATTAATTAATATGAGAATCATACTTTTAAATGATATATTTTCAAGATTTTTACCTATAATATATTATGTTTGTAAAAAAAAAACCTATAATATTTTATTTAAAATCAGTAACACAAATATAAGTGATTTTTTTTTCTTTTTCTTTTGAGATAAGTGGTTTTTTCCTATAAATGTGTTTGGCGTGTAAAATTATTTTAGGTTTTTTTTTTACAAGTTTAGGTTAAAATTTATTGTTTCTTGTACCAAATATTATAGATTTCATTTGATTGCAGGTCTGTTGTAACCATCAGCACCTAAGTGTTTTACTTTTATTCATCTCCTTCGATCTTCTTCTTGATCTTTATCTCTTCAAGTTTTTTCTATCATATTTTCTTCTCCTTTTGATAAGTATATATATGTGATTATTTTTATCTTTTTTAGGAAATGAGTAATTTTATATAAAAGTGCATCTCTTTCCCATAAGATTCAAAAGTTTCAGATTATAATTATTTGCGTTTTATTTTATTTTTGAGAGCAATTATTTGTTGATTTAGACATTTAGACATATTCAAAATTTAAGGTATCGGATTCAAATTCAAATCAATAGCATAAACATTTAGACATTATTTATAATTTCATTTGCACAAGACATTGAAAATAAAAAGATCTACACTTACATCAAACCAAATGACGTGTCAACACATCATTGAACACATAAATTCTCACACATACGTACATGTAGACTTTGTAAAACTTAAATTCATATTTTTAACCAAGCAATCAGTTACAACACGACAAGGTCATATATTATCTATACGTAATGTAGAACTAAACTGAGAACACCGATATTACTAGGCTAGACACCTTCCTCGGTTTCAAACTTGAAACGTAAATTTCATGTAATGTTTGTCACATTTTTTTAAAAGGATACGGTGTTTGTCACTTCCTCGTTCGTAGGAAAAAAACAATCATCAATATATATGACAAATTTTCAAGTTTTTTTTGTACATAAGGCAGATCTTAGTTGCTTCTTGCACATTATCTATTATTGAGAAATGTAATTAAAAGTACTTGATTCAAATTCAAATACATACAATAAATACTTACAACAGCAATTATAATTTTTTAAAAATAAATGCTAAAAAGTGCCCCTAATAAAGCTGCACATAAACACTTGTTAAAATTTGTCAAATCAATTTATTAAAAGTGTAAAATATGTTATTTTCAATACAAAATTTACGTTTTTATTCTCTTAACAAGTGTTTCAGAAACACTAGTTAGTATGGCTCATATCAAGAAAATTATAAGTAATAGATTATGTTTATGTCCCTCAATTTTTTGTTTTTATTTTTACACAAATGAATTTATAGTAAAAAGACATCTCTTAACTGTTCAATATTGCACCACAGCAGTTCTTAAGCAATGGCAATAATTATGGATGAAATGGTTGGTTAATTCAAATTCAAATGGTGTTTCCTCCCATGTCATACGAGTGCGTTTTTGTTTGTCCTCTATGATAATTTAAAATTTAGGGTACATTCACCAATTATAATCTAAGTGAATGTCGATTTATCCTCTATCATATTATCTGTTTTATCAGATCAAAAGTCACAAAGGTGAAAAACAAAAGATTCTTCAAATTAAAAAATTAAAATTAAAATATTCAGAACACGTTCAAATGGTGAAAGTCAAAATATTGTGAGTACAGTTATTCATTGGGTGAGGTTCTTATTAATATTCAGTTGCATTTAAATGCCATATATCGGTGTGTGGTCCAAGCCCAATGCTGCCTACTATCAGAATTCAAATTTCTCATTCATTTTCCATCCACTTGTTTTAAAAAAAAAAAAAAATATATCTGATGTAAAAGACAAGTAAGGAATAGAGGAGATTGGAAATTTGGAATACAAGGTAAAGCGACGCATGAAGATTTGACCCGTGATAATCTTTTAAAAAGAAGTTAAGCTCAATCGGGGCCGTCCATATAAAATAGGAGGTTCGGCTCTCTTATTAAAATAGGTCTTTAGTAAAATAAAAGTGCAATTTTTTTGTGTAGCTAAACTTCATTAAAAAATCAGAATATGAACTTCTAAACATATGTATCAAAAAAACAAAACTTCTAAACATGAAATGAAATAAATAAAAAAAAGAAAGAAAATAAGTGCAAGAGAGATGAAATTTACATAACAGTGTCGTTTGAGTTTGTCACTCATTCGTTGTGGGTAGGGAAACCAAATGGTTTATGCGGAAAAAAAAATGATTGTTGTGATTCTTTCAATAAAATAACCTTCCAAATTGACTGGTTAAGTGATTTTACAAATTAAGGTGGTCTGATAGTATCAGATTTATGTACAAAAAGGAGAACTAAAGTCTCACAAAAACTCAAACGTGTACTAAAAAAGAAAAAAAAACATATTTTTTTATTTAAATGAGGGAGGGATATTAGACATAATTTTTTGTTTGAAACACATAACATTTGGAGGCCTGGCCCGATAGAGCACCTTCCACTCCCTAAAGGCCAGGCCTAAGCTCAATAGTATGGATTGTGATGCTAAATAAATTTTAAATAAAGTTTAGTTTACCTTGGTATTAACAATTTTTCCCTAACCCGACAATTTAATGGCTAACATTTATCTTTATGAAAAACACTTAAAATGACAAACATATCATCAACAATTTTATCAACAACAAAAAAGATATCATTTATCAAAATTTATTTTCGAACTTTTTACCTTAAGTCTTATGAAAAATTTATCGCCATCCAACATAAATTTGTAATTGGAGCTTGAAAATTTGCATAAACCGGTATGTTGTTTGGGCTACTTTAGTGTTTATGTAGCGGAATTATGGGACGTCATTAGCTTGTCCTCGCACAAACTAATGAAACGTCATTAGTTTATCACGTCATCTTAGCTAATTTATGGACATCATCATCTATTTGTTTCTGTAAAAATTCAACACGAAAGTTCTTTGTATAATTAACTAAAAAGAGTTCTGCTGTTTTTAGCAATGGCTCCAAACTTTGTTTAGTCGCATCTTTTGAAAGTAAAACTATCAACCATCTTTTTAGAATTGAATTCAAAAATCTATTGGTCCTAAGTTTATCTCTTGAACCCATTTTGGAGTGTTAATAACAATTTTATAATGTTTCCGATATGCATATCACATATCGACTGAAACCATTCTGTTTTTGTCAGGACAAAAGCACATATCCCATCTCGAAGGCACATACCTATACCAACCTCATTATCATGATTAGTAAAAAATGTGTCAATATTGCATTTCATTCTTTAAACTGAATACTCTCCATTATATATATTTTTTAATTTTAAACGTGTCTATCCTGTTGGACATAAGAGTACGAAGGCATTTTGGGATATGAGAAACCAGCTGTTGATAAAAAATTGAATCAAAAATAGGGACATTTCACATTAGGAAAAAAAAAAAAATCAATTCCAACATAAATTTCAAGATAAAAATTATATCTTAAGTTCTTTCAACTTGTTCTTCTCTTATTAGCAAGACTCATCTTGACCTTTAGATATTCCTTGTATCCAAATTTTCAACATAGTTGTTGTTTCTTTAGAGTGATAAATCATTCAAGTCAACTATTATACTGTCCCACCTTCTCTCTATGCAGTACCAAATATCCCACTCCAAAACATAATCTCCAATGATATTGTTGTACTTCAAGGTTAGAGTCACTGATATTGATATCGATAATACAAACATAAATAAAATGAGTTTTAAGAAACGTCCAGTACCGTCCTAACAATCCATAAAGGGCAACTACCAACATCCTAACCACAACAACAACAAAAACGACCAAATATGGATATACATATAAAAAGTCAAGGAGTTCAAGGGACCACAATAGCTGGTCACTTACAAGATTTGTAATGCATTTCTGGAACTAAACCTTCTCAAAGAGAACAACATTTCAACTACAGATAAGGTCACCGAATTCGTCCACTGATTTTGTAAGATGTTTTCTTTTGTAAGATTGATTTGACAATAGATCTCTAATATATGTGTATCAGACTTCACATCCAATATTTTATTCAAAAAAAAAAATCATAGCCAGCACATGTTAAAAAAAAACACTAAGCAAACTTCAGAACCATTTTATCGCAAATTTACATGATCACTATAACTATTTCTAGATACTTGGATTAATTACAAGATCTTACTAATTAGACACAACTTGGCCCAAATTATCTCAACACAGAAAATAAAGTCACTTAGAAGCAAATTTTTTAGAAGACTCAATCAGAATAAGATTATTCTGATTTCTTATCCATAAGATCTCCCTGCCTAAATGCCTTAGATATACCATCAATAGGAATCAAAGGTAAATACCCAACAAAACTATAACCCTTTCCAGCCATGTCCTTGATTGCATGGTTGTACTTCTTAGACCAGTGAGCAGCAGTGGGAATTGTCATCTCTGCCACTGCATGGAATGGTGGAAATTTGTTGAGTCCAGTCCACAGCTTCACTGAATTGATTAGTAGCAAATTCTTGGTCTCTGTAGCAACATAATCTACAGCTGCTCTTGGTCCTGCAGATCGACTCACAGTCACAACTTTCCCTGCCTCATGTGTTACTTTCTTAATCAAAAATTTGGTTTTGTCCGTAAGCTGCTTAGCAATATGAGGAGCATGCTCACTGAACTTGTCGGTTGCTTCGTCCACCTACTCAAATCATATGCTAGTTAGTTAGTTCAACCACAGCTCAATAAATTAATGAGTCATTCCCTAATTCATTCAAACATTATCATGGAATTGGAAGAACACAGACTAGTATGATTGAATATTGGTTCGTTTTCACTTTGTTCAAAAACTTCTTTGTTTTTTGTTTAATCTTACCTTTAAATAAGAAAAGATAAGTTAAAAAGATACAGTCGCTTTTAAATCAAAGTTACTATTATTAGATTAAAGAACAACCAATCATCCTGAAATCACCGTGAGCTCTAAACCCAGAATGCCAGTTGCCCGTCGCTTAAGCAAATTTTACTAATCAATTATATGGAATCAAATTTGCAACAAAACACATACACTTGAAGGATTTAGGGTTGCTTTAGCAAAAGAATCAAGCGTCTTTTCATGACAAGAAAAATGGAATGACAAAAACATTGAGAACTCTGTTTTATTCATTTGGCTGGCCACTGAATCAAGGAAATTCCACACCTTATATTTCAGCAAGCTCTGTTTTATTATTCATTTGACTGGCCAATGACAAATCAAGGAAATTCCACACCTTATATTTCAGCAAGCTGCAGCATAAGTATTGTGCAACCAAACCAATTTTGTCGATTTCAAATCAAGCTATTACTACTCACTAAAATACTAGCATAAAGTTGTTTCTTCTTTCTATTTTAAGGAAATCATCACCCTGAAATACAAAATACGTCTTGTGTGGCCGAAATTTTGACAAAAACTACACTTTAAAACATCATCAAAACTACGGTATCACCGTAATTTTATCAAACTCCCCAAGATTTCAAACATGTAGTATGAGAGTTGATCATGATGCTGGTTGTAAAAAATTGAACGAATATTATAAAAGCTTTCTCCCAATTTCGCTATATCACTCACTCTAAATTAGATCGATGGGAAACCAGAAAGGTTTACAAAATCATAAAAAATAAAACAATAATTCAATCTAAATTACTATTAATCTGAAGGCAGAGGGAGAGAGAGAATTACCTTGTTGTCAACAAACACAAGGACATCATCAGGGACATCCTTGAATTTGTTGTAGACAGGACCAACAACAGTGGTTACAGTTCCCTCCACTGTTTCTACAGCTGATCTCAAAGGTCCTGAGTTCTTCTTAGCGGATTCATACAGATATGAGACAAACACGAAAGTATGAATAGCAGCGATCTTCACAAACCCCAGACGTTTCAGTTCCTTGTTCTTGTTCTCAACCTTCACACACAAAAAATAATTACAGTTGATTCAGGTCAGAAATTACAAACTCCAACTCTATTAAAACAACAAAAAATGGCAGAAACAAACAAGATTAAAAAAAGTTAAAAATATAACTATGCTAACTACCTCGTTGGTGGCCATTGCTTTGTCTGTTGATTGAACTTGTTTCGTGCTAAATAATAAGTAAGAGGTAAAATTCAATTATGTTTATAATGAAACAGCAATAAAAGGCCCACAGAATTTAGTGAAACAAACGATGAGAAATAGGATTGGAGAGAAAGATTTTCAACCTTGTTTGATTGTGATTTGATTTTAGGGTCAAGACTCAAGGAATAGGGCGGCTTATATTAGCATCTCAATCTCATCTTTTGCCATAATAAATCAAAAACATCATTCTGCGTTCGTCAAGGTGGGGGCCCACAGCTACACCGACTCCTAGGGATCTTTCTAGGCAATACTAGGTGTTTCTATAAGCCACGTGGCGGTTTCTCAGAATTTGAGAATTTTCTTTGGTGTTGAGGCAGTGACTGTGATGCCACGCTATGCGTATTGAGTGTTTTAAGGAGTCATATTTCTTTGTATGGATCCATTTTTATATCCAGATTAACAAACTACTTGACTGAGTTGTTGTAAAATAAAATTGTTAACAAAAGCATTCAGATAAGAAATTCAATTGACATAAAAATCAATATTATAATATCAATTACATTAAAATTGGATTGCATTATAAGAAGTGGACATACAAATATGCAGCCTAGACAATTATGGTCAGACTTGACATTTTTAGAATATATGCATTAGAGTAAATTGGATTGCATTTCAGTATGAGTAATGTCACAAATTATAATTATCAGTAATCAAATGAGTTTTTTTTTCTTCTTTTTTTTCTGTTATAGATTATGTTTATTAGCAGTGTTAAGTTATTACTAGTGGCTGTCAATTGTACCTCAATAGTATCTTTTGATCAAGATCATATACTAAACTCTTTCTTTACACACAACTTAGTGGCTGTCAATTCTCAGCTCTGATTGGTTCTTCCATCCAATTGAACCTTTCTAAGTTGATAAGATTCTAATGAATTAAAACTTTGGAGGTACAGATAATTAGTAATTTCTCAAAATAGAATATATGGCAAACCTTGGGCCCGCTAAATGAAATAGAAGATGAATAAAAACTACAACGAGTTGAAGAAGCTGGGAGCAGTTTTATAAACTAAACTTTGTAAATATAAAAATCCTTGAAGTAAAATGGCAATACTTGGCGTAAGCCAGTAACAAAGAAGTAGGACAGGAAAGTAAACTAAAGATTTTTCTTACAAAGCATTGTCTCTACGACGGTATACATTACTAAATGCTTAATTGTATGGTATATAAATTTGAGATGCGTATCAGTTTTTGTTTGTCATCCACAAATACTGAGCAATCCATAAATCAGGTTCATGGAGCCTGTGATCTCCGACGCTTCACACTTTGATGGATAGGATCCTTGACCTGCAATAGAAGGATAGAATGAAAAGAGTAAAAAAAATGTTCTGCAATCAATTATAAATTACACAGACTTGTTTCAACATTGAAGTAAATAATTGCATCAGTGTGAGAAATAAGGAAGCCAGAGTATACCGCGCTTGTTTTCCTGGGGCGCTTGTCCTGGGATGACCTACTGCAGATAATTGTATCAGCTGCGTCGCCTTCATTTGCAATTCCATTTCCATTTGCTGTGCTGTTCTCTTTCCCGTGCGCAAAACTCTCTCTTGAAGCAACTGGCTGTAATTGAAAAATAAATCACATTGTCAGTTACATGCTAGTAACATTCAACCACAGAAACCAGTGCCAAAAATCATAGAAACTGAAATATCAATCAATATATAACTTGCCCCAACCCTGCTTGTTGGGGTGGTCCCCGGCTCTTTTGCCTTTGGCATTTTCGGTCCACTCATAGAGTCAGTATCATTTAACTCAGATGTCACTTTCATTCGTGTTAAATCTGATCCAATGGAGTGGAGAACACCACATGTTGAGATGTCGCGATTGCTACCTGTTTACCAGGAAAGCAAGCATATGATAGGTGTAAGTTGACTAAGTATCATCAATACTGAAAAGAAAGCTTCAGAGTTTGTGGTAGGATGCAAAATATTAATAGCCATTACCACTCATACGGTAACCAGCTTTTTTGGATTTGCTATTTGGTTCACAGTGATCAACATCCTGTAAAATTGAAAAACTCAATGGTAAATGGTGATATATAATTATAAACCTCAAATGATCCGCGGTTGTTAGTTATTACCATAGCTTCAGCAGCACCTAGAGCTTGTTGGACCTCGACATATTTTCGCTCAGTCAACTCAGAATGGATCACACGTTTTCCTGTTATACGGAAGTTATAAGTAACCAAAAACCGAAGAAGACAAAAAGTGCAGGATTATTATTTGAGTTGATTAATCTGATACCTAGTCTTTTGCTGCCTTTAGGTTCAACAAACCCATCCCTGGTCATTTTTTCAATTATCTTTCTTGCTGCTGTTTGGCTTATTTCTCCCTGGAATGAGCTTTGAAGTTTGGTGACTGACACATACGCCATTGGAAGAGTATGGTAGAGAGCCTGAGATACTTATACCAAAGTTAGGCCATACTATGACAACAAGTAGTTCTAAGACAGATATAAGTCATATAACCAAATGACAACTATCCTAAGACAACAGTTTAAGAGATTCATGATCATACATTATGTGGTTTACTGACTACAGACTCCATCCTCTCATTCACCAGAGATGCAGAGTTTTTTCAAAGATATAAGGTACATTTCACAATGAGCAGTAAATATAACTAACTTGAATGAGGACACAATTTCATTCTCTATCCCAAGTTCAAATAAAGTGTTAAGTTTCCTTTGGGGCCAAGAAACGCCACTTTTATACTTGAGCTGTTGAGCACTAGTTGTTGTGATTATAGGTGGCACAGATTACAATTTACAAGTCAGCTAAGATCTTCAGATTAATCACATACACAAAAAAGAGGAACAATTAAACTCACCTTCATGTATATGAGATCTTCACCCTGCAAAGCTTTATCAAGGACTGGAGGATTTTGACCATCAAATTCTTCTTTCACAATGGTGAATTCATATTCAGATTTCTGAAAATAAAGTTCAATCATCATAAATATAAAGGAAAAAAAAGACTAGCAGAATCAAAGTTTGTTCAATTAAGAGAAAAAAAATAAACCTTGTCCTTCTTAATAGCATAGGTGTCATTCCCTATTTTTGATAGCACACCTTCCTTCACAAGGTTGTCCATGATCTCTGAAGAACGAAACAAAATCAAGCAAATGAGTATGGAAAGGCATGAAGTCTGCAGCACATTGAACATGGTAATAGAAATTTCTACCTTCAGTCAGAACCTGCAAGTAAAACAAGTCAATTGAAAATATATTAGACAAAAGATTAGGAGAATAGGAACTGAAATTGAAGTTACGCCATAATCTTAAAAAGGCCAAGCAAAAGCATAATCTGAGTAGTCAGGGAAAAGACTAGGTACCACTGAGATGTCTGGAAAGTTTGATAGAACATCAGTAAGATCAACGGTATCAAGGTGACAACAGTTGAGCCACTCCTTGATCCGAACCAATTGTTGCTCATCTTCAACTGGATCCTGGGTAGTCTCTGAAAGAAGTAGAGTTCATTAGCTATTTTTACTTATAGGCTTATAGCCTAGTAATTGTATTAACAGCTGTATAGAACAAGAAGAAAACTTCATAGCCCTATGAAAAAGACAGTGTTATAAATGTCATTCCTCTTGGTCAATTTATGAACAAGAACAATTTTCTGTTCGAGAGTAAAAGAGCCTAGTTTACCTTCATCAATCTCGCCATTATCTTCCTGTTCTTGCTGTTTCTCTGTCATTGTTAACTTGTTAAAATAATATACTGGAGAATATTAAATAAATTGTGCAGCAATAAGTAAAATAATCCTAATCACCTATGGGTGCAACAATATATTGATCCCCTTGGCCTTGAGTATGATCAACCTGAAAATTGTAAAATCTCAGATTTGAGTAACACATTTTCTTTAGTGGTTCATGTCTTTCAGTTACAATCACAAAAATCTTAACAGCAGTGACTATATCAAGCAACATCCTCACTTACCTCACTGTCAGTATCATAATAATCATTATTCTGCATTTCATCATCACTCATATCATCTTGGATTCCCTCATTGTCATCCTCACAAGGGTCCAGCACACTCTTCACCTATAAAATGGAAGAAGAAATCGTTGGCAAAAACAATTGAAAATTATTTTAAACTTGGCTTTGAGCAGGATATCCTTCAATTACCTTCAGAGCTAACACAAAATGCTTGCTGTTTACATTCCCAACCTCCATTTTCAGTGGATTTTTCACCCAAGGATGATTTGCTTCTTCTTCACTGCAGCCCCTGAAGAAAGGAGGCTCATAATCTGATGGCTGCATGACAGACAAGTATAAAATGTGAAATTGCCCTATTATGATTCAGCACAGTGGAATAATAGAATGTTGAAATGTTAACCAATTGCATAACAAAGCACATGGTCATTTTGTATCGATGTTGTTTTAACCATTTCCCTATTTAAACAACAACCTAGTCGAAAATGCATCTCAAGTCTAAAGTCTAGAGCCTAAACAGTTCAGCAATCCATATGAGAGCTAAAGAATTTCACAAACAAATTATAAGTATCTGAGATTTCCTATTCCATATTAAAGAACATACCGTCACATCATCATAATAGAGGAGCTTCATCAGAATGGTACGCTGAAAACAAAAATAGAATTCAGTTTTTGCAATGAAATTAAGAACTCTGAAGAGTGAATGATTTGCTGATAATGTGATATCAAGCTAAGCATTCTAATCCACTCACCTCTTCTGGCATTTTCTCCAGAGTTCTCATCAACTGAACTAGAGTTCTTATCATTTTGCAAGCAGAACTCCTAAATTATATCACACACAAATAATATTAGTTTAATTATCATGTTAAGATAAGACCACTTCAGGTTCAAAACTTCAAATTGTATTTTATTGTGACATAAACCTCATCTGCTGGGGAGTAATATCAGTAGTTGAATTACACTTAAAGGCTCCCCCCTGCTTTTTGCTTCCAGTGCGGTTGATGTTCATCGAAACCTCTTGCTTTTCAGAATCGGAATAGCTAAAGGAAACTGCAAGAGAAAACCAGTTATGTTCATGAATCTTCCATAAGTATCTCAAATTAATTTAAACTGGAATCTAAATTTTCTACTGGCATATATAGCAATCTTCCTAAAAGCAATAACCTATGTTAGGTATTCATTCAAATACAGTTTTCCAATTCCATCACATTTAAATAAGCTATGTCAAATCCTTACATGCATATTCCTCAATCATTGGTCCATCCACTGCTTCACACACACAGAATAGAAGAGTCTTCAGGTACTTCTTCTGCAGGGCATCGTAAACACCTGGAAAAGAAAAACAATAAAACAAATCAAAACAAGCATTATAAGGAATTAAAACTCGTTTTCTATAAGTTCAATCATCAGATAATAGCTTAAACGTGCCTTTCTCCATCCAATCAATCAGTCTCCGAGACTCCGCATCGACAGGCAAAAGCTTTTTGATCTTCATCTCTGTCATTAAAGCATAGTTATAGATTAAATTCAACGGCAAATATTAGCAGATTCTGTGTAAAAACTAAACAGTAAAAAACACAAACAACTGGAGTACTGAAGAGTGATTTTACCTAACGCGGGAACAGACTTGTCATTGAAGTACTTCTCAGGAAATAGTCCTCTGATATAACTGATGTTGAATATAGCAATTCGGAGCAGATTCCTTGTCTGGTACATGAAAATTCAAATTAGATTATGAAATTTCAAATTTCGAATTCCATATTCATAGTGTTAAATTCATGCATCTGAGATTGAGGAAACTTGATCGATGAAACCAACGTGTCTCCATGTGAATCAAACCAAACTTCACAAAGCAGAGATTACATATTCTGAGAACTACTTAAAATAGCAATGTACTGAAATTTAAGATCGAGAACTTCAACTTCTAGATCTCTGATTTTACCGAACATAAACGAAGATAATTGTGAGTTCATGTCAAAGATAGATCAAAACATTTTTACTCATGAAAAAAGGTTCGGTGATTGCTCATATTAGCAAATGAAGTTCGTAGAATTTGATTAACAAAATAACTATGACATTTCCACAATTTTGAAACATAAATTAACTGAAGAAATCACAAAATGCAGTGAAAGCTATAAACGATGAACTTATGCAGTAGTTCAACACAAATAAAATTAACGAAAACTGAATTAAATTAAGAAAATAATTGTGAAGTTTATACAATTTTGAAAACTAAATTAAGTGAAGAAATAAAAAATTCACTGAAAACGTTGAACGATAAAGTGAAAATGCAGAAGTTCAACAAAAAGAAAAATATACACAAAAAAAAAAACTCAGATCTGTATGATTTCAGTGTGATGAAATATAAATGAAAACGAAGCGTTAGTTAATCACCAGAAGAAGTGAATCCTGCTCGGTGATTTCAGCTTCCTTGAGTTTCTGTGCAACAACCTGGAAGAATGAAACGGAAAATTTAGAAACCGTAGCAGAGAGAGGAAGATGATGAAGAAGAAATTAGAAAGAAGAATCGAGAAGCTTTCTGAAATCACCATGGTAGATCAGTGGTTGAACACGAGAGTTACAAGCTCAAAGAAAAAGGTGGAGAGAAGAGAACTCTGTTAACTAATTGGTTAGAAAATTTTGAATGGAAAAAAGTAATGTGGCGGGAGAGAATGAAAAGTGTGAGCTAAGGTGTGTGTGATATTTATAGGCTGAAGAGTGAAGGGTGATCACAAAGATGCACACCACTACACGCGCTGGAACTGCTTCCGTTACGGTGCTGAAAGTTTGTTCAGATACTGTTGATTTTTTAAATTTGAAATTTAAATATGCCGTTTAATTTCACGATGGTTAGTCCTCGGTTAGTCACGCAAATTTGGTGAGTGAATTGGCGCGAAAAGGGAATAGATAATTATTCTCATTGTTTCTATTTAGATCAAATTTCATATTAAACGCTAGCATCCTTCTCAGAGTTTAACTAACGGCTCGTCCACACCGTACGATGCATGAATTCATTCAACTCAACCCCAAATATGACCTTGTAATTTTTTTATTTCAAATTCTTTGTATTTCTAATAAGTTGGTCTCCAAGCATTTTTTTTATAGATATTGTTACGTATCACGACAAATATTGTCCCGATTGTTACACGAGCGAACATGCACTCAATATCTCCTTAAGTTATGCCCCACCACCTCCCTTGATTTATGGACCGGAAGAAATTTGATTGGAAAATAGATTTTCGCTAGCAATTCGGGACAACGTGTATTGGGATAAATAACATTGCTCTTTTTTTATTTACTAATTTATTTTTTCCCCAAAATATCTGTTTTCTTACGGGCACGAAAGACAAAAAAAAAAATTATGTTTTCACTTATTTATATTTTCTGTGAACACCACAAAATAAAGTTTAGTCTCTTGGAAAAAAAATTAAAAAGAGAGAAAATTGAGATTAGTTACTTCTCAAATCGACCTCCATCGACATACCGTCTATTAGGTATTTACGTGTATTAATAATGTGATTATTAACAGCACCGTTTAAAAACAGATATTGTGACGACAACTCTATAAAATGGCCTGTATATTAATTTGATTTGCTAACATTAACATTGTTAAAAAACAGATAATGTGCCCTTCAAACAAAAGATATATGTATATATTGTGACAACTCGATAGAAAGGAGGACAAGTCAGTCCCTCTCCTAGTCTTCCCATATTGACCCCATTTTGTTTCCTCTTTGTGTAAAGGTTACATAGCTATTTAAAACTCTAAATTCTCAAATTATTTGTGAATGTCATTGACAGACAACAGAGACGATTAGTGTGCAAAAGAATAAAACATTCATAATGAAAACAAGATCAACAATCTAAGTCGCATTACATCATATAAAGAAGGTCAAGCTGGTCACCAGAGTAACACAGAATAAAGCTCAAGAAATATAGATATCAATTGGGGGATTTTTATTACCAGGAAGATAATAATCAATCAAGCATCCACACTAGTCTACCCTCCACACATACTTAAACTCTCTTATACCCCTTTTCTGGTTCAAAGTTGCCATTACTACGTTAATGACAGAGAATGCTGTTAATATCATAATATAAGTAACTAAAAAAAATCATAATATAAGAGTGTTGCAACAGACAAAAGTGCTCTCCTTTCCTAAACATTGTTCAATGCACAATTTATTCAGACAAGAAATCCCTTCCATTTGTATTTAAAGGATGCACAGCAGCAGCAATTCTCTCCCGGAGCTTGAACCTTTGAGCAATTTTGGGCCGGACATCATCAACTCCTACCAAACTTTCCAAGAAAGGAAGTAATAAAAGCAATTCTTTATCTGAAGGATCGTCAAACCAACTCTCAATTGGTATTCCATTGTCCACTTGGAATCCAAATGCCTGGGAACAAAGAAAAATAACAGCATAAAGCATTAACATTTACCATTGTAATTTCCAAGTCATAGCCTGGTTTTTTATGTGAACAGATATCTACTACTTACATAAGGAATTCTCCGTTTATTTTGAGAAATGAAGATAATCCTAACTCCATAAAACTCACGTAAATTTTATGCCTTTTCCATATTAACACAGTTCAACTTTAATTCTATCACAATGTCTATATAATCTTTTGCTTGTTACAATAAGTCCTCTGGTGATAACTCGTTAACTGTGAATAAATCATAGCTTTTCATCCATATTGTGCACATATCTCATCACTTCATATTATTTATTTTAAAAACATATTTAATTTTTTATACTAACTGAATTAAAAAAAACAATTAAGGTCAACATTATAAAACTCAGACTGATGTCTTACTATAATAGGATTAGAAAAAGGATAATTTGTTTGCGACCAATGATTCAACTGGTCACCAGTGGCTCAACCGGCCAAGTTACTAGTTTGGCCACTAATATGGCATTTGCAGGTTCTCATACAATTCTGGTCAGACAAGTGACTGGACAAGTCACATAAATGTTTCTTGATCTGACTAGCTAGCATGAGCCAATTTTTATAACACTAATCAACACAAATAAATAGTTCAAATCTGATAAAGACGACTCTTAAAATACAAACAATATGATTCTTAAAATAAAATATATATAAATGAATAGTTTGAATCTGATAAATATGAAATATTGAGATTCGTTCAGTTAAGACCAAATCAACAGGAGGCCATATCATGACAATAACTAAAGGGGTAATACTATCATCTCATCTCACTATCAAGCACATTCTTTATAATAGGTTCATTTCAAAACCAAATAAATCAGTAGCTGAATAAGTTGATAATATTTTACAAATATGTTCAAGAGTGTTGTTATAAATGTTATATTATTGCTAACATTCCATATAACTAAAATTGAGATTGTTTAAGACAATCAAAATTTTAGGTATCTATTTGTAAAAGGCAGAGTTGAAGGTATCTAAGTAATTTTTCCCATTAGAAAGTAGTATTTAGAGTTGCAGAGTAAACGGTTCAGGTGTTCAGCAAGGTTTAACAAGATACCATATTATTGTTTTGGGGGAGAGGAGGTTCCAAATGTAACTATATACAAGAGCGGCATGTTACATGAGTGTAATAAAGATCTCAAAGCAATAATTTATAACACAATAAATATACCTGTGGGGAGTTGTCAATTATCATAACATGTGCTAAATCACGACCGAGCACTGTTAAATCTTTGAGGTAATTCCCCTCCACATAAACACAGGATTCACGGAATACACGATGGCGAAATATCTTCCGCTTCGGATCAAGCACATTTAGGAGTTGGTCAGCATAAATACTTTGACTAGCGGTAAATATAATAATCTCAAAAAGACCAGACACTCTCTCGAGAAACTCTTTTAGGTGAGGACGGCAGCGTACATAGACAATGTGGTCCTCGGAATTAAAATTCACAGTGAAAGTAAAGTCTACATCCTCACAAGGTTCTAGGGAAGAATGCACCAAAGTTTCTGCAAAAAGAAAAATACCATAAACAAAACATAAAAATGAGCAGTTCAACCAAAGTTTTATGCAAGACAAAAGAAAAATTTGAATGCGTTAAACTAAAATAATAGTTAGACATCAGCTGACTATAGAAGATCCAAACAGGAAGAATGGAAAAATCCATTTACTACTTAAAAAAATAAAAACATGTTTATTGCCAGTAAGCATTTTCAAACAGTTGGATAGCTTAAGAATACAAGATCACTTTAACTAAATCCAGACCAATCCTGTGCAAAAAAGTGGTTTTCAGGTTTTGCATTACTAATGCTAGTAGTCTAGAACTCAGCCAAAAAGTTACAAGGCAGCAACTTTAAGATTTCACCATCATGACTGGTAAATGTAATTAAAGCATCTAATTATCAACTTAAATTGAGAATATGACTTTCTTACCATCCAAGTCCAGGACAAGAGTGATAGGAGGGCAGCTCCGAGTCTGCTTAGGTAGCAACATCCGTCTAAAAGTGGGAACAACCTTTGACAAGTCTGGTAAGGTCTTTATGAATAAGTAAGGGTCAAAATCGTCGAAATCCTCAAATTCATCATCCTCTGGGCACACATCAGAGGATATTGAATCCTGACCATGCTCATCAACACATTCCAGCTTTGAGTTTTTCATGGCAAGATATATGGTAGGAACTTCCACGGAAAGACCATTTCCATCAAAATCAGAGTTGCAACCATTCACATTTTTTGAGCTTATAGCGGGAAGATTTGATGAATTGTTTATGTCTACTTCCATGGCAGAGTCAGAATCTTGACTAACATGGCCATCTCCTGCAACCTCCTGTGGTAACTGTGTTGCTTCTTGGTCTAGAGAACTTCTTTGTTGATCCTCACACCGAAATATTTTCACAAAATCAACTACAGAGAAATAAAAGAAAAGATTAAAAGTTAACAATGAAAATTTGAAATATCGCATTAAAATTAGTATGATTGTGAGGACAACTAGAAAAAGGTTACATTTACCTCTGTCGGCAACTTTTCCTCCAGAACCTTTGGATAAGTGAAACCCAGGAGAGAATATAGTTCCAGACTCCAGAGGTACAGCTTGCTTGTTACAACCCTGAAGCACCATCTTAAAACATTTAGAAAAACAAAAGGCGCTAAAGACTCCAGAGGTACAGCTTGCTTGTTACAACCCTGAAGCACCATCTTAAAACATTTAGAAAAACAAAAGGCGCTAAAGACTAAAGAGAATATCCATTATTTTATAGCTAATTGACATTTTGATTTTCAGAAAGCATTTGCATAACATGCTAGTTTATGTGTGAACTTTCTTGAATTCACTACACTTAAGAGATAAATAGAAAGTTACTATGCCCTGAATTTTAGTCCTTATGTATTTGAAGCCTATAAGATTCGTAAAACAGCTTTAAAGCAAAAGATAAACATAAAGAATAGCCTGCGTGTGCATAGAGAGAAATAGCAGGACTAACACAAGTAGCAAATCAGTTTAGTTAAACTACCTCAAAATCTACTGAAGCACCATCAACTGCTTCATTTTCTGGAATAGTACTGGAAATCCCCTTGTCAACAAGGTCGTACTCATTATTCAAATAAGTTAGGGGTGTTGGCTCATCGGATTTATCCTCGAGAGCGCAAGCTGAAGTTACACCAAGATAACAAGTAAAATCAGTTGATCAACCATTATATTATAATTGCATGACAAAACAACCTTTGGGACATAATAAAGGCATGAAAACTTTCAAAATACTAATGAAGTAAATTTTAGTGTCATATGAAGTAGCAGCATGGTTCAGATTCAGAATGGTAGAAATTACGATAAGAAAAAAGTATAAATATACCCATCGTCATAAGCAAATTACTAATCAATATCAATATATACTGTAAAAACAGAACTACTACTGACAACTTACGCGGTTTAATCTTTCTTGCAGAAGATGTAATTAAATCAGCCACTTTCTTTTCAACCACTTGGCTATTATCAGAGGCCTTCTTCTGCGCTCTAGAAACCTTAGGAGAAGTGCATTCTTGACTACCATTTCGCCTAGAGGCTTTTTTCTTAGTTTGCATGTTCGCTGAGTTATGTGGAACGACCTGGCTGACTTTTGTGGGCTTAATCAAAGCAGCAAATAAAGCTCCAGAATGATTATCCTAATAAGATGCATCGAAGAACATGTTAATACGGGGAATATCTATAACTCAACAGAAAAAATATATATACCACCAAGGATAATCTCTTCATTAAGCAATAGTTTTTCCGCAATGTCAAAAACACAGATAAATTTTCATAAATGATTAAACTTCAAACCTATGTCTTCTAAGTTCAAATCCCAATCTAATTTATTAGTTTGAGATACTCCTAATTCATACCACTGACCATGGTAAAAACTCAAAATTTTCTCCAAAGCAGCCAAATTTATTCCCAGAGTTATTCACAAATCAACACATTAGCAAAATAATTAACGCTTTAATCACCAGATTTTCATACATCTAAAAATCAACAAGCTAAAACTGAGAAAACCCTAAAAACACACCGAATCAAAATCCAGAACCAATTATCATCATTTTGGTATTTAAAATTCGAACACTGAGCAACCAAACCTAATCTTCACACTGAAATCACATAGAAACCCTAAAACTACAACATACCCATGAAAATTAAATAAAATATAATCAATAAAATTAACACAATATCATAAGCTAAACGAACAAATTAAGCACAAATCATAAATACCTGGTGTGAAAATCAAAATCTATAAGCTCTCGCAGCAAGAATCGCATTCAGATCAACTTTACTTTTGCCCAGAGAAGACAAATGAAAATGCTAAAGATTCAGCTCGAAGAAAGTAAGATGAAAGAATAGAGTAATAAAAACCCTAATTTAGAGGTTGGTGTTTAAATTTCTTTGTTACGAAATTTTGGATTTTGGATGTTTTCCCTCCAATGAGAAAGGTGAGAGGGAAAACAATGAAAATGAAAATGAAAATGAAAATATATTTTATCGAAACAAGGGATGGGACTGAGTTTATGTAATTTTGTCATAAATATTGATTATTAATTGTTTTTGTTATTTTTTATTGTCCACCGAAAATTAGGAATGGTTTTTTCATACACGTTTGAAACGTACACGCGAGGGTGTTCGTAGATGGTACCCGCCCATGTGGACTGGCACGTGTCCCAATTGCTAGCTTATTTTGCCCGTTATAGGAGAGTGAGCTTCACGGGTCATGACATTTTTCACTTGTGTGATTTTTGAATTTCAAAATCACAGAGAATCGTTTTCTTTCTCTTTTTTTTTTCATTTTTTTTTCGGTGAAAAATCGTTTTCTTATTTCACCATGCAATTTTTCTTTTATCTATTTGTTGATCATGGAGACATTTTTGTATGAACACAAAAAATGAATAGGATAAACATATAAAAAAGTTTTTTTTAAAAATACTAAATCATTTTATCATCAATTTCTGTTTTATTATTAGAAAAATATTTTAATTTGTGTGCGCTCAAACACTATTTGTTTATGTTATGTTCAAGTTAATGTGTAAATAAATATTAATGATTGAGTTAAATGTATAATATTTATATTTATTCAAAATTCACATAAATAATAACAGGAAAAGTTACTTGTATATTAATTCACAATTTATTCAATGAACAATTAACATCGATCTAAAATGTCTCATAAAAAAACTTCAATCTAAAATGTAAAATAAGTAAGTCATAATTGTGTAAGTTGAAATAATAATAAAAAAAAATGTGTTTAGAATGAATAGAATAAGCACGTGTAAAGGACAAAACTTATAATATGTAAGATTGATTAAAATAAATAATTTAATTGTTTTCTTCAAAAAAAAAAATTTAATTCTAATCAAATAGTTATTTAAATTTTTCTCTATCAATTTATTATTTTAAAAATGAATTATCTTTTAAAAAAAATTGGTTATAAACGTTTAGTGGACTTCGAATGCTTAGTGTTTACATAACCACTTACAAACTCCTCATCAAAGATGTTATCGCATGGACAAAGGACAATTGAACTCACAACATTGTGTGTGAGTCAACTCCTTATCGACTAAGTCAACATTCAATGGTAATTTCTATTAAATTTGATAAAAGCTACGTTGAGTTTAATATAATCTAAACCGAAGTTTAACGAAGGATAATATTGAGAAGCAAACAAATAATTAAAATTAAAATGTATGGTTATATTTAAAAAGAACAAAATAACTGTATGTTTATAATCTGTTTTAATAATAATAACAATAATATAACTAGTCATCGAAGAACATTTTGATGAGGGAATCTATTTCACCTTAACCATAAGTTGTGGGTTATTGAGCTCGATTCTAACCCTATGAGTATGAGTATTAATATAAGGATTGTTAATTATTGTTAGTTAACAATAACCATTCGATGAGATTGTTAATTATTGTACCAAAAAAAGATTGTTAATTATTGTTGGTTGTATTGAGTGGCGCTGTATTTGAACATTTGAATCTGCATCATTAAAAAATATAAATGAATCGTAATTGAATCACATCTAGGTCAAAATACAATAGACCATTTACTTAACCAAACATCAGTATGCAATACCTAATTCTCAATTCCAATCTAAAGTTATTCACCAAAAAATAAAATTTCCAATCTAAACTGAATAGTCTTCACCGATAGTTTTGATAATCATACATAAAAGGAATGACGAAATTTGTTTAACTAGGAGGTGATGGTGGAATGTGAGATTTGGCCATTGCTACCCATGCTACTATACCCACTGCAAGAATAGCCCATCCAAGAATGTCATAGGTAAACTCACTGCTCTTCTGCTTTTTAGATTCCTGAAATGAACCAAACAATGCTTGTTAACAGATATTCGTCAATCATATATAAACAAGTTATCAAGAATAATATTCATTGTAGATAGATGATTGGACACAATCTAAAATAATCATGAACTCTTCAAACAATTTAAGTCTGCTAGGTTACTTTCGTCGTTTTCCAATATCGGAAAACATGACATGCTGGTGTAGAAGAGTAGTAGTTCAAAGGATAAAAAATTTATTTATCTTCAATGTTAAACAAGATAGACTCAGCATATGAAATCTAAAAAACAGAAGGAGAATAACTATTAGGCAAAAACCATAACACTGCATATATCCATACAACGTTGATCGATAAGACCCTTGTTTGCAAATACAAACCCAATTCTAACTGCAGTATCATACGCAGCTAGATGGCAGACCAAATTGTGATAGTACTTTGAACGACACTTGGACCTGCATATAATTTACGGCACACAAACAGACACAATGCGACACAAATAACATGATAAATTGACAATACAATGACCTAACATCATTTTATCCCTCTAGAACATGTTGTCTAATTACTAGTTTTGAAGAAATTAAACTATATCTGCAATTAACACAATGCTAACAAGCTTTACAGAGAGAGGATGGAGAGATATCATAGGCAGGATCGACATGCTGCGCATCCATTAGATTCAACATTAGCACGATCCTGAACAGCGTGTCTCTTAGAATCATGAACAAGCATCTAGCTCCAAGATAAAAAAAGAAGTGCCAAATGCTATCCCAAATGGGAAGGCAAACCACATGATTTATGCAAAAATAATAGGCCTTGTGCATCCAAATTTGAGGCCTATATCCACAGAACAAGAACTCCATTTGAGTTTTAGCATTTTAAAATGGTCAAAAAGTCATTTCCTTGTACTTGACTGACATGAGCAGTTACAGTTAGTATTTGTGAGAAGTAGAACTAAGCAAATATTAAATTAAATGCAATTATTTCTCCAACCTTTTCTTTTGAAGAAGTAGAGTCCCCTCCAAGACCCATCTGACCAATCCCATTTTTGTGGATCTCCATGTGTAGTTCTGGGGCCTATGAGACATGGTTTACAGACATTCATTAAAGTAGAAAAGATACAATAGCAAACAAGTTACATATGATATTTATAGAAAGTACAAGGAATCAAAAGAACACTTGTCTAAAATGCATATGAGAAGTTCCTCGACCAGCAAAACTTATAAAGCATGTTAATAATGGCATGAGAATACCAATTTTCACCAACCTTTGTGAACTAAATCAGTTCCAGCAATGCATGATGATGGCAATGACAAATAGTATGCTAAAAATATACTCATCTGATTGCCTTAATATCACTTAAACTTTTCTCCCTACAGTTTAGCACATTAGCCATAAATAAAACCCATGGTATCTGGTATAGGTTGCCGTTGTGATTTACAGAACAAACATCCTAATAATTTATTTAGTTTTACATAAGTCTTGCTCAATATTAAAAGAACAGAATCTGAATCAGTAAACAAATAAGAAAACCATTAAAACCTCAGATAAACCATGTAGTAAATAGCAGATGAATTAAATTTGTTGGCAGTAGAGAACTACTTTAGGCCAAGATATCATCACAAGCTGTGACTCCATCAACCAAAGATTGACACTTCCAATTTCAGGTAAAAACCAGAGTAGACAAGGTAGTTTTAACTGATTTGAGAATCTTTTTTAGCAAATTTTTTAACATGAGAATAAAATCACGTGCAGATACAATTTCAAAACAATGGTCATATATCTATTGTTACATTACCTTAAGAGCAACCTTCAAGGACTGTCTGTAGAGACCATTTTCAGGATCCTACAATTTCAGAATTCCACCATTAATAAACTTCAAGAACTACAAGTGCAGCATGTCAATATATGTTAAGAAGATAAGAGCAAATACATTACCACGTCCACGGCTTTCTGGAAATACTCATAGGCCTTGTCAAAATGACCCTTTGCATCACTGAGATCAGGAGTTAGGAATCCACAAGACGTAAGGGCATTCCCCAAGCACCAAAGAGTGTAATGCTTTGATGGATCGATTTCTAAAGCCTCCTCCAACTTAGTACGTGCATCTGGAATTAGTTGGTAAATTCAGTTCCCATCAAAACAAAGAATAATCAATCACAATAATTAAGCTCATTCCTTCACCAAAGAGAAAATTACTTATTTAGCTTGATTTTACTCATAACATATATACCTTCAATCATCTTCTTGGAATCCCTAGGATTTTGGCATGACGACAACTCTATCAAAGCTTCTCCCCACTTGGTCAAATTCTGTATAAATAGAAATACATATACATATGATCAGACACATTACGCGTTTGTTCAGTTTTACGGCGACGAAAATTGAATTTCATTGAGCATAAATCATTCTACTTAGATAGGTGAACCTAAAATCAAATTCTAATGAACCTGAGGTTTATTCTAAATTACAAGGTTATAAAAGACTGATAACGAAAAAACATACATATAGAAACAGTTTCGTGCAATACAGAACATGTAAAAGAAACCCTCACGAATTCGGAAATAAGATACAAACGAGTAGAGTAACTGAAAGATAAAGAAATAATTAGGTTAAGAATGAAGAATGATACGTACATCAGCGTCAAGAGGATCTTGAACGTAGTTTTCTTCAGCTGTTTTTCGATTGTTCTCGGCATACAGTAACCTACCAAAGTCCTCTTCTGTAAACTCCATATTCAATTCTTGTGTGATCGTAACAAAAAAAAAAAAACGACTCTGCAACTGCAACTACGCCGCTAACACATATACTAAGAAGAAGAAGAAGAAGACTTGGGCCCTAATTTAATTAATGGGCTTAATTAAAAAGCCCAGTTATTTTTTTCGCGGGAAGTTAGCTTAATTTATAAGTGTGTGTTTGGTTAGTTTGGATAGAATTGATTTTGATATAATTGATTTTGAGAGAATTGATTTATGTTTGGATACAATAATGCAGAATTGATTAAACAAACTGAATGTTGTTTGGATAAGTTTTATCAAAATTATTTTTGAATGTATAATTACTAAAATGGACATAGCTAAATTCAAGTAAATGTGCATAGTTGAATGTATATGTAGATCAATATTAAATGTAGATATATTATTTAATTTAAATAAATAAATTTTCTATATATTAATTTAAAACATAATAAATACGATCATTAAACTAATTTTTTTACAAAATATTTGTTCATATATTTTATATTTTTTGATAAAATATATTTAAGTTAAATAATACTACTTCTTCAAAGAAAAAGTTAAATAATACTACAGTTAGTTGCCAAAAATGATATAGCGTAAAAGAAAGGTAAAAGAAAAAATACAGTACATGAATGGGGACACCGTAAAAGAAAATCGAAAACTTGATAACTCACAACCATAAACATATTTCGGAGGCTAATTAATGTAGAATTGATTCTAGGAAAGCCAAAAGCTATAAACTGTAGCTTTAAGGAAAATTGTTTTTGGAGGATAGAAGCAATTTTGAAAAGCCAAACCAAACAACGTTGAAAACTCAATTTCCATTTTTTAGGTTTGTAGAAGCACTTCTTGTTGCTGAAAAGCCAAAACAAACAGACCCTAAAATAAGATTTTCTTTCATATTTTCACTTTTTTTGGTACAATCATCTTTTCACCCTTTTTTTGTTCAAGCCATCGTTTCATATTTATTCTCCAAAAAATTAAATCATTCTACAAAATTTATTATCGATTGAATTTTAAAAAATGCAACCCGTGGTTTGTATGTTTTCAACTAGTACATTTAAAAAAAAAAAAGATGCTTTCACCATCTCTTAACTTAATTTTGGTACTGATTTCATAATTATCATTTTACATTATTTTTGTGTTTTTTATCAATTTGAATTGAATATTTAGAATTTAAATACATGGTCTTTTTTTTTTTTTGTATGTTCTAATGTTAAGATAGGGTTCTTCACTCGTATTTTCATATGAAATTTAAATTTTCTGCTTGAAAATTCACATGCAAAACAACCAAAATGACGTGAAACATAAAGATAAATAAAAAAATTGTAATTTAAAAATTAAGTTAAGAACGACAAGTGTTATTTTGTCTTTTTATTATATTTTAAAATAGATTTTTTTATTTGATCAAAGTGCATAACCTGGTGGCTAGATTCACGGACTAAGTATGAAGAATCTAGAGTTCGACCCACGACCTTAGCATACCAACTCATCTATAAAATTGATTTTTTATTTTGGGTACGTGAATTGATTCGTGTGGACGATCGGTTCGATGGGTAGTGCCTGTGGTGCGTGTTTGCTTCGATCGCTATAGACCATTTCAGTTGTATTTAAACCGTTTGTACATCCATTTGTGTTGAAGTTACGTGGTTAGACTATGTTAGATTTATGTCCTTTAGAGTCTCTTTGAAATAGTTTTTGTTTTCGGTTTTTAAAATATACAAATCCTCTGCTCATAATAGTTATCATTTTACATGTTTTAGTTTTAGTCTCCAAAACTAAAAAATTAAAAACAGTTTCCAAAACTGTAATTTTAAAAATAGTTTATCGAAAAAGTTTTTAATTTTTAAGTTTTTAAAAACTAAAAAAGAGTTTTTGGGAAGTGTTTCAAATAGGCTCTTAGTATTTTATATTCTCTTTTATTTTCATTTTAATATATCTAGGGTGATGAAAAGAAAAAAAAAACAACCCTGGGTTTCTTTTCACATTCCTCAACTTTTAAAGTTTCAAAATGTTTTCTTTCTGATCCTTTTGTTAACATATTCTCTTGTATGCATGCACATGGATTATAACTAATTCACATAAAATACACATGGGGTAAGAAAATCGGGAATGAATCCTCTCTCACGTGACTCTATTGAAATTTTCACCATCTATTAAAAATGAGAGAGAAATGAAATTTTCAAAAGTGTGGTGTTAAAGTGTGTTTTAAAGGCGGGGATCAAAAAAACACGAGGAACCACGGCATAAAAAAATTGATAAAATCTATTTCCAAAAATAATTGTGCTATATATCATGAGGGGTTTTCACGCGAGATTTTTACGAATGCTCTTTTTTAATATATTTCTTTCTTCTGTTTACCTTTTTTTATTTATTTATCAATTTTCCTATATATAGCTACTACTATTAAACAGAGACAATAAAAAAAACACATACACAGTTGGAATATTTATTATGGTATGTGGCTTCACAAGTATTGAAATATTGACTAGTCTTTACATGTGAGGACAAATGCCTTGAAATTATTTAGAGTTTTCAAAAAATAACAAAGTTTAGGTGATACACATAAGAGAATTTGAATTAACAAAATAATGGAAGTTAATGATTGCATATACAACAAGTTTACGTCTTGAAATTATTTAGAGTTTGAAGAAAATAACACGAAGTTTAGGTGATACGCATAAGAGAATTTGAATTAACAAAATAATGGAAGTCAATGATTGCATATACAACAAGTTTACGTCTTGAAATTATTTAGAGTTTGAAGAAAATAACATGAAGTTTAGGTGATACACATAAGAAAATTTGAATAAACAAAATAATGGAAGTCAGTGATTGCATATACAAGTTTACGCCTTGAAATTATTTAGAGTTTGAAAAAAATAACATGAAGTTTAGGTGATACTCATAAGAGAATTTGAATTAACAAAATAATGGAAGTCGGTGATTGCATAGACAAATTTATAGGTCCTCTAAAAAAAAAAGGTTACAACGCTAGTGAAATATTCATGATAGATTTTGTCGTTGTATTAAGCATTTTTATTCCAAAAAAAAAAAAATACAACTACTTGAAACAATTATTCAAGAGGTTGAGACTCGAAGAGACAAACCAGGAGTACAAAATTGTCAGGAAACAACAACATATCTTAAAAATACAATACCTTATTTCACAACTTCAATCTAAAATAAATAGTCTTTCACCCATAATTTTGATAATAATACGTAAAAGAAATGACTTAACTAGTTTATCTTGGAGGTGGTGGTGGTGGAATGCGAGATTTCACCCACGCTAATATCCCTAATGCAAGAATAATCCATCCAAACACGACACATATAAAGTCACTACTCTTCTCCTTTTTAGATTCCTGAAATGAACAGATCTATACGTACTTGTTAAGTTATGTACAATTAAACTATAACAGACATTCCTTAGTTTAAACGAGTCAGACTCAATATCGACAAGTTGTATCCCTTTGGTAAAATATTAGCATAACCCTGGATAAAAAAATTGAAGTAGCAGAGGATCCCCATGACTCGCCTGACCAAGCCCATTTCTGTGCATCTCTGCGTGTATTTTTGGGCCCTGTGAGACATGACTAATACATTCATCAATGTAGGAAAGATACAGTAGCAAACAATTTACATACGATGTTTTTTGAAAATACGGAATCAACAAATTAAAGCAGTTTCCCGAAATGCATACGAAAACAACATCAACCTGTTTGTGAAATTTTTCGTAGAGTTCCTCTACCAGTAAAACATTCAAGCATGCAAATAATAGCAAACATCACAAGACCAATTATCAATTTATCATGTGAACTAAATAAATTCCAACAATGCAGATGAATGTCGATGATGATGTTTTTAACTTTAAGCAAATTTTTTAACATGAAAATAAAAATACCATTCAAATGAATGATCGATATTTCTATTGTTGCATTACCGTAAGAGCACATTCCAAGCATCGTCTGTAGTAACCATTTTTGGGATCCTAAAATTTCAGAATCAACTGTTAATAAACTTCAACAACAAAAAGTGATGCTTGTGATTATATGTTGAGAAGATAAGAGCAAATACATTACCATGACCACAGCTTTACGGAAATACTCACATGCCCTGTCAAGATAACCATGTGCCTCGTTGAAATCGGGAGTTAGAAGTCCATAAGACATGTGGGCCTTCCCCAAGGACCAAAGAGTGCAATGTTTTGTTGGATTGATTAGTAAAGCCGCCTCAAGTTTAGAAAGTGCATCTGTAATTAGCAGGCCAGTTCCCATCAAAAGGCAAAATAATCAATGACAATATTTTTATTTATTGGTGTGGGAGGGGGTGGGGGGTCATGGATAAAGTGACCTTAATAATAATTTTACAACTGTTGAGATTTGAACCCTGCACAATTAGTAATTAAGGTACTCCCTCCGTTACGTTTTACAAGCAAAACTGTGCTTTAAGAACTGTGCTTGATTTTGCCCATGAATATACCTTCAATCATCTTCTTGGAATTAATTCTTAGGATCTTTTATGAATGTCAAAAACTCCATCAAAGCTTGTCCCCACTTGATAAGATTCTGCATAAATATTTAGTGAGTTTTAAGTTTTATGGTGTCGAAAATTAATTTCGATTGAGCATACATTTATTTCTACATTGGAAAGAACTTAAATGCACGATCAAGAGAAAGCCACAACTTTGGTGCACAATGCAAGTTAGTGAAACATGAATCCAACCACAGACTGAATTGATTTAATAAAATTGAATTTTATGTTTGAATATGTTAATATCAAAAACAAGTTGAACGATAAATTTGAATTTTAACATCAGGTCTAAAGACAAAAACTACATATTGTATGTTTAATTTAGAATTAGCTCTATAGACAAAATCAATTATAAAAAACATCTTTTCCAAGCAACAAAGTTTAAGCGTTATAATGGAACACAAACTATTGAAAAAAAACAAACAATAGAAATAGTATTGTAGCCACGCAAGTGCAAGTCCCTTGATAGCTACAGAAACGATTATATAAAAATTATTAGAGTAATCGTGATACATACATCAGCGTCAAGAGGATTTTTAGCGTAGTTTTCTTCAGCGGTTTTTCGATTGCGGTCGGCTACAAGCAACTGACGATAGTCCTCTTCAAGAAACTCCATATTCAATTCTTCCGTGATCGTCAAAAAATTGTCTTCTACCACTGCACTCTGCAAGTACTATGTCGCAAATATACCTATGCCGCAAGCAAACGCATATTATATACTAAGAAGGAGAAAAACAAATATTGGGCCTAAGCGAAAAGCCCAACGATTTTTTACTTTCGCGGGAAGATAGTTTAATATGACGATAATACCCCTTTCATATTCCCGCCAATTTGAAACCCTAATAAATTGGTAAAGAGAGAGAAAATAAGAGAAAAGAATTGGGAATTGTAATTGTAATGGTTATGGCAGAGGAAGAAGAGAAAACGTTGTCGTTTGAACCAGAGTTTCCGAAGAGTAGAGTGAAGAAGATAATCACTCTGGACAAAGACGTGAAGAGGGTGAGTTCAGAAGCGTTGTTCTTGGTGTCACGATCTACGGAGCTTTTTTTACAGTTACTTGCTGAAAAGTCTGCGGAAGTTGCTATTGAGAAGAAGCGCAAGACGGTGAAACTTGAACATATGAGAATCGCGGTGAAGAGAAACCGTCCAATAAGCGATTTTCTACTCGATTCACTTCCGGTGCCTTCTGAAACTGTGAAATCTGATAAACCAGTGGCGGTTGCTGATAGGCCTAAATCTGTTCTGGTTGGTACTCGTCGCATCGATCAAATCTTCCGAAAGTCTGAAGCCGAAGTTGATGCTCAAGCGCCGGAACCTGAGCCGGAACCTGAACCAGAACCGGAACCCATGGAGGAGGCATAGGTTGTGTTCATTTGTTCTCTCTGTAAATGAGATTTGCTGATTATGTTAATGACGTATTGGCATAACTATGAGATTCTAATTTGTAAGCGACTCGTTAATCATATGTTATGTTTGTTTTTACATAGAAATTGGGGTATTCAATTATGATCTACAATGGAGGAGTAGCTTGTGTTTTTCTTTTTGATTTGTTGTTTTTTGACCTATTAATGTTGCAATAGTTTACTAATTTCAATTTTGCTTATAGTGGTGATTATATTGCAATTTCTCTTTTGATGCGTCTCTCTCGAATGGGACGGAAACAAATTTAGTTTGTGTTATCCCCTTTGTAGCATGGACACTCCATGTCCGATCAAATGTATGTTCGGTGTCCGACACTGACACATGCGAGTGCATTGAGTTAATTCATATTCTATAATTATCGTGCAGCGTGCTAGCATGGGTGTCGCGTCCAGTGTTTGTGTAGGTGCTTCATAGTTTAGCACCTGCGGGTAATTAAGCTGGGGTAGGCTTATCGATAATCTTTAATTTAATCCATAAACCCTACATCTATACTGTGTCTTGGTGAAGTTTAGGTTTTTGTTGCTGTCATGTAATTCTTGTGGTTTCTTGTCTGTGACCAATTCATGCCTTATGGGAATCCATCAACAAGCAAAATGGTTTCTCTTTTAGTGGATGCTGGTGCAAAATTGCAAATAAAACAATAAACTAATTAATCTGTTTGCAGTTGACATCGAGCATGAGTTAATCAATTTGGGCAACTTAAGAGCAAAAAACATATGTCGAGTTTGGATTTATTATTTTGTATGTTCACAACAGTATGGAAATCGAGCTTTATGAAGCTTCAGTCAAAATGTATGATTCTTGATAAAGAATTTTAAGGAGAAAATGGTCCAGAATGTGTGGACATAATGGAAGATGCTTCGTCTTGCATATGAAAAGTAAAGGTAGGTTCGTCAAAAATTGTTTTCCTTTGTATCTTCCTTCCATCCTTAATGAAGGATATACCTTGATTTCCTGAACTTATGTTGTTTGATCCCAGTTGTTGGATACCCATTGGGAGCCTTTTGTTCATGGGTGGAGAATAATCTAGACTTCCATTTAAGCTTCTATTTGGAAGGCGTCTACTGCTGGTGCCTGGTCTTGACGCGTATGTATTATCGCGCTCAAAAACTACCTGGCTCTGGACCTTCTTCTTTTCCCATGACTGCAAACCAAACACAGAAGAAGTAAGAATAAAGCTATCATTGAGGAGTATACTAAAACTTTGCATGTCATGAATCTTTTCATGGACAGCATAGTTTAAACATCGATTAAATATTTGCTTTGAACTGCTTTGTGAAGCTGTCACTGTCTATCAAATACTAACCTGCTGTCTTTTCTTATCATCCTCCTTTTCTTGCCTTAGCATGTTATATTCGTCCAGTATTTCCATTAGAGGAACCTACATAGATGTCATTTTGTCTTGCTGTTATTGACTTAATAAAGTATGGCATCTACTATAAAAGGTCAATCCAGAAAATACAAATCAGATCATGAAAGAAACTGCGAGAGTGTAAAACTTATCAAACCGTTTGATTTAAACATATTGAAAACGGTATCATACAATATGCTTCTGGGAATTCTTAAGATTCTTTGTTATCTTGGGAAGTGCTGAGGTGTAACTGTGTAACTGTATTCCTTTAAAAACCATACGGGAGTAGTTTATAACGTTACTTGTTTTACAGAGGTTGTGAGATGATGCATCTCATGTGAAGAAACTAGAGTTTCAGTATCACATCATGAATACTATGCAAAATGTTTCTTACAGTGTCTGACAATAGGTCTGAATCTGAATATGATTTCCATTGTGTAGCAAATTGTCAAGTGTTCTTAACATGTATAATGAATACTGTTCAATGTTGAATGAGAAGGATATTTCTGAATGCAAGTAATTCAGAGAACGACACCTTCAAGTTTTGTCTTCTTTTATATGTGGTAACAGTTTTTTACTATGAACTTGCTCCGTGAATTTTTGGTTCATCGGTGTTTTGTATGCTACGGCATGTGTCTGGAGACATTAGCTGGGGCTATGACCTTTATAACAATATATAAGTATAAATATATAGGGGATCCTTATTACTTATTTGGTCTTTCTTGTTCCCTTTTAAGAATTATATAGACCGTTTCATATGCACCTTTCAAGTACATATTTTCTAGTATAAGTGAATAGTGAATTCAAACTGTTGCAGAGTGTAAGATATCTTACCTGATCATACAA
The DNA here is from genome assembly GCA_958299785.1 of Medicago lupulina. Taxonomy (NCBI): domain Eukaryota; kingdom Viridiplantae; phylum Streptophyta; class Magnoliopsida; order Fabales; family Fabaceae; genus Medicago; species Medicago lupulina. The sequence goes on along the minus strand of OY283144.1, from coordinate 14,839,727 downwards.
GAAAACTCTATTTCTTTCTGCTTCCCAACTACTAGTCATTTTTATAAGCAAATCTACCAGAGCTGAAAAATAGCAGCAACTGAATGTAAGCATTGTGTGATTGCTCTCCAGTTGGTCCAAATTATATTGTTTTGATCTTATCATATATACCTGGCATTCTACTGACCATTATACGGGCACGTTCAGCTCGTCTCAAGTTTTTATGAGCTCCTCTACTGACTGAGTATCGTTTCTCATCCTGATAGCACACTTGGATTATGAATCATATCATAGACACAGTCATTATTTAATTCTATTTATGAAGATCGATTCAAATCAAAATTCTAACCATGCTGTATTCTTCTAGCCAGCGCTCCTCATCACGTGCTAACATCCACTTCTCAACTTTTTCCATTATAGCCTTCCTGCTCGAAGCCTCTTCTTTTGCTCTTGATATCTGTTCATCCATGCTCATGAGGAGATTGGAATGGTCAATCTCCCCTTTTATACATGTAAGTCAATTTTTAGGCTGGTTTACTTTTAAAATGAATATATATACATTTTTAAAATGGATTACACACATTAGCTAAATTCACCTGCGTTTATGAGGCTAATTATATTGTTCATTTCTGTCCGTGAAGGAATCTCCACGTGTGATTTCTTGCATATCAACTCCAGTTCCTCCTGCTTCTTTTGGAATAGCTCCTTCATCTTGCTTGCTTTTTGTTGATCTAGTCTTTTTACTTCAGCTTCAGTCTTGTAAAAAGTTGAGGCTATTTAAAAATCTTAGACATTATATTTTATAGATCTTTAAGTTAGATACATACCTGCTGGACAATCTCTAGAGTTAGACTTCCTGGATCTGATACCTCTGCTGATGAGGCTGACAGCAAATTGATAACATGGGAAAAAGATTGCCTATCACGGTAAGGTGTATCCATAAGATTCCAAAGATTTGATAGTGTTTTGCCTAAATGGTGAAGCTGCAAATCATATCAACAATATGAAATTGTATAAAATTGAAAGCCAAAAAGTCAATAGAAAAACACAGTACTTGAAGCTTAAAGACCCTGATTATTTTGTCTCCTGATAGGTTAGTACTTTCATAACAGTGATAATACATAAGAAAGATTTCCTTTCGTGTAGTGAAATTTTTATAATTGTGACCAGAATGTTATTTTGATGAAAAAATAGCTGTATCACTGTCATAAGAATTGAAGGTAACAGATGTTTTTAAGTTCCTTTGGCTACTAGATTACTCCTTACAAAGGGGAGTAAGTATGCTTTGACAGAGTAAATTTAAACAAGCTTTTCAAATTTCACATAGTTATATAAATCCCCAAAAGAAAACAATAATAGCAATAATTCACCTTGTCCAGCCGATTTTGCTTTTCTTCATAAAGTGACTCCACCGTGATATTGAGTTTATGTAGGATACCGTCGCTTATATTTTTTGTTATTCCGCACAAATCATTCAAGCTGGGGTGGAGTTGAAGGATGATTGAAGAGGAATCCTTTCCCAAGATTGTGGATAAGCTGTGTATTTTGTCTATGTATTTCTCCACTTGTTGTAGTCTTTCATTCTATAATAATCACAAAAATGTTAAAGTTTGAAGAATACTAACCCCTTAATGGTGGGGTGAAAAACATCAATTTTTGTTAGGTACCTTCTCATTGTAAAGCCTTTGCAACTCATTCTGATAATCCTCGAGTCTTTTTAGTGACAGATCATTCTCATTTACTGTAACGGTTGAGGGTACATCGTCCGAGTTTCCTGCAATTTCTGCAGAAATTCTTTGAATTTTCCCTTGCACAGCTCGGAATTGGTTTAATCTTTCTTCTTTCCTCAAGCGCATTTCCCGGAGTGCTGGAGTGATTGAATCTAGCTGCTCTTTTAGCGTACCCGCCCTTTTTTCTGGCTGCAGTTACTATCGTCAGTCTAGAGTCTACACTGATTCATGATTTCTTGATGAAACATAGACATCTATTATTGAGTCACATTTAAGATACTGCAACAAAGTAGTACTGTTTGCTAAATTTAACTCAGCACCTCGATTTATCTGTTTTATACTATCTTTCTCACAACTAACACATTACATTAACATAGACGATTTTGTCTACTTTGAAAAATAAGACATGGTAGAAAACATAAATGGTATTCAATAAATAAGTCGGGTATGCTCCGAATAAAAGTATTAATAATTAGAACATGCTTTTACTTTAGATATATGAATATATGCAATTGATCTCTATTGCTTGTTATTATTCCTGGTGCTGATTGTTTACTATCAAGTACTAACTGGATATGGCTAAGTGAAAGGGTACCCGTCCAGGAAGAGATCGTTCGCCAAGGGACAAGAGTAGGTGAGTAAATTCTGCCTCTGCTTCAGCCAACTTCTGATGCAGACTAGCTCTTGATGTATTTGCTCTGTCAACTTTTTTCCTGTAAACCTCAAGGCACTCTTGCTCCATATCCAGCAGAACCTTTTCCCTCTCGAACTTGTCTTCTCCAATTTCATCCCAAATTATCTAAATTCATTTAACACGAGAAACAAAATTTTAAACATGACAAAGATTATCTTATGGCATAATTAACTTGTGAAATAAACTTTGTTAAAAAAAAAACTTTAAAAATAAATAAGTTTCTTGCCTGCAGTTCCTGTAAAAGGAACCCACACGAGGTTTCTAGCAATGTGGAGCTTCTCATTCCAATTGGTGTCTGGAATGAGCCCATTTGATGGTACCCTTCAGTGGAGATTAAACTTAGATAATGCTAAAGTGTGAAATTTCTAATGATGAAGAGGTAACAAAACTCAAAAATGATGTGAAAGAAGTGTTGGTGTCAGTGGAGGTAGTATTTTTGCCATTTGGTATTGGATTTTGCTTAAAAGACAAGGGTGGCAGAGGTGGGTAATGTAAGCTTTGGGTTCAAGAATCAGTCAGTTCTTTGATCCTTCATACTTTATCTTTTTGTTTTCTTTTTTATTCTATAAATTTTGTAACATATTGATATCACTGTCTCTTTCATAAAAAATAAAATAAACTGTCTCTGTCTTTAGAACCTAAAAAATTGATGGAGTTCCTTATTTAGAGATATCAAATGTGACATCTGTTTTGCACCAGGCTTTGTAAAATACGGTTCTTTTTTATTTTACAGGACTTGATTCCTACGTTACCTTTCTTTTTTCTTTTGGTACAATAAGTTATCTTTCTAAAGCAAATGATTCTGATCGTGATTGGGATAGCTAAGTATGAGATAATTATGTTTTGCTTTTTGTTATGAATTATAAGGCTGATAATTTTCCTTCTAAGTTTCCAGAAGTGTGATCAAATATAGTAGGGCATCATTATCACGTGTATTGCGAGTTTTTTTTTTTTTTAAATTAATAAAGAAAAGAAGTTTATTTAGGTTCAAAGAAAGCAGCACTAAATTTAATTTGGAGTTCCTATTGAAACTTATTGAATAAAACGTTCTACCTTATTCTAGTGACTAGCAAGAGAGTAAAGTCGAGCCGTATCTTGACAAAGACGAAAGACGGCATAAAAATGAAAAGATATATACAATGAGAATATGAATTTGTATAGCACACTAAATAATCTTCCCCATCTTATATTATAGGCTGTTTATAGATGTACACATTCCGTCTCATTTTAGATATTTACTTGAGTTTTGCACACTTCTTTATATAAAAGTTAAATAAAAAATTGAAAAGGACACATTAATAATGATCAAGGGTAAAATGAAAAATAATAGTTGGTCCAAGATGGGTCTCTAACGATGGTCGGCATGATGAGGGACAACAAAGTACTTTTTCGGTAGGGGTGTTGTATTAGCAAACACTTACAAGCTCTGGGTAGTGGAAGATTGAGGTGGGTGAGAAGTTGTCAAAATAATCCATACCCTTCTCTTGAGTGCTAAAGTCCTATATAGTGGAGTCTTTAAGGAGTTTGTGGAAGAAATCTCGTTAAGCGATTTTCATCATAATTTTATGATCTTGATCAAGTGACCATTATCCTAAAAGGAGTGACGCGCGTGTGTTGATGAACTTTTTGGTGTAAAGTTCTTTTTGGGTAAGTTTAGCTCGGTCTAAAACAATAATTATGAATGTTCTTTTTTTACAAATAATTATGAATGTTTTATTGATGTTAAAAATGACTTAAAATGAGAAGAAAAGAAAATTAAAAAAAAAGAACTTATAATATTAGAAATTAGAATGATGGAGTAAGTGAGAGAGAGAAAAGATTGAACCCATAAAGTCTTCTTTTTGTTTTCAAGATGAAATTTTAAATTATACACTTAAATAAGATGTCATGTACTCAATGTTTTAAGATCAATGTAGATATCTCTAATATTTGAACGGTAGACTCCCCTCTTTATTCAAAATCAAAGATAAGGTTTAAGGAAAATAATTCTACAAATCATGATGTCATTTAGGAGAAAGCAACAATTCTAAAACGAATAATGTGGATACGATACTAGTACAAAAGAATGATTCACCAATGGCGCAGCCACAACTAGCTATAAAGCCATTTACATTTCATTTTCAAACCACCCAAGTATGGTTAGCAATTCGTGTGAGTGTGACTGGTTCAATTCCGTTCGCATGCATTTTTGTATCCCAACAGGCAACAACATTCGTAACAAATAGCATAAAAATTCATGTAATCGAAAGCTGCACAGTACAAACAAAGGATACACTCTCGAACTGTGTCATTCATGCGGTACATTCATGGACCTACGTACGGTGTAAATCTTTTTTTTGTGGTTGGTAAGAGAATATATATAATTAAGTATAAATCTATGTACCGTGTATTGAAGGTGGGGGGGAAGGAGAGTAAGAAAACGACGTTTTATCAATAAATTTTAATTGCACTAAAGGCACTGATAAATTAATAATAATGGCTGAAAATCTCAAATTAACGCTAAACTTTGCTTTTTACGCAACACTTATGCTCCATTAATTAGCTCTTGCTATCATTTACCAAATTTGAGTAAGCATTTTCATTGAACACCAAGTCTAAAAATCGACACAAGGAATGTTTCAGTTCCAATCAATGACTCTAGAATAGTAGCATTACATTACTGGACTATAAACTCGTGTAACAAATTTGTTCAATTAGTTGATCCACATCATCTAGGCTCTCCCTATCAATGATTAGTCAAAACTTGCAAAGTGAGAATTTTTGTAACACTTCAAAAGGTGTTTGCTTTAGAGATATCATAGCATGTAAGGAATGCTGCGTATAAGAACATCGTCAATCATCATTATTATTACTAGTATCATATGCCGGTAATTATTAGCTTGAACCACTTATCAAGAAAGAAGACTGTAAGAAGGCATGTCTTCAATTCGTAGAACATCGTCAATCATCAACTCTTTCTCCAGCTGAACTCGCGTTGATTTCAAGATATCCTGTGATGACAGGAATGAAAAATAAACAATTATTCAACCCCTTTGAAAGAGTCTCTTCGATAAAGCACACAAAATTTTACATATGAACATCAATTTTGAAATCCAGGACTAAGGTTAAAAAGAACTCATGTATCATATAACAAGTAGACGGATTCTCACGTTAAACTGCATGTACGTAGCGTTTGTCTCCAACCACTGTTTGTCCATAACCACAAATGCCACACAATAAAGCAAATCAAATGCCCATTCATTTTCTGCAAATGTTGAGAATATATCAGAAGAATGGTTATAAGAGGACGAAATTGTGATCAATTTAGGTTTTCCTTCTCAAAACAAAATAAAATAATACAGTTTCTAATTTTACCTGAAAGCATTTGTAGAAAAACTGTTCTTATGAAAGTCCTGGGTTTGGCTGCAAGTGAAGAAACTTCCCGGCATTAGCAGTATATTGTTTTCAATTTGAGTTTCATAAGAGACTCGGGCAACTAGACTCATGTTTAATTAAATGGGAAAATGTTAACAAAGTAAGTGTATAAGTGCACATTTGGATTGACAGTGAATTTGGTTGAATCGCGATGTAGCACTGTGATTTTGTCAAATTTACCGCCAATCCAGACATGCATTAAATATCTATGGAACACAATGCATAGTGACAGAATGGCTCATCCTCATGACATACTTGCTGCTTCAAGGTCTAACATTTGCATAATCATGAAAGTAATATTCACGCCAGCAACAGCAAAGGGATACTCGAAGACAACTCCCTTTCTTCCTTGCTTCATCAGAAGATTCTGGAAAGAAGTCTGCAACACAAACAGAAACTTTAAGATAAATGAAAATAAATTATTCGCAGAGTAAAGATCGGAGCTCAGGAAAGTTGGACCACATAAAACTGATTAATTTGGTCCAGAGAAAAATTCATGGACTCGTTGGATTTTACCTAAAGATTACATCGACGTTGGAAACCTGATATTTTAATTTTTGGGTCTAAGAAAGATCCAAACCTGGATCCTCTGTAGTCAACCTTACAATGTAGACGGCTAGATTGTTAGATTTTATTCTTTCTTTCATCATCTAACAGTCTGTCGCCGGCTGCACCGTAAAGCCAACTGTAGAGGAATAGGATCCATTTTGAAAAGATTGTGGCTAGTTAAAATGCTTACGGAGAATGTCTTTGCAAAGAATAGTAGGTTCTCCAAGGATATAAAACCAGCTCCTCTGTTCAGGAAATGGTCCAGAATAGTAGGGTAAGTAAAAACTATGTATAGAACAAAAACAACTTAAAAACATAAGAAAGAGATGATGAGCCAAAAATGTAACCTGAAATCAGTAGATGGATCTCTTCCCTGCCATCCCATTTCTTTCCATTGATCAGAAATCAAGCCTTTGAGCTCATGACCAGGGAAGGAAGCAGACCAAAGAGCTCTCAAAGCATCCTGTCCTTGAAAGAGTTACATCAAATCACTCAACAGAATATGCTTACTTGATGCAAAGTAAAATATGAAAACACATGAAAGTACCAAAAGTTATAGAATAAAATATATACCTGGTGATCAAGCTTTGAAGCATCAAAGAAAACTTTCATTCGACGTTTTAATCTTCTAAGTCTTTCCTCCTGCAAAGAAAAAAAATGTCACTCATTGTTTTCTGGAATACAAGAGGGCTGTAGCCCAAAAAGGAGAAAATTACAAAACAACTACATGCGGAGTTGCAACTCCAGGGATATCAGTAGGAAAAAATGCCTAATTTGATCAGGGCAGTCCTAAAAAATAGTGAATCTTTCTTTAGCTTCAATCTCCAACACAGAAGTCCATCCGCACAGAAGTTTGCTTCACGATACACATGGCTATTTTTGATTTCCAATTACAACATCTGTCTAATTTTTTGAACAAGCCTATACCCCAACACCGAACCATCTCCTCTATTATTACCCAATGCTATCAGTCCTCAATATATTTGTGACAAAAAGATATGTGGAAAACACAAACACACATGTTTGGAATCAAATTTCAGATGCATACTAAACATTCTTTCTGCAATTAATCTAAGAAAACAAACTAGACTTCCAATAACATTAAAACCCTAGCTACATTATATTCACTTTTTTTGATAATGACATCATGACATAGTACCTATACAACTAATGCAACCTTTCAAACTCAGAGGTAGACATCAAATAGTTAAAAAAAACGCAGCTATGACAACTTCACTTGTAGCAGATGATTCAATTCATGTAGAAGAACAACAATAGAAAGCTTAAAAATTATGCAACTAATTAATGAAATTAATACATAACTACAAAGTAGGCAAGTAATTAAGTAAAACACATACCTGTAAAGGAGTCAAATTAATGCAGATTGGTTGACAGTTTCCCTTAGGCTTGAAGCAAACACAAGTGAGTCCTTTACCAATCCAATAAGGGGAACCACATGTTGCAGCATCATCTGCATATAACCAATCAGAAGAGTTCCTCATTTCAACACTCTTCTTTTTCACAAAGCCAATATCACTAAGTTCAAGTATGGCCTTTATTATACAACAAGTTGATTACAAAGCAGGTAATCAAACAGTATAGTGGAGAAGAAAGTGTGGTAATTTTTCAACAGTGTGCATTGTCGTCTTTTGCCCCGACAAAACATAATAAGCAAAATGACATAGACAAGCCATGAGCTATGGTGTATTGTTGGGAATATGGGACCACATTAAGCCACGTGGACATATTAAGATTAATCATTACTACTATACAAGTATACATCTAATAATATTTTGTTATGTTATCCTCTCCTTGTGATGTGTCACATAAAATTTAAATTCTTTTTTTTTCCTTTTCCTTTGTCTTTTTATGTTTTTTTCTTTAATTGTGACCTCTAAATTAGTTTAGTTGTTTTTGGTTTGGTAACTCCTCGTACCCACCACTCCCATCATGGTTCTTGTTTATTCCCCCACTCACTTACACGCTGAAACAAGTAGTAACAACAAAACAACTCCATTAATAACCAACCCTGTCTTCTAATGTAGTTTGGTTTGACCAAGTTCACATTGGTGGACCCTCCCTAGCCACCACGTATCTTTGATGATTGTTTACGTTACGAAACAAACAACACCGAATTTGGCACTGAAATTGATTACTATCTATCTATCTCTACCTATCTATCTAGTTTTTTGGGTTGGTAAACATAACATTGGATCCTTCCAATTTTAATACATTATCTTATACTCCCTCAAATCAATAAAAGTTTATGTATATGTAATTAATACACAAACTTTACATTAACTTTTGGTGATTCAAATATGTCTATTATAAATAGGATTGGATAAGTATTAATTTTCAGTTTTTCTCTCATCATAGCAAATGGATTAACATAAACAAGAAGAATGAAATGAGTTTATATGTATATGTATGATATGAATAAAGGCTGATGATAGAAGATGACCTGAAGAGTGAGCAGTAGAGGAAGCTGATCCTAACAATGTCCGTATGATTTTCAAGTGCTGCACCATAATCTTCAGTTGTTTAGTACTCTGTTCCTAGTCCCTTGTAGAAGAACTAAAATTTTATCGTGTTTCAGTGCCGTATGTATCCAAACGCGAAACAAAACAGACCTAGTGTTCTATTATCAATTGTGGATTCTTTCTTCTACTTGCAAATGGAATTTTGTGTTAATAAATTATTTATTCTTTATTTTATTCATATATTTTATTTTTATTTTTCTCGACTGAAGTTATTTGTTTTCTTTTTTAACACGCTGATTAAATGTAAAACAAATTATTCATGTAACCAAAACAAAAACATATGAACTGGGTAGGTGTAACCGTCTCAAGAGAAAATTGGAACAAAATATTCAAATATTTTGATCCCTTAGATAGGGTAAGAAAAATAATCCCAAATTTGCAGTCAAACTGTCATAGTCAACAACGACCACTCACCATATTTGGCAAACTTCTAGTTTTCATTGTCCTACACTTAGCATATCAAGCCAGAAAAATAAAATCACACGATGAAACTGAACTGAAGCTCCAAGACAAAAATATTTCCAGCTTACAATCAAACGTGCATTTAGTCTAGTTTAGACTTTGAGCTATGGTGGAGCTGCAAATATAAATTGTTTTCACAAAAGACTATAGTACATTAAATTTCACTGTGGTACTTTGTACAACGTGTGTCCTTCAATCTAAACTGTTTCATAAAAGATGTTGAAACATTTAACATCTCCCTAATCATTAAAGCATCCACAAAGAATTGACTAGCACTGAATCCCTTGTCTAAATTCTATGCAAGCTTTGAAAACATTAATCATAAATTCATGGACCTCAAGGACCAACAAGACAATACATTATCAAGCAGCAACTAAATGCCCACCAATACTCAATAAATAAGTGGAGTTGTGCTACCGACATTCAATCTAACATTTTCTTTTTATCAAGTGAAATATTTGTAGGACTTTATGTCGGGTCCATTTTTAAAATGGCGGAACATGTATACTTATCACTAAATAAGAGAGTGAGTGCTAAGAAAGAAATTATTAGAATTAGTATCGCTAGCACTCAATTATTTATAACTGTGGATATGTTTTGACGGGTATGCTTATTATATAGAGACCACCTCCATGAGAGTGTTCTTACAAACTCAGATTAATAGTAGGCCATTATCTCAACAAGAAAACAGAGTAAACAGGCCATCATCTAAAAGAACTTGGGTTTGGTGTGTGAATGTCACCCTTAATACTTAATTGGTAGATCATTTATAAGTTATCATTAACATTTGTCACGTGGCTTGAATTTGGAATAGACTAATTTCCTTTCTTAAGCTTCATATTAGACTAAAAAACTTTCAAACCAACGAGCATCACATAGAAAATAAATTCCATAATCAAAGGAATTCTAAAGAAATTTACTATTCTCTTTCAATGAATGAAATATGTACAAAGTAATAGGTTGAATAAAACAGTAAGCTATTGTAATCTCTTTTTGTTGTTTATATGTCCTTTTCCCTCCTCTACTTACTGAACTCTAACAGTCAGGCAGTAACCCTAAAAGAAACCTCAAATGACCATTTTCATGTGGCATATGCACAGGTACCTTTGGCTTTTCGATAAATCCCGAGAGCATATCTTCTCACTTGAGCAACCAGCGTCCGCATTCAACCAAAACGATCAGAAAGAAAAGAAGCCATCGGGGTTTCAGAAGTGGAATAAAATCTTTGAATCTCCATCCGCACAGAGAATATAGATGAAAATCATGACCCCAAATGAGGTGAAAACATCAGCCAAATCAGAGGCCATGGACTAAAATAAATCACGTATCAAAATGCTATCAAATCTTTACTTAAGATTTTTATATTTGAAGTGGTTGTGTCAATATATTGTTCCCTTTCAGCGATGCCGCTGTAATTGGAGAACGAATGTACAAGGTCTGGGAAGATGGATCAGAAATCTGAAAATCATCTCTTCCACCAATCTGGTATTTTAAGCCTCTGGCTTCTATGAACAGATTGTCTGATTGCTGGAAGCTTGTGCTTAATCTGTCTCCACAGCATATTTACAGCATCTTCCCTTTCTGGTGGATAATGGAATTCATAATGACGGGAGATGTTTTTAAGCTGCCTCCACATTTCAATCCAGTTCTGCTTTGGAAAACTGCGAAGCTGATTGATCATGTAGCCTGGCTCCAGTGCTTCTTTGAAAGAAAAGAACACAGAGAACTGAGAGTAGTCAATCTCATTCTCAAATGGGAGTTCAATTTTATCACTCACAATAACAGGAACACAGTGACTCACGATTGCATCAAAAAGGCGGCAAGAGGAAGGTGTGTCTCCTGCTGGATGCAAACAGAATTTTGATGAACGCATCCCTTTAGATGACTGTTATAGCAGAGGCATGAAGGATACTATAGTTAATGTTTTTTCATTATCAACAAAAACGACAACAAAGCAAAGAAAGACGCAAGGGAGAGAAACAATTAATTGACCGTGATTCTCCCATTGCAAAGGTTAACTAAATGAATGTTTTTGGTAGTAGAGGAACAATCTAAATGCTAGGAACTACAAGTACTCTTTTACAAAGAAGAAATTTTCTTCCCAGAATTGATGGTATTAGTTGAAAACATAATAAAAGAACATGCTCACACTTCCAAAACATTTCATTTTGTTCATAAAAAACAAATAGAATCTCAGTATCAGAATGCAAGTAAAAGATGACCTTTCAACTAATGAGATGTTTAACAAGCACAAATTTTTCAGCTACATATATGTGAATGCCGTAAATGTTACGAACTTCATGCATAACTTACTTCATACCAATTTTATGTTCTCTCCTGTAGCAAAACTTCGTTCGTAGTGAACATCATCAAAACCAGCTAATATCTTTGTGAATTTAGCACGAACAATGCCTTTCTGCAAACATCACATACGCCAAAAATCAAGTTGCCTGTAAATTTAAAGAACTCCATATTATTCTTTCAATTAAATCTCAGCAAGGCAAAATACCTACATCCTTACGGTGCGTCCTCCCTCTGAAAAAAAGCAGTGTGGTGCGAGACTCAAACGGATCATGAGGCTCATCATCTATATAGGAATCAACAACATGTACATATGGGGACACTACATCTTTGTTCAAATTAGACACACCTTTGGGGTAACGACCAAAATCAACAACAACCTGAATAGACTCATTCAATTGATCTCGCAGGAACCTAAATGCATTGGGATGTGTCATAGGAAATATGTGGTCTCTACCTCCAGACCTCTGCCAATACTTGGATTGCCTTAATAATCCCATCAAATCAATCTGGAACCAAAAACAAGCCATGCTTAAAACTAACAAGTGGTAAACAACATAAGTTTAAACAATAAAAGAAACTAACAAGTGGAAAATTATGTGTATGTTTGGTGTCAATTTTCGATGGAGCGAAATTGATTCTAAAGATAAAAAATTGATTTTGACATGTTGTGATGTTTCCAAGTAAAATTGATTTTGCCTCTAAAATTGATTATAACTTGAAACTAGGATTTGTAGCTTTTGTCTCCAAACGTAATTTTTAGACTCCAAATATGGTTAACTCACTTCTACTTAAATATGTTCAAAAACATAAACCAAGTCACATTCAACCCACTTATAACTAAAGTCAATATTATAAAATCAATTTATGGCATTGCAGAACCAAACACTCAATATACTTTTAACTTAATTTTGAATGAGTAATCCCAATTCAACTAATACCATTATAGAACTTTCAGTTTACATTCTAACAGACAAATACACAAGCATCTTCTATGAAATACTATTGGAACTTGCAACGAATATAACAAACGAGCCATGAATTCAGGTCGGGTCAAACCAATCAAATACCTGCAATTGTCGATCAATCTCCGTCTCCGGATCCGTCATGTGATGACCATGAGTATTAAAACTAAGCGAAGAAAAAAACGGAACAAAAAACACATTAGCAACCTCCGGATCCAAAACTCTCACCGCTTCACTTCCATTGCCGCCACCGTTGAGTAGCGAACCCATCATCCAGTACTCTACACTATGCTGCCTCTTCAAACCCGAATTATCAGGCCACAGCGGATAATCGACACCAGTCACCGGAGCTTCAGTCGTGTTCCGGCGGTCCAGCATTCCGACGTTGAACCAGCGAGGGAGATCGTACATGTAAACTTTGAGAGGAGTTTCATCTTCGCATGGCAAGGTTGCAATAATCGGCGGTGATTGTTGATAATAAGATCGAATGTCGAGTGTTCCACTTCCAATCAAAATTGAGCATGGAATGAAGATTAAGAGTGCTAAGATGAAAGAAATAACCACTTTACCTAACATTTTTTCTTTTCTGTTTTCTACTAATGAAAATTTGTATGAAGACGTAGTGAAGCTGTTAATGGCACAGTTGGTTCATTTACTTTGTGTTTGTTTGGAAATGCATGTGCTGAAGATGCATTGCATTTGCTTGGTTTGGAGGTTGAGTATATTGGTAATTTGTTTGCATCAGAATAATTTGATTAGCATGTGTTAGCTACTATTTTTGAGTTTTGTACTTCGCGCATGAAACGGAAAAGCGGTGGATAACTTCTTCAACAAGGGAAGAGGATTTAAAAATGAGTATTTCAAATTAAAGTTTCGGTTTAGCTCAGGTGTACTTTGTTTAGACTTAATCGGGTTGAAAAGCTGCGACTGTTTCACAATTTTTGTTAAAAATGTTAAAATAATTCGTAGTCGTTAGATTTGATAACTTCTGGGGTATATTGGATTGAGATTTCAAAGGATTTTTATGATTTAAATAAGTTTGTGATATTCAATCATGACTTTTATAAAATCTAAACAAATCATATGGTATTCAATCAAGACAACCAAATATGTTGGTATTTAATTGAGATTTCTAAAAACTTTTTTTTTTTTTGGTCTGCTAGCTTAGTGGTTGGAGCTCACACATTTTATTTAATGTGGAGAAGTGGGGTGTCCGGGTTCGAACCCCGACCCCTGCATATATTATGCATTTGTCCCTACCAATTGAACTACGATGAAATTTCTAAAAACTTATAAAATGTCTTTTGGTATTGAAAATTAGGCTGATTTTAATAGATTCATGTGTTGAATAGATTGTGTGAGACTTTTTAGTTGCATTACCTTTATCCAACAATCTCACACAAACTCATGAGATTTTGTGATACTTTCCCAAATTCTTTTCTGTTCTGCCTTGACAGTCCCATTTTATATTTTTTGTTTGCCAAATATAATTGTCGAAATCTTCATACCCGTGACTTTCATTTTACTTAACAGAACTTATCCGTCTACTTATTATATATCAAATTATTATAATCAATCATGTGCCCAGAATTTTTAAGATGCTAGTAATACTACCTTCTAAGAGTTTTCTTTTTTTTAGACAACCGTCTAATAGTCTATACGTTCGTTGATCAATAATACTATTTAGGTTGACTAATTTATTATTATTGTGATTGATTTATAACTACTATACTTTATTTTAACAATTTTATTTATTTTTTCTACTGATCTATATGTCTACTACACCGTAATGTACGATATCTTCAAAATTCATTGACCCATTTAAAATCTCTAAAATCCATAAAGTCCTCTAAAATTTATTAAAATCTTGCATCAAGAATCTTGGTTATAAAAAGTCTTTCAAAAAATCTCTTTTAAAATCTCATAAAATCAACACAATCCAACAAAATCTTTTAAAATATTCAAGATTTTTTCTATCAAAATAGTATTTTAAAATTTCAATCCAATACAAAGCTCCATTAAATGACGAATCATTTAAGAAAGTAAGTTTTATTAAAAAATTTGTTGGAACAATTATTGATCACGTTATACTTATTTTACGATGGAACTTTGGATTAGGAGACCTTTTTTCTGGTAACATTAACACAAGAAAAAAAAACTATAGTTAGAAAAAATGAGATTGGATGAGTATTAACTTTCAGTTTTTCTCTCATCATAGCAAATGAAATATGTATATGGTTTAACATAAACAAGAAGAATGAAATATGTATATGGTTGATGATAGAAGATGACCTGAAGAGTGCGGTAGAGGAAGCTGATCCTAACAATGTCCGTATGATTTTCAAGTGCTGCACCATAATCTTCAGTTGTGTAGTACTCTGTTCTTAGTCCCTTGTAGAAGAACTAAAATTTTATCGTGTTTCAGTGCCGTATGTATCCAAACGCGAAACAAAACAGACCTAGGGTTCTATTATCAATTGTGGGTGCTTTCTCCTACTTGCAAATGGAATTTTGTGTTACGTATAATAAATTATTTATTCTTTATTATATTCATTATTCATATATTTTATTTTTGTTTTTATTTTTCTTGACTGAAGTTATTTGTTTTCTTTTTTAGCACGCTGATTAAATGTAAAATAAACTGTTCATGTGACGAAAACAAAAACATATGAACTGGGTGGGTGTAACCGTCTCAAGAGAGAAAGGGAACAAAATATTCAAATATTTATGATAAGGTAAGAAAAATTGATCCCAAATTTGCAGTCAAACGGTCATAGTCAACAACGACCATTCACCATATTTGGCAAACTTCTAGTTTTCACTGGCCTACACTTGTGCAGAAAAATAAAATCTACCTCAGCTCCAAGAAATAGCTTCTGCATTGAATCTATCTCAGCTCAGCATGTTAGAAAAAACTATTTACAGCTTACAATCAAACATGCTTTTAGTCTAGTTTAGACTTTGAGCTATGGAGCTGCAAATATAATTTATTTATTTTTCACAATAGACTATAGTACATAAATTTCACAGTGGTACTTTGTACAACCTGTGTCCTTCAATCTAAATTGTTTCAGAAAAGATGTTGAAACATTTAACATCGCCCTAATCATTGAAGCACCCACAAAGAATTGACTAGCACTGATAATCCCTTGTCTGAATTCTATTCAAGCTTTGAAAACATTAATCATAAATTCATGGACCTCAAGGACCAACAAGACAGCACATTATTAAGCAGCAACTTAATTGGAGAACGAATGTACAAGGTCTGGGAAGATGGATCAGAGATCTGAAAATCATCTCTTCCACCAATCTGGTATTTTAAGCCTCTGGCTTCTATGAACAGATTGTCTGATTGCTGGAAGCTTGTGCTTGATCTGTCTCCACAGCATATTTACAGCATCTTCCCTTTCTGGTGGATAATGAAATTCATAATGATGGGAGATGTTCTTAAGCTGCCTCCACATTTCAGTCCAGTTCTGCTTTGGAAAACTGCGAAGCTGATTGATCATGTAGCCTGGCTCCAGTGCTTCTTTAAAAGAAAAAAACAATGAGAACTGAGAGTAGTCAATCTCACTCTCAAATGGGAGTTCAATTTTATCACTCACAATAACAGGAACACAGTGACTAACGATTGCATCAAAAAGGCGGCAAGAGGAAGGTGTGTCTCCTGCTGGATGCAAACAGAATTTTGATGAACGCGTCCCTTTAGAAGACTGTAATAGCAGAGCATGAAGGATACTATAGTTAATGTTCTTTTCATTATCAACAAAAACGACAACAACGCAAAGAAAGATGCAAGGGAGAAAAACAATTAATTGATCGTGATTCTTCCATTGTAAAGGTTAACTACATGAATGTTTTTGGTAGTAGAGGAACAATCTAAATGCTAGGAACTACAAGTACTCTTTTACAAATAAGAAATTTTCTTCCAAGAATTGATGATAATAGTTGAAAACATAAAAGAATGTGCTCACACTTCCAAGACATTTCATTTTGTTCATAAAAAGCAAATAGAACCTCAGTATCAAAATGCAAGTAAAAGATGACCTTTCAACTAATGAGATGTTTAATAAGCACAAATTTTTCAGCTACATATATGTGAAAACCGTAAAAGTTATGAACTTCATGCATAACTTACTTCATACCAATTTTATGTTTTCTCCCGTAGCAAAACTTCGTTCGTAGTGAACATCATCAAAACCAGCTAATATCTTTGTGAATTTAGCACGAATAATGCCTTTCTGCAAACATCACATACACCAAAAATCAAGTTGCTTGTAAATTTAAAGAACTCCACATTATTCTTTCAATTATATCTCATGAAGGCTAAATACCTACATCCTTACGGCGCGTCCTCCCTCTGAAAAAAAGCAGTGTGGTACGAGAGTCGAATGGATCAGGAGGCTCGTCATCTATAAAAGAATCGACGACATGTACATATGGAGACACTACATCTTTGTTCAAATTAGACACGCCTTTGGGGTAACGACCAAAATCAAGAACAACCTGAATAGCCTCATTCAGTTGATCACGCAAGAACTTAAATGAATTGGGCTGTATCATAGGAAATATGTGGTCTCTACCTCCAGACCTCTGCCAATACTTGGATTGCCTTAATAATCCCATCAAATCAATCTGGAACCAAAAACAAGCCATGCTTAAAACTAACACTAACAAGTGGTAACAACATAACTTTAAACAATAAAAGACACTAACAAGTGGAATATATTATGTGTATGTTTGGTGTCAATTTTCGATGGAGCGGAATTGATTCTTAAGGTGTAAAATTGATTTTGACATGGTCTGATGTTTCCAAATCAAATTGATTTTGCCTCTAATTATAACTTGAAGCTAGTATTTATAGCTTGTCTCCAATCGTAATTTTTAGACTCAAAGTTCAAACATAAACCAAGTCACATTCAACCCACTCTTACTTAAGTCAATTTTATAAAATCAATTCATTCAAAATCAATTTATGGCATTGCAGAACCAAACAATGAGTAATCCCAATTCAACTAATACACAATTATGGAACTTTAAGTTTACAATGTAACAGACAAATACACAAGCAACTTCTATGCAATACTATTGGAACTTGCAACGAATACAAGTACACAACAAACGAGCCATGAATTCAGGTGGGGTCAAACCAATCAAATACCTGCAATTGTCGATCAATCTTCGTCTCCGGATCCGTCATGAGATGACCATGAGTATTAAAACTAAGCGAAGAAAAAAAGGGAACAAAAAACACATCAGCAACCTCCGGATCCAAAACTCTCACAGCTTCACTTCCATTACCGCCACCGTTAAGAAGAGAACCCATCATCCAGTATTCTACACTATGCTGCCTCATCAAACCCGAATTATCAAGCCACAGCGGATAATCAACACCGGTCACCGGAGCTTCCGTCGTGTTCCGGCGGTCCAGCATGCCGACGTTGAACCGGCGATGGAGATCGTACATGTAGACTCTTAACGGAGCTTCATCGGCGCACGGAACAGTTGCAATAATCGCCGGTACTCTTAACGGAGCTTCATCGGCGCACGGAGCAGTTGCAATAATCGCCGGTACTCTAAACGGAGCTTCATCGGCGGACGGAGCAGTTGCAATAATCGCCGGTACTCTTAACGGAGCTTCATCGGCGCACCGAGCAGTTGCAATAATCGGCGGTGATTGTTGACAATAAGATCGAATGTCGAGTGTTCCGATTAAAACTGAGCATGGAATGAAGATTAAGAGTGCTAAGATGAAAGAAATAACCACTTTACCTAACATTTTTTCTTTTCTGTTTTCTACTAATGAAAATTTGTATGAAGATGTAGTGAAGCTGTTAATGGCACAGTTGGTTCATTTACTTTGTGTTTGTGGTCAGTGGCATTGACCATAAGTGTGTGGAAATGCATGTGCTGAAGATGCATCGCTTGGTAATTTGGTTGCATGAAACGGAAAAGCGGTGGATAACTTCTTTAACAAGGGAAGAGGATTTCAAATCAAAGTTCGGGTTTAGCTCAGGTGCACTTGTTTACGCTTAATCGTGTTGAAAACCTGGGACTGTTTCACACTATTTATTTGAATAAAAATGTTAAAATAAAGATATTGAAGTTTTATATTATGTACATACATATAATTTTTCTATTTTCTCTCTATATTTGAAAGTTTAAATTTCTTATATAATACATTTGAATTTTTTGTGTTTAACTGAAGTATACTTTTTAAACTTGTTCCCTCCATTGTTTAATTTATGGCTCTGTCTCTGACCATGAAAACCTTTGAAAAAATGTAAATCTAAATATATTTGTAAGTATTTAGAGTTCGACAATCTATCATACTTTAAATTATGATGTCGTCTTGTCACTCTAATTTTTTTTTATAAATTTTAGTGATAGTGAGTCGGAATACTCTAACGATACACACGTGAACATTTCATTTCATAAGGTTATAAGAAGTTAACAAACTAAAATTTAAATCCTTGCAAGTTGCAATCAAACTAATGTCTTTCACGTATAATGGGTGGTAAAGAATAATGCCATGATCCTTTAACATACTAAAAAAACAAAAATGGGATACAAAATAGCTACAAAAATCATTCACAAAAATAGCAATACAAGTGAATCGAATGCATTATTAACATGTCTTAAATACACTAGATTTACAGATAAATAAAAGAAGTTGAGTAAATAAACATATATTTGTATTTGGAGTAAAATTGAGGTGACATCGCCCGGTAGCCTAGAAGTTTCATTTGGTAGCTTCATAAAATTTGCAGCAAACATGCATTTGGACGCAAGATTTTTCATCCCACCATTGACAAACTTAATCCTCTAAATATAACTATTTCTCCAATTTAGTATGTAAACAAACTAATTTGTTGCTTTTAATTGTCACAGCAATAAATAAATCTTAAAAAAGGTTTTAAAAACTCGTTAAATAATACACCTTAAAACAATGAAATTGTTCTATTTAATCTTTTATGTATTGTTTATACCAACTGAGTTAAACTCACGAGGACGGTTAATTTAATCTTTAAATATATGAAAATTAAACTAATGGATCATGTATACTTTAAAAATTACTTATTGTATTTTTTTTTTTGAGCAAACATTATTGTACTTTCTTAAAAAAATTATTTATTGTATTTACATACTTTTTTTTGACAAAATATTTATGATTGTCCCTCAAAAAAATATTTATGGTTGCGTTTACATACTTAAAAAATATTTATGTTTGTGTCCATATCCTTCAAAAAAATTGTTATTATATTATCATAAAGTTTAGAATTCTGCTCTCCCCCGTACACTTTTTGCTCGCACCCTGTCAAACTGACCAAAATACCCCTGCATTAGTTAACTAACGCAAGTGTAAAGCTATGTGTTAGTTAACTAACGTTACTTTAGTTAAGATGCACATGTGCAAAACACTGCGTGACTTAACTGACGCATAGTGTTCACATTAGAAGTTGGTTTGACATCGCCGGAACCATCACCGAAAGCTTCATTTTTGGTCGGTTTCGGTTCAACTTCATCACCCGCGACATTGTCAATCATCTCACTATATATCTATTGAATAAAAAATATAACAAATGGAGAATAAATAATTTACTCGTGGAACAAGCTAACCAAGAACAAAAGTGGCGCAAAAAATTCAAAAAACAGGACTGCACAATGGCGTGACTTAAATCACACAACACATTAACTCCTGCGTGACTTAAGTCACATATCCTTTAACACCTGCGCAAGTTAACTTACGCGCCAAGCCTTACTGCCTACGAAAAATAGGTGAACTAAGCACAAAAACTAGCAAAATGAGATGACTTTTGATGATACAATACCTGATAGTTGGTGCTTGATGAGCGTAGAAACTTGCTTCCTGACGATTTGCAATGATTTGGGATGAGGATTTTGACCCAAAAATTCGCACTTTTCGGGTTTTTGAAGGTGGTGGGAAAGAAAATGGTGCTGGAGTATGGACTGATGGATTTTGTACGATAACAGTAATTCTACGTTACTTAACTCAAGCTGCGTGATTTAAGTTGCACAACGTTACTTAACTAGCGCAAGGGTATTTTGGGCATGGTTGCAGGGCGCGAGTGTTTTGTGTTGGGGGAGTGCAGAATTCTAAAATTTATAGGTGAAATATGAAAGATCGATATTTTGCAGCCCAATATCAAATTTACATCCAGCAATACAATATGGGCCGGGTCTATAAAGTCCAAACCAAACCCATCTTCTTTACAATCTTAACAGGGTACCATTTATATATAAATAGAGAAAACCCTAATTTGCTGAAACTTCTCAGCCTCCTTCACACAATCGTGTTCATTCCTGACGAATTAAAGAGCAGCCATGGTGAAGTACTCCAGAGAGCCCGACAATCCCACCAAATGTAAATCCTCTCTCGATTTCTTCTTTCATAATCTGTTCTTTATACAGCCATTGTTCGTGTGGTGTTTCATAAATTGTTCTTTATTGCGTTTTTGTGTTGATTTTAGATTAATTTAACCTAATTTCTGCTTCTGATCTGTAATTGCAGCAACCAAGGCCAGAGGTGCTGACCTTAGGGTTCATTTCAAGGTACTTAATTCTGTTAACTTTTCTTCATCGGTTGTAGAGATAGATCATGATATGAGACTGTTAGGTTTCAGAATTTTATTTAATTTTTGTATGCTAGACTCACCTATCGGCCAGAATAGCTGATCTAGTGAATTCATGGGCCTTTTTGGATTGGTTTATGTTTGAGCTTATGCAAATTATTAAGTTTTTGCTTATTAAAAACAGCTTATGGATTACAATTTTCGTTAGAGAACTTATATTTGCATAAGCTGTTTTTCATAAGCTCAAAAATAATCCAATCCAAATGAGCCCTACTTCCTATAAAGAAGTTGCATTCTGTTATGTTTTTTAATTTTAAACCCCCCTGCCTTTTGGATAAATAAGTTAATTAGCGCATATATCTTATAATTTGTTTTTGTATAATTAACTTTACAACAAGATAAAATAATGTCATTGTTCTATTTGTAGCTGTAAACTATTTTTGTGAACTATTTGTAGCTGTTTCCATATGTCTTCCAAAGATTCTCATTAGTGCTTATATCAGTAGATAAGTTTAAAATGACCATTTGGTCCTTCCAAATATGCCCTTCATATGTATTTTTTTATTTATTTTAACTATTTGTTTTTGATAGTTCAATATACTCCTTTAAACCGACTTGAGTTGATATGATGGTGTTGCCTTGGGGCCTTGGAGTGTGCTCCTCTAAAGGCCTCAGGTTCGACTCCCCCTTAGTGTCAATTTTGGTGGATTAATTTCTTTTTTTAAGAAACAATAGACTCCTTTAGTTGTTTTTGTTCTTAGTTTGATTTTTCAAAGACTTACTATTGGTTCTATTTTACTGTGCAGAACACCAGGGAAACAGCGTTCGCCATCAGGAAATTGCCCCTGACCAAAGCCAAAAGATACTTGGAAGATGTTTTGGCCCACAAACAGGCCATTCCTTTCAGACGTTTCTGTCGTGGTGTTGGGAGGACTGCCCAAGCTAAGAACAGACATTCTAATGGGCAAGGACGCTGGCCTGTCAAGTCAGCTAAATTCATTCTTGACTTGCTTAAGAATGCTGAGAGTAATGCTGAAGTATGTCTTCTATTTCTAAGTTTTTTATTTGGTCATGTGCTTTGTATCATGTATTCTATTTGCAGTTTGATATGTTTAACTGGCTTTCACTCACATTGTTCTTTTGATTGTTTACTTCTAGGTGAAAGGTTTGGATGTGGATGCTCTTTACGTGTCTCATATCCAGGTCAATCAAGCTCAAAAGCAAAGAAGACGTACCTACAGGGCTCATGGAAGAATCAATCGTATGTTGCACTATTCTTATTCTTGTCTGAATGGATTGTTGTGTTTGTGCATATTATACTTATATACTGACCTTTTTTTTTGGCAGCCTACATGTCATCTCCTTGCCACATTGAGCTGATACTATCTGAGAAAGAAGAGGCTGTCCAGAAAGAGGTATTGCGTCGTTATTATGCTGCTATGTATTGAATTTTCATCTCCACTCTAAAGAGGGGCATTGTACTAAACTTAACTGTTGTTGTGTTCCTGTAGCCCGAGACTCAGTTGGCAACAAACAAGAAGAAGTCTCAAGCTCTTCGAAGCGGTGCTTCATCATAAATTGTTATTGGAGCCAATAGTTGAGACCCTTTTATTTATAGATTATGTCAGTTTTGTTGCACTTTCTCAGTTATGTTTGTTATGAGCTGTTTTTGAAGTTTGAGCAGCAGATTTTGTTTCGTATTCAACTATGGTTTATGTTAATCGACTTGCTTGGAAAATTTTATGGTGGTAATTGCATGATTGATTCAAGTTTTATTTATCTGGGCCTCGAAAAAATACCTGTTGATGAGTTTTGCACGATCTTTTCTTGTTTGTGCGTAAAGAGTTGCAACTTTTTCTTTATTTTGCCCTTGAGGGTACCTTGATATTCCTTTCTGGTTGTTGCAGTTCCTTTTTTTATTCTTTTTCTTTTGGTTAAAATCTGTTTCAAAAATCGAATCAATTATTCATTTTTCTCTATTCTGCATCCCTGTGTGGTTGTTAAAATGTTTGTGTGGTTTTCTAATAATTTTGACTGGGTCGTTTAGAACAGCTTATTTGAGGAGTTGTTTGGATCTGTTTATTTGAGCTAATCTTTTGACAAGGAAAGATTAGCGCTGGAGTGTTAAGTTACAAATAAGCTGTTTATCCAAACATACCCCATGTTTAATCAGCTTGTCCACTCTCTTCCTCATTTTCAAAACACGTTCTTTCTTGTTTCACCTTATATACAGGTTGTTTCTCTTGTTTTATTATCACTGAAAATTCCATATCCAATCCGTTCACCTACCCAACCCTCGAATCGTAAAAAAAAAAAAAATCTAAGTAATGAATAAACCTTTTATTGTACAATAACATAATATTTTTCAAGACAAAGGTTACTAAAAAATTTAATCCCCACTGTTCCAACCCCTCCTTACTAGGCAACCATCTCCGAAATTTGGACGGAGGAAAGGCTTCTGTTTGTTTGTAAGCGTGAAACCCAACCATATGAGTAACTTTTTTTTTTAAAATACTTGGGTGCAGCCTTTGGTGTCATTGGTACCATTAGTTCATTTAGACAAGAGAATGATGAATGAATTATTAAAATAATTTAGATGAAAGAATGAGTAGTTAAGAGTGAGATAAGAATAATGGTACCAATGACATCAAAAAAGCCAATGGCATCCAAGTGCTACCTCTTTTTTTAGTCTTTGTCGTCGAAATTGTTATTATATGACTTCTGGGGATCATTTAGAACGGACAAAAAAAAGAAAGTCAAGTTGGACATCTTATATTTACGAAAAAATTTATGCCATATATGAGTATCTTCAATTGTAGGTTGTTCAATATTTGATTTTTCATACAATATGAAACTTCTGACTCATATTTGATAAATAAATATATTCTTTTCATTTAGTGTTAGATTCTACCTTAGTTTGGTTCAACACCTGATTCACTCTCACTCGTGCACCAAGCCGAACCAGACTTTGATACTATGGTTGAAACTTGAGGGAGCTTAAAACACTAATTTATCGTCACATTACGTTATAAACAACTGCACAAATGAGTTTGCCATCAAATGTGAAACTTTTTCTTAAGAATCGAATGTTAAACTTCTTACCCTGCATGATACACAAATGTAATGCTCACATAAAGTTAATGATTTATGATTGCTTCTCTTCTTGAATGATGCAAAAAGTTTTCTCTATTCTCCCTTAAGTTTTTTCCGCTCTATCATTCTAAAAAAAACCTAAGCCCTCATTGTTAACAAAAAATGGTTTCCAACCAATATAAGTAGTTAACGATATTTAACTTCCTTATTGCAGTATGCCTGCCTTACTTTCGAACAAAAACTACGGCTGGCTTCTATTGTGTCAAAAGTTAGTTTGGAGTTGAGAGAGTTTTTCTTATCATTTAATATTACTATTTTTATTTCAATTTTATATTTTTAATTCAAGTTAGATTTTATGCTTATTTTTTATTTAATTTGTTACAAGGATTAGGTATGATATAACATAACTCAATGAAATTATGATTATTGTAGGGAAAAAAATTATGATTAGATTCAAATTTAAAATTGGGATAAATTCAATTGTTGCTGCTTTTGGCAAACAAAATTCAATTAGGTAAACAAGGGTTAAAAAATAATAAGTAAATGGTTAATTTAGTATTTTCAAATTAAAACTCAATTAACCCAAAAAATATATTTTATTCTTATTGGACCAAATTCTAAAACAATATTGTGAGTAGTTTTTTCTCACATTATTATTGGTGCAACCACGTCATCCTTCAAGCATAAAACCCCCCTTTTCTCATAACCCACAAGGTGAAAACTCTTTTCTTCTGCATTCGATCAATTCAATTCAACTCACCTTCGTTCCAATTCACGTTTCTTTCTCCCAAAGGTAACATTTTTCTCCTCTTCAATTTTCATTCTATAACGTGTGAATTCTTCTGCCAAAAACTCACCTTCTTCGTTCATTGTTCTGAAATTTCTTCAATAACTATATCGATTTTCCATTGAAAATTCATGTCGGGTATTTCTTTTATAAAGTGTGTCACTGTGTTGGGGATATTGCGAATTTTGGATTGCATATTACAAATGTAGTTTGATTAGGAACTGATGAATTTGGTCTCGATCCTCTTATGAATTTAGGGTTTAGGGTTTAAAGTATATATTAGAATGTTAAATTTTGTTTTTGCTTTAAGAAGAATTTACACTTGCCCCGCTAAGCCGAGATCTAGTTCAAATTTGTGTGTGCGCTTGATTCTACTCTTAGTGGATTCAAAATTGATTCTAGAGGTGTATAATTAATTTAGATATGTTTGAATATGAATTGATTCTAATTTGAAACGTGAATTTTGTAGTTTTTGCTTATACAATTGATTTTTAGCCTTGAATTTCTTGTCCGACTCATCTTTACATGAGGATATTCAAACATTAATCAGTTTACATTCAACTCATTTTTAGTCGAAATCAATTTTATAAAATCCATTCATTCCAAATCAATTTTTGATATTGCAGAACCATACACAAAAGATTTGTCTCGAGTCTTTTGTGGCATTTTGTTGTATGTTTTGGGTCTATGCAATATCACACGTATTGTATTTCATTCAGAAACCATCCTCATTTTCACATATATATGGCTTGTTCAGGGCTATGATTAATAAACTGTAGTACTTGCAATAATTCTGTGTATTTTCTCTATTATCTAGTATCTTCATGTTTTGCTTGGAAATGAATAAATGGAATATAAATATTAAATTTCGGAACATGAAGATTCTTTTGGTGTTACTAAGAATAGTATTTAGAACTATATACGTTTTGTTATGTTGCACTTTTTGTAGTACAGTTTTAGAACTAAGTAATTCTGTGATAGAAGCGATTAGAACTTAGAGGTTGTTGTTGTTGCAGTAATAGCTCTAGTTGTTGTTGTTGTTGTTATTGACTTATTGTTATTGCTGCTAAGTGTTGCTCAATTTTTTTCCTTAACTTTTTCCTTCATCAGATGGATTGGCAAGGGCAAAACCTAGCAGAGAAGCTAATGCAGATAATGTTGCTTGCATTTGCCGTGGTTGCATTTGGAACGGGATATCTTACAGCTTCTTTCAAGACGATGATGCTCATATATGCTGGTGGTGTTGTTCTCACCACACTGGTGACTGTCCCAAATTGGCCCTTTTTCAACCGCCATCCTCTCAAGTGGTTGGATCCAAGTGAGGTAGAAAAGCATCCGAAGCCACAGCCATCTCCTATTGTGAATTCAAAGAAGAAACCCATTAAGAAGTAGGGTAAAGAACAAATGCTGTACTAGTAATTCCCTGAGTTGAAATTTCATGCTTTAACAGGATTTTACTTTTATTTTCTTTCCCTCTTGTTCCCCCTTGGTGGATATTATTACAAATTTACAATGTACTTTACTTTTTTGGACTACAAAAATATTAGCCATTTTCGTTTTAGGTTTGATTTGTGTTGGTTTTCTGGCCTTTATGCCTATTTACGACGGTAAATATCTTCTAGATGTTGGAAAGAGGAGAACTTAGCTTCTCACTGTTTCCTGTCTGGAACGTTCCAATCATGGTTTGAGTAAAAGCTTGAATCATGCAGGCTGTAACTTTGATCCAAACCATGGTTTTGGTGTTTAAAGTATACGAGTTTATACATGTTTGGATTACAGTTTGCATATTCCTTGCATCATTAGCAACATAAAGTTGATTTATTTAAATATTTTGCATCTTAAATCTTGTTCTGATGAAAAACCAAAAAATTGCTTTTCCATGGGATCCATCTTCGTTTTGCAAACTGGAGAACGCATTAATCATTATCCGGCTTGATTGATGGACCTAGCTACATTGATGAGCCCTTTTAAGTGTGATTCAAATTGTCTTCTGTGCATTTGTGTTTGGTTTTTTCTGTTACATGAAGAAAACAAGCAGGGAAAAACAAAAAACCAGTGGCTTCACATTATATCTTTTTTTCATTTTGAAATAGACCCGTATTGTAGTCTTGGTTGTTGGCTTGTTGCACATGGAGAGTAGTGGTCATTACATCGGAGATAAAGTCGTCAATTAGATGAGAGATAATCTGAACATGTGTTCTTAAGGGGGTAGTTTTTACTTTGCATGTTGGTTTTGTGGATTGTGTTTGGCTCATTGATGATTTTTAAGATGGTTTCAAAACTTCCTTCAAGATCAATTGTACCACCGTTATTAGAGTGTGAGGGTGTGTTAAGAAGTCACACATTGAATGTGAGATAGTCTAAGCAAGTGTTTATAGATGGGGCCAATCATCGTCTCACAAATCAGTTTTATGAGATTGTGTTAGATTCAACTATGATTTCTAAAACATAATTTAGTACTTTTGTTACGTAGATTAATAAATATTGTCAGCCTGACCATAAAGCGAATATGCTCACCCTTCAGGCCATGAAAAATGATTTTGTTGTTGCTAACTTGGTATTATTTCCTTAAATTAAAAGTCTAAAAGTCTAATGAGTAATAGAAATCTAGAAATTTGAGTATTGAGCTTGTGCAACACCAATCCACAAAAGTTTCCTACTTTCTATATGCGAGTTTCTCCTTTGTAGATATGCCGGATGCACCAGTGACCTCCACTCCAGCACTAGTAATCAATCAATGAAAAAAAATAAACTAAAACTCCAACTCATGTTTATGGTTGTTTTTCTTCCCTTTGAGTTTGAGAGTGGCTTTAATTAAATTTAAAAAATTCATCTAAACCCTCCATAACCTCTCCAAAATCTTCCTCTAATACGATTTTTAAGTTCCCCTAAATTAGAAAGATTTTGTATTATGAAAAAATTAAACCCCCAAAATCTTCCTCTCAATGTCATCTATTACTTGTATTTGCTCCTTCCATTTTTCCAAACTCCTTCCTTCCTTTTCCCTTCAAACTCGCTAACAAACCTTAGAAGGATGGCCATGGAAGTGGGATTCCTATGTCACAGATTAACCATAGAGGTGAAAGGCAAATGGGTGAAAATTTGGTATGGAAGATATACAATAAGATTAACGGAATTTCAAATGCTAATGACAAAATAAAAATTGTACACAACGCACCACCTAATTTGTTTGTGCACGTTGATAAATCCGACTTACTAAAATATAAATTAAGACTTTGTCTAATATGTTCAATTAAATTGGTCTTACAGTATGAACACAATTATTTTCTATCATTGGTGCAATATGTCACATACTTACTTATGAATTGTCAATTTATATAGGTGGTATATAATTTTATTATTTAATTTGTTACATGTTTATATATAAAAAAGGATCATTGCTATTTTTTTTAAATCCAGTAATTGCCTCAAAGGCCGACTAATTTAGATGACCAATCTCATCATCTATTGACGAAAGGCCTAATTAAAACTAGACTAAAACTATGTATGAGCTAGCCCAACACAAGATTTGTTGTCACATGTTAAAGATATAAAAGTTAGTTACATCTTGAGGCGTGAATTGATTTCAATACCATAAGTTTTTAGAACAAAATGAAAATCGAACCATGACATTGTGATTAATGTATAATAATCGAAAGGGATCTGATACCGTTTTTTAGATTTGTTTTCATATTCGATTCTTGGAGTTTGTTTGTTATCATTTAGTTTTGTTGTTGCGTTGTGCTGTTTTTCTAACTTAGAATGTGCTGTGGCTTTTTTTTTCTTGTTATATTGTTTGTCGTTGCATTGGTCACTTTCCATACAACTTTTTCTTCTTCTTGTTAGTTTATGTAAGTGCTACTTGAGTCGTCTATAATATTTTAAACAATATATTCTACTATTTTCTGTTGCGTATCTAGCTTTGCCATCATGACATGAATTTGGTTTAAACTGCCAATTTCAGATTGAACATGTACTATACAATGTTGAAATCGCCTCAGCAATATCTATTAAATTGGAATACAAATAAAAGGGAAATGGAGGGGAATATGTGGCTGAAACAAGGAAATGAAATAATAAAAACTTGCAATTTCAAAAATGGAAAAATTAGGTTATAATTATTGTGAGAGTGTGAGTGGACGAGAATTAGTATAACTTTTTTTTTTAGAGAAGAACTAGTATAACTTAACAACGAAGGATAAACGTGTTAACTTAATAACAATGAATAAAACATATAAACGATACAAACAACAAGAATGACTTTGCAAATTTTAGCATTTTCAAAAACATATTTTATTATCATGCAATTTAATAGTGTCAATCATGTAATCCTGTTTAATGTTATTATGTTGGAATTAAATTTGTTAGTCCTAGAAACGTTCTCCAGCTAAGAAGAAAAACTATTTTTAACATAAGTTTTCCTTTGAAATGTGCACCGCTTTACTCATGCTAGGCTTGTTCGATTTTTGTTTTTCATCGTCTATAGTTAAAACATGGAACGCCTACGAAGCTTGTCCTTAGAACCAGCAGTTTGATTTGGTTCGTTTACTTCAGAAAGATTATAAAGTGTAAAACTTTTCTAACTTTCTGAAATACTCACTTGCAGAGCTTGTTCTGCTCTTCCATTGCAGGCTTTACACAAAAATGTTGTATCAGCTTTTAAGTAACTCCTATAAAATGTTGGAAATGTCTTGTTAGTTAGTTTGTGAGGAATAGAGAGATATTTGGTAGGCATTTTTCTTTTGTTGCACAGTCTGCAAAAAGATATACCTGAGGAAGAGGGCTCTTTTGTGTTGATGACTGCTTTAACTTGACACACCTTTTTTCCATAACGATTTTAAGCAATGAAGGCACATGCCTCTTTGCATTGCTTGCGAGACACGTGTTTAGTTGTATAGTTAGGATTGACAGTGCAACTTAACCCGTGAATGAAAATGACTTTTTACAACTGGGGCAAAATAAAAATTTAACATAGCTAGCTATCGTATCAGTGAGTTGACACTCATAACTAACAAATTTAAACTTCGATATATCTATATTGTCAAGTTATTTTCCCCGTTCAATACTCAAATCAATTAGTTCAAAACCCACGGGTTTAACGCATTTTCAGATGTACGAGTTGCTCGTTAACAAATTAATTAAGGGAGGTGTGTGTTGTTGTTTTTTTTTTCTTTTGACAAAAGAGGAGGCGTGTGTTGTTGAAAACTAGAGAGGATGTAAGTGATATTTTAATAAACCTCAAGGAGATCAATGTAATTTACCAATTTTTATTGAAATTTATAATTTATATTATAATTTTATTTTGCTAGTAATTTTTATTACAAATTATAATCATAAAAATTATCATTTGTATATATTCTTTTAAAAATAATATCTTGACACATCTAAATGATAAAATTTAATTGAACATTATTATAACACTATTATGATGATATTGCATAGAAATTTAATTGTATCAACATATATTATCCAAATAACTTTTTTATGTCGGTTAAAATCATGACTATTTTTTATCATTTGGAAAGAATCATGATTATTTTTATTGTTATTGATGTTATTTACAATTTAAATAAAAGATGACTATTTTAAAAAAATGTTTTTTATTGGAGATTCATTTTTAATATTATAATAAGAGGGCATTTAATTTGATTGGGAAATTCTCTATACCTCTATTGTTTCATCTAATCTCATTCTATTAGTGTATTTTCTTTTGTCGTTGTTTCTGTTATATTTTATTTGCAGTGAATTTAACAAATGTAGATGAGTGTTTTTTTTTATTCGTATCATTTTTTAAAAACTAAGTTAAACATAAATTTTCTACTAATTTGCAAGTGTACAATACAATTCAATATTTTTTTAACCTGGTTGAATGTCCCAAAAAAATAAAATAAGTAATTAGTCGAATAAATCAATTAACTAAATTCAAATAAAAATAATTAATTTAATTTGGATGGAAATGTTATTTGACACTGTGGCATTATAATATTTTTAAGGTTATGTCAATTAGTGTCCCAAAACATTAGGTAAGCAGTTAAAAATAGAAAGAAAAGACAAATTTGACGTTGAAAATAGCAATTTTTCAAGTTTTAAAAAGTAAAATAAACAATTATTAAGGAAACATTTCCTTTTATAATTTTTTAACTAGTGTCCATGAAACATTTAGCATTTCTGTATTTTTAAAAACAATGTTCAATTTTGTGCAATTTTCAATTTTTTTAGATTTGTTTGCAATTTTAATTTGGAAGAATTTGGTTATGAGCACTATCTTTTTTTTTTTTGTCAAAAAAAAAAAACTATCTTTTTATGAACACTCTAACAAGAAAGGGGCATGTACATTAATACAAGTGTTTTTATTTTATTTTTATTTTTGCAAATGTGTGCAAAAAAGAAAGAAATCAAATAAATAAAATACAAAAGAATTAATGAAGATCGATGAGAGTCGAACACGACAATTAATGTTGATGATGTTCACCATTTATGTTTAAAGTGTTAAATGATTAAATTTATAAAATTTCCATAAAATAATGTAACCATATTAAATTTTATGTGATTATTTAAAAAATACATTTGTTTGATGAGAAATAGATGCATGATACATAAATGTAATCAGAGTTAGAGTTTACACTTATTTTGTATTTCTGACATATAATACTCATTATCACATAACATGTATGACTCTGAAAATAATATTTAATATATATATATATATATATATATATATATATATATATATATATATATATGAAGATAGAGAGGTATGTTGGTGGCGTGGTGCATGTAGTTGGTTGAGTTCAATTAATATGTGTGACTCTAAATGTCATATTTAATACATGTAGATGAAGGAAAATCAATAGTGAATGATTTACTATTTATCTTATAATCAAAATTGGTTTTTTTATTTTAAATTTAATGATATATTAATTATGTTTTAATCTTATCAATTCATGTTCATAAAAATTATATTTCTAAATTACAAGTAAAATTTTCAAATTAAGTTTAAGTTCAATATACTTTTGAAAAGGAAATTAAGTTCAATATTAAATCATCGATAAGGAATACTTTTCAATTTGATCTCTAATTTTATTTATTTTTTTGGATCAAGTAATCTAGTGTTAAACTCATATACACTAAGTGTGGAGAACTCTGATTTTAAACCCTGCCATTTGCATATCAACGTTCTTATTTTACTAGCTGGGTTGTATTTACAACACAAATGATCTCTAACTTTAACAATACTTGATGAGTTTTACTTATATCTCGACCAAATTTCATATTATAAATGTCACTTTCCCCTAAATATTAGAGGGATAAAATCAATCATTAAATTTCTATGCAACTATCAAGATTTAAAGTATTATTATGATGATATGCAAAAGAATGAAAAGGTATTAATTTTTTTCATATATATTGCTTTTGAAATCTCGAATAGTTTGTTAGTTTGGGCATTTGATAGACTGTGCTATTTATATAGCAATGCTTGTTACACAAGTTACTTCATATGCAAGCTATCTCATAACAACTTTCTTAACTAACTTTCTCAACTAACTAAACTACTCTAACAAACTGAATTACACTTATAACATTGTTTGCACCCGATAATAACAGACACTACCTGAGTGCCAGGTACTTACCAAGATCCTTGGTGGCTTCTATGTTCAAATTAGTGATAATTGAATCCGCAATATCTGTCGAGATATTACTAGAAAAGAAATATTAGGTTTGGAGAGATTAACCTGCTTGTCAAAGTGAGAACAAAAAGAATCAATCATGTCCTTAACCTAACAACCTAATTGATCGAAGCCTCAACCACTGAAACAAAAAACATCAGCAAACATCAAATGAGACACAACTGTCCTGCTCGCCCAAAAACAAGAGGTATCCAAGTAGAATACTAAATAGCATCAAGAAAACAATGGTTAAGAAGCTCGCTCGATCACAATCATAAAGAGGTAAGGAGACAGATGATCCCTTTGTCCAAGTCCATGAATAGGAGTAAAAGCTTGTGAAAGCCTCACATGCCAATTTATATTCATACTAGCAAACGAAATACAAATCATAATAATGTTGAAACGAAATACAAATCATAATAATGTTGAAAAGATGAGGAGGGAGGAAGACACTCTTTGATGAAACCCCACTCCATTCTATCATAGGCTATAAGTAGACCCAGTTTGATCGCCATATAACAAGATTTGCCTATGGTGGATAATAGTGTGAATGATTTTCTGAAGAATTACAGTGTTATTGATCGTGCTCCTACCAACTACAATGCTATTTTAATTAGGTAGAAGTATATTAGGCACCACCTCCTTGAGCCGATTAGATATTGCTTTAGTAACAATCTTTGTGTCTTTTTTTACTGGATCTAATTGTGTCTTGATTGTTGCAGATGGAAAATGGTGATAATTTTCCTATAGACTTTCTTTTACCCATTGTACTCGAGGCTTATTTTGGTATTTTTCTTACATAGTATTAATAAAAATTGCAAGCATCTAATGTATTGTATATTATTTAAATTAGTGATATGTATCAGCCAAATGTTGTCAGCCTTAAACCAGAAAGCCCTCCCTTCAGGACACAAAGTACTTTTGTTGCTAGTAACTTGGTATTGTTTCCTTAAAATAAAAATCTAATAGGCCAAAGGGTTATAAAAATCTAGAAATCTAAGCAAAATTAACTATAAAGCAATAAGCAAGTGAATGCTCAACCTTTTAGCTCAGGCTGAAAGCTAGCTGATCTAATCTAAAATGATTGTATGACAAAAGAACTGTAGATGATGCTTGCAATTTATTTATATGCAATCAGCAAGGACCGTCATAATCCAGAACGGTGTGTTTGTTAATGTCATTTGCACATACTCTGTACAAGATAGAACCGAAGTGACAGAAGATTCGGATTGAACTAACGGGAACTCGCTTGACCCAGAGATGCAAGCCGAAAGGAAATATTTACAATCAGTATGGGGATTAACAAAAATTTAAGGATTTTCATTTCTGAAAGCATTTAAAAGGGGGTCGTTCTCCTCGTCAAGCAAATAGTCGTCATCATCGAGATCATCTAAAATTGATTGGTTAGTCTTCTTCCGAGACTGTCTTCTATGCTTCTTAAGCACCAAACGTGGTTCTGCTTGCTGAGAACCCATATTTCCTATCTTTAACCTGAAAAGAATAGTGTATTAGTTACCAAATACTTATTACAACTTTTGCAAAGTTTGCATCAGAAATTTACTAATATCCAAGTTAGAAATCTTCTGCATTGCTATTTCAGAACTTATTCTGATTGTGTAAGTTTGTTTTTCAACTACAGAAGACCCTACCATCTAAAAATAGCTCACTCTCTTTCATGTTAGTGTCAAGTACAAAAGTAAATTCAGATTTCAACAATGTATAGCATCCTTGTACATGGTCACAAAAACAGCTTAGAATACTCATTTTATTGACAAATAATATAAATATATAGAAATTCCAAAAATTTAATTCATCGATCGAAGTATCATATTTTTCAATTAAAACTGAGAATCATTGATTTCTAATCACAAAGACAAATTGCTCATCATACCTTACATCACTTTCTCTTTTAGTTCCAAATGTCCTCAATTGGAACTCCTCTCTGATTCTAATTTCATCAAGAAGTTGAAAATAGAATGAATATCTTTCCCAATCCCCCTTTACAATGCAGCCAGGTTCACCAAGATGCAAGCAATTGTTAAATGAACATTTTGCAGACTCATTTCCACCAAGCATTTTCCTGATCTGAATAGGGGAAAAAGAATAAAACAATTATTCAAACTGGAAAAACAGTGAATAGACTAGATATAGTTGGCTATAACTTAAACATACTAACTTCGGGAAAAGTTTGTGCAAGAGATTGCTTTGTCACTTTCAATAAACTAGGCTGGCTAAATCCAGGAGTATCAGCAAGATAACCCCCTCCAGATAATGGAAGCAGAGAGACATGTCGAGTCGTATGCTTCCCTCTGCCGCTTCTTGTTGAAACCTCTGCAACTCGCTGGTCGTCATACCACTTGCTACCTAAAATCTGAGAAACAATGCAGGTACACAGGTGAAACAAATACCAAAGTCATACGCATAGTAAAAGACATGAAAAGTCGAGAGAAAGAAACGCACAGGTTCAAACCAATTCTCCCCATCTGCAGTATCACAAGTACGAGGATTGCTTCTAAGGGCGTTGATCAAACTAGACTTCCCAACTCCACTAGGACCAACAAGCACTGTTGTCTGATCTCTCAATTGGAACGCGAGAAGATCAATGTTATGTCCAGATTCAACACTGCAAAAAATTGGCTGGTAGCCCCAACCACGGAACCTAGCCTTCCAGGAATCCAGGGTCTATACAAGAGTGAAAACAACTTCACATCAGAAAATAATCACAGCTGGATTCCACATTTGAAACATAACATATAAAAACTACGGTAGTTATAAACTTCATAGAAATTGATTGATACCGAACTTGAACAAACTTTTCAACAAATTCTTAAATTTAAAGGAAAAGAAGTGAAAAATAGCCCAATTATACCGAATATTTAAAATAATAATTGCACCTAAAATGAATCAGTTTCTGCCCGTCAAATTATTTAAGAAGCTCATTTATGTAACATATCTAGCACAATGCATAAAAGCATGTTTGTATTAAGAACCAAGTACTTATCTCAATTGAAAAAGGACCTCTTTGGATTTACTTATTTGAAATTATCTACCGGCATAATCACTTATAAAACTATTTTGGAGAACTTGTGAAAACAGCTTATAACATTTCAACTTCTTTTCATAAATTCTCCAAGATAGCTTATGGAAACAGCTTATATAAAGTAACAGTTTGACTTATTTTATCCTTTGGTATAAAATAGCTTATACATAAGCAGTAATAACATAAACACTTGCGGTGCGTTTGATCGGCTAGAAAACAGGGGACTAGACAACAGTTTTTGTCCCCTTTTTTCATTCGAAACTAGTCACGGGCTTGGACAAAACAGGTAGCAAATGATTGGACAAAAACAATAATTCTTGTCCCTCATTTAACCATGGGACAACTTTTTGTCAAGAGTACAAACTATCAAAAATACCAAAATACTCTTTTATATTCCAACATAAAAAATACTATCTCTCTCCAATACAACATTGTCATGTAAGGTTTGATCCTGTCCTATCATGTATTGTTTCGTCTAATACTTCTTGTTTTGCAAATCAAATGCACCCTTATGTTTTAAGTGCTTAATTCAACGAATTATCCAATCAGGCCTTAACTCTTATTAGCTAAACGCATATCTAACATTGGTCTAATCTAATCTACCACAATTTTCATCTAACACAATGCTATACACTTCTACACTAAATAAGAACACATAATCGTAGTCACAATGTCATTATGGTAACATAACAGACCTCTTTATCGACAAGCTCAGTCTTGTTAAGAGCAAGAGTGAGAGGAATCCCGGTAGACTCAGCTTCAACCAAAAACCGTGTTAGCGTAAAAGGCTCAAGCTTAGGCTGATCAAGCGAAAACAGAACAAGCAAATGATCTACATTAGCCACAGGAGGATCAAGCATTTCAGACTTTCTCTGAAACACATTCTCAATCATACCCCTACGATCAACCCAATCAACAGAACCTACTATAACCTTATCTCCAACCATAACCCTACGCTTTATCTTCTTCAGCAACGCTCTCACAACGCATAACAGTTCAGCTCCTCCTCCGGAAGAAGCGTCGTGGAAGGTTCCAGAAGGTTGTGATTGGACGACTACGCGCATGAAATTGGCTTGGGAAGAAGCGACGACGCCGACGGCTTGGGATTCGGAGAGAGGGGGGGTTTCTTCGCGGGAGAGAATTGGAGCGAGAGAGGAGAAATCTTTGAGTGTGCGTTTTGCTTTGAGGAGATTCTTGCTTGGAGCTTCGTGTTTAGGGTTTTGGTTTCTGGCGGAGATTTGGAAGTGGCGGATGTGGTGGAGAAGTTGAGGGGCGGCGGTGGCCACCGTGCGGTGGTGGCGGATGATGGAGAATGATGCGAACGACATGTTGAAGAAGGAGAGAGAGATAGAATTGAAATTTCAAAGCTTTTTCTGTTTGGAGTTCATTTCTCAAGTGTGAGGGACTGACTGAGCGAGCCAGAGGAATGTTATTCTATTCGTCACTGGCTTTGCTAAACGACATTTTGCCGGGTTAAACGACATTGAATTGAAACTTCTCGCACCCTTGGGTTAACAATAAAGTGAAGATTGATCTTGCTTATAAATTCATGTTATAACCTTTGTTTATTTTAATGTGAGACTCAAAACAGGTTTTTAAGAGAAATTTTAAAATGGTCACATGAGGTTTGGTCACATATACATAGACAAGCATTTTTTTAATAATAAAAAGAAAATTGATAAAAAGATAATTAAATGTTTTGAATATAATATCTTTATGTGACTGTGTTTAAAAAGTATTTATTTGGTTTTGTGACCATGGAATGGAAGAATAGCTATGTTCTTAGACCATTATAGAATTTTGAGATGAGTCTTATTCAATATTATAAAATTGGAATTGGGTTTTGGATTTGCTGCTCTAGCAAATTCGCACAATTTGCCACAATAGCAAATTATGGCCATCAATCTATGATCGGACAGTTCCAACTACATAGCACGAATTTCAACAATTTCACACAACATAAGAGTTTGATCGTTCACTTCAGATTGGACGATGTAGAACAACTACTACGTGCATGCAGTAACTATGTTATATTCAAATCCATAAAATTGTCTTGTAAGACGAGGATTGTCGTCCACTTTATGTAGAAAATTGTACTTCCTCCCTTCATTTTTACAAGAAAATTGTCGACATATAAAATTTTGCTTCTTATAATAAATTTGTTTGAAATGTGTGTGCCTATTACTAAACTATCATTTATATATAAATGTATTTAATGTATATTTTTTTTATTCTAAGATAAATTGATACTCCATTCGTCATTAATTATAAACCCCATTTAAAAAAAGTTTTGTCCTTAAATATAAACTCTTCTACAAATTTTTAGTTGCATTTTTTTTCTTCTAAACTTACCCTAGTCAATACGAGTTAAGATCATCTCCATTTGTTAAAAATAAATGGATAATGTCATTTGCAGAAAGGTAGATACAAACATGTATGAAGTAGATCCTACCACTATGGAGTTAAAGTCATCTCCATTTGCTAAAAGTAAATGTATAATGTCATTTGGTGAGAGATGGATACAAAAAAGTATGAGTGGTCCTACCACTAAATGAGTCTCACTACTATTAATTATTTTTAAATTTCATTGTGTCTTTATCTCTTCAAATGAAATAAATGGAGAAACTAATAAATGGAGAAGATATTGACTCACCACTAAGTAGGTCCCAGTAGAGTCAACATCCTCTCCATTAATGTTTATTTTCATTTCTTCCGGTTGAAGAGATAAATACACAAAAAATATTGAAAAAATATAAAATAATTAATGATGGTGGGACCCACTTAGTGATAGGACCTACCATCTATTTTTCGTGTCTATCTCTCTCTAAATTGCATCCTCCATTTATTTTACCAAATGGAGAGGATCCTTTCTCCCACTACTTTTAATTATTTTTCAAACTTTTTTGTGTCTCTATTTCACCAAATATAAGAAATTAAAAAACTAATAAATGGAGAGGCAATCAATATTGCTGACTTTTTTTTTGAAGGAGTCAATACTACTAACTTGTTGTGGAATATGAAATGTCAAATTAAATACACATATAAATAAATGACAGTTTAGTAAAATTCATAAACAAACTAGACACATTAACTACACTACCAATTTTTCTTAATACGTGTGAAATTAATCAAAGAAGCTTATAATAGGGGAAAAGGAAATATTCCATCCCTCCCATTTTAAATGACCTAATTTAAAAATGTGTGTTGTTCACATAACATGATTTTACCTTTTTTTTAATAATATATAAAGACAAAATACATGATATAAGATGTTGTTGGATTCGTCTCGATAAATATTTTAAAATGTCAATTTTTTATTATTTTTTTAATAGATTATTAATGATATTTAAGTTCAAAATTGTGCATTGACATGCGTGACAGAGTCAACTATATCACATAATATGGAAGAGAGGGAGTACTACTACTGATATATATTTTTTTACACAGAAAAGAGAGTAATATTAAGAGGTATATTTGACAAAATAGTAATAAATGCATCTAAAAATCTACAAAGAGATTTATAATACAACAATGATAGGTTGACACTCTTAATATGTACACCACTTTGTATCACTCTGAAAAATTTAAGTTAACCAAATATATGGTTTGTGTGATCACTTTTTTTGTTTTGTTGCGTGATCACTATTTTTTCAGAATTTATTTGGTTAACTAAGTGAAAAAATAGTGGTCACGCGTGTTTTAGTTGCGTGATCATATTTTTCTAGAAAAATAGTGGTCAATCAACTGAAAAATGTGGTCACACAAATCATATATTTGATTAACTGAAATTTTGCAGAGTGGTACATAGGAGTGTACACATTAAAGGTGTCAACCTAACCTTTACTTGTAATAATGAATATAATTTTTATATATTCATTATCTAACAATAGAAACAATAGAAGTTATCCAGAAATCTTAGCTCAACTGGCAAAATGCCGAAATTGTTAGGTCGGATACTTTGACCGAGGTTCGAACTCTGGTATCTCCACTTGTGTGTGTGAGTTTATAATAGTTTTGTCATTTCGTTTATCTACAAAAAAAAAAAAAAGTTGTCACGATGAGTCTAGCTTAGACAATATGGATATTGCATTATATATGTAATAATCAGAACCCGAACCTCAGACACCCCACTTATTTATTTTTTAACCGCTAAACTACTATAAAAACCATACGAATCTTTTCAAAGAAGACATATGCTACAAAGAAATAATGTCAAAGATATTACGAGAATATAAATTTTCTAACAATTTATTTATTTATTTTTGTACAAAATTATAAATTTTCCATCACACTACATGCTACCCAGATTAGGAAGTAAAAAAATAAAGTAACGGTTAGCTTATTTCATCATAGTAACCGGTAATGCCAACCATATCACCATTGCATTGCTAACGTAGTACTTGGGTGACATAGAATTAGTGACATTGGTCAATCACAATGTCACAAGAATTACGACATTATGTTTGGCCAATGTCACAAATATTACCAATTATATTCCACCCAAATGTTTATGGAGGTAAGTGGCAATTGTGAGAGTTAGAATAAAAAGATTTTAACATCATATTTTTAATTGACCAATACAATGAAGATATCAAAAGTGAAAGATTTTAAAATAAGATGATTGATTTTGTGAGCGCCTAAAAGCACATGAACAAATTTTTTTATTAGGCCTATCAAGTAATTGATGGGTTTTATTAAAGACGAATCGTTTGTGAAAACTTGAGTTCGATTCATGAATGAAACAACACTTGGTTAGATTGTCATTACCTCACGACCGAAGGGATTCTTAGTAGGCCTTTTTTTTTTTGGTTCGATTCTCTAGCTCTAGGAATTTTCACGGAGATTGAATTGAACCGTGAAGTCTACGTGAAGGGATTTTCTGTTTTCACCATATGATACATTGATACCGCATCTAGATTGTCTTTTTTTCATATGAAATTACACCTATGACCACCTCACATTAATTTATACTCCCTCCGTCCCTTAATATAACCCCCCCCCCCTTTTGTTTATTTTTTTGTCCCTAAATATAACCCCTTTTTTCAAATTACAACACACATTAATTATTTTTTTCATATATACCCTTATTTAATACTACTACTAATTCTAAAATTACAATAAATTGACTTTTCACATTATCTCTTTAATAAGGGTAATTTTGTAAAATTGTACTATAAAACAGACACATTAACTACACCAACAACATTTCTTAAGAAATGTGAAAAAAGCAATAGGTGGCTATATTAAGAGACGGAGGGAGTATGTGTTTATGCATTATTTTCTTGTTAAAATGATCACTCGACTTCATGCTTGAAAGTTCCACCTCAAATGTTTTTCACTTATGTATCATCATTCCAACTAAATTGATTCTCATCTAACTATTCTGTTTGATATTAATATTTTTTTTTTTTACAACTTGTGGGATTTGATATTAAATTATTAACTAATATGTTCCTGTCAAAAAAATATACTAACAAGTAACAGAGTACCTGCAAAAAATATTTCACTAACATTGAAAACATTTCAAAAAAGTGGAGTATTGTCATTTAAATTCAACCAATTTGTCTCATGAACTTAGTTCAGTTGGTAAGGACATTGCATAATTTATGCAGGGGCCGGTGTTTGAACCCCGAACACCTCACTTCTCCATAATTAATTACGTGAGCTCTAGCCACCATGCTACTATAAAAATTAACCAATTCAACTTCCAAAGAGTTTAAATAAAAACTTTCTTACTCTATCAAAAAACAAAAAATTGAAAGATAATTAAGAACTAAAATAGAGAGACTCTAAATCCTAATTTAAAATATCCAATCACTTGGCCTGATGCAGTGTGCTTCCCTGGTAGTAAGTATAGTGGCCCTTTGAACCTACTACTCTAAAAAAAAGAATACTTATCGGTTTTCTACTTTTCTCCTTTGCAACTTGCAATCCCACCTACTAGAACTGCATATCATAAAATGATTAAAATCTCCTTTATTTTTTCTTTTGGAAATTCATTGTTAATTGACTTGCATAAAACGTGATCTCCCAAGTCCCAACAACCCCACGTTGTCGGCATCAACTTTTAAATACAGCCAACTTTTACGGAAATTACCTCATTGCCCTTATATATATATATATATATTTTAAATTGAGTTATTATGCATTCTTTTTCATTAATTTGAAATTCACAAATGTCGCAGTCACGTAGTGGTTGGATCAATCCAACTACATGACACGAGCTTGGAATATCTGCTGTTTTTCTTTTATGGTTTGGAATAAGTGATAGGTTTCAGTTGCCAAGATTTGTCACACCATGATTTGGGAAACACAGGAAGATTATCACTAAGATTCTTGTAAATTGATTGGTTTTAATTAACTGGCATGTCTTAATATACAGAACCCAACAATCTAAGATTCTTTCTTGGTAGTGGTATATAATAACTTATCATAACCGGAGAGAATATGACAGTGCTAAACGTTAGTGGACATTGTAATTGGTTTTTCATAGTAGTCGATCAATGGACATGTGTATCATTTTTTTTTCTTAATAAAAAGAGAGAATATATATGTTATTTGTCACGCTCTCGAGACAGAAAAAACAAATTGCATGATTACCATCCTTTTTGATTCCAGAAAATTTAGGTATTTTAAGTTTCGAGACTTATCAATTTATAAAAGATTTCAAGACTCAACGAAAACTAATAAAGGTATTTGTTAAAAATATTCTCACTTTGACATTTGAGGTTGAACACACGACTTTATGATTGAGTCAACTTTTTGATCATAACCAACTCAATAACATAATTAACACTATAGAGATATAATGGTAAAATAACTTTATTTTGTTTGTATAGTCCTTAATCTTTAGAGGAGTGTTAGTATAACACTATTTAACATATATTTAAGTTTTATCAAGTTTCGACCTTAGTTGATGGGATAATGTTTTGTTTTTGTTGTAGGTCTTATCAAGTTATGTTAGTTTCATATAAATTTGGTAAAATCCTATAAATTTTGACTGATAAAAGCGACTAAGTTGAAAAATACAATGTGATATTGAATCACGTTTCTTTATTAAAAGAAAGGAAAATATTTCATTTATAAAAAGAAGATATCTCATTCATATCACAAGACTCATGGGGCTGACATGTATGTGTGATCCAAATATGGTTTCCCATTTATTTATCCAAATTAA
This sequence comes from Medicago lupulina, assembly GCA_958299785.1. Taxonomy (NCBI): domain Eukaryota; kingdom Viridiplantae; phylum Streptophyta; class Magnoliopsida; order Fabales; family Fabaceae; genus Medicago; species Medicago lupulina. Next base: position 14,796,735 of record OY283144.1, on the reverse strand, counting down.
ACATTTTACCAATTCAGCACGTGCGCCTGTTTAAACTTTAAATATTTATCCAAAATTAATATTTTATCTAACAGTTCTTGTCAGTATATCTCAGTTGGCAGAAATCATATATTGTTATATGCATGGGCTGAAGCTCAAACTCGAATGCCTTACTCGTTCACCTTGAAAGAAGTGCATGTCCATCATAGGTCACCGACATACAACTACAATCTACACACCCCTTCTCCTTTCAATCCCTAAAGACCGGTTTGAAAATGAAAAAAAAAGCAGGGTTATGCATTGCTTAAGGAATCTATTTTAGAAATTTTATCTTAAAAATATAAGATAAACAAATATAAAAGCAATATATTTAACATTCCATGCAAGAGTTATCAATTTTGATTGCTTAAATAATGTTTAAGATCACTTGTTGGCATTTTTCTTTTACTTTTTGAGAAGATATGACACATAGTATTACAATTTCACAAAGAGTAGTGCTATTTGTACAATCATTTATGCAGTTTTTGAAACAATATTCTTCTTCTTTGTTTTTATTGGTCAAAAACTATAGAAAGAGAAGAAAAATGAGAAATATAGAATAAGAACACAATAAAAATACGAGAGAGAGAGTTATACAAAAGTTATTCTAAAATAGTTGGACAAATATCATTTTACTTTCACAAATTGCTTGCAACAATACAATAGCGGTTATATTTTTGTCAAAGAAATACAATAGGGTAGGGTTATACGACATCAAACATATTTCGTCTAAAACTAACTTCTTACAAAAAAAAGTCTCATTTGAGTTTGATCTCAACCTTAGAAATGCATCAACATTATAAGTTTTAAAGGTAGTTTGTTGTCTATTAAATTCCACAAAATCCGAGTACAAAATGCGAGAGAGTCCGAAAGTGTGTCATTTCAAAACGGAATATCAATATGGAAAATGAACTAAAATAAAAGAACCAAGTATTAAACATAGAAATTAGGGTTAAAGAGTACAAATATGCAAGAGAGTCCGAAAATGTGTGATTTTGAAACGGAACATTAGTCCAGGAAATGAACTCAAATAGGAGAACCAAATATTAAACATAGAAATTAGGATGAAATATATTTTTAACCCTAAAAAATTATAAACTTTGAAGTATTGTTCCTAAGTTTTTTTTATTCGTTTTTTGTCTCTATTTGTATTTTACGGGGACTATTTTGGAGGATGAAAAGTATTTATTTTTCGTAAAAAGTTTTAAGAACAAGGATTATTCTTACAAATTACAATATTATAGAGGATTAAAATAGGTACTATATTTGAAAACTCATGATTTTATAGGGACAAAATACCTATCTAACCATGTAAATGATATAATAATAATAATAATAATAATAATAATAATAATAATAATGATAATAATAATAATAATAATAATAATAATAATAATAATAATAAACAATTTCCTTAATCTTGGGAGGACAGAGTCCTCGTGTAACTCAGTTGACAGAGACATTGCAATATGCAACGGTCGGAGTTTGAATTTCGGATTTTTCCACTTTGTTTATGTTTGGTTTCACATTTATGGTCTATTAGTGTTTGCTACGGAATGCAACTTAAACGCACATTTCACCGATTCTACTAATTCGAGCTTCCTTAAAATCACATCAAATGAACATTGGAACCTGTGATTTCTTATTCTACCGCCAAACCAAACAACCTCTTAGAGAAGCTAAAATCGATTCTTGAGATCTAATTTTGATTTTAACATGTTTGATTTTTTTTCTTTCAAATAAAAATGATTTATAGTTTTTGAATTTAAAATTGATTTTTACGCACAAATCGATAGTTCGAATGACAGAGATAAAGATGAAACAAAAAGTTATAAGCTCAAACGCTAATAGCGTCTAAACTCGTAAAATAATTTATAAATTCATGATAAAAAGATTGTTACCGAACAAAATTTTCTGTCATGGGAGCTTATTGGTAAAATAAGTTATAAGTTCATAAAATAAAAAACCTACTTAGAGACAATGGTTTTTTTTTTTGTTTTTTTTGACATATTAGAGACAATGATGTTTGCGTGATTATCATTTTTCCGGTTCCAACTTAATGCGAGGCAGCGAGCGTTATCTCCTACAAACAACTTTGGTCCCAATCCTATAAATACCCTTTGCCTTTTACAACACACATTCTCCTATCCCTATCCATTTTCCACCGCTCTATTTACCCATTTTCACAAACCTTCATTCTTCTACTTCTGAATCTGCAAAATCATTTTTTTCCCTGTAAGTTCCTTGTATTCTATATACTTTTTTCATTTTATTCTGTATACTTATCTTTAGTTTTTTTTCTAATTGATATTATCTATGGTTATTGTCCCTCTATCGCAGATCTACCTATGTTTTTTTTTTTTTTTTTTAATTTAAATCTGGTTTACACAATAATCAAACTTTGTATTGGTTTAGAATTATTGATAATTGAAGATTTTCAACTTTGAATCGGTGTGCTATTTGTCTTGTTGCGTATTAAATATATATTAAATGAAACTAGACTTTGATTTTGTCTTGATCAATGGAGTTTGACAATGTGATTCCTGTTTTCTGGAAACTTTGATTCTGGATCGGCGGCTCTTGTTTTATTTGAGCCAGATGGATCTCTGTGAATTGTGTTTAAATTTCATTCTATAGATCAATTGATTTCCACACCAGAAAAAGTTTATTGGATCCAAACAGGTTGGACTTTTTTTGGTTTTCCGATCTGTTTGGTATTTTTTTTCTTCTTCTGGTTATATGTGTGCAACAACATCTAGTGATGGATGATTTAATTTAAAACCCTCTAGAATGAATCTTGTTTTTTTTTTTTTCTCCATTGAATATGTATATACGCAGTTATGTATTTCTGATCCTTTTTTTGACTTATTTTTATTCTGTTTGATGAATTCATTTCAGTTGGTATAAAGTTGAAGAAAATGGAAGTTAAGGGTGGCTGAGTCTTGGCAAGTTCTATGGCCTATATTGGTATATTATCTTGTGTTTATGTACTCATAATTTTGTTGATGAGATGAATATTGGTTAATTTGTATTTTTTATCTTCAAATATAACACTCTTTGTCACAATTTGTAGATATCCGGGTAATGTGTGAGGGAGGATACATCTTTGGCAGCTCAAGAAATAATCGGCAGAAAAGTACTGAAAAGAATCACTGTAAGAGAAAAACCCCTGTTATGGAATCTGAATCAGACTGGACAAAGCATAAAAAATCATCCGCTTATACTGCTCAAGTGATTCGTTCTGCCACATCTTTTATGCCTTGGTCTTGTAGAATCCCAATCGGTGAAGGATTTTACGAATTTCTTTAAATTCTCAGTAAAACATTTTGTGCATTATTTGGTTTGGCAACAACAAAATTCTCTATATTCTCGTGCTACATTGCTGATTTCTTCTTGTTGGAAAGAAGAGATTTATAAATTCAAACATGTGTTTCACCAATTTGGTCAATCAAGATAAAACAGCTCATACACAAAGCAAAAGCAATCATTGTTTAACCATTGAGCCTCTGGATAAAGAGGATAGCCCTATTCTACCTGGGCTTCCTGATGATGTTGCAAAGTATTGCCTTGCACTTGTTCCCCGTTCCAACTTCCCAGCTATGGGTGGTGTCAACAAGAAATGGAGGTTGTTTATTCGGAGCAAAGAATTTGTGATGGTGCGAAAATTGGCAGGGTTGCTTGAGGAATGGCTCTATTGCTTAACGTTGGACAGTGAAGGGAGGGAAAGCCATTGGGAGGTCATGGATAGTCTCGGTCGCAAATGTCGATCCCTTCCACCAATGCCTGGTCCAGCAAAGGCTTCGTTCGGGGTTGTGGTTCTTAACGGAAAGCTTCTTATCATGGCTGGCTATTCATCTATTGAAGGAACCGCCGTTGCCTCAGATGAGGTTTACCAATATGATTCTTACCTTAACAGGTATAATTAACTTCTCAGATGTGCATTCTATCTAGAAATCTTAAGAGTTTATTATGTATATGATAAGTAAGTTCTCCATCGTAATTTAATTGATGGTAGACCTATCATCCATTTCATAATTTTTGAAACATAATGTTCTAAGTTTTTGACTTGTTCTATTCTCAATTGCAATTGTAGTTGGGGCAGATTATCAAACATGAATGTGGCTCGTTATGACTTCGCTTGTGCCGAAGTGAACGGCTTGGTTTATATTGTTGGAGGCTATGGGGTGAATGGCGACAATCTCTCTAGTGTTGAGATGTACGATCCAGATACTGACAAGTGGACACTGATAGAGAGCCTTCGTCGCCCAAGGTGGGGTTGCTTTGCTTGTGGATTTGAGGATAAGCTCTATGTCATGGGTGGAAGGTCAAGCTTTACTATTGGAAACTCCAAGTTTGTCGATATATATAACCCCGAGAAGCACAGCTGGTGCGAGATTAAGAATGGCTGTGTTATGGTCACAGCTCATGCAGTATTGGAAAAGAAGTTATTTTGTATTGAGTGGAAAAATCAGCGGAAGCTGGCAATATTCAGTCCCGAGAACAACTCATGGACAATGGTACCCGTTCCATTGACAGGGAGCTCGAGTGTTGGTTTTCGATTCGGGATACTGGACGGAAAGCTGTTGCTTTTTCCGGTTGAGAAAGAACCTACTAATCAAACATTATTATATGATCCAAATGCAGCTTCGGGGTCAGAGTGGCAAACTTCAGACATAAGGCCTTCTGGTTTATGCTTGTGCAGTGTAACAATGAAGGCATGAAACTTCTATAGTTATGGGGTTTTCTGCATTTTAACTGAAGTTTAAAATGGTACTGAGCTTGGGTGGCTTTCATTATGTGATCAGATTTTAATCTGGTGCTTTTGCTTCGAGTTTTGACTGTTGTTGTTCTTGTTTTTTTAGTTTATAATTGTAATCTTGTTGTTATCATGCATGATGCATGGTGCTTATGTCTTTATGGCATAATGAGGGTCAATACCCTTTGTTGTCTTGTAATATCGACTCTGTAGAATCTCGCTTTCATTTTATGGTGGATGCATTTCTGTTTATTGTTCTCTTGCTTAAAGTAGGAAGAAAAGGAGTAGTGACAAGTGAAAAAGGCAAAAGCATTGAGAATAGTCTAGTGATTGTAGAAGGAATGCAATTCAATCGCAGTTATCTGTCTCCCTACTTCATCACAGATCGAAGAAAGGTGACAGTAGATCTTCACAACTGCAAGGCATAACAACTTTAGTTTATTAAAACCCTCACATGAATTCTACTATAAAATAATTAGGTGGTGCATGAATCTTTTGTTGCAGTTGCTTCTGAACATATTGAATAGTGCAGTAAAAGTGCAGTGAAAGAGAAATTTTCAATTTTGATAGTTGCAGAGGGAATTGAGCAGGATGCTCTTGCTACAATTATTAAAAATAAACTTAGGGGTGTGCTTAAGGTTGCTGCCATTAAGGCTCCTGCTTTTGGGGAACGCAAGAGTCACTACTTAGAAGATATTGCCATCTTGATCAATTACTCAATTTAATTTAGAAGCTTGTATTTTGTCTGCTGATATTTTGAAATAACCACTAGAAAAATTATTGTCAGAAGTAGATAAATGTAGTTACTTAAATTATTGTCCATTTGAGTCGAATTCTTTGATACTTATAATTGTGTTTAATCACAAAGATAGCATCAAAATTAGTTGTCAAAACTTTTTCTTTAAAAAAAATTGTATGCACTATGCAAAAACATCACTGCTTGACACTAATAAGCAGCATACCATTTTTTTTTTTTTTTTAGTAAGCATACCATAATAATTTATTAAAAGAACAAGAAAAGAATACAATTAACCAAAGCCAATTTGTCAGTACAATGATGTTGCTTTCTAAAGATATGAGGAAGTTTGAGTGCATGGACGAGACAAGTGTGAGGCAATTCTTCCGCGATAATTGAGCTTGCAAGGAACGAAATTTATAGAGGAAAAGGCTGGAACAACTAACAAAGAATCATATTTCAATCATAGATGCTTCGAGCCTCTACTATAAGTCACTTCAATCGCGGTCGTGGAAACGCAAATTTTGCAATGAGAGAACCTGTGCTGCCTAAACCAGTAACAAAACAACCATGAATCAAACCCTTTCGACCTGTGAAAATCCCACCACCTGATTAAATTTATGCCATCTAGACTAATACTCTTAAAAACTTAAAAAATGACATAATTTTCTTTTGTTAAATTTTTCTTTTGCTTTTTATTTCAAAAATGTATATGCGATTTGAACTTTAAAAAAATGATAAAATCTCGGTATTTTATATTTCTTTAAGAATACAATTATTTTTGGTCCAAGCATTTAATTTTGTCTATGTTGTTTAGTGAAAATGAAATTGTAATGTTAGATGAAATTTAACACATTGTTGAAAATATGTTGTGTTTTTGCTTTTTAACTCAATTTTAATGTTGGAAACAAAAAATTGTATTGTCTCGAAAAAATCAACACTAACTGATCCAACCTAGATCGTATTGGTTTTGTTTAAATCAAATTTTATTTTAAAAGTTGTTAGACCGTATTTTATCTTGTGTATATTCGACAGGTAAAAGAGAGTTCAAAGTTGCAAAATTTACTAAATCCATCATTGAAAGTTGTTAGATTCGACTGATGTTGAGATCGTTCGACAGAAGCCACGATTCGACAGGCACTTAAGAAGTTGGTTTCAAGTGCCCAGGACGTGGAAGAGAGACAGTTTCTAGTTGAAGGAATGTGGTGTTTAGCAATTTAAGTTTTGCAGTTATTTATTCTATGTATAGATAATAGTTTTTCATAGGAAAAACGAGGTCACAAATCATTTAGAGAATTCCAGCATTCGAAGTACCGACGTCTAGTGAAAGGAGTCACAAAATGTATGTAATTTGATTTGTCGAACCACATTTATATTCAATGAAATGCAATTTACATTTCTTTAAATTTCCACGTTTAAACTTTTAAGTCTTTTTACTTGCATTTTCTTTGATGCTTTCTGTCGCGAGACATTACCTTCATACAAAAAACAGTTTTATTAATCTTGTTCATGAAGCAGACTATGAATATGATGAACATTCATGTATTTTTTGGAAAAAGATTGCAAAACATGTCCTAAAGTTTATGGTTTGATCCTGTTTGTAATAATCAAAACTAGTCATATTGTTCACCAAAAACAAAAGTCAACCTAACCGAATCAAACCACGTGTTTTTTTTATATTCTAGTTTGGATGACTTTTAGTTTGAAAATCAAATCAAATCGCACCGCAAACACTCCTAATTTAAAACATGTAAAACTGTCCTTTTGCACTCTAGAATTTTGGGAGAGGAGACAAAAGTGGTGGATTTTAAAGTAAGGGAAGCAATTTTATATCTGGATAAAATGGAGTGATCAAAGCTCTAATGAAATATTTTATTTGTTTTATATATTATTTTTTCGGTAGTCTGGAGTTCGACCGAGAGTTGAAAAGTCTCGATAAGAAATTTTCAATCCAAAAATCGAAGTCAAAACTCCTAGACAATTCGTCTTTAGTGGAGTTCATTATGCTTAGCACTAGTTAATAATATGCCAAATACATCCTGGGGTCCTTTAGGTTTCATGTTTGTTTCAGATAGATCCTTTAAGTTTCTAAGGTTTCAGATATGTCATTTAAATTTCGAGTTTGTTTCGGATAGGTCCTTTAAGTTTCTAAGGTTTCAAATAGGTCCTTTAAGTTTCAAGTTTGTTTCAGATAAGTCCTTTCTATCAACCTTCGTTAAACTAAAGTTGATCTCTTCGTTAAGCCAAAATTGATCTGGTTGGGGAAAAAATTGATGCCAAGTGTTAGAGAGAACCACCTTACCCACTTAACGGACATATCAACTTTGGCTTAATGGACGGAACAACTTTGACTTAACGGAGGTTGACAGAAAGAACCTATCCGAAACAAACTAGAAACTTAAAATGCCTATCTAAAACCTTAAAAACTTAAAGGACCTATCTAAAACAAACGTGAAACTTAAAAGACCCAGAGAGTTATTTGACCTTAGAAATTTTTATTGAAAAAAAACACTATTACCAATTTTTTCTTTAGTAAAAAAAAATGTAATATCATTTTTTTAAAGAATACAATAATCAATTAAAGTGTCTAAATTTTACAACTTAAATGATTAATTAAATCACCTAATATTTGTATCTTAAATTATCAAAAAGAAAAGAAGAAAATAACTTAACCAAATTCTCTAACAAATATGTAGTTTAAAAAACCGAAAAAATACGGAAGAAAAAAAAAAAAGGGCTGAAGCGAAACTTAAGAGTAAAACACTAAAACTATATAATTTAGTCTTTTTTTATTTTATTTTTCGTACCACAAAAAAAAAAAAAAGAGGATTTAAGCGTAAATCAAAAGTGCAATTCATCAAACACCTAGACTGCTAAATTTAAGCGCGCCTTTTGCTTTCAGAACTTGAATCACACGCACCCAATTCTCAATCTCTTCGTCCCCACGCCGCACACCACCATGTTCGGCGGTCAATCTTCATCTTCCCTCTTCGGAACCCCATCTTCAGCATTCGGCACTCCAACCTTCGGTACTCCATCTTCCACACCAGCTTTCAGCACCCCAGGTTTCGGTACTCCTTCTTCAACTCCTGCTTTTGGTGCTTCTTCTACACCCGCTTTCGGTGGTGGTTCTTCCCTCTTCTCAACACCGTTCTCTGCTCAACAACAACCCCAACAACAGCAGCAGCAGCAGCAACAGAATTCACTCTTTCAACTATCACCTTCTACTGGTTTTGGGTTTCAGAATTCTACCCCGGCGCCTCAACCTTCGCCGTTTCCAAATTCTCAATTGACTACTCAAATGGCTAATGTTGCTCCAGTTCCATTCTCACTAGCGGATCGTGATATTCAAGTATTATTTTTTCACCTACGCTGTTCAATTTTACTTTAATTTTAATTTTGTGTGGATTAATTGTTTGTTATCTGTTTTTTTTTTTTCCTTTCAATCAGGCGATTCTTGATTCATATAAGGAAGATGCTGGAAACCCCAAATACGCTTTTAAGGTTTTCTTCCTCTCTGTTATCTTCATTTCAAATTTATTTGGAATTATAGGGTCATGGTTATAGGGTTTAAACCTAATTAAGCTATTTATCCAAACAGAACCTAATTTATCATAAGCTGTTTCCATAAGCTGTCTTAAATTGACTCACAAATGTTCATGCCGGTAGATAAATTTAAATAAGCCAGTTCAAACAGTCCCTTAGACTCTGTTTGATAAAATATAGCAGATAGCTTATAAGTTAACTTACAGCGGATAGCTAGTTGATAACCGATAAACTAGTTGATTAAATTTGTGGTGTTTGGTAAAATTAAAAGTTGAACTAGCTCATAAATATGTCATGACATAAAAAAGATATGTTTAATTAGTATTTAATTTTTTTCAATTAAGATAACTGGGATAAAATTTAGAGAAAAAATTATAAGTTATAAGTTATAAGCTCTAAGATATAAGATACTTGAATTAGTTTATCAAAAAACGCGATAAGCTAGTAAAATAAGTTACAAGCTTGTGAGAAAATGACGGTTTCCAAACGGATCTTTTTTAGTCTTATGTGCTTTCCAAACAGAACCTTAGTCTTCATATTTTCTCATGTTGGTCTTTGTGTGTGTTGTGCAGCATTTGTTATTCAGTGTAACAGACCCACAATTTAGGGTGAAGCCTGCTGGTGTTTCAGATGTAAGTTCATATTTTTTCCCACTGAACACTCTAGTTGGTAGCTTCTTTTTCTTATGTCATGCCACTGGCTAATTGTGGGGAATAGTTTATGTTGCTAGATCATGTGGGCGGAAGCCATGGGGAAGCTTGAGGGTATGGAAAGTGCTGATAGAGAACGTCTTTGGCCACAACAAGTTCAAGGTTTTAAGGATCTTTCCCAACGCCTTAAGGTAAAATTTTTCTGCTCCACTATGTTTGGATTGATTGGAAGGGGTGCATAGAAAGGACTCAATTGGAATTAGTTTTAGAGTGTTTAAAACAGGATTGGAATGCATTCCATCTAATACATTTTATTTTCTTTACCAATTTGGGGCTATGGAGCCACTTATTGTCTCCTTCTCTTCCGTGCTCCCAAATATCGGAATTAAACTTTTCTTCATTCCATCATAAAATTTCCAAATATTGGTATGGTAGTTTTGTTCCATTCAATTTCACCTACCATTAGATATCCAAACAGAAAATAGGCATCGTACGTTATAGCAATGAATTTGATAGGTTAATTACTGGATTAGTACTAGCATCTTGAATATATGATTTTAGAAGGAAATGGATGTTCATATGGGGTTGGGCATTTTGGTTCTTTTCTGCAGTTTAGTTTTTAGTGAAATAGGGGCAACCTGGTGTAACTGAGCTCCCATGATAGTTAGATCCAAGGAAGACTCAAATCCATTCTAAATCTATTATAAACAACCTTACCTTGCAATTTAGATTTTAAATAATTTTATAAATGTAAATGTTTAGCTGTTTCGAAATTTAGGTGCATATCACCGGCAATGATGCCAGACATTTGAAGTTTGATTTTATGTGAAAAAAAGTTGTTTACAAAATTTATTCTGCTCATCCGTTGTCCATGGTTAATACTAAAGCAGAGACCTTTGCTGCTGATGTCAAGATTTTGTGGAAGATAAAAAAACTTTATATAATGTGCTGTTCTCTTTTCAAAACAAACTGGTGATAGGAAGTGATATGAAGGATATAGACATGTGCGTGTGTCAGTGTAGACACACGGGAACTGCTAACATACTTCCATTTTCTTTTTAGAATAAGTAAATTTGCATCCTATTACTGTTTAATAGACAAGATAAAACAAGGCATAATATATGGGTTTTGTTTCATGTTTGGTGCATGTGAAAAGTAGAACAAAATAGGAAAGACCTTGAGAAAAGGGTTAATTCTAAGTAAAATGTTGGAATTAAAGAAAACCGATATAACACGCTGTTCAGTTTCATTTTTTCTGTGACCAAATGCTACCTACACCTTTTTTAATTTGGACCAAAACTCATTCTCCCTTTTCACAAACAGCTTAAGTTTATGGTTATTTAAGAAAATATAATTTTTTTTTCTTCATCAAAACTTATATTTCACATTTTCTGTTTTCTGTTAATGCCATGCCATTCATTTCAACATCATTATGCAATCAATCAACCAGTTGACATGTGAAAACAGGAGCAATGTATATTTTCCTAATAACACACAGTAGCTTTTTGACTTGCTTCTAATTGTAAAGCCCCATTTTATAACGAATGCATTGGAAAAAGTAGGAAACATAAATAAGTATCGTCCAACTCTAATTTATTCTGCCTATAAATTACATGACATTTTTACTCTAGCCTCTGTTATGGTGGCATTTTAAATGAAGTTGATCGGCGTATAATCCTTTGTGGAGGGGATTGTTTATGATTGGTATGTGAATTAGCAGCTGCAAGATTGGTATGTTAGTAAATTTCAAAATCATTGAAACTGAAAGATTCCGCCACAAAAAAATTGAGAAAAAATAATAGTTGACGAGTGACATTTGAAGATAGAAAGATGTAGGAGTGGTAACAGCATAACAATAGCATGAAAGAGAAAGTCGTTGATACCTATTAATTTTAGTTGTTTTGGAAACGAGAGAAATATGATATGGGGCAAATTAAAAGGCATGGTTATTAATATAGCATGTGTTTGGGATCACGGTGTCCCTCCTAACGCACATCCAAATTTGTGCATTGTCCTTCTAACCCACGAGTGGGAATAATATATGCTAAAGGATAAGTTAAGGAGAGCTAAGAGCTTTTAGGAACATGACTGCTCCAATTGTAGTATTAGATCAATATTCATTTGAATATATACAACTCTTTACTGGGTGGATATATTGAAATATGCCATAATGGCAAAAGACTGGTGCTTTGATCTGCATCCACCAGTCAGTATTTGGTGCAAAAAACAGACAATTAACAAAACCAGATATAGAAAATTAGAAACTGTTGAAATATGGGCCTTGATGACACATTTTCACTCACATTGTCTTGCAGCTCCAAGATGAAGTCATTGTCTCTGATGCAGAGAGATTAAGTGTAACCCAGAGCAATGTTAAAATGGTATTGCCCTTCTCCTGCTCTCCCAAGAAAAATGTTGAACTGGTACTGGTTTTTTATGCTAACCTATCTTTTCGATTCTCTGATGGTATTTGCAGCTCCAAAGACATTTTCAAGCAGATACTCTTCCTTGGATTCAAAGACTGAAACAGAAAGAGCAGATTCTTCAGCAACGTATTTTAAGAGTAGGGACAACTGTCGTGTGTTTGAAATAAAGCTTTCACATTTCTTATTTTTTCTAGTTCTCCCCTCATTATGTCTAATCATATGTCGTGATTGAAGGTGATGAGAATAGTGGAGGCGTTGGAGGGAAAAGGCTGCCGTATTCCATTAACAAAAGGGGAAGCTGAACTCGCTGAGAAACTAGCCACAATAACTAGACAGGTAGAATTTTTGTATCTTCTACCTCCTGTTCTGTTGCTTGGATGGAACTAACATGAAAATGTCTTTTCAGCTGAAAGGATCTGGAGCGGAATTATCTAGAAGGGTACAAAATCTACTCGGCGTATCTCGTGTCAAGGCTAATAGCAATGGATTTGGTAACTCAGCTCATCTTCTGGGCTCAACCAAAATTCACGATCAAAGTCTGGCTGACCTGCAGGAGGTAAGATGCTACCAATATGGCAATGTGTGGTCTATTGCTTAAAATACTTTTTGATCTTTTGCTGTATTTTTTAAACGATCATTTGTATGACGAAATTTTGCATTTTTATAACTCCAAAGAACTCAATGTTCATTAATGATGGTCTACTTTGTGAGAACAGGTATTACAGCAGCAGATGGATGCCATAGCAAGACTTGGCAGTGTTCTGAAGCGAGATGCACGGGATATGGAGATTATGATGGCTGAAGACACGGGAACTTCAGAAAATGAACATTTAATGTAAACTTGCTTAAGAAATCTGTAGTCTTCTTGCTTCATATTTTCCTTTGATTCGTAATTTGTCCATGTATCATGATTTGCTAATATAGTGAGCACAGTGGTTTTTAGGGACACTTCTCGTGTAGTCGGCGGAGTAGTTTAACTTGATCCATTTGCGATGTTTCTGTGGCTATTTGAATCTTCCTACATTCTTGAAAGGTTCAACATACGTGGTTAGCAAGAGTATATTTGTCACAGGATTTTGGAAAAAAGTGACGGCATGTGAAGATTATAAACCATGTATCAAGTTTTGAAGTTTTTTAAATCAAATGATTATTATAAAACTAAATTCTTCAATTGCTTCATTTTTTTTAATGATTATATTATTTTCAATTCTAAAATTAAGAACTTACATTCTCTTAAACTTGTCGTTTAAAATATTTATCAAACGTAAATTCCGTAAATAAATGTTAGGAATATTTTTTTTTGACAGAAAATGTTGGGAATATTAAAATGTGTTCTTATTTTTGCGAACTTTATCCAACCTATAAGATTTGGTATTATCATGTGATTTCAACAATGAAGTTCTCAACCTCTTATGTGTCTAGGTGCAGCTTTGTCTGTAACTTGATTTTTAATTTATGTTTTTTAAGCGATGTTCTTAGGGCATTTGTTAGCAACACCCTTAAACTACTAATATAATCTAAACTACTACTTATAAACAGAACTCAAAAGAATTATTAATACTTTGTCAAAAAAAAGAAAAGAATTATTAATACTCATCAAACACTTTTTTTTCAAGATACCCAAGAATAAAATTCCCACTATTTTATTCCCAGATAAGTTATTTCTGGGATTAATTTATGAATATGTGAAACAAACGCCCCCTAAGTACATAATGTTTTTCAAACTCACTTCCATGCGATTTTGTTGTTATCAATCATTTTTTTTTCTCTCATCAAAACCAAAAAAACACTAAATAGAATAAAATTTCATACAACAAAAAATGGTTTAGTTTTAATTACTAATCCCTATTGGGACATGTTAGCAAGGGAAGTCACGTCCATAGAATGGTTTTTGACACAATGTTGCAGCGTTTGGCAAGACGCTTCAAGCTTGTATTTTATTTTGTTCAAGTTTTCCAACAACAAAAAACATTTAAGTGCCAATGGTATTTACCCAAGTAATAATACAATCTAAATCCTGATTATTTATTGTTAATAATCTCCTGACACCATCGATTTGTAAATAATTATTTACACAAACAGCAGTGTAACTCTAAATCAAATACAGGAAAAGGAAATGGATAAATTAAGGATTTAGTAACTGAGCTTTAAGATGATACCATGTCGCAACGATATAAACTACTCACTTGATGTGTATTGGACAAAAATAGTCATATCTAATATTACAAATTTCCATATTCACGCATCTAATCTACTCTCAATATCTTGGAGTATATTTAGAAGAAAAGTGTCAATTACTCAATTATATTTGAGTTTCTAAAATACTCTATATTTCGAAACAAAGTTAAAATGCTATAAACTGCAGAAGTTAGTAATGTAGAGAGTAGATATATGAATTCCTTCAAATAAAGCATGCTAAAGAGACAAACAGAAAAAAGTTCAACTAATTACAAAGGAAAGGGCAAGCAAACTCTACAAATACAATTGCATACTGAAAAGGAGTTAAGGTTAGATAAAGTTATAAAGAGAATAATTGGTTAACCAGATTTGGGATGCTATACTGAAAAGAAAGCTAAATAATGGAGTTTCAGGGGATCCAATGGAATAATTTTAGGTACAAACTATCACACTGTAGAACTGCAGACCATGTAGCATACAAAACTGTAGCAGAGCATAGAACAGTTGCCCCCTGCAAAGATAAAATTTATAAATTATTAGTGTTGACTATCACCATGTGGAAGTCGTTATACTACTATAGCAGATGTAAAAATGTTGCACTTAATTTCAATCTTCAAATTAGCTTATTCTACTTATGGGCTTTCCTTTTGGTAGTTGCTACCCAAGATATCCAACACCCCGTTCCGGATGAATGCTACCATGAATAACAATTCAAAATGGATTAACAGAGTAAAGCCTTCAAGGTATGGAAGAAGAGAAAACCAGTATAGGAATTTCTACAAAAACAAAAGACCATGAGTCTTCAATATAGAAGGGCATTCTTGGTAAGCCATCCACTTCCCTGAAGGAAGTCTTAAAAGGAAAATGAAGTTAACGATAAGCTTCCCATAAGCATCAAAGAAACATCCATTCTGGGCTACCTTTGTGCCGATATCACAATATATACATGCTTAATGCTTTGACAAAATATGTTTCAAACAACTGATTCTATTTATTGAACAAATTGGATCTGTCAGTAAGTTCCCATATCAGAGTTATGAAGTACAAATTTATCAACTTCTGCACATCTGTAAAGAAAAATTCATGCATACAAATCACTTGGATGATCAAGTAACGAGCAGCACTATCAACCAACAGATCTCCGTTGAAAGGTGCCACACCCATATGGTTTACAAACTTTATTTTATATATATTTTATGGCAAAAAAATACTAATTAAGCACATTTATTTCTTAACATTAAGTTTATTTTTACTAGTATGATTAGATAAAGGAAAGAGACAACTTACTATTTAGTAGACGGAAACGAAGCTTAGAAGAAGATTATTGAAACACCCATCATGAAACAACCCATAGCTACCCACGGACTTAAACGCTCACCTGTGTAAATAACCATACAAGCATGGTCAAGATAATATCTCTGACAGGTTCTACACATCATGAATTTTTTTTCTCTCGCTTACTTCGTAGCATCTTTTTTTGTATTAAGTTAATAATAAAAAAATATTATAACAATGACAATCTATTTCACAAGGAATCCCAACATGTTGGTGCAGCACAACATGTGAGACAATGACATTCAAGAACTACAAGGCAAAGTTAGAATACTTGTAACCGATGTCGCAAACAACCTGCCAATAGGGGTGTAGGTCATTAACACAAGTATACAACTATGTTGTTTGACCCAAATTAACTCAAAAAACCATAATCATAAGTCATTAAGGCATCAATCACATGGATGATGGATAAAAGGCATAAAAATATCACAGAAGAAAGCTAAATAAAACTTCAAGGGTAACCTGGACCCAAACTATGACTCCTTTCACCCCTTATTTTCCACTCCAATCTCTTTCCAAAGTTTGAATAAAAACACAAACAGATTTTAAAAGCGAATATAAAAATAGGCATAACATGATAATTGAGGCAATAGCAAATCAAACAGGAGGCATCTACCTATTCTTGCCGCCTTCCAGAAGAAACCGCGAAATCTGTCAGGAAAACACATGTCATCAATTCTGTTAGTTCAGCAAGTTCTAAAATTCCATTATGAAGAATGAAACCACTAGTGCAGAATAAATATCTAATGGTTAAGAAAAAGTGATTTGTGTATAGAGGAGATCATTATTAAATGAAGATGTAAAATTCAAATATCCATATTATCAAACACTTGCCAAAGAAATCAGGAAGGTTGCGGGAAAGGAATGGAGGGTTATAAAATGATTTTCTTTCCCTTTGCATGGATGTTTAAAATCCTCAATTTTGAGAGAACTTGAAAATCCTCATAAAAACTAATAAAGGGATGATTTTTAGGGGTCACATGATAAGCCTGCATCCACTATCTTTAACCCATGTTGAAAACAACTCGTCAGTCGAAGATTGCAGAAAGAGTAGTGATATTTGTACAACCATTTGCAACAACTTTCTTTTTCTCTCTTCTTATTGGTCAAAAACAATAGAGAGAGAAAAAGGAATAGAGAGAATGAAAACATAATGTGAGTATGAGAGAGTTGTCACAAAATGGTTGTGCAAATATCATTTTTATTGTAGAAAATAGTGATTTGTTCAAATTTCACAACACTAGAGTGCTATAGCTGCTATTTGACAACACTTTGTACTAAATCGTGTATTGCAAAACACTGGCGGTTTGTTCAAATTCTGCTACCCTATAGCACCACTATAGCTGCTATTTGACAATATTGGTTTAAGATACACCAAGGAAGAAACCATAAGACATAGGAGTATTTTGATTCATATTATACATGGAAAGAGATATAGAGGTATATCGCATTTACCCGGTTCTCTGCTCAAGGATTGCTGGAAATTGCATCTTGAAGAAAGTGCAGGCACATATTCCCAAAAGTATCACAGTAAGAAATGAATGGAAATTGAAAAGAGCAGACTGAAACAAAATACCAAATAAATGTCAAAAGCATTTAACACATTATAGACTATCTGCACGTTTAGATTCACAGTGAGTGAGTTTGACAGAATCACATTGAGCCACCGTAATTTCTTTTGCGAAAACTACACTTTGGAGCTTCAACAAAATTACGGTGCCACCGTGGTTTTGTCAAACAGGCAGCGATTCCAAACACAAATACCAAAGTGACTCAGAATTTACGGTTTTCTCACCATGTTAACGTATTCTCAGAATTCACCAATCTTCTTCTTCAATCTTTTAAGTCTACAAAACATGCAATTAGCAATCACATTGGAATCATGATCCAGAACAAGATGCAGTAATTCAAGTAATCAATGAGTGGCACACAGAAACAACGATCTGAATTGAGATTATAGTAACTAAACTTGTAACCTAGAAAATCATGACAGAAAATTAGTAGATCCTTGATGCCTGTGTTTATTATGAGATTATTGAATTAACGCGAAAATCGATAAAATCTGGATTAAGAATAGATCTACACATAAAATGAGCATATTTATATAATTTTTGTAGGGGAAAAGAATTACCTGAATCGAGAGGAGTAACCGTTGATCCCAGTGAGCGTGAAAAATTAGAATCGTTGTTGTTATTGTCTCGGAAGGAAGAATCACTTTTCGGTAGGATGGAAGTGTTGGCTTTCTTAATCGTTAATTTCTCCTTTGTCAGTGTTTTAGAACTTCAGTCGAGAATTTTCGGCCAAATACCATATTTGTTATTTTAGTTTCAAAAAATTTTCAAGTTAGTTTTTAAGTTTTAAAATTTTTAAATAGATCTTTTTGTTTGATAATTCTCAAGTTAATGAGGTAAGTTTCAAAAGTTTTATATATGACATTGTAGTTTTTTTTTTAGAGAAAATATGTCATTTTAGTTGATAAATTATTTCACCGTTATCTTTTTTAAAGAAAATATTTTTCAATCGAGAAACTATATTTTTTTAAAAAAAATCTTGACAAAACATTTTAATGAAAAATGATTTTTCTTAATGGTTATAAAATTTTAATTTAGTAATAAAAAAGGACATGCAACACTTTATTTAAAAATAATCTTATAAGCACAACTCATTTGATATCTTTTGTCCATGTATATTTTTTCCTTCTAAAATAATTTTTGTAAGTTGTTAACGTTTTGATTTTAGTCTTTGATGTTAATTACGGTTACAAAAACGCGTTGTTGGCAAGCAAAGTCACACGTGGCGAAAACTGAGATGGCAAAACGCACCTATACAAAGTTCTATAAAACAAACGACAAATAGTTCATGGTATTCGATTGGTTTACAGGGATGTCTCAATAATTTTTAAAAGTAAACGAGGCTTAATTTTTTTTGAATATATGAGGCTATTTTTGTTCTACTATAAGGCATTCTTGCTTGTAAAATTTATTGATGAATAATTTATTATTTAGGGGCCTAAATTAATGCCATTTGAGAAGGTTGTAATGCGATTTAAAACAAAATTAAATCCACAACCCTTTTAAGGTTTTTGCTCAAAAAAAAAAAAAACCCCTTTTAAGGTTTTTTTTTTTTTTTGAAAGAACAACCCTTTTAAGGTTGTAATGCCATTTTTCTTTAAAAAAAAAGGTTGTAATGCCATTTGAGAGGATCCTTTACTTTTTTATTTTCCTTTTTTTTTTAAGGAACCTAAATTAATTATCTATTTACATATTGTTTGCCCTATTACCTTTTTTTTAAACAAGTTTTGTTAAAAAAGATGAGTGACATTTTAATTATGAGAAAATGAACAAATACATATCAATTCGTCCATTTTCTTTCTCCATTAATTTCTTCTTCTTTGAATATAAATTCCCAAATTCAAAAAATTTAACACCAAATAGCCTAATTTTTCACATCAATATTTTCATTCAAATCTACCGTGAGACATGATTAATGAACACAGTTGATTTTTTTTTAAAACCTAAAAGAAAAAATGAGGGTTGGAATGTTGTTCATATTTAGTTGTGGGACAAAGTTTTGATTCCCACATTCATGGCGAAGGCTAGCGTGGGAGAGTAATTTAGGTCTCGCACGGTGGGTGAATAATCAGATCCGTTGATTACAATAGACCATCATAGACATTACACACTATAATTTTTAATTAATTTATCTTCTTTTACTTTGATTTTATCTCTTTCTTCTTACTCTCTCTCCACCGCCAAGACCCACCAACACCAACACTTGTTATGTTCTCTTTTCATCCATACTCACGAGTTTTGTCATCAAATTCTTTTTTTTCTTTGTATGTGGTTCGGAATTTCATCTACGCCCAGAACCTTATCAGTCTGTTTGATTCTTCTTTCCTTCATGTTTATATTTTATACTCCTAGTTTTGTTGAATTCTTCTTTCAAGGTTTAAGTTGTTGGTAGTCACTTAGAGGACTCAAATGATGTTTCAATTAATATTTTAGGCGAAAAGATTGAAGAGGAAAAGAGGAATTGCAGTCTGAGTATCTCAAAAGATTTCAACCACTCTTTTTATGAAAATCATTAAATAATTAAAAATCAAACAAAACAAAATTATTGACAAAATGCATAGAGACAAAAATTTAAAAGAGTGTGAAAGTGAAAACTGAAATTTTATGGAAACAAATATAGAAACAGGAGGGGCCATGGCGAAGAAGGAGAAGAGATACCTACTTTAATATTTGATAGTAATTTTTTTGTTAAAACTTTAAGACTCACTACTGGCATGCAATCGGGGATTCTAAGAGAAATGTTGAAAGATGAAACTAATGATGAATAAAGGTGTGTGTAGTGCATCATAATACTCGTGGATGGTCGTAATCCAACTGTTAAGGTGTGTGTAGTGCATCATAATACTCGTGGATGGTCGTAATCCAACTGTTAAACCAACTTGCACACCGTGTGAGACCTAATCCACTCTCTCACGCTAGCCTTCGCCCACATTCATATATGTAACATAAACAGTGATAACACAACATGAATGTAACTTTTTATTTCCGATAATGAAAAGTTTCTTGAAACAATCTATCTAAAAGAATAGTATATAGAAGGTTGCAAATAATATGTTCATGTGAGCATAACTTAAAGACTAACGGTGTAAACGTAATATTTATGGGATTACCAAACACTTGAGAATTAACCTGAGTATGATCTCTTTCCCTTTATGTTTTGTTTAATTTGTATCTTTTTTTGGAGTTACCATGATATTGATATGAAGTTTCTATCACCGTTTTGCAACAACTAATCTCCATCGGGAAACTAGTGGGGTATACAAGGTAGGTTCTCCCCTTCTAATCGGATTTTTTCAAACACGTGAACCATAAATTGAATCTCTGACCACATGTTTAAGGTCCTCATGTCCTTTACCACTTGGATCAATCCGGTTGGTATTTGTATTTTGTTTCAAACCAAGCTCTTTATTACTTAATTTCACTTTATTTTTATGTACCTTAAACGAAGTTAAATATTTTGATAAAAAACCTCTTAAAATTTAATTTTGTATGAAAAAAACCTTTTCATCACAGGGTCCTAAGCAATATGTTTTTTAAAATTTAGAAACACGATTCAAACCCCCCTTTCTCTTGTGTTTCCACTACCTTCATAATATCTAGTCCAAACAACACATAATTTGATCGAACTTCGTGTAGGGACAAAATGATATACAAAAAATTTCTTTGTTTTTTAGATGGTTTTAGTGGAGTGGTGATTAATTTAGCTCAAATTTTTACTCCCATGCATCAGGTTTGAATCTTGGCAATTGTAAGGATGTATAAGTCGTATAGGTTGTTCACAAAACAAATTTTCCTTACCATTGAATGATAAGGTTTCACTAAAATATCCTAAACCCACCACAATTGGTTTCTTTCTCCATTTTTTCCTCATTCCCATGTTCATCTTCTTGACACACACAGCTATATGCCTAAATCTAAATTTCTATTGTTGTCTGCTTATAATAAAAAATAATTCTTCATAGTGATAATTGTAGTGAAATAAAAATAATGGAAATAGAGGAAGAGAGAGGCGATCAAACTGAAGTAGGACGGACGTTGAAACTTTGCCGCAAATTCATCTCTGTCTAGTGTCTAGTCACTTTGTAAACTTGTCACCAACATATATAGCTCCTCAACAATTAAGTAAAACATTTTATCAACTCAATGACCATTCATCGACTTCAACAACTAAAGAAGGAAAAAAGACCATCCACATTCTCCAACTCAAACTGAAACCAATCAGAAGCATGATCGTGGTTCCATTTGCTAAGGATACCTAGGAAAAAAACCTCTTATTTTAACATAGTTACATTGAAACTGGGGAGATTGGGAGGGAAATGAAAATTGATTTTTAGAGAGGCCCAAAAAACTCTAGTGTGACCGAAAAAAGAAGAAAACTATTCAGGGTAGAAAGTGTGCCATTAAATATGATAAGCCTTTTTTTTTTAAATAATTAAATATGATAAGTTTTGTTGATCTTTTTGTAAAGAGGCTAAAATGAAATATATTACGAAAAAAAGTCACTTTCCTAGCACAAGGTGTACTAAGAAAGAAACTGCAACATTTGTACAATATTTAAGCCTTGTTGATCTAATAGTAAATAAATATTGTGCATGGTGCAATAAATTCAAAATGTGCCTCCTAAGTACAACTCGTATAGTGAAAGGTTGCAATGACATTTAATATGATGACCAATAAGTTCGACACAACAATTTCTCTTTTTTGTGCACTTAGTGTATTTGAGTTTCGCATATAGGCTCTTTGAAAAAAAATAATCCAAAATGCAGCTGGCTAAATATTTTTTAAATGTTTGGGCCATGTTAGATAAACAACTTATTTTCTTGTTGTAGCTCAAGTAGCTATCATGATAATCCTTTATGTATGAACTATCTCTCTCTCTCTCTCTCTCTCTCTCTCTCTATATATATATATATATATATATATATATATATATATATATATATATAAAGATAAAATAAAATTGTTTTTGGAGCAGTCAATCAATTATCATTGTCTTCATCCTCAATCAACCTCCAAACAACATATCTTAGGTTTGGTAAGGACCAACGATGTTGTTTTTGGGAAACATGTTTAAGACTTTCATCACTGCTCCATTCTCAATTTTATGTGCCTACACGAGACGACAAGTGGTAAGATTCAACGACTGCAATATGCACCTCCACCAAATTGACGACACTAACATGTAGCCGTCATCCCTTGGAGTAAATCTGGACCGACCTCCGAACCAAGAAATCCCTCTTTGGAACTAAGGAATTCCTCCCCGAAACCTAGATATCCAACGGATTCCACCTTTCAACGGTGCCTTGGAGGCTAACAACCTCCTTTGTGATTTGTGGACAATCGTCTAACAAGAATCTGATATAAGTATATAACAAGGTGAAAGTCTGGCTCACATCAAGAACGAATGGTGCAAACTTACGTCGATCATTATTGAAAATCTAGATCCTTACCAACACACGATCATGTAGGATTATGAAACAACATTCTCCTTTATATGTTTGTTCAAGGTTCTAGATCCATATTTTCACCACCCCATTTAGGTCTCCTAGGCCAATATCTAAAAGATATTGTAGTAATGGTCATCCCAGGCCGTTGTCTAGAAGCCAAAGATCTTGTGTGAGATATGTGAGAAGATGCGACCCCATGACAAAGGACACATTAACTATCCTCTATCTTGTGTAGGAATGAGATGTAAAAGTAGTTGTCAGTCTCATTATCGTTGCCATTATCTCACCTTGTTAGAGAAATCTTGGTTTGAAGACGAGTTACCCCGACAAAAGGCTTTCACCCATGTGATAAACGACTATCCCGTACATGAAATATCTTTAAAAACCTTATCATAGGAGTCTTACGTCGAAACGAACGACCCATATGACCATGTCGAGATGGTGGATGATTTTCTTTCATTTCATGACGCAAGAGTCCATTATCCCAAACCCTAAAATCATCACACCGACGACCCTTACTTGATCGTTAGTGTGTTGTAAGTAAACCAACTGACATAGTCACTTGTGGGCTCGGGTGGGCTAGTACCCACCCTACCAAAATTAATAAAATATATATAAATTTTAAATAAAATTACATTATGGCCCACATTCGTCTTCATCTGAATATGAATTACTATCACACTTTCCAGTCATTCGAAATGTATAGATAATTGTTTTGAATTTTTAAGGTATGTAATTTAATTTTTTGATGGTCAACTTTGTGTTTGATGCTTGTTAAAGCATAACTTTTGTGTATATATTATAATTATAATTTATTTTTGTGATCCGTCCAAATTATTTTTCTTGGCTACGTCACTAGGCACTTCATCCAGTTGCACTTGGGTGACATTGAGCTTGATTGATTGAAGACATTGTCTATATCTTTCTCATAACCAATGATTCTTTCTCGTAAAAAATGATTTATTTTAATTTTTAATAGAACATCACCTCTCATAAAAATACACTAATTTCACCAAAACTCAATGTCCCCAAAAGGGCTCCTGGACCCTTCCAGAGGCCTTTACGTCATCCAAAATGGGCCTTAAAGCCAATAGGCGCGTCCGTCCTAGGAAGCCGCCTTTATCCGCTTCTAGAATCTCCTAAAACACACAAATACCCCTGTTACTTGAGAACCAAGCAACCAAAACTCAAACCCATAACATACTATAAATATCTCTCTTGAGAGCACTCTCAGTACATTCAATAATCAGTTTAAACCCACTTAATCCTAATATCCCTTTTGTGCTTTTTGCTCATTCATAAAGTCACTCACACACTGCTATAAATAGGTTTGCCAACAAAAAAGTTCAAATAACCCCACAATAAGTCAAATCGATGGACTCTCCAACTTAATTCAAATTTCTAATTTCTAAACTGTGCGCTCCATTCTATTTATAGAGAAGTGAGATCTTTTACAGCTTTACGCTTCAAATTGCAGTGAGACCCTTTTCACCGTGAATGAAGAAAAACACAGACACATCCATCCTAGAATTACGGATTATGATTATTAGGGCCGGTGTCAAGGGTCAACTGATATTTGCGGTTTTAAACACAACAGCATGGAGTCATGGAATATGCTTCTGGGTCCACATTTTTTATTCAATTATAGAGGCTAATAATTAAATTTATGTGAAATCCTATTGTCCGTACGACTATGTGGACACATTCACTGCCACTATATTTGACTGTTCAACACAAAACAAAACAAAACCTACCTAGTCGATCTCTACTCTACCCTGCCCCCACCAACATCCCATGATACAATACAAGGATGGAAATTTCTAGCTTGGAAAAACTCTCACTCGTCTTGTTGTACTCATTAGTCTTTATGCAGATATTTTTTTCAGCTTTTTTTTTTTTTAATAAACTAAAAATTATAGTTAATTAGTATGGTTTTTTTTGTTGAGGGAGTTAATTAATATAGTTATAATTATAGGAATACTTATTTATAAATGAATGTTTGCAACTCAATCATCATCATCATATTCATGTTCATAATAATACGCGACATTTACTCATTTATCTCTTATCCAACTTTACATTACTAAAATCTCTCTTATTTTTTGTAATTAGAGACTTAAAAACCATAAAATGCATATCGGTAGCTTGTCATTAGCATAAACAATTTATTCACAAAAACTAAATATCTTTGGTCAAATGTTCAATACTAGTTCCTTATTTAAAAAAATTGAGTTAAGTCGTTAAACAATTGAGTGGCTATCTAATAAACAATAATTTAAGACTTTTTAAATGAGATAAAAACTACATTGTATTTTTGTTATAAAAAAAAATGTACACATGAAATAATGTGGATCGATATATAGCAAAACACACCTATACAAAGTTTATGAAACAAATGATAAATATTTCATGAGATTCAATTGATTTACGGGCCGGCCAATAATTCCACAGTAAGGTCTTTCTGCTTATAAAATTTAATGAAAAATAATTTATTATTTGGACCTCTAAAAACGAAGGCTTTAGTGACCTTATTCTTGGATCGGCCCTATTGATATATATGTATTGAATTCATCTGCATAAAACAACTAATAAGGTTGTAATGCCATTTATGACAAAATTAAGTTCGCAATCCTTTTAAGGTTGTAATACCAACTGAGAGGATCCTTTGCTTTTTATATTTTCTTACTTTTTTTTAAGGAACCTAAATTAATTATCTATGTTACATTTTGTTTGCCCTATTACCTTTTTAACAAGTTTTGTTAAAAAACATGAGTGACATTTTAATTTTAATTTTGAGAAAATGAACATAGACATGTCAATTCGTCCATTTTCTTTCTCCATTCATTTCTTCTTCTTTAAATATAAATTCCCAAATTCGAAAATCTTTAAGACCATATAACCTAATTTTTCACAGCAATATTTTCGTTTAGAAGCAATGGTTTAAATTTAAGAACCCAAAAATAGCGAGTCATTCAAATCTATTGGGAGACATGATTAATGAACACAATTGAAATCTTTTTAAACCTAAAAGGAAAAAAAATGAGCATTGGAACTTTTTAAACCTAAAAGGAAAAAAATGAGCATTGGAATGTTGTTCATGTTTAGTTGTGGAATGTTGTTACATATTTAGTTCAAATTCAAATTTTAGACCAAACATATTAAGGGTGTGTTTGGTTTGGCTTTTGTCAAGCTAGAAGCAATTCTACAACATTTCAAAAGCAATTCTACAACATTTCAATATGTTTGGTTTGACTTTTCATAATTGCTTCTATCCTCCAAAAGCAATTCTTCATGAAGCTACAATTCCTAGCTTCTGGTTTTTCAAGAATCAATTCTACATTATATTTTATATTTTGATTATTACAACCTATTATTTTCCTTTATTGCCCTTTATCAATTCTCTTTCTTTTTGCTTTGTAATTAATTTGATGAACCAAATTTAATCAGAAAATTTAACGAACCAAATTAGCCCCCGAAAAATATTTATGGTCATGAGTTACTAAATTTTGGATTTTCCTTTACAGTGTCCCTATTCAGATTTACTGTATTTTTTCTTTTACCTTTCTCTTAGGCTATATTTTATCATTTTTGGCGACTAACTCTAGTATTATTTAACTTAAATATATTTTATCAAAAAATATAAAATATAAGAACAAATATTTTGTAAAAAAAAATTAGTTTAATGATCGTATTTATTATGTTTTAAATTGATATATAGAAAATTTATTTATTTAAATTAAATAATATATCCACATTTAATATTGATCTACATATACATTCAACTATGCACATTTATTTGAATTTAGCTATGTCCATTTTAGTAATTATACATTCAAAATCAATTTTGATAAAAACTATCCAAACAACATTCAATTTGTTTAATCAATTCTACATTATTGTATCCAAACATAAATCAATTCTCTCAAAATCAATTCTGTCATAATCAATTCTATCAGAATCAATTTTATCAGAATCAATTTTATCCAAAGCTGAACCAAACACACACAAAATTATTGATTCAACTATTGTTTATATTTGAGACCGAAAGGAACAATAGTTTTTAACAACATTGATCAATTTCTCAAACTGGCGTAGATGACTCTAATTAAGGGTGTACTATCATATATTTATTCTAGCTGGATCTGAGATCTAACTTTTGGTGGTTCTTGTTGTTTTTTCCTGCCTAGTTTCCACAATGATGTTTGTGATTTTTTAATTCTTGAAGACATGAAAGTGCTCTTAACACGTTCAGTAAATTAACTTTTCTAGCATCCCGCCATGATTTTTGTGAAGCACCAAATTTGCAGGATTAGGTAAACCCGTGGTATGATTTTTGTGATGCACCAACACCACATGCTAAAGCTTTTTGGGCACCCTTTCAATTTTGATATCTTTTTGCTGTATTTCTTTAATTTGTTTCTAGATTACAGTTTCAGTTACCAAAGCATTCAAATGCCAGTATTAAAAGGGAAAATAGATTCAATTTAAAGAATATTAGGGAAATGTTAATTTATGTCCGTATAACAGTATTAAAATACCAAAGATCAAAATTATGCGTTGGAAATTGTGAAAATTTAGTTCTCACATTATTGAAATTTAATGTTTCTTAATAAATATACTTGCTCTTTAAAAAAACTTTAAAGTGTGTCTTTAAGATTTATTTCTTAATTGTCAAAGAACTTGGAGATAAATCTTGCACTTAATACATACTTCCTCCGTCTCTTAATATAGTCACCTATTACTTTTTTCACATTTCTTAAGAAATGTTGTTGGTGTAGTTAATGTGTCTGTTTTATAGTACAATTTTACAAAATTACCCTCATTAAAGAGATAATGTGAAAAGTCAATTTATTGTAATTTTAGAATTAATAGTAGTATTAAATAAGGGTATATATGAAAAAAAATAATTAATGTGTGTTGTAATTTGAAAAGGGGGTTATATTTAAGGAAAAAAAAAAACAAAAGAGAGTTATATTAAGGGACAGAGGGAGTACAACAAAAGTATAAATGCGTTTGAATTTTCTAAAAACAAAATATGACGTATAATATTTGATGCACATGAATCTACTTCTTTTTTTTGTTGCAAAGCACATGAATCTACTTAAATTTTTAATTGACCCATATGCTTTTCCATGTGACCATGTAGTCCAATTCATCACCACCCAGCACGTTGGATTGCAAAGTACGTATCATTTTTTGACATACAAAATCACTATAAGACAATATATAAGACTGAAACAATGCATGAATATGATTCTAATTTTTTTTACATTTATTTATGACTGTACTTAAATAAGGTACCACTTAAATTAATTCCCAAAATAAATCTTACTGTAAAGTAGTTGTCTGGCAGATCCTAAGTAATTCTAAATATTTTAGTACAGTACTTATTATTATTTTTTAAAAATAAAATAAATCTCATAAAAAAGAAGAAGTGAAAAGGACAAATTTGTCAGGAAGCATGTATTATGAATGATTTATGACAAGTCTGCTAAGCGACAAACAAGGAGGTCGGCAACTGTCGGCCGGGGAAGCGGGGGGAAAGAGATATAACAGCATTGATTTCATTCTTATAAATCCAAATTTCCCTCATTTAACTTTAATTAATATGGTTATTTTAGATATATATCAAATAAAGAATTTAATTAATAGTCTAGTAAGCAAAACTCAAGAGATAGTATATTATTATTTGTAGAGGTCGGGTTCGAACTCCGTACAATCAACTTATTCACTTTAAAAAATGAATTCTAGCCACGAGACGATGACTATTTGCCAAAAAAAGAATTATATATATATATATATATATATATATATATATTGATATACAATTATTTTACATTATATCAAATGAAATGTTGTATTTCCTCGTAAACCTTGCTTAGTGGTTAAAGACAATGTATAATATATACAAAGTTTGTGGTTCAACACGACAACTTATTTTTAAACTCCGATTATCATAAAAAGTGATATGTTATTACGTCAATTATTGAACACGACAACTCATATTCATTAATTTCTTTTTAAAAAAAATTATATTCATTAATTGATAAAACACATTATTGAATGTAAGTTTTTTTTATTTTTTAAAAAAATATAGCTTTGTACATAACAAAATATACTAATTAATTTTATTTTTCTTAGGGAACAAAATATACTAATTAATCTTGTTATTAGTTGATATGACAATTTATCTTTTGATTCACTTAAACTATTTTTTTAAAATAGACAAAATAATAAAATCATTATAATATTTCACATATATAAACGAAATATAAACTCTGATCTTAATGTTCGGCCTAATAATTTTAACCGGTTTGAGCTAAAACTCGTAGACAATTAAACTATAGTTTTACCTTAAAAATATTAAACTATAGTGTTTTTTAGTCAATAATAATAGTAATCAATTAACTTAAACCCATTTCTAATAAAATCCATATATCCTTCACACACAAAAATCCATATAATATATAGTTTTTTTAGATTTTACGCCATAACGAAGAAGGGAGTGGTAGCAACGAAATCTGCATATTTTTCCTATCTCTCCCTTCGTCCTTCTTTCTCTTTGTTGTCCTCTCTGTCTTCTCAACAATTCGTTGTTCTGTTCTAACCTCAATGCCTCTTTGTCTCTGAAACACAAAAACTTATATAGATCGAAACAATACCTCAATTTTTATGTGTGCCATTTTTGTGAATTTTCATTGTCACTGGCTTAATATGATATGCTTGTGATTCTTCTCTCTTCTTTCTTTCGGGTAAACCTTCCTTCAAAACCCTAATTATCTTCTAATATGAAATCTGAATCACATTTCTGAAATCTGTATTTATATTGCTGGAGGTGATAATGTTTCAGACAATGTCTTAGCTGGGAATTATGGTTTTAAATAAAATGTATTGGTTATTATGAAGTTGTTGTTTTTTTTATCAACATTAATTGCTTCCTTCAATGAAAAATGTTCAATTTGATTTGTTTAAATTTTCCACTTTTTTGTGTTTAATCTTTGGTTTAAACGGTCTATTATGAAACTTTTGCTTTTTCTACAGTTTTTTTTCTTTCTTTCTTTTGATGATGTCATTTGACAAATTAGTTTGAATTTTTAATCATTTCTGTGGTCTATTTGGTTGGAGAGGAAATGATGAAAACACTAATCAGAAAGTGATGGTTATTTATTCCTCTTTAATTATAATAAGGGCATTGCAAATCTAGTGCCTCAATAATTATTTATTTTTGGTTACCAGTGTGCCTCTATGATTTGAATTCATCTTTCTTTTGGTTATGTTGTACATTTAAAAAATAAAACTGTGTTCACTACATAAATAAAATAGCATGAGATTTAATGTAGTAGTGATATGGGTTGATGCAGTTTTTTATGAAGATAATATTAAAATCACTTAATTATGGTATTGGCTGATGCATTTTTTTGTTTTAATTCTAAGCAGGCTGAAGCAGTTTGTTGATCACCCCAAAACTGGTTAACGCTGGATACAATTGAGATCATTTAGAACCCAAGTTTACATAGTGGATGTGAATGATGGATGTTTCTGAGGTTGAAGAAAGTTTCTTTGCCGCCAGCGATGCCAAGGTATGACATAAATTTTTAATGGCCAATGTTAGTTGCTAGTTATTATTTTATCGATGACGGGAATCAGAAAAGAAAAGTGACCAAGTCCTTATGCAATGGTATAAATTAATAAATTAAGGATAAGCAGTCAACTTGCTTAAATATTAGTTGTTTAACATTTTTTTTTAAAATTTACTTAGTAAGATTTTAAGAAAATGTGTTGAATTGCATGCCAAACTAAGAAAATTGAGCAAATATTTTGCATTCATTCTATACTCTACCATGCTTTTTCTGACCATTGTTTCACATTCTGTTGGACTTTTGTTTTTGGTGCAATGTTGTACGTTTTATTTGAGTAATTTTCTGACTGCAATGTATTATCTTCTAACCAATGCATCTCTTATCTTATGCAGTTACATGCAGAAATGTGCAGAAGTCTTTCTGCAATATATTGTAAAATATTGTCATTATTTCCTTCTTTAGAAGCTGCTAGGCCTAGGAGCAAATCTGGAATTCAGGCATTATGTTCACTGCATGTAGCCTTAGAGAAAG
The DNA here is from genome assembly GCA_958299785.1 of Medicago lupulina. Lineage (NCBI taxonomy): Eukaryota > Viridiplantae > Streptophyta > Magnoliopsida > Fabales > Fabaceae > Medicago > Medicago lupulina. The sequence goes on along the minus strand of OY283144.1, from coordinate 14,765,961 downwards.
CGAAGAATGTACTTAAGCATTGCACAGAGTGCAGTAAACTTTACTTGGTATGACTATTGTAGTATGATATCACTTTTATTTTATGATTTTGCCTTTTAGTATGTAAGTTTTATTTAATTTACAGTAGCACCTCCTACTTTTATTCTTATGCTGGTTGGTGAGGTTATTTAATTTAATCGATAAATACGTTTTTAAAGTATCTTACAATAACTTCACTTATGATGCAGGCTATAACTGGGGATTCTGTTCTTCTAAAATTTGAGAGGGCCAAGTGTGCTCTTGCAGATAGTCTTAAGCTGGTGGAAGATATTGTTTCCCAATCCATTGGGTATCAGGTGATAACTTTCAACGATATGGTTGTTTAGTTTCTTTTTTCGTGTTTGAATTTCATTTACATTTGATTCTAGGTTCATTATCTTGTTCAATTATGGAATGATCTATCTCAGCCTTTGTCAATTTCCTGTTCGATGTATGAGCAAGTGGAACCTATGCTCTTAATTAATTCTTTCCAAAATAATCAAATGCCACCTCGTTTGCTATATTCTGGATTCAGCTTTCTTAAGACTTATGTTAATATGTGAAAGTACATGCACAGATGGTATATTTGCTTATCATGGTCAATGTTTAGATTGTTCAGACTCCGAGTTTGATTATTTTTTCTTTGTGAATTTACCTCTGTTCAGATTGATGAAATTGTGAACGAAATTGCTGGTATAGTGTTCGCGCTTGATCCATCGGAGAAGCAAGTTGGGGATGATTTAATTGCATTGCTTCAGCAGGATAGAAAGTTTAACAACTCTAATGATAGTAGTGAACTTGAGTGTTTTCATATGGCTGCTACTAGACTTGGAATCACATCTTCCAGAGCAGCTCTCACCGAAAGAAGAGCTTTAAAAAAGCTCATTGAAAGGGCTCGGGCCGAGGAAGACAAGAGGAAGGAATCAATTATTGCATATCTATTGCACCTTATGAGGAAATACTCCAAGTTATTTAGAAGTGAGTTCTCTGACGATAATGATTCTCAGGGTTCTCAACCTTGTTCTCCGACCGTTCAACCTTGTTCTCCTATCGGTGTTCCTGGTGGTCATTGTCAAGCCTTTGACAGACAGATATCAAAACTTGGTTCCTTTAATTTTAAACCTAACAATAAGAAATCAGGTCAAATGCCCCTTCCACCAGAAGAGTTAAGGTGTCCAATCTCACTGCAACTTATGAGCGATCCTGTTATAATTGCTTCTGGGCAGACATATGAAAGAGCTTGTATAGAAAAGTGGTTCAATGATGGCCACAACACCTGCCCAAAAACTCAACAGAAACTTGCACATCTTTCTTTGACTCCTAATTACTGTGTCAAGGGTCTTGTGGCTAGTTGGTGTGAACAGAATAGAATCCCTATTCCCGAAGGCCCTCCCGAATCTCTTGATTTTAACTACTGGAGATTGGCATTATCAGATTCCGAATCTATTAATTCAAGATCTGTAAACAGTGTCAACTCTTGCAAATTGAAGGGTGTCAAAGTTGTTCCACTTGAAGAGAATAGTATCTTAGAGAAAACTGAGGGAAATGTAACTGAAAGTTTCTCTGCACAGGAAGAGGAAGACAGTGAGAAGTATCTTAGTTTACTGAAAGTATTGACCGAAGGGAACAATTGGAAAAGGAAGTGTAAAGTAGTAGAGCGGTTAAGACTCTTGCTGCGGGATGATGAGGAAGCCAGGATTTTTATGGGGGCTAATGGATTTGTTGAAGCACTTTTTCAGTTTCTTCAATCAGCTGTGCATGAAGGGAATGCGATGGCTCTGGAAAATGGAGCTATGGCTTTGTTCAACCTGGCTGTGAATAACAATAGGTAGGACTTAATGTTTTTAGATTTGAACAATAATGTGAATCTACTTTGTATATGTTTTCAAATTTAAAACAGTTATCATTATTGTTCCTAGTGCTCAAGGTCGAAAATGCAGAGAAGACGAGCATAGTTCACAAGGGCATGCTGAAAATAACGCTGTCACCTATTGAATTGCAATTTTTATTCAGGACGTTCCAATGTTAAACTGGACTAACGATTTTTTGAAGAAATAGAAGAATTAAGTTCCAATAATTATTTCTGAATTAGCATAATGGTTACTATTTTATTTCTTTTGTTCTTTCATTTCTTTAGTGCAATTCATTAACATAAACTCGATCTCTTTTTCTTCAACAGAAATAAGGAACTTATGATATCAGCGGGAATCTTATCGTTGTTGGAGGAAATGATTTCAAGCACCAGTTCGTACAGTTGTGCAACCGCCCTGTATCTTAATCTTTCTTGCCTTGAAGAAGCCAAGCATATGATTGGCGCGAGTCAGGCCTTGCAGTTCCTAATCCAGATGCTTAGAACTAAGACAGAAGTCCAGTGCAAGCTAGATGCCCTCCATGCACTCTATAATATTTCTACCGTACCCTCAAATATTTCTAACCTCCTTTCCTCTGGCATCATCAATGGCCTACAATCCCTTCTTGTAGGCCAGGCTGAGTGCGCATGGACTGAAAAATGCATAGCTGTTTTGGTTAATTTGGCAGTTTCTCACGAAGGAAGAGAGGAAATGATGTTGAATCCTGAACTGATAAGCACATTGGCTTCTATACTCGATACTGGTGAATCCATAGAGCAGGAACAGGCCGTGTCTTGCCTCCTAATATTATGTAACAGAAGTGAGAAATGTTGTGAGATGGTCCTGCAAGAAGGCGCTATACCTGCATTGGTGTCGATAACAGTAAATGGTACCTCAAGAGGAAGAGAGAAAGCTCAGAAACTCTTGATGCTCTTCCGAGAGCAGCGACAACGAGACCATTCACCTGCAAATACTCAAGACTGTTCACCTGAAGCTGGTGATTTGTCCATGCCTCCTCGAGAAACAAAACCTCTAAGTAAATCAATATCTAGAAGAAAAGTGGGGAAAGCTCTTAGTTTTCTATGGAAAAGCAAAAGCTATTCCGTTTACCAGTGTTAGTGTTAGAATGTAAATCTTCGGGGGCCTTGCTTTTTACCATTCCTCTCACTCTTGGTCTCATGTAAATGGCTGCTTATTTTTTAGACTTTAAATCGATGAAGAGTTGTACAGGCACGTGTAAATTATTGAATTTATTTTCGGTTAGATTTACTTTATGAAGGGTTAATTACATCTCATGGTGAAGGGAGATTCCTAATTCTTGCTTAGCTAGTAAAGAAAGAACAAAACACCATAACTTTTTACTTAATATTTTTATGCTCATATTTTCAATCACCATATTTGAGGGGTTTATGATAGATTTTGAGATACAAATAGATTTGAAATATTTCCAAGTCATAAATTTAGTATAAACTTCACAATATTCTTTTTGTTTGATTTGTTATTATAGTTTAAAGGAAAATGGTCAATCACTTAATAAATTTGGGTGTAAGAAGATTTAGTTGTTATAGTCTAAACAAAAATTAAAAAATTTAAGTATAAGAAAAGGAATTCCTTCAAAAAAGAGTATAAAAAAAGAAATAGAAAATTTCAATTGCTCTATAAAAAAAAGAAGTAATTGTAACAAACTTAAATAATTCATTAGGTAAATTTACTCAAAAAAAAAATCATAAAAAGATCTTTTGAAAGAGAGGACAATATTGCTTCAGTTTTTATGGAACACTATCTGTCGTATTAATGCTATTGGAACAAAAGAGAGGACTGAACATAAAGTCTAAAATTAGAAAAAACTACAGCTATTTGGCACAAGGAACAAAGGTGAAGGACCAAAGAACCAATTCCTTATCAGGAGGGAATGGTAGGTTTCTAATATTCATTCATCACATTCATGAATTTGAATATATAGCTGTCTGTCCACAATCTGTTGTGGGGTCCCATAAATTTGGTTGATCATCCTCTCCTTACGTGTCTTGTCTTGCCTTTGAAAGAACAAAAGCCACTGTTTCATATACCTCTAGACAAAATCCTACATGATATGGTTTTTGATTTTATGTTGTTTTTTTCTCTCTCATTGGTCCAGACTCCGGACACCACACACATTTGAATCATATTTTACACATGTCGATTATGTCCGCCTTTGTGTCTAAATAACGCACCTCATACTAAACTTGTTTAACAAGCAACTTACGCCCATAACCTTACAACAGCGTAAAATTATAACCTGAAAATTCAGTAAAAAAATTAAAAAGAAAAAACCACTTACATCTGTTCCATTGATATATGAAACAGTATAAATTTGTCAAATTGAAAGGCTATAAAGAAAAGTTTAAAAAAAAGCATCTGATTCTATTATTGAGTGCTGAAGCTCACAGCACAACTCAACCAAAAGAAAAGATGAAAAGTTTAGAGGAAGTGTGATGCAAGATTTATAGTTGATCAAAAAGTGTTTCTCTTTTATGTGATAAATAAAACAAGAGTACTCTTTTTACTTAAAAATTATAAATTTCATAAGAATCTATCTATGGCTTAAAAAGTAATAAATATCTTATGAACTACGGCTCAGAAGAGAAGAACAATATACTGGTTATTCTTCTTCTGAATCTGAATTAATGTCGTGCTTGATTTGAGTTTGGTTTCGCAGTTCAAGTGATGCTACAATCAGAAAGATCGCTACGTAGCAACCTTCCAATAATTCGTATGTCTTGATTGTTTCATTTTAATTTTTCATGACTATTCTGCTTGAAAAACTTCTTTATTCTTATGGTGCTTGGATTCGATTAAATTTCTTGCGAAATCATCATTTTGTTAAATTGAAAGTGATGATTTAGTAGTACTAGTATATAGTAACTGCATGGTTATAAACCAATAAATCAAATTTCAAATGGAAAGGAGTTACTATATCACTTGAAAAATATGCACGTGCTTTGCAGCTTATTATTAATGATTCTACTTAGTTTTGAAACTTTTTGTTGTTGTAGGAATACCAGGAGATGGTAGATGTATGTTTAGATCTGTGGTCTATGGTGCCTGTCTCAGAACAGGTGACCCACCTCCAAGTCTCACCAGGCAAAAAGAACTTGCAGATGAACTCCGAGCCAAAGTGATTGACAGACTAATCAATTTTATTTTTCATCATTAAATTTATAAATTCTAGTTTGACATACTTATTGTTTAAATTATGTAGCGTAATTAGTTTTCTGGCATGGACAATCAGCAACATTTGTGCAAATAGAGCTCAAATTATATAGCGCTATTATATCCTGTTCTTTAAGTTTGATGCATTCAAATCTTTATGATGGGAAAACATTATTATTTGCAGGTTGTGGATGAGTTCATCAAGAGGAGAGTAGACACTGAATGGTAAGTTAACTATCTTGAACCAAAAAGTTTGGCTACAAATTTACAATAACTAATACTAGTATAATGAGACTGATTTGGGACTATTCTGTTAATTATCATACAAGCAAGTTTTGGTAATAACAGCAAGTTTTAGTTCATTGGAATAACTTTGAGGTTAATCATGTTAGGCACCAAAGTAAACTAACTGTTTTGTTTATTCCCTTGCTAGAACATCATGTTTATGCACCGGTCCCTAATATTTTGATTATATGCATACCTATATTGTGGATATTTATATCTTAAGTGAGGTGCAATGAGGTTTTACTCCTTTGAAGAAAATAGTAGTAGTAAGTTGCAACACAACTATGATATGAGAGTGCCTCCCGTTAATTTAATAATGCACGTGACCGCGACAAAACATGACATATTTTTCCAAGGAAATGGATTCTCTCCGGTGAAAACATCTCACCTTTTCTCCCGCGTGACAATCCACGCCCTTAAACACTTTATCGTTTGTATTTTTAATATTTAAAGTCCCTCTGGCCTTTTATTTTCTATGACTCGGATTTCACAAGACTCTCCGTTAATTGTAGATGATCTGGTCTCGTTTTCTAACTATTAATAGATATTGTATCATCTAAATCTCACCAATTCTGAATTCTGTACCATGAAGTGGTATAAAATGCCTAGATTATAATTTTCTTACATTTATAAACTAGTCTTGAATACTTGTTTCTAATGTTTTCATTAGTAATGTACAATGAAGTTAAAACTAGTATTCAATTTCGTGTTTAATTCATATTGTACAGGTTTCTTGAAGGTGACTTTAACACCTATACAGTACAAATGAGAAAGTCTCAAGTATGGGGAGGAGAACCTGAACTTCTCATGTCGTCGCATGTTTTACAGTTAAGTCAAATTTCATTTGCAGAACTTTCATATGATTACATGTTCTTTACCCAGTGTTAAGAAGACAGAGATGCATGACAAAATATTCACTGATATTTTAATCATGATGTTTGTCTTATGGTATTAGGATGCCTATAACAGTGGTCATGCAGCATACAAGTTCCAATAACCTTAAAATTATAGCTGAATACGGCCAGGAGTATGGCAAGGAGAACCCTATTAGAGTCATCTATGATGGTTTTGGCCACTATGATGTACTGAAGTGTTCAACATGATCATACGCAATATGCAATCCTAACTCTGCAATTTAAATTTTCATGTAACCTAGTAGTAATAATTAACTGTGTTATACCAAAGCAAAGCAAATTCTGAACTTCTGATCAGGAGAAAAATGTTTTTATTAGTTCAATTGTCAAGGACATTACATGATATAATGATGAGGTCATGATTCAAATCTCAGACATTTTACTTATTCACCGACTTGCTAGGCCTAGGAAAAACAACCAAAAATAAAAAGTAATAGATGACTAATAATTAAAAGACAAAACTATTAAAAATTTATGAAAAAAAAACTGTTCAGTCGTCTGCTGGCTTAGCAACAAGTCAACAAAAATTGACGGTTGTCGTAAAGCAAAAAGCTCCCAAAAGTAAAAAACAAGTATAGGATTATAGAAAAATGAATTTGACTAACAGAGTCATTCTTTTCTTTGCTTTCTTCATTCAAATGATAATAAAGTACCATAAATGAGTTGGTTTCTTTTCTTTAATGATTAAATGGTCATAGTTTTCGTGAAAAATAAAATTTGCCAAGAGAAGAAGACATGACTAGAGTTCACTGGCTAAATTTTGTTAGCCATGTGGAACATTACTTACTATAACTGCACTAAAGAAAGAGGGAGACATTGTCAAGGCTTAAAATTAAATCATGTGCAGGCCAAATACGGATTGATATTTGATGGTAAATTGACTATAGTGCTTGCATTGAAAATATCTACAAACGGTGACATCTAATCTTTATGTCCCTCTCAGCCCATTAATCTTAGTGAGTGTCATGTAGATTATTTATCTAACAATCTCATAGACACTTTTTTATTGGATGAAATTTATACGGATGCTACACAATAGAAATGGATTCCATATAAAATAATGAGACTTATATGAGTTTCATCAAATAAAAGAATGAATGTTAGAACTAATGTTAGAAAGAAAGTGTTAATAATGTTTCTCTAATTCTAGTACTTCTCATGTTCTATCTATTTCCCAAAATTTTGGTCCAAAGCAAAATATTTTCAAAAAAATATTTGAATTTCATCTATATTTAGTCAAAAAAAAGTTCATCTACATAGCATTTTCTTATTTTTAAATCGATCGATACTTTTCTACATAAGAAAAAAAATTATACATTAGTCTAACTGGTCTAATATAAATAAACCGTAATCACCTGTATAATTTTTTTATTTGATGATAAAAGCGGTTGTCTAATTTAACAAATCGTTGAAATGGAAATGCAAAGCGAGTACATGGGTCATTGATGTATGGCTTGTATTTTGGGTTATGATGGTCAAACCAAAACTAGAATTGGAAAATTCTGCATATATATGGTAGATCTAACAACCAAATAATATTTTTCCATAAGTTTGGTCAAATTTTTTCAATCATTTTCAACCAAAACTAGGTATGGTAGTTAAATAGTATGTACTATAGTATATAGTAGCAGTTTTTTGTTTTCTTTCTTTTTTATATTAAATGTCTTTGTTGAAGAGGTAGACTCCTATAATTTGACGAATTAAAATTTCAATCTCGTTTAAGAGAAACGTCAATATTTACGGTCTGTTTGATAGCCATGACAAAAAATATCTTGCTAGAATGGTTTATTGAAATATATCCTATAAAATTATATTAGAATATTTAAAAATAATTATCCTATGTAGATAGTTTCGTCATTTACAGACAATATATAATGTATCTTTATTTAGCTTATCTAAACTTATGTATTTACTCAAAAGTTTTTTAAAAAATTGAATTGTTGATTTAGTAGTGTTAATGGATTTTTTTATTTAAAAAAAACTATAGAAAATTATTTATCACTTATTTAACTGTTTACTATTTTTTTTATAATTTATGAAATTTAAAAATTAATTTGAAAAAAACATATTGAATAGTTTCACAAAGCTCGTCTTGTCATATATGTGTGTATGTATATATCAATATATGATAGGATTAAACTCCTTTCATAAACGGTGGTTTCGTGTTAAACTTCTTTAGAATGTTAAACTCCTCTCCTTTTGGTGGTTTAAAGTTAAATCTGTAAACTTTTATTATAGCTTTTATAATTGGTGTCAAACCCTTTTCTTCTGTGCGGGTATTGGCTAGTTTATTTTGTTATTTGTTGAACTATTGTTGTACTTTTCGAATGTCTTTGGTGGTACATCCTGTGCCGTCGAGATAGTCCGTCGTTTTGTGTTAATATATCATTTTGATTTCTTAAAAAAAAATGTATGATAAGATTAAATAATGTTATTATGTTTGCTATAATTGGAGTTATAATTTTTTATGTGCATATAATTATTTATTTTTTTCTTGACAATTTTGTGCCTATCATATTATATTTCTCGAGCTTTTTATCATATCACCACCCCTAAAAAAAGCTCTATATCATATCTTTTTCTTTCACATACACTCATAAACGGAGTTATTAAAAGTGATTTTGAAAGATAATCTTATTTAAATCAATAAAATAACTATATTTTTTTTTAAAGAAAAAATAACTAGATTTCTTAATCAGTGTATTATTTGATAAATTAACTTATACTATGATGAAATGCATTGTGTATTAAAAAAAAACTCCACGATATTTTTTTTACATACCACTTGTAAAAAAAATTAGATATCGGAAAAATATTGTAAAAAAAGATTATTTCTTTTGACAGTCAATCTTGTAAAAAAAGGTAAACGTCACAATACTAACATTATTTTTAAACATTCCTTAAAAAAACATTACTTTTAGATATATATTCTTTTGAAGGGATTTTTAAATATATTTGTACACCAATAAACTATAATTACATTAAAGAAAACAACAAATAAATTGTAATTTCAGATTTGTATAAGTTGTGTATTGATTTTGACTGCAAATATATAGCGCAGGCCATATGGGGGTAAGGCCGATAGTCATACAAGTGTTGGCAATTCACACAACTTCACCATATTTTATTTTCAAATTTCAAAGTACTTATCAGAGTTAATTGTGCAAATCCTATCACCTTTAGCCAACTCAATTTTTCAACTTAAAATAAAATTTATCTAGTTACCAAAAAAAACAAAAACATTTTCTCCTAACAAAAAAAATTACAGCTTATTACAAAGGTGACAATTATATTACACATCAATGAAAGGTGTGTAAAATAATCATGTTTAGTTGACATGAACCAAAATCATTAATTTGTATTCAATTATTTTATATCATAGATAATTAAAAGCAAATAAATGATTTTAAGCGATGTTAATACGGGTAAATAAGAATTTCATTAATACACGACCTACTATACTATATATAAATATCAATCAGAAACCCGATTTCCCTCCTCTCTGCCTTCATTTCTGGTTTCTATCGAAAATTACGGACACATTTCATTCCATATAAAACGAACACTAAAACAACGTAGTTTCGGAGAGTAAAACATTGTTGCCGTGAAACAAAACAAAAAAAAAAATGATGGTTTTGATGAGTCCTAGTACAGGGCTAAGGAAACAGGTTTTTCCAATTGACTACGAAACAGAGATGTTACAGCGTCTTGTTGATGCAGCTCATCGCGGCGACACAGATTCTGCCATTGAATGTTTAGCGAATCCATTGGTGGATGTTAACTTCATTGGAACGGTGATGTTGAAGTCCAAAACAATGGAGATCGTGCTTCAAGACGAGTCACCTCATCGAGTAAATTCGGTGTATGAAGAGTTCAAAATTGAGGTCACTGCTCTGTTTTTGGCTGCACATTCTGGAAATTTGACGTTAATTCGTAAACTACTGGTATGTAACTGTTCCGAATGTTCCGCCTTATTTTATGTTTTTGAAAATTGCGTTGCTTGGACGTTTTGATTATTTGAAACGTGATTTTGGTCATGATCATTGATTAATATTGTTGTAATCAATAATAATATTCAATTTTGTGATTGTTCTTGGTGATTTTAATTTCATTTGATTACAAATTACTGTGTATCATTCGTATTCAGATAAACTACAGCTTAGTATGATCAATTTTGCTCATGGATTACTATGTATTAAACGTGTCTCTTTGTCTGATACTTATCGTGTCCGAGACATGATTGCATTTGTCGTGTCTGGTGTGAGTGTCTGAGTTGGTGTTTCGTAGCTCATGTGCAAATTAGATCATCTCTGTGTTTGAAACTCGTTAAAGAAAACAGTAAAATGTTAAATATGTGACCGAGTTGTCATTTGTTGATAATTTCATTCCCAATGTATCAATGACACGCGAGTTTTCTTCTTTTCTAAACTGTGTTTTTTTTTTTTGGAGTCACATTATGCAAGTTGAGTCGTTTACATGTTTCAACAATGTAACACACAAGGCAATGATTAGATTGATAATGACATTTATCTTTTACGCAAAATGTTACAAATTGCGTGAAAGACTTGCAATAATCCAATCTGTAATAATGTTTATAATTTGATTTAGCTTACACACATCGAGATTGAGGGTTTGGTTTGATTTATTTTCATGTATGTAATTATGTTAGGGGTATTATTCTATCCTTTTTCTTTCGGATAATTGGTCTATATTTAATCTTTCTATCCAACACTAAACTCCATTTTTTTTTAACTGAATAATTTTTAATGTTATGAGATATTTATCATCATTACATCATACATCTAATTTTAGTTTTTAGCTATTACTAATTTGTCTGATGTAGGAACTGTATCTTTTATTTTATTCTATTTCCATGAATTACCCCTTTAACTCTAAATTGAATTTTATGCGTATAGGAACATCCTAAAATGTTCAAAAAATTAGTTGTGATGTCATATGTTACAAGAAATTTTATCTAAATGTGTTCAAATTGTCACACCATTCATTATTAACTGAGTTTTGGCAATTTCATGTGATAGAATGTGGGAGCTAATGTAAATGTGAGATTGTTCCGGGGCTATGCTACAACAGCAGCAGTGAGGGAAGGCCATTTGAAAATATTAGAGGTCCTTATCAATGGTGGGGCGTCACAACTTGCATGTGAAGAGGCTTTACTTGAAGCAAGTTATGTGGGACAGGCAAGATTTGCTGAACTACTCATGCAATCCAACATGATTCGTCCTCATGTTGCAATTCATGCCCTTGTCTCTGCTTGTTGCAGAGGATTCACTGATGTTGTTGATGTACTCATCAAGGTAAAACCATTATAATTACTAGTTTATGTCCGCTTTTTTCGGTATCATTTACATAGGTCCCCTCAACTAAATGTAATCCTATTTGAGACGTATCAGACATTAAATATGGATATCTCTTCAGTCAAGGTTCAAAGTCCCCTCAACTAAATGTAATCATATTCAAGATGTGTTAGACACTAAATATGGATACCTCTCTCGGTTAAGGTTCAAAGTCTAGTCTCTTTCACTAGACCCAACTCCTATTGGTTCTATCATTTATAATTTATCAAGAAATAGTGGAAGGCACAAAATTTCATGTAGTTATTTAGAAAAATTCAGTTATTTGATTTAGTAAAAAAGGAAAAATTGTAAATTAAATAGAGAGTAAAAATAGAAGAAAAAATGGCTACACCAAAATTTGGTAACCCCTAAGTATACTCTTTAATAAGAGACGTGTTTTCACTTAAAAATTTATGGTAAATGCTGTTCAACTATACACAAAGAAAGAGATATCTATGAATATAAATGATTACTAAATGACACTTTTTCTTGGGTTTGTTTGCAGCATGGAGTGGATGTTAACGCAATGGATAGGACTCTGCTTCAATCTTCAAAGCCATTTCTTCACGCTAATGTTGATTGCAATGCATTATTTGCTGCTGTGGTCAGCAGGCAGATAAATGTAGTTAGACTACTGTTGCAGGTGGGGTTCTAACTTTGATAAGTAATAAACTTCACATGGGATAATAAACATGTCTAGGTTCTTAAAGTGATAATTGATTAATTGTGTTGGTTCATACGGCATAACAAGTCAACTTTATTTTAATTTTTTAACTTTTGTGCATGTCATTATCATCATGGAAAATACTCCCTCCGTCCCATATTATAAGAAAGAAAAAAAAATCACATTTATTAAGAAAATTAAAACACAGTGGTTTGTAACATAGTTTTTTGTGTTATTTTTGAAATAAGTTTTATAGGAAGATGTAAAAACAATTTTCATTGGTTGTTGGTTATTGAGAAAATGAAAGAGAGAGTAAATTGAATGCACTTTGCATTTAATTTTCCTTTGGAAAAGATAATTGTTGGTCTTTTTTGCTTATAATTTGGGACAAAAAAATGAGTTTTTTTTACTTATAATTTAGGACGGAGGGAGTACTCCTTTAATAGTATATCTTAGCCTTTAACACATTGTCCGGTACTCATCCTTACAAAATTGATTTGTAATGTGAGAATGTTACTCTTTATAGGCCCTTTTTTCAACACACCCTCGTGCTCCCAACACTGTTCCGTTTGGTGCGTGGATAATTTGTTTAGTGGCCCTGATCGACATACTATAAAACCGTATTAGTTTTAATTCATTCTTACAAAACTGTTTGTAAAAGAAATATTTTTTCTCTTTATAAACAATTTTCAAACATTATCTCTTTTTAACATGGGACTTGAGTTTTTTCTCAAAACACTTGCTCAATATTAACAAAATTTACTAAAATCCAATATTAGCCTGTCAAGTTTCTACGTTGTTACAGTCATTTTACATAATATTAACCGATCTCTAAAAGAATTTTCTGATTTCTGCAATCAGGTTGGTGTAAGACTAGATATCAAGGTCAAATTAGGAGCTTGGTCTTGGGAAACAGATACAGGAGAAGAATTTCGTGTAGGTGTTGGACTAGCTGAGCCTTATCCAATCACATGGTGTGCTGTAGAGTATTTTGAATCCACTGGTACTATACTCAATATGCTTCTCTATCAACTCTCACCTAATAGTTTCCACATTGGAAGAACTCTCTTGCACCACACCATCATGTGCAACAATGAAAGAGCATTGAATATACTTTTAAGTAACGGTGTGGATACAGAACTAGTAGTGCAAACTACTGAAGAAACCAATGTACACCCTATTCACATGGCTGCACGACTTGGATCGTGCAACATTCTTCGGTGTTTGGTTAATGGAAAGTGTAACTTGGACTCACAAACAAAATTTGGTGACACAGCATTGATGATTTGTACAAGGAATAAAAACGAGAAGTGTCTAAGAGTTTTAGTATCATCAGGAGCTGACTTGGGGATAGTAAATTCGTCTGGTCATTGCGCAACTTCAATAGCAAGTTTTAATCAGTGGACTCAAGTTTATCAGAAAGTAATTTTGGATATAATTAGATCCGGAAAAGCTGTTAAATCAAGCAATGCATCTAGATTTTCAGCTTTGTTATTTGTCACTCGTGCGAATGACATAGAGGCTTTGAAAAAACTCATTGAAAACCGGAATATAAATCTAGATGAACAAAACGGGAATGGACTTTCAGCTGTTATGATAGCTGCTGCAGAGGGTCATGTGGAAGCTTTCAAGGTACTTCTTCATGCTGGAGCTGATGTAATCAATCTTAAAAACAAATATGGTTTGACAGCTCTTAATCTCATAGACTTGAACCAAAATGGTGAAAATAAGGAAAATTTTCACAAGGTGATGTTTGAATATGCATTTAAAAAGGGATGTTTGAATATTAGTACTTTAACCGAGGCGAATCCTCTTCACCGTGCAGCTTGTTATGGAGACATAAGCATTGTTGAAAAATTATTAAAAGAAGGGTATTATGATGTGAATGGTTTTGATGGAAATGGATATACACCATTGATGTTAGCAGCAAGAGAAAGTAATGGAGAAATGTGTGAGATTTTGATATCTTATGGAGCAAAATGTGATGTTAAAAATGAGAGGAATGAAACAGCACTTTTACTTGCTAGAGAAAATAACAAAGGAAAAGATGCAGAGCGTGTGATACTAGATGAGTTAGCTAGAAGAGTAGTGTTGTGTGGTGCATGTGTGAAGAAACATACAAAATGTGGTAAAGGGTTGCCACATAAGAAACAATTGGCAATGATTGGTGCTGCTGGAATTTTACGTTGGGGGAAATCAAACAAGAGAAATGTTGTTTGTAAAGAGGCTGAGGTTGGACCAAGTGAAAGATTTCGATGGAACCGTAGGAAGAAGTTTGATGTTGATGAGTTAGGAATGTTCTATGTTGTTACGGCAAAAAATAAGGAGGTGCATTTTGTTTGTGAAGGTGGGGTTGAAATGGCTGAGTTATGGGTAAGAGGGATTAGATTAGTAACAAGAGAAGCCATTTTTGGTTCTAGAGCTAATACTGGCTGAGGGAATATGGTTGTGGATAGAATTTCATGGACAAGGTTGGAGAAAATACTTGTGGTCTCGTGCTATATATGTCAACTTTTTGTTTTGAACATATAAATCAGTTTGTCCTTGTATACTTCATACCATAGTCATGTATAATTTGATTGTCTTTGTTGTAGATTTTAATTTTGTTGATCTTCAACTGGGTGCGTAAGATTATAAATCAAAATATAATTAGAGTGTATGTTAGGAATCTCACGTTGATTAGATAAAAATGTTCAATGTGATACATAAACTATGTGACTCGTCTGTCTAATGGACTAACATATTAGGTTGGACTCTCCTCGTATATTTAAGTCGGACAAATTCTCCCCCTCCCCTCTCATGCCTTTCACGTTCCCCTCAATTTTTAAAAGGCTTAATTGCACTTTTGGACCCCTATCTTTTCAAAAGTTGCGGTTATGGACCCCTAACTAATTTAAATACAAAACAGCCCCCTATGTTTTGATTCTTTAGCAGTTTTGGACCCCAAGACAAAAAAAATAAAAAATATTGACACGTGGCACCTCACTTAGGGTGCCACATCAGCGTTGACCGAGTCAACAATGGACTGGGGGTCCAAAACTGCCAAAGAATCAAAATATAGGGGACTGTTTTGTATTTAAATTAGTTAGGGGTCCATAACCGCAACTTGTGGAAAGATAGGGGTCCAAAAGTGCAATTAAGCCTTTTTAAAATTACCCATGTTTAGATTCTAAAATCCGCAATGTGTTTTTAAGGTTTGGATTCTAGAATTCAAACACAAGGTGTAGACAAAAACTACAACAACATAATTCAACTACACCAACATAAATTTAAAACATAAATCAATCATAAACACGATCAATCGATCATGGATGAGTCAAGCTACTTTCTTGATCGTATTCAACCATGCATACCACAATTTCTTAAAATACTTTCTCATGCATCAAACTTTTCCGAATAGCATGAATAGATGTCACCAAGATAGCATCTTGATCGTATTCAACCATACATACCACATTTTCTTCAAATACTTTCTGATGTATCAAACTTTTTTGAATAGCATGAATAGATCTCACCAAGATAGCATCTAACTCAATCATTCCCTTGAAACTATCCTCATCGAATATAGCAAACATGGTTCTTACATCATCAGTGTTTAGAAGAATCATGTTTATGAACCGAACATCCATCTGAGCCGATTGACGGACGATGATACTCAACACTAGCCACCACTTTTTGTATCAATGTAGTTGAGACTTGAGACAACTATTCATTTGGTCCAATTGGTCCTTTAAATTAGACATTGTAACATCAACATTGATTCTAAGCAAATTGGATTTCCCCTTGTTGTAGTAAACAACAGCTAGGCTGAAGTTCATTACAACTGGATAAGAGATCATTATTATGTTGTTCATAGACCCGCCCAAGTCACAATGTTCATTATTATGTTGTTCATAGACTCGCCCAAGTCACACTGTGTTTCTTCGAGTTACTTGCATGTCTGGTCTGATGAGCTAACAACCTGCCCACACCTCTGATTCGACCAATCGGTCAGACCTAAGTTTAAAAACACCAACGTAAATTAATAAATATGACAATTCATGCATTTTTATATTCATTAATGACGTGTCAACGTATTATTAATTACATGTGTAAATAATCGTACATACAAATGATGTATATTAATTAACTTAATTAATTATAGGACAAATAATAATTTTCATCCTCGAATGAATAAGAAGTAACCACAATAAATATTTATTTATATAACAAAAGTTCAAAATAATATTTGATTGTGCACTCTATTTCTCAAAATAGTCTTAAATGAAAACAATCATTCTATTTCTGATTAAACAATACTTACATCTATGTCTACTCCTTGTTTTAACCCACTATGCTAAGCCATCACATTTTCAACCCCAAGACTATTTTAACCAACTCATGACACAATATTTTACAATTTTACTACATTAAAAACTATTGTGGTTTATCATACCAGACTCAAATAACTTTTTGAAAGAAAAATAACTATTTATTATATGGGTGAATGCGACTCTCGTGTCAGTGCTCCAGGTCCAAGAATAAATCAATAAATAATGGTGTCACACACCGTGACAGACAGGTTTGAGAAAAGATTTGTCGTTCGTGGAGTTGTTCACTTGTTTCTGTCTGTTGAGAGGATCTCGTTTTGCACAACATAATTAATACTAGTACTATGTTGTTTAAGTACTTCTACAACAAAACAAAAACACACGCAATAACTAACTAAAATCTCTGCTATAACAACCATAATAGAAAGGCAAAAAAGAAAAAAGCACATCGTATTTTCCAACTTTGGGTTTTCAATTTCACTAATTTGATTTAATTTGAATCCCCTCTTTTGAGAAATGAAACTGTGTCAAAGAGAAATTGAAAAACTACAGCTACACAATGCTGGTTATCTTGCTCAGAAACGTCTCGCTCGTGGTTTGAAACTCAACTATACTGAAGCTGTTGCTCTCATAGCAACACAGGTTTAGTTTCCTAATTCTCTTGTATAAATCAATATTGAATTGAAGATGATACTGATTGAATTTTGATGTTTCCTAATATAGATTGTGGAATTTGTTCGTAATGGTGATAAGACTGTTTCAGAGCTAATGTCTATTGGGAGAGAACTATTAGGAAGGTATAATTATGCTCTCATTTTCATCATCTCATTCTGTTTTGACTTTTGACCTTCCTTGATCAAAGTTTTGTATCTTAAATTGTTACTCTCTATTATTGATTATAAACAAAAATACCTAAACTGACACTAATTAAAAAAATTATTCACCTCAGAATGAATTGATTATTGAAATTAAAATCTATATTAGTTGAAGAGAATTTTATGAATAACATCATTAAGTAGGGTAAATTAGTTCAGTTTTACTTAGATTTTGAATTACTAAATATGAAGGTTTTTTTTAATAGGAGGGATTATCATTATTCGGTAGAAAAAACAGAACTAGTTTTCTTCTATAATAAAAACTAAGGGTTAGGTAATGGTGCCCCAGTCAGAAGACTCCGGCTCAAAGAGCACTTATAAACGGATTTGCATTTATCTCCCTCCAAAGGCACTAGCGAGGCTCAAGTATGGGACCTCCAAGTCCAAAAACCTGTCTTTTCACCACTAGACCGAACCTTTGGAATTTTCCATGTGTCTTAATTTGTCTTCATGTTTTAACAGGAGACAAGTTCTTTCAGCTGTTCCACATCTCTTGGAAACTGTTCAGGTACTTACTTTTATGAGATTGTTCAAAAAGCAGTCTCTCAAATGGCTTTATGCATGAAGTCAGATCAGTTAACTTCTTACTGGCAGTTCTTCCATCTTTTGTGCCAAAAGCTGTTACAATTTGTTTTCTTTTTTATTTATGATTCAAAAGATACTTTTTTGATATATTTTGGATTCTTTTAATTTCTTTTATCATGAATGTTAAAACTTCAATGGGATGTAGCGCAATTTTTGTTGTAGTTTATTACAGTTTCAATCTTCCCCGTCTTCCTGGCTCATACAGAAAAAGAAAGAATTTGCACATGCTAGAATGCTATGTTCGTAGTTTTATAAAAAAAAATTGAATGTAGGTTGAAGCTACCTTTCATGATGGGACTAAGTTAATCACGGTTCATGACCCAATTGCTCGTGAAAATGGAAACCTTGTACTTGCATTATTTGGTTCTTTTCTTCCAGGTATGCCTTTATTTTGATATTAAAAATAGATGTTGTATTATGTATTTCTGCTGAGTGCTTCCATGTTTGAGCATATGCTATTTGGTAACCACTCTTAATTGTGTCTTTGCTTAATTTAAATATAAGACAATAAAATTCTTATGTATTTATAGTAGCTGTTCATAATAAGCATTTTTCTATTGTTTCTGTGAAAAGGTTTTGATGGATGGATATTGTGTTTACAGTACCTTCACTTGATATATTTACCGAGAACACTGAAGATAATGTCATTCCTGGTGAAATAATAACTGAAGATAGAAGCCTGATTCTTAATGCTGGGAGGGAAGCAGTCTCTCTTAAAGTTGTAAACAATGGAGACAGGCCAGTTCAGGTATTTGCCCGCACATGTTGCACACCTAGCACCTTAGCATTTTCAATAGGTTTTTATGCTCGTTTTTTTTTAAATACATTTATTACAGATTAAAAATGCTTGAAACATGCTCTAGTTACACACAGTACAAGTGATTTTACATGCAGTAAGATAAGTTGTGTACATATGAAATAACAAAGTAATGTCAATGAACGTCACTAAACCAGTACTGGTTTCGTGAATTTGTTTTGTGATCAATTATGGAGGATTTAAACTGTTTGTTGTCTGAATATTTGAATCTAAGAATGTGAATCTCATTCACCTCTTTGTACCAGAATCAACTATCCTTGGATCATAGTTAATTCAAGAAATAGAATCTTTTGAGCTTTTGATGACAAGTTTAATCTAGTTATAATTCTTGAATCTTGTTAAACATTAACATTAAAATTTTATTGTCTCAAATATTCCAGCTAGTTGACTCCTTTCTAATTCTTTGTATTGTCAATAGAAAATAACTGAAACAAACCATTTTACGATATTTCTGAAAATTTCCAGGTTGGAAGCCACTATCATTTTATTGAAGTAAATCCCTACTTAACCTTCGATAGAAGAAAAGCATTTGGCAAGCGTCTTAATATATCCTCTGGGACTACCACACGTTTTGAGGTAGAATTCTACGCTTTTGTTAATTTACCACAGTAATTGTAATGTATAATTCATTAAAAAATTTGCACTATAATTATTTTTTTATTCAGTGCTGGTCTCATGTGAGCAGGCTAGATGCAACCTTTGGTGAACTAATTCCTTTATTAGAATACAGACCATTAATCAAAAACCATTTACTCTTGATAGCCAGGGGAGAGTAAAAGTGTTATACTTGTAAGCATTGGTGGCAACAAAGTCATCCGAGGAGGTAACAACATTGTTGATGGTCCAGTTAACGATTCTAATTGCATAGCAGCCATGGAGGCAGTGAGAACAAGGGGATTCGGGCATAAGGAAGATGAAAATGCAAGGTTTATGATTTGTTATTTAAGTTATTGTTATATAAATTTGTGTACATCTTTGCCAATTCCATGTCTGAGAAGATTTCTTACCTCAAATATGAATTTCCTAGGGAAGGTATTACCGGAGAAGACTATTCATTGACTAAAGTAATTCCTCGGGAGGAATATGCTAACAAGTATGGCCCCACTATTGGCGACAAAATTCGTCTTGGTGACACTAACTTGTTTGCAGAAATTGAAAAAGATTTTGCTGCCTATGGTGATGAATGTGTATTTGGAGGTGGGAAAGTTATAAGAGATGGAATGGGTCAGTCGTGTGGCCATTCACCTGATGGCTCCTTCGATACTGTTATAACAAATGCTGTGGTCGTTGATTACACGGGAATTTTCAAAGCAGATATTGGCATTAAAGATGGCCTTATTGCCTCAATTGGAAAAGCAGGAAATCCAGACGTTATGGATGGTGTTAATATGATCATTGGGGTAAGTTCCTTTCCAGATATCTGAGGCAATGAGTTCGATTCCTTCATCATTATCTTGATACAGCTTATATGCGCACCGTCCCATATCTAGGCTAATACTGAAGTTATTGCTGGAGAGGGATTGATTGTAACAGCTGGGGCTTTGGATTGTCATGTGCATTTTATATGCCCTCAATTAGTATATGAAGCCGTATCAAGTGGTGAGTTTCACAACTGAAAGAAATTTCTGCTGAAAGTGCTTACTTATATATAATTTAAATATTTAATGTATGCTCTAGTGTGCTGGATTCATGACTGGTAGTAAACGAAAAAATTTAGTTGTTTGACTTTGAGATCATTTTGCTGTGCAAAACAATATTTGTATGTATTGAAGGCTCGCTTAGTAGTTTATGAGTCCTTTTTTGCTTTTTTATATAGGGATCACAACATTAGTGGGAGGAGGAACAGGACCAGCAGATGGAACGCGTGCTACAACTTGCACACCGGCACCGATTCAGATGCAAATGATGCTGCAATCAACAGATGACCTGCCTCTGAACTTTGGTTTTAATGGAAAAGTTTGTTTTTCTTTTTTGTTTATATATAATGCTTGTTCTTTTTTTGTTTCCTCATCTCTGCTCAATCTTTTGTGTTGGACCTCTAGAATACCTCTTTTTATGTTTAAAGTTAATCGATTAAAGCTTATGTTCATTGCTTTAGGGGAATTGTGCCAAGCCTGATGAATTACATGAAATAGTCAAGGCTGGAGCTATGGGACTGAAGCTGCATGAGGATTGGGGAACTACGCCAGCCACAATAGACAGCTGTTTGACTGTTGCAGAGCAATATGATATCCAGGCACAATTTTCTTCAATATTTTCACTTATTTACTTTTGTAATTTTGGTTTATTTTTGTTTTTAACTTTTACTATACAACCACCACCACAACAACAAAGTTTCTCATCACACGAGGTTGGATGAATAGATCAAACAACAACATAATATTCAATCATAACTTGTGTCTAAAGACAACCATTCAAGTCTAAATCCTTCTTAATGATTTGATCTATACTCTTCATACTGGAATTTCTGTTGGTGCCACTCCAACCTTCTCCTTAATGTATTCATTATAATCCCTTCTGCTTTTTTGTCCACTCATCTAGTGTGATATTCTATTCTTTACAATGTTCTGTTTAATTTTTTATTACTAACTTGTACGGTAACAGGTTAACATACATACTGACACCTTAAATGAATCTGGATTTGTGGAACATACAATTGCTGCATTTAAAGGAAGAACTATTCATACTTACCACAGGTATATGCTAACTTTGAAAAAATTTAAACACAGGTCTGGCATGATTGCTATTTAATAATTAATTAATGTTCTAAAAAAACATCCATTTTAATGTTATTTGACATTTATACATTTAGTTGTATAAAAGTATTGCCATAGCGATAAGAAACTAATGAATAACTTCTTGCTTGAACACTGGTTTCATCCTTATGACTCTGATCTTATCTGTAACGTCGAATCTGAAATAGGTTAAACTCAAACCTTTGTTTTTCCCATAATAGAATACTCACTTTTATATACACGTCTATGCTCATACTCATCCAATTGTATGCTCATATCTTGCGGCCCATCAGAATTGAACATCGGATGGCTTTTTGGTTCCATTTTCTGATCAAAGCTAGCTGGTTATTTACTATTCTCTATTACTTTCCTGGGCAGTGAAGGTGCAGGTGGCGGCCACGCTCCAGATATCATCAAAGTGTGTGGTGTTAAGAATGTCCTGCCCTCGTCAACAAATCCTACGCGCCCTTTTACATCAAATACCATAGATGAGCATCTTGACATGTTGGTATGAAAAGAAAAGAAAAATCAGTCGTAATTATAATGGAGCTTTAAGCCATTTGATTCTTATTTTTGACTTGATGATGAACAGATGGTCTGCCATCATCTTGATAAGAATAGTCCAGAAGATGTTGCATTTGCAGAATCAAGAATAAGAGCCGAGACGATTGCTGCTGAAGATATTTTGCATGATATGGGTGCAATTAGTATTATTGCTTCTGATTCACAGGCTATGGGTAGAATTGGAGAGGTCCATCCTTCACTCAAGTCATCCCATTTATATTATACTCATTTATTATAAAATAAATAATTTTAGTCCTTGATAATGCCAAATTAAATCCCAAAAAAAATGGTGTGTGCCAGAAGCATTTCTCTCAATTTGTTTGAAGGTCTTTCTTGTCATTGTCTCGTGTAGTCTTTGGACAGAACATCATATGTTACTGTTATTGGTGTGACTGTAGCTGTACAAAATTCCCATAATTTTCTTTTTGCTTTCACTTTCTCTTAAAAAAAATTACAGTATACCCTTGCAAATTTATAATAGGTTTGTATCCTCGTGGTTAAATTGTTGAATAATATTTCCCTTAGGTCATAAGCAGAACTTGGCAAACTGCCAGTAAGATGAAGTCACAAAGAGGACCGCTGCAGCCTGGTGATTCAGACAATGACAACTTTCGAATCAAACGTTATGTTGCAAAGTACACTATAAATCCTGCTATAGCGAATGGTTTGTCACGATATATTGGTTCAGTTGAGGTATGTTGTTTGATTTTTCGTCCTTTGTCAATCCAAGCATGATTTTTAGTGGATAACATATATACAGGAAGTTCTTTTGATACTTCCCGTAAAAAAACATTGTTGTCAATGCTATTAGAACTTATCCTCCTATGATCTGTAGCTTTTGCAAAATCATGGTGGTTCGCCGTGATTTTGGCAAATCCACTATGATACCAAACATGCACTAAAGATACAAAGTGAATAAAAAATAAAACTGTAGAAGTATACACCAAGCAATTTACTGGCTTACCAAAAGTCAGACCTGATTTTCAGAAATCCAGCTTTCTCACTTCTGATATGTATTTGTGTCCATAATTGGAAAAATTAGCAGTATACTTTATAAGTAGTGCTAATTACACACTACGTATAAGTGGTCGCTATTGAACTTTTAACTATCTGAAGTCCTCATTGAGCCCACTGTAAAGCTGTGTGTTTAAGTGGGAATTTTTTTTTTTCACAATTTAACTGCAATTTTCTTATCAGATGACAACTATGAACCTGATGCTCATCTTTCTAGTTTTATTTCTAGATCAACCGCCTCATTTACGTTACACCTAGTCTTGCAGGTGGGAAAGTTAGCTGATCTTGTATTATGGAAACCGTCCTTTTTTGGAGCAAAACCAGAAATGGTAATCAAAGGTGGTGACATAGCATGGGCTAACATGGGTGATGCAAACGCTAGCATCCCAACACCTGAACCGGTAATATTTTCTTATGTCTTGACATTAGACGTCAAACTTAGCATGGCTCATTAATTGTGTCAAATGTAAAATTAACAAATTTAAACAAAAGAAAATATGAAATTAAGAGATCCAACTGTTCAAATGAAAGTTTTCATAGTAGATCAAATCTACAAAATTTTGTACAATTCAAAAATTTGACACTTCATATTTCACTATATCTGATAGGATATCTAAATTCAAGTAAATGACTGTGAAATCGCATCCCTATAAAGCATATGTATGCTAAATTTGACACACACTTAAGTGATGTGAGATAGAGCACAGCATGGGAAGTGTATATGCAACCGGTCTTCCTGGAGGTGTTTAACTTTAATCAGAAATGCTTCAACTAAACTGGGAAACCTGATTTTGCAGGTGATTATGAGACCTATGTTCGGAGCATTTGGCAAGGCTGGTCGTGCAAACTCTATTGCTTTTGTGAGCAAGGTATGCATTCCTTTCTCCTTCTCTTTCACATACACACTCCACACACACACAAACTGGTACAGATTCACATCACACATCGTTGCTCTGCCACAAACAGGCAGCTTTGGACAACGGTGTAAAAGCTTTATATGGACTTGACAAGAGGGTGGAAGCCGTGGACAATGTGAGGAAGCTTACCAAACTAGACATGAAACTGAATGACGCCCTTCCAGAAATCACCGTGGACCCAGAGACATACACTGTCACCGCAGATGGAGAGGTTCTAACCTGCGCTGCAGCCACCACTGTTCCTCTTTCTCGAAATTACTTCCTCTTCTAAGCTCGAACTCTCTTCTGCACTGTGAAATTAGAACTGGATTACCCTTGTCCAGCAAAAACCCATAAGAGCCATTAATGCCTTAGAGCAATGTTATTTGGACATAAAACACCAATATTGTATGTCGACACCGTACACAATAATGCATACTCGAGTTAGTGTCATATGGATAAGAGAAAAAATTGTGACCCAAGGATAGAGAAAAATCCAAAGCAGTGTGTATGTTGGAAGTCTTTTTATATGGTATCTGGTGTGAACTTTGCATCAAAAAATCATTTCCCAGTGTCGTATACATCAGTGCTGGATCATCTCACGTTGGAAAAATTGAGGAAGAATCTACATTTTGCAATCTATGTATCCTCATTTCTTAATGCATGCATTCTCTCTTAACATGTTAAATGAGGGGTTAAGATTTAACATGGAAAAAAATGAGCATGATTATGCGCGAGCAATTAAAAAAATTAGCAGTTGGAACATTTGTCGTGATAATTAGATTCATGGTGTGACAGTCATTTTGAACTCCTTCTAGAAGGGAGTTAGATTAATTTGGATTTGGTGAGAGCTTGAATCAATCAAATTATAATTTGACAGTTTGGTTTTACATATCGAAATTTGAAGCAAGGATTTAGTCAAAAAAAAAAATAAATAAATAAATCAATCAATCAAAAAAAGTGTAAAATAAATCATAAAAGTATTGAAGCACAAGGGAATTTATGTGTGTCGTTGATAGTTCCTTAAAAAAAATGCTTACTTAGATAACAAATAATAATTTTTTTTTTTTGACAGAAGATAGCAAAGAAATTTACAAGTGTGCTTATGGGATTAATTATACACTGGATATACATCTTTTTACACAGTATTACATTGTTATGTTCATTTTTTAAAAACTTATATAAATATCTACTTGGTGAAAAATTTATACAAATTACAAAGTTAACCAACAACCATACCCATCCAATTAATGTCCGATCACGTGCATAGAACAGATCCCAGTTTGAAAGGGGTTATAGAACCATCAGTCATTTTCCTCATTCGGTCATTTTCCTCATTCGAATATGAAAAATGATATATGTACAACCATTTTGTGACAACTTTCTCTCTCATATTCACATATTGCTTTTATCTTCTCTTCTTTTTTCTCTCTCAATTGTTTTTGACCAATAAGAAGAGAGAAAAACATGGTTGTCACCAAAGTTGTCATGAAATAGATGTACAAATATCATGCTCATGTTCAAATATCAATACTTTTTGTGAAATTCTGATATCACATGTAACAAATTACATTTACCCACTACTTATTTTAAACACCATTATTGAGATGTGTCTAGACCGCAACCCTAACCATTCGAGAAATGTAGTACAGTGACAATTAGACATGGCCAGGCATTAAAATCTTTAATCATACAAGATATGTTCATTGGGTGAACTTTAACTACTAAATTAAGTAATCCTCGTACTACAGTCAAGAAAAATCGCATAAAACATTCACAATTGCTGCAAATGTCACACGGTAACATAGCAAAAACGGGTGGGGTTTCGAGGGATACATCAAAATGTATAAATTTTATAAATTGCTCGATGCTTTAAACCTCATCGCAAGCCAAGCCCATCTCCCGGCCATACAAACATACAGTTATTAGCAATCCCACGGCAGTTGTCAAAATTCTTCAATCGTTGGCTAAAGCTAGCAAGCATCAACTTGATCCCAATTTTAAGTTGACGAGAACCATGTCCATCATCGCAAGATGGAAAACAGATAAATAGAAACAAATATCATTCTACCATATGATCCAATGACAAACATATTGTACAGGAAAAAAATGCCAAACATAAGATCTATTGTGCCCCAAATAAAATGTCTAAAAGCCTACCATCAGAAAAATAATGCACTGGAGCTGCTGTAGATGCCTCCCCCTCCAATCAGCAACATGAAGTGGTAAAAATAAGAAAAACAATATAGTAACCATTTAATAATTTTCAAAAGGTCTGATCCTTCAAGTACAAACTCTTCAACAACTTCTCACTACTGTCATCCAAATAACTCCACTTAATTTGACTACCATTAATTTTTTATGATTTCATAAGTAATAAGCACTTCTGAACTTTATTTGCCATGATGAAATTTTTCAATATCTGGCTAAACTAGTTACCTAAGTTGTAGTTACTACGTGATGATGCACGTTTGTCAGTGCCTAACCCCAAAAACTGGGTTACAGTAGTTGGAGCCAGAAGAAGGGGAAGAAAAAAAAGTTTCAATGGTTAATTAAATCCAGACCAAGGTCAAATTTTTCTACTTGCCCAGTCAAAACTTGACAACCATTATCCTGGGCAATCCATTTTAGTGAAGAGGAGACTTCTTCCATGAGTTACAACTGAATCATTTAATTGACTCTCAATTTAACAAGCCATTTAAAGTTATAAAGAAACAATAAAACTGAAATGTTGTAATCCAACCAAACATCACTAAAACATCATTCCAAAAAATAAGAATAAACTATACAATGAATCACTAGAAGATGCACAACAGAGATAAATAAATGGTTCAGATCTTAGAATGGGTAGTTGTTAGAACTGCAGAGATGTATTATAACAAACTAAGGTTTGGATGGTACCTCTAGAGAGCCTGATGGAACAAAGTTCCATATATTCCCAGGGTATACAGGTAACATCCTCAACCTGCTAGCTTTGATACTGCAGTGACATCCACACACAAATGTCATGAAAGAATATTCAAACTTGTGAAAATTTAAATCCTTATATGTGAAAATATACTAAAATAATATGTTTTATACTTTAATTTAATGAGGAAGGAGATAACAAAACAAAGGAAAATCACATTCCCATTTCATTTGATTTGATGCTTTAGTCCTCATAAATTAAAGCTACAGCCAAAAAAAACAATTTGTAAACAATGAAACCCGGAACCATTCCTATTCAATTGTAATAAATTTTTACGCCAAAAGAATACATGAAATTCTTCCAAATTCATCCACTTTGCTAACTAAAATTTGAGAAACTTCAAAATTAAAAGACAGCAAAATAAATAAATTACTAATAAAGTTCCTTTCTAAGCAAGATATTTCCTTGAAACAATAAACAATAGTCATTTGTACTTAACATTGAAGTTTCAGCAATTGAAATCCAAAACAAGCAACAGTTGGTTCTAAAAATGTTGACGTCTAAAATATATAACCCATAGTCATGTCATTAACAAAAATCAAATTGAAAAGTATGACACACTAAGAATTTGTGGAAGTAGCAGCATACGCGCAAAAACACAAATATCAAATATAAGACCATTATTCTAGCGTGCATCTTCTAGTTGCAACAGAGATAAACACTAAGACATCATTTACCAAGTGAAACTGACAAAGTTCAATTCTCATTCCTTGATAATCTAAGATACATAAGGAGTTCATTACCTTTGATGTGAAAAATTAGTGTCATTTTCTTCAACAAAATGGACAGAATGCACTCTTCCACTTCACACGAACTTGCTCTTGCAAACAGAATATGAACATTAAAAAATAACCAAAGAACTAATCGATAGATGCAAAAGAACCCATACTGCTTGAACTCAACCAGATTTAAATTGTTTACAGTAGCCCAATGAAAATATGTTACATACAAGTTTCGGCATACATGAAATATTCCTATTTTAAGAAGGCAATTCTGCCACACCTTATGCTGCCAGCTGTGTCCCGTGGACATTTCTATACGGCGATCAACAATGAAGGTTAACCTGAAATAAATCTGTCTCCCAGAAGGTAAAGAATACATATCTCAACCCGAACTAAAAACAGGTGCCTGATAAAAAAACAGCACAAGCTATCGAGTAACAATGTTTGGAACATCCATTCAGTGCATACTCACACCTCAAGCATGCAAACATTCAACAGCGAGTTAAAATGACACTATCAAGACCAAAACTTTAGATAGCATCACTGTTAACCAAAAATACTACCAGTTCCCGATTCCCTCTGCTGCAACTCCTTGTGGTGCTTCCTCTCTAACGGATGTGGACTCTTCATTATTCTTTGCATTCTCCTAATGCAATTGAAAAGCATATATAAGAATCAAACAAGCAAGTAAAATTGTAAAGGTATTTGCTAAAGTAATATCTTGTTAAGTCACCTTTCTTTATCATGTTGAGCAGGAAATGTAGGCATGAATTCTTTAGATTTAGGAAGGGGAACTTCACGAAACCACGCATGGTTGAGAGCATCTTCAGCAGTGATCCTCTTTGAACAAAATAACAACGGCTCGTATTCTTAATAAGCACTAAAACAAATGTGTAATTACAAAATCAAAGCAGCAGATATGATGTACCTTTTCAGGGTCATAAGTGAGAAGCTTGCTCAACAAATCAAATCCAGAATCAGAAAGAACGGGGGATCCGGTGAAAGATGTTGCAGGAAACTTTTTACGCAGGAGATTATACCTGAAAGGAACATTCCTGTGGTTAATACGCAATAGAAAAGTATTGTAAACATAAGTCACCAGGGGAGGCCAGATAGCCAGACCAGAACCACAGAGTTGAAGCCTGGAAACAGTGGCAAAATGTAAGAACAGAGGAACCAAAAATCAATGTCTTGCATAAAAGAAATCACAATTACTTACTGCTGCTTGACATAATTGACCTTGACTAGAGGTAATTTTGAGAAGCCGGGCCAAATTGTTTCATTTGGGGTGCCGAGAATTCTGAAAATCTGCATGTATATAAAATAATAATTGTTAATGAGCCTAAGCCAAGTTTGGCACCAAAAGTTGAAAGGCCGGAGTAGTGAGAGTGAGTCCTTAACAACTACAAGACTGGGTATTTAAAATATACCTTGTTAAGTTGATCAAATTCATTCCTCCCATTAAATAATGGTTCCTTGGACAGTAGTTCAGCCATTATACAACCCAGGGACCACATGTCAATGGCTGTTGAATACTCCTTTGTCCCCAAAAGAAGTTCAGGAGCCCTAAGAAACAACCATGAATCAGATGATTTCTTCACTTGCAAGGGAATGCAATCAGCGACATGATAAAATGCACAGTAAACTAAGGTCAAATGTCACTAATAAAGGCATTCCTACAATAACAACAGACTTTCGATGTATTTATCGTTTAAATATAACAATTGCAATATTACACAGCCTTTTTTCTAACTAGTTTTAAAAAGGATGGAAAAGTATACATGGGATGGTGAAAGGAAAGAAGTATGTTCATTTGCCTTAATAAAGATGGGGTCTCAAAAAAACGAGGATAGGTCACTAAGTTACAGCAAGCTTGCAATACTGCTCCAAAAATATTCTAGTAGAATAATAGCAAAGAAGTGTGTTTAAAAAAGCATGGGATGGTGAAAGGAAAGAAGTGTGTTTATTTGCCTTAAAAAAGACGGGATCACCAAAAAATGAGGTTGGGTCACTAACAGCAAGATTGCAATACTACTACAAAAATAATCTTGTATAATAATAGCAAATTAAGATCTAGTTCTACAGCAATGCATGACTGCATGATGACGACATAGTTTTCAAATTTGCAACAACAGATATAGCCAAGAATATAATCCAAATTTCATATTAATCAATGGTGTTAATAAACAGAAACAAGTGGCTTATTTAACTACATCACTCACCTGTACCAAAGAGTAACCACCAATGATGTATACGGTTTCAATGGACTCCCATACTGACGAGCTAATCCGAAATCACAAATTTTTAACTCACCCCTATTATTCAAAAGCAGGTTTGAAGTCTTCAAATCCCTGTGAATCACCCAGTTGTCATGAAGATACTTCACACCTTCTAACAGCTGGAGCATTAAGCATTTTACTTCACTCTGGCTAAATGGCTGTTTTATTGCCTCCATTAGTCCTTTAAGATCGTGTTCCATGTATTCCATAACCATAAAAATACTATCAAGGCTACTACCTACCACTACTTCCTTAACATCAACTATGAATGGATGGTGAAAGGAAAGAAGTATGTTGATTTCCCTCAGAGAAGTCAGTGGAAACCCTTCTTTTTCCTTCTCCATCTTCACCTTTTTCAGAGCCACTAATTCGCCAGTCTTCTTGTCTTTGGCCCTATATACAACACCATATGTTCCTTCATTAATCTTGTTCAGTCTCTCAAACTCATCAACACTTCTGCAACCATGAAGCATGTTGACAACTCTGTGTGGTGGAGTCGGAGGTTCCATACTTTCCCTGCAATCATCTTCACTTTCAGAATCAGTATTTGAGTGACTACCACTTGTGTCACTTTTGCAAACTCCATCATCAATCTCCATGTTGTTATTCTTCTCTCCCTCCATACCAGGATGCTCATCTTCACCGGAGTATCTCCCAGTGCTACCTCTTTCTTCCGATTCAAATGATTTGGCTCTAGCCCTATCAAAACCTTCAATTTTATCCTCGGGTCTCAACATCTTGTTTCTTACTCTCGTACCTGATCCAGGAGATAACCTCCTCCTTTTAAGGAATTCCTTCTCGTCCATGATTTCACCTTCATCGTCAGGAGAGTCGTCTCCAGATGCCCATCTTGAAGATGATATATTACGAGTAGGAACATAATCTTCAACTTTTGGTTGCTCAGCTACCTGCCCATTAACCAACCCCTGCTCTGACAACATTGAATGCAAACCTATAGGAGACTCGGTATCTTGAACTGACTCAGACACCATAGAAGGATCCATTGCTGTCGGCAACTCAGGATTCTCAAGAGAATGAACTTCAACTCCATTGTAATTAACATTAGGCGACTCACGAAATGCTCTTGGTAATGGAGGTGGTGGAGGAAGAGCAGCCACTGTTGTGACAACCTTCAGATTGGATAAATTATTCACTTTGCTCTCCTCTTGATCCCATACTATCGGCGAAAATTTTCTTTTCCTCTCTAATGGCGCCTGACTCTCGTTTTCTTTGCCCGTGGCAACCTCATGGCGTTTCAACACTGATTCCGATTCAACGCCATAATCAAACTCTTTCCCCATCACAACCTCGTGGCTTTTCACCAATGACTCTGATTTAACACCGTCATCAGACCCACTCTCACTAGAAAGCTCGCCGGGCTCTCTATCCATAGTCTTGACAGAAAACTCATTTCTTCTAGGACTAGGCACACCACTACGACCACCACTGCTACCAGAGTCACCCCTACTCGAAGATGACCGGTATTTTCCATTCAAAACTTCTTTCCGACTCTCCCTGATATCTTTCTGTCTCTGAATAACCCTATCCCTTGTATCCCTACTTCGACCCTTACCATTTCTAATATCATGATACACATTATTATTAAAACCACGCCTTGAAATACCAAAATCAGAATCACTGCTCCTGAATTCATGGTCGTGATTATCTCCATGTCTACCTGCCGTCATATATATGTCTGAAATGCTAAATTACAATGGAAAACCCTAATCTCAATTGCGATTAAGGAATAATTCCGTTTCTAGAACCCTAAATTCCACGAAACAATGAATTCTACTGAATTTTGCGATTGAAGAACAAAAAGTGCATAAATCAAGTAAAACCCTACCTATGAATGCGATTCGAGCTAAAACAGAAAAGGAATGAAAATCTAAAATTGGCGGGATGAAAATTGAAACCCTGGAAATTTAGAGGAGAGGGTATGAAGAATACGTGAACCGTTGGAATTGGGATTGGGCGAGGAATCACGATGTTGAAGCAGAGCGGGGAAAATATGATGACAATTTTATTTTTTTTGAGCAAAAAATATGATGACAATAAAGATTAGCGTCCAACGATTATCATCAGGGACGAGTTTAGTGAGTGAGAAATATCGACTCTGTAAAGGAAACCTCACTCTACAAGTAGATCACAAAGTTAGGTAAAAAATATATATAAAAAATAAATAAATAAATAAGCTTAAATATTTGATTTGTCCCGGCAAATATGTCTCGTTTCAGTTTTGGTTCTTGTAAAAAACAAATTAAATCTGTCTTCGCAAAATTTTATGTCTTTTAAAAAAATACCTGGAATCATTGATGTTGCAAGGTGGCACTCAAATGCTGACGTGATGTATGCTAATTGTACATAATTGCACACGTGACATTAAAATTGATTTAAAAATGTAAAAACAATTTAAAATATTAGGAAATTAATTTTCGAAATAAAAAATAGAAAAAAACCGAAGTTAACAAAAAAAAAATCAGTTTATTTTTTTAAATAAAAAAATATGGATTTTAATTTTTCAAATTAAAAATTATAAAAACAAATTTGAAATTAAAATAAAGTTTTTTTTATTTTTTTTGGAAATTATTTTTTGTAAATTAAAAAAAAACAAAAAGTTACATAACATTTTTTGAAAAATTTTAAAAAATTAGAAAATTTATCTTCAGATTTTTGTTTAAAAATTAAAAAGAATTCGTTAATTTTAAAAAAATAAAAAATACATATTCAAAAATATGGAAGAAAAAAAACCAAAAATAAATTATATTTTTCAAAAATTAGGAAAAAAAAATTATTTGTTTTTTTAAATTAACAGTATTTTTTTCTAAAATAATTTGGAAATTATTTTTCGTAATTTACAAAAAATAAATTCAAAATTAACATTTAAAATTGTTGGAAAAAAATTATTTCAAAAACTATTTTTTTATTTTTTAAAATTTTGGATTTTTTTTTAGATTTTTTATATAATTAAAATAACATTTTAAAAAAAACAGAAAATACATTTTCTAAATTTATAAAACAATTTTTAAATAATAAATGCCAACTCCCTGCCACGTGGGCAATTATGCACAGTCAGCATGCGCCACGTCAACATATGAGTGCCACCTTGCATCTTCAATGGGCTCAGGGACTTTTTTAAAAGACATAAAATTTTGCAAGGATGGATTTCAAAAAAAAAAATTATAAGGACCAAAACTCAAATGACACATATTTGCAAGGGCGAGTGTAATATTTAAGCCAAAAAATAATGAGTAAATAGGCAAAAAAAAACCTGAAATTGGAAGTTTCGTCAAAATCCCCTCTGATTTTTAAGAAACTTCAAAAAACCTCTTAAAATTGTCAAACGTTAGTCAATTACCCCCTTTGTTTGTTTAGGATGTTAAACCATGTGACATGGCAGTTATATGTACATGTGGCATCTCCATGTAGGCTAAATCGTATGCCATGTCACAGGGGTAAATGACTATTTTATTTTTTTTGCTTTCTTCGTCTTCTTCCTTCACATCTTCATCTTCTTAAACATCACCTTCATCAATATTCATACAAAAAAAATCCCAAGTTTTTTTTTAGGAAACAACCACCACCACCATCATCTCAACGTGTATGCTACAAAACCCAACAGTGTTAAAGGGAGAAAAGTTGTCAAATATTTATTACTCTGGTTCAATCTATAAAACATAAACTTACCCAGTTATACCAAACAAATACCTATGAAATCTAATATTATTACCATTTTCTTCAACAAAAGCACAAGTGAAGTTACACCTAGAAGCTTGTGGAATTCATATAAAAAAACCCGGATTGACGAACACTGATATGGAGGAAACACCAAACCAAACATACATTTCATATCTTTAAAGAATGAAAAGAGACAATAATATCAAATAGTACAAAGAGGTTGAATCTTGGTTACCCTGGTCCAAATAGATAAAACATAAACTAGCACAATTATATTATACAAAAAGATTATTAATTCCATCATTTTCATTAACAAAAAGGATCAACAAGATCCAATCAGTTTAATTCATACATAGTGGCCCATTAACAACCTATACTAAACAAGATCCCAAATCTAAGAGCTTGTGAATTGGTTGATTATTGTGTTCTGATCATTTTAATTGATGATGTAAATTTTGAAGGTTTGTCCTATGTATTAGAAATTAGAATTGTTGGTATAATGCATTGAGATGATGGTGGTGGTGTTGATGGGGAATTTTTTTTTTTATCTGCCCTAAAAAAAAATCTGCATTTTTTTTTATGAATATTGATGAAGGTGATGTTGAAGAAGATGAAGATGTGGATGGAAGAAGATGAAGAAAGCAACAAATTTTTTTTAAAAAAATAGTCATTTATCCCTGTGATGTGGCATACGGTTCCGTCCACATGGAGATGCCACATGTACATATAACTGCCATGTCACAAGGTTTAACAACCCAAACAAACGAAGAGGGTAATTGACTAAGGTTTGACAATTTCATGAGAGGTTTTGAAGTTTCTTAAAAATCAGGAGGGGTTTTGACAAAACTTCCAATTTCAGGAGGTTTTTGCTTATTTACTCAAAAAATAATTGATCCCACAAAAAAAAAATTGAAGGGATGTATTTATACAAGAGAAGAGTTATTTAGACAACCATTTACTTGGAAGCTTTTGTGACAACCATACATTTTCAAAGAAAAGTGATTATTGACACGAAAACAAAAACAACAGAGAGAAAGTAAAAATATAATGTGAGTATGTGAGAGAAAATTGTCACAAAAGTTGTTAATAATTGGCTGTAGAAATATCATTTCTCTTTATATCGTGCTTGAATAGTTAAATTGTGTCTCTAAGTTTGTGTGTTTTTTGTTCTAAAACACAAACGTGTAAGATGCAATCTGTAACGCCTACTTCTATTAAAGCGATAAATTACGCAGATATATTAAATATTCAAGAAATAGACGTCACGTCTTCGCATAATTCACAATAGACATGCATAAAAGTTCCAACAATTAAAAACATCACAACGGAAATATATATCATACACCTCAAGTAGTCATGTCATCAACTCATAAATACATTCATATAGTATAATAATCAAATCCCGACATATGGGCAAATCTAAACGATAAAAATAATAAAATCTGAAGCAACTTAAAGACACCGTCCTAGATCAGAGCTTATCTAAGACACGAAAATAAAACAACCAACGGAGGTAGCTCCCGCTATCCTCGAGCACTCACCAAGCAAGCTAATCAAACTAATTCTGCATGTCGTCTACCCATTCATACAAATAGGTAGGCGGTCCACCACAGACCACTGAGGTTAGCTTCACATCAATCATAGTCAAAGGTATAATCAGGAATAATTAGTCATAATATTACATGGTCCATAATAAGCATCAATATATACACATATTCACACATTTACCAAATTATCACCAACAATTTTAGCACAAGTATATGATTCATCAATTGCAAATAATTACCAAGCACACAACAACACCAAACACCTAATTCACATCAAACACATAAACAATTATAACTCATCCTAAACATGCAATGTGCCTAGACCGACTATAGACATGTGTGGTACCATATCAACTGCGAGGCCGTCACCCCATGATGCAACAAACACATCATAAACAACCCGAATAACCCGAATAATTGAATACAAAGTATTCGTCACTAACATGGATATGAAATCCGACATGAACGGTGTGTGGACCTATGACTCAACAACAACAATGCATATTTTCATACAACTTCAACAATCCACACCAACATATTTCAATACATGCTTACACCAACAATTCAACACCAATAGCATGTAAGAAAATTCATCAACAACATATATGCACATAACATATATAAACACCAACAACGTCACCATAATAATTAAACAACTTCATATAATTTTCATAATTCAAGTAAAGGAGAAAATACACCACATTATGATAAACATCATATTCAACACCCAACAATCATTCATACATCTTTATTTACTCATATCAAACTATTCATAAAGAATTTTCAAGGTAATCGGATTCAATGATTATTTTCAACCAAGTTCGTATCATATTCCACCACTTTAAAGTAATTAAGGCTATTGAACCAAAACTAAGAAAAACAACTCAATTGCCTCAACTATGTATGTACATTAATCACATATGAGTGTAGGTGTACACACATGTGCGTTTCACCGGCCAATTCCTATGAAATTTCACAAATCACAAAGTTCGTCTCACTTTACCACTTTTCCAAAAGAATTCTATTTTCAAAGTAAAGCAAATTATCTCTCAATGTAATCAAGCAAACCCATTTTTAGTAATCACATAAATAGTATACATTCTTAACCCTACTTCATTCTCTTGAGAAAAACAAGTTTCGGAAAAATCGACGTTCTTGGACATTTTCCAAAAGTCAAGTTCAATTCACAAAAATCAAGTCCACTTCTATTTAAACGATGTTCCAGTAGGTTTAAGTGTATAAACAGAGATTAAACAAGTCAAAAGAAATATTTTAGAAAACCCGGATTGGTCCTCAAGTGCACAAAATGAAAAACGAAGAAAAGGTTAACTAGGCACTGCTCGCTCAAGCGACCAAGCTCTAGAAGCTTACAGTGACCGCTCGACCCAAATGTTGTTTACAGGTATATGAACACAATAAGGCAATCAAAGTCACACAAAACTTGAAATCAAAACGTCATTTCATCATGATTCCACAATTCAACAAGTTTCACCAAAACCTTCAACAATATTTCAATTTTTCATCACCAGTCCATAAATATGAATATCCAATGCATCAATGACACGTCCCATAACAACAACAACATTTAATCATGAAATCATCCACAATTTAACAACCACAACATCATTCTCCATCAACTTTGTACAAACACCAAACATACTCATATATATACATTCCAAGCATACAAATTCAACATCAACAACACAATTATCATTCAATTCACATACTTAAACATGACATCAAAATTAAGCACGAATTTGTACAACTTAGTTCAAATTAATCACTTAATCAAATAAGCACTTTTGAACATGGGTAGAAAAGAGATTAAATGAAAAGATTATGCTTGAATACTATTCCCCTTACCTCAATCTCCAAGAATCCTAGCCTTGGCCTCACTTTAACTTGTAGAATCCTCAACCCTCATGCTCTTCAAGCCTCTTTCTCTTCTAACCCTTTTTTTCTCTTTCTATAACTTTTCTCTCTCTACCTCTTTCTAATGTTGTGAAAATGAATGCTCTAACCCTAGTTTTCTCTTAAGACGTGGGTTGTATAGACACACCACTAATGGGTCTAACTCTCAAAATGTTTTATGGGTTCAAAACTCTAATTAATTCAATCCACAAGTTTCTACTCTCTTACGGTAAAAATAACGAGTAAACGTCGGCTCTTAATTAATTACCACAACCCACTAAGATCTTAATAAAATAAATGGTTCTCACTTAAAACACAAAAAAATAATCTTCACTATGAAATTACTAAATTACCCTTGCTCACCAAAAGACCAAAATACACTTCTAACACGAAAATCCAAGAATTTACACCCAAGGATAAATAATCACACACAAACGCATATAAACACATATTAAACAAATAAAAATAAGATCAAGCGAAAAATTGGACTGTTACACAATCGTTTTAATTTTGGTCTCTACCATCATCATACGTTACAAAAATGTATATGTACCAAATAGAGGATGATGTGGCATATAACATTGATCTGGCAATGTGGATGATGAATTACAGACCAAAATCTTGCTATGTATTTTTATGTTTTTTTGCCGTTGGTATTGATATTTCATTCAGAATTGATTTTGTTGTTTGTGTGATTTGGTAGTCTGTATGTAAATAATGTAATGCAAACCAAGTCAATAATCAATTTCTTTTACGGCTAGAATATATTTGAGTTTATTCGTATACGTGTAATATAAGCAAGATAAGATTAATTTGTTGTGTCAACTAATTTGTATAAATGTGTTTCCTGTTCTTGCAAGGGCATTTGAATTTGTGTGTAACCATCCATATTTATGTTTCTTGTTCTCTAGCTCCAAAATATGGTCGGTACAAGTCCAATTCTAATTTCCTGTGAAGTTGTGCGACTAAGATGAAAATAGAGGAAGAAAGACATGAAGAAGATAGAAAAATCAAGGTTTTTAAATTTGAATTTTTTGCCTTCTCGTTTTTGTTTTGTTTTGGTCCCTTTATGGATTTTGTTTTTTTGTT
Organism: Medicago lupulina; assembly: GCA_958299785.1. Lineage (NCBI taxonomy): Eukaryota > Viridiplantae > Streptophyta > Magnoliopsida > Fabales > Fabaceae > Medicago > Medicago lupulina. The sequence goes on along the minus strand of OY283144.1, from coordinate 14,727,694 downwards.
TTAGTCCCTCTTATCGCGTGACTCATCATCCACTTTGCTAAATCAGCGTTGTCTATCATGTCAGGCATTGCCAGGTTGTCCTCTATTTGCACGTATACGTTTTTGTAACGGATGATAACAGTAGGAACTAAAATCAAAATGTTTGCATCTTACAGAGTCTGTATTATAACAAAAAAAATACAATGACAAAAATTAAAATAAAAAAACACGCGAACTTACGACGACAATTTAATTGTTTAAGCCTTTATTAACTAATGTATTTTCTTATGTTGTTGTTTCAAAGAAAAATTGAATCAGTTGGTAAGGAGTTGATTTACTGATAAAGTCGTGGGTTAAACTCAAGTTGAACTCTTGCAATCTACATGAGACTTTTGATAGATGATTCATAAGTATCTCTTCTATCAACACGAGGCTCTTTAATAGAACATCTCTAAGTATTTTTTTTTTTTAACACTCGTTCAACCTTAAGGTCTTCTCTAACCCTCATGAGCCTTGAAATTCAACTCACCTAATTTTCTTTTATCAAAAAATTATTTGTTAAAAACCCATATATCACATAGATAATAAAATAAATATGGTTACTCATATTTATAACTCGCGATTTATTAAATGAATTATTAATATCAATGTTCAACCTTGAGGTCTTCTTATTTAAAAAAAAAAAAAAAACCTTGAGGTCTTCTCTAACCTTACGAGCCTTGAAATTCAACTCACCTAATTTTCTTTTATCAAAAAACTATTTGTTAAAAACCCATATATCACATAAATAATAGAATAAAGAATGGTTACTCGTATTTATAACTTGTGATTTATTAAATGAATTATTAATATCAATTTAAAGCATAAAATAAATAAACTTAGTTGTCAAAATTTAAACAATGATCAACAATATGTCTTTAGATTAAAAAGAATGAGCATAGGAAAATATTTATTTTCTTATAAATATATGATTTATTTGTAGTTTTGGTCCCCGTATTTTTATCATTTTGCAAAATTGGCCCTTCTATTTTTAAACTTGGAAGTTTTAGTCCCTCCATCACATTTATGAACTAAAAATTTATAATTTGATATGTTTTTGATGATGTGGTATATGATTTGATGATGAAAAAAACTCATAATGATTAAATTTTAAGATAATTCCATTAAAGCGTCGTTTAAAAAAGGGTTAATAGTGTTTTCCACCCCTGTAATATAGATCATTTTTGGTTTTCGCCCCTATAAAATTTTCGGTTTGGATTCCGTCCTTGTAAAAAAAAAAATTGGAAAACACCCCTCCCCCATATGACTGTGCATATTTGCTATCGTGGTACACTGCGTGACATACTGACTGTGCATATATGTTTACGTGACGTGCTGACTATATAATTAATTTTATTTTTTATTTTTTTAAGAGTACACATGGCATTTGTGCCTATTTTAAAAAATATATAATATAAATTCATTTATATTAATTTAGAAATAAAAATAATTTGAAAATTATTTTTTGAAAATAAAAAAATTCAGGAAATTCTTTATTTGCGGATTTTTTTTTAATTCAGGAATTTTTTTTTATAATGAAAAATATTTTCCAAATTTTATATTTTTTGTTTTAAAAATAAAAAATGAACTTTTTGATTTCGTAAAAAATGTTTTTTTTTCTAAAATTTTAATTTCAAAAAAGATTTTATAAAAATCTGGAATAAGATTTTCGAAAAAAAAATCTGCTTTTTATAAAAAAAAAATTGTATCCAGATTTTTAATAATAAAATATTTTCCAATTTTTTTTTTGTAGAAAAAAAATCTGAGTTTTTATAAAAAAAAATCGAATTTGTTTTTGCTAATTATAAATTTTTATTTTAAAAATTAAACTCCAAAATTTAAAAAATAAAACGAAAATTTTGAAAAATTCTTATCGTTTTTTCTGATTTTCTAATATTTGATTTTTTTTTTCAATTTTAAAATTTTTTGGAAAAAAATCTGAATACTTTTCTGAGTTTTTGGATTTTTTTATTTTTGAAAATTAATTTTCATATATTTTAAAAAATAAAATATGATGTGGACAATTCAAAATTAAAAAAAATCCAAGTCAGCGTCACATATGCGCATTTGATGAGTTGTATGGAGGAGGGGTGTTTTACGGGAAAAAAAGTTTTACAAGAATGCAAATCAAACCGAAAATTTTATAGGGGCGAAAACCGAAAATGAGCAATATTACAAGGGTGAAAAGCCCTATTAACCCTTTAAAAAATAGGGGAAAGATTGATAGGGAATAGACACATGTGTGTGTTTTCTTATTTTTGTTACATGTGTGTGTGAAAGATTGATTAAAATAAATAATTTGATCATATATTTATGTTAAATTTTCTCTATTAATGTATTATGCAAAAAATAAATTATCTATTAAATTTAACAAAAGTTATGTTGAGTTAAATGTAATTTAAACTATAATTTAATGAAAGAGAAAATCGAAAACAAATAAATAGTTGGAATTAAAATAAATGATTGTATTTAGAAAACACAAAATTTGCAAATAAAAAAATATCAATTTAACAAGAGTTATGTTGAGTTAAGTATAATTTAAACTAACATTTAATGAAGGAGAAAATTGAGAAACAAATAAATAGTTGGAATTAAAGTAAAGGACTGCATTTAAAAAAACGTAAAATTTGTAAATAAAAAATATCAAATGATTCTATAATCAAATTTAATCAAAATAATAATAATAATAATAGTAACAATAGCAGCAATTAGAGTGGACATAAAAGTTATTCACATATATCCGCGGATAAAATCCACTATGGGCACGAAGATGATAGCTTAACGGGCGTGTGCAAATAAAATAAAATGATCTTTTAAATACTGTAAATTAATGAACATACGTGTGGAAGTAATGATATTTGTACTCAAAGTTTATAACGATACTTTAAATTTGAAGTTGGTTGAGATATTTATACTGAATGAGAATTGATTTTTTTTAATTAAATCACATTTAATGTGTTAGTGGCCCATGTTCATGATACATAAAATACAAGAGTAAATAATAATTTAAAACAAATTAACATAAAAAGTTAAACTTATTAAATCATGTTATTTTATAATTAAAATTTAATTCTAATTATGGTGCTAGAAGATAATGAAGTGATAACTAATTAAAGATTGTTTAAAAATTACTAGACCATTAATGTTATCAAACCAAATGAAATTATCTAAATGTTGGGATTATATAATGAACATTTAATTCTAATTATGGTGCTAGAAGATAATGAAGTGATAACTAACTAAAAATTGTTTAAAAATCACTAGACCATCAATGTTATCAAACCAAATGAAATCTCTATTATAAACATTTCCCTTATTTTATTTTGATAGTACACGTGTCATGCTCAAATTATAAGGTGCATTTAATGTTTGTTTCTTATTTACACACGGTAAAGTTTTTTTTGCTAAACAGCATTAATTGCTTTTAAGGAAATTAGTTACTGATATAAAAAAATGTTTTTTTTTGTGGTGATATAAGAAAATGTTTAATTGTGCATAAAATGCATTGATGTGCAAAACGTTTTTGTTTATATATTAAGAAATGTTTAATTAGGCATAATGGTCAATGACTAAGTTCACACCACATATCCATATAGCAAAAAACGTGTGAGATGAGAATGGATCTATACATTAATCAACTTTGTTCTTTTTTTCTTCATTTTACACATATGTAATAAATTAGTGCCACAAATGTTGGATTTATTGAGGCGATTGAATATTTTTCCTATAAATATCTATTCTACTTTCACCATTTCTCACATCATTTGACATTCATTCAAAGAATTCTAATTCTATCAAAATTTTCACTTTTTTTATGTTTTCGGCTAATTTTTTTGTTTTCATATTTTTTTCCAGGTCAAAAAATTGTTCTTATTTTTTTAATGACTCAAAAACCAAAATCTAATTTAATATTTGGGATTAATCTTTTGAGAGAATCTTCGAGTTTGATTGTTTGTATTATTCACATTTGGTTTTTTTTATGGTTTATTAAATTGCAAGCTTCCATTCTCACTAGACATGGTGATGATTGATGTATTATATGTATTTTGTAATAAAATTTTATTCAGTTTTTTATTATTTTAGTTAGTTTGTAATTATCAATAATATATATAGTTTTAAATCTTTTAGATTGGTAAGTATGTATAAATTTTCAAACATTAAGTTTGATTTGTATATTTTTACATTATGGGTAGATTAATCATTGATTACATTTCATTTTCATATATTAATGATTGAAATTATAGATATTTTTTATATAATTTGATAGGTTTCTAAAGTGATGAATTATAAAAATTGGAAAACATCTCTAATATAAAATGATGAATAATGTCCCTAAAAAAAATGATGAGTAATGAAAATTGGAAAACACCTCTAAATGCGAAGTTACTTTATTTATTATATATCATATCTTTTTAACAAAAGCCCCCAACACCAAATAATTTTTTGATCGTAACTCTGTTTTCTCTTTTTACCTATTCCTTCACGTCTTTCCCTTCCTAAGGCTTCTTATTATGAATATGTTCTTCAAATCTTTTATACGCATTTCTTTATGTATAACCATGCATCATATATTTAAACAATATATCAATGTTAAATATAGTCTTTTCCCATCATGGGAAAATTAGGATATCTTCCAACCTTAAATGCCATCATATTTTCATAGCATATAAACATTATTCATAAAGTTTGTTGTTTGATGAACCCTCAACCATCAATATTTAATTATAAAAAAAAGGTCCAAATCGATGGACGTACAAATATATCTAGATTATTTTGGTTCAGAGATCTTTGAATACGTCAAATTATTTTTTGTTTTAGAATTTGAGATGGACATTGTCATTTGTCATTATATTATTTATAACTTTCAAGTGAAACTTCTATTCTCCAATGTGGGAAGATAATCTTCTTGCAAATATATAAAATATTGAAGAGCTCACGATCAATTTTGCTTTCAATTTGGGTTGTTTAAAACTATAAAAATTAAGGGCGACATGATCACATGCTTCACTTTACTATCTTTTACCATATGAACTATATTATGAGCCATTTGATGCGTTAGATTTGGCTGTTAAACATTTATTTTCTTTTGTAGTGGTAATACATAAATTAGAAATAAGTTGTTTTCTAATATATCTTACTTTGATTTTTTTGAACAAGATATATCTTACTTTGATAATTAATGATTTTTTGGTATTAACTCTATGGTTCTTAGAGGAAAGTGTAGTCTGACAAACAATTTTTTCACCCATCGATTTAACTTTTTATTTGAGCAAGAACAGTTGATTTAGCCACAAAAAAAAAACACTGTAGTCGATTTAACTTTTTCCTTTCAAATTTATAGTACAATTGTCTTTTTTTTTTATATAAAAATAAACGATATTCATTCATTCAAATTGATAGAGTACATCGATACAATAAAAATCCAAATTCGCTAAAAACAAAAAGGATGAATTTGTGAACAAACTCACAGCATCCATGTTAATAGCATAAAACGGCGAAGTACATATGCCTACAAATATGACTATATTAAAGTCTCCGAAATATTCATGTCTCCGGATCTGCAACGTTGACGACGCCAAAGTCATTGTCATTGATCGGATCTGCACCTACTCAAAGCTAACCTTTCAACCTGAATCAAATAAACACCGCACTAATACGAGAAATCAAAAACACACCGCAGAAAGACGGGAAATCAAAACAAACAAAGTCGTTCAGAGACGACGAAATCACAAAAACAAACGAAAGAAAACAGAAAATATGTGAAATCACTTATTCAAGTAGGATATAATGAAAAACAACTCGCAGGGGTGATTTTTGGGTCAAAATTGACCCTAAATCACCCCTCTGACAAGAACAAGAAGAAAAGGGGTGACGGCTAGGGTTTTATAGTACAATTGTCTTATTATATTTAATATTTTATTTATGGAGAGTCGGAAAATGATATGTTCTAACAAGATCTTAATATTTTATTGATGGGAGTCAGACAATGATATGCTATAATGAGACCGACTTCATCATTTTAACATATTCTTTAAATATGTTTACAATGTGGCTTTTCTGCTTTGCCATTCTTCAATTAGTATTAAAAACATTTTTAAACATATTCATTTTAGAATGATTTCCAAATCAAAATTTTAAAACATTTAATGATTTTTATATCGTAATAGAATAAATACGGGATCCTTAAAAAATGAACAATATGAGTAAAACTGAAACTATTAAACAAAAACATTTCCATCATCCTTCTCCCTAATGAATTTGATGCTCATTTGTTAATGACATAAATATGAATTGTTGAAAGATGAAATATTCCTCTTCTACAAGAACTTGAATGTGATAGGAAATGAACCTCGAGAAAAGTAGAATGTTTTAAATGTATTATTCATTAGAAGCTTTAAACTTTTCTTCTTTGCAAGTAGAGAGATTAAAGGATTTATGGGTTGAGAATTTATTTTTATTATTTAAAAATGAAATGAATTCATTCTTTTTGAATGATAACAAGCACATCGCATTATTTTTTATAAAAAATAGGTAAGTGAAAAATATTATTAATAGGGTGACATATATATTTTCAAATGAAATTTAAACTCTGCCTATTGAGATGTCAAACTCTTACGATTGAATGTCACATCATGGATGCATATTGCACTACGTACGTGCATATAAGCAAAAAGTGCGTATTTTTTTAAAGATAGAGAACAATGCGTTTTGTAAAGTTAGGGGGACTAAATTGCTATTTTTTTCTATGGGGCGAAAATCACAAATATTTAAAAGTTAAGAAGTCAAAAGTGCATTTAAGTCATTTTTTTAGTGGAAGAAATAGTAGATTAAAATAAAAAGAAAATACAAAGATTAGGGTGGGGTGGGGGGGAGGGGGGGTTAATAAACGGACAACCCTAAGAAGAGCACAACCCAACAAACTCGCACACGGGTTTGAAACTAGATTGCAAAAAGAAAAGTGGTGTAAGAACATTCGCTATCACCAAACTAGAGACATTTCCAAAAAAACTGAACACATATCTTGAAAACTATCTTAATGAACTGATCCACAAACATTAAAGTATATCCACTAACCAAGAACTCAATATGAAACAAGCATCAACAACCACCAAATGAACTGAAACAGAAAAAATAATCCAAAGCGTGAAGCCAAAACCCTTTTGAGCCAAAGAGTCAGAATCCAATTTGAAGGAAGGATCCTAACAATTACAACAAGTGCTTAGCACGGGTTATCATATATTAGATCATTGGTTTTGTAAAAAATAAAAACAAAGAACAATCAGTTTCGACAACCCAAACTATATTTATACGCACCCGTAAAAAATTCAACGTTTTCATTCACATATTGGGTGTCTACAACTGACACTGACTATTATATAGAAAAAAAATACAAATATTTTAGTTTTTATGATTAATATAATTCATTATATCAGCAAATAATAATATACAGTACGTCGACGTATTTTTGCAAATATATTACATATGTTAAGTTTAACAACGAGTACATCTTATACTACAAATATATTTTATAAGTATAAATCCAAATACTTTAATCGTTATGTGAAATATTTAGATATTTCAAAATATATACAAAATTAAGATGATATTTTTTTCCATGTCAAATTTAAATTATAGCCACACTTATAACTTTAAGATAACACTAGAAACTGAACCCGTGTCCGCACGGATTTATTGCTAAAGAAATGACATACGAATAATAAAATGCAATATATAATTCGTAACGGTGAAAAAATAACAGATGATAATCCAGAGTAAACAAAATAAAACGCTTCATAAAATGTATAAAATCTGAAAAATATTATAAAAGAAAATTCGGTAATCCTATCAATAATACAGTAAGAGAATATGAAATTTTTAGTAAATTGGCATGTTGTTTCATCGCAGATTGCGAAATACTTCATCATATACGACGTTAGAAGTTACATTGGTATCTTCACCATCTTCATCCGTGATCAATATCTTTAGTCTTTCTCTGGATGTAACTTTTGAAACAGCAACATACAACTGTCTGTGAAAAATTACAGGTGTTGGTAGATATACACCAACATGTTTAAGCGACTGTCCTTGACTTTTGTTCATTGTCATTGCAAATGATACAGACAAAGGGAATTGTCTTCGTTGAAACTTAAAGGGAATCCTGACATCTGAAGGCGATATAGATAACCTGGATACAAAAACATGTTCACCAACATTACTTCCGAAAATGACCCTCCCCTCAATGACGTATCTTCCCATCCTAGTGATAACCAATCTAGTTCCATTGCATAATCCATATCGTGTATCTATATTTCTCAACAACATAACTGGCACACCAACCTTTAACCTTAATTTGTGATTAGGAAGTCCAGAAGCAGTGATGGTGTTGAGGAATTCAGGTGTATAAACATTGTCAATATGATCATCGTTTAAGTTACGATGAATAGGTGAATCATAACTCAAATAAACCTTCTCCTCATCTGGAACCATGTCCAACATATAGTCGTTGATCTTCTCGACTATGGAATTTTTTGTTGTCAATATAGATATATTTTGAAAGTAACCTATGTCACTCATGCTCTCCAAGATGTTAGGATACGTGCTTTCAACAATAGCAGCAAGAGGATCTCCTGCGCTTTCTATGAGAAAATCTGACGGAATAGCAATGGTCTTGTCCACTTCATTGTCTTCCCCTATTCGTCCATCGCCTATACTTAAAACCCATTCTGAAAATTGTCTTTTTTCTTCCATGTCTACTACTGACACACGAGACAAAAGCCTCATGTTCTTAGTCAAGGTAAGAACCTCACAATAATTCCATAGTTTTGAAGAATTGATAATAGCATGAACGATTTCTGGTCTTGTGCTTTTAGGAATTACAGGTACAAAGGGATGTATTTGTTTCTCTTGTCCACCTCCTTCATAACGTCTCTGAAAGAACGATCAAGTGCTTCAAAGTAAAATTTGTGCATCATCAGAGCCTCGTCCCATATTACTAATCTTGCTTGGACTACCAACTGAGCCAACGGGGTATTAGGTTTGACATTACACGTGGAGCATTCATCGATAATAAAGGGAAGGCCAAATCTCAAATGTGCGGTTCTACCTCCTGGTATTAATAATGCAGCTATACCACTCGAAGCAACTGTTAAAACTATTTCCCCTCTTGACCGTATCACTGCCGACAATTCAGGTGTATGATCAAAAAGTTACCAGTTAAGCAGTGGTATGAGAGGAAAGTTGTAAGGTCACGTCGTTCCATTTGCAAACCTCTAAATATCAATAGATATGATTCTTGTGATGTGTGTGAAATTTACCACGGGTTAAGGTTTTTTTTAGAGAAACACAGTTTAGGGTTTGGTATATATAGCCAAGTTACCATGGAAATTAGGGTATCATATAAGTCTACAAAATATTGTCAAAAAAAAAAAGAAATATGCATTTTTTTAGTATCAAAGAAGTGTATAAAAAAAAGGCAAAAGGATAGAAACGATGCATTTTTTTAGTATTAAATAATTGTACAAAATACTTTGTCAAAAAAAAGTGTAGAACACAAAATAAGAAAATTAGTTAAAAAAAACTAAGATTAATAAGAAGAAAATAAAATATATATATATATATATATATATATATATATATATATATATATATATATATATGTAGAAGTCTATCGATATGTTTAGCTTTTTTTAAAATTTTTTTTTTGCTATTTATGAATGGATTTGTTTAGTTTTTTTTTTTTGCTATTAATAAAAACATATTTGATGCATTTTGAGAGACAAAATTTTAGGATAGATTTGTTGCAAACCTAAAAAACATTATGGAGGGAAAAACTTAGGGGTTAAGGTTGTTTTTAGAGAAACACGGTTTAGGGTTTAGTATATATAGCCAAGTTATGATGGAAATTAAGGTATTATATAAGTCTATAAAATATTGTCAAAAAAAAAAGATGCATTTTTTTAGTATCAAAGAAGTGTATAAAAAAAAAAAGGAAGAGTATAGGAACGATGCATTTTTTTAGTATTAAATAATTGTACAAAATACTTTGTCAAAAAAAAGTTTAGAACACAAAATAAGAAAATTAGTTAAAAAACTAAGATTAATAAGAAGAAAAGAAAAAAAATATATATGTAGAAGTCTATCGATATGGTTAGCCTTTGTTTTTATTTTTAATTTTTGCTATTTATGAATGGATTTGTTTAGGTTTTTTTTTTTTTTTTTGCTATTAATAAAAACATATTTGATGCATTTTGAGAGGCAAAATTTTAAGATAGATTTGTTACAAACCTAAAAAGCATTATGGAGAGAAAAAATTAGGGTTAGACTTAACAAAATTAATAAATAAGGATAATATAAAATCTATACATTTAAACAAAAAAGTTTTTTATTTCCCGTGCTTGACACGGGTAACTGTACTAGTTATCTAAATGTTGGGATTAAATTTAAGTTTGAGATATGAGATTCTAGCAATGATTGTTTGAGGTAGTTGAGTATAAGGGGGGTTAATTTTGGGAGGGGACGAGTTACACACATCTTTGATTCTTGGAGCAAGATCGATGGTGTGCACATATGAAACATTACTACAAAGGGGTCCGTACGAGATCCAATGACTAAACTATAACAAAAGGAAAAATTACTAGAGTCTGTTCTACAAGTGAAACCATCCTTTGAGGATTTTTTTTAGCTTTAACGATTAAGCTCGAAATAGAGGAAATTATAGTGATGATATGGGTAAATAACCTGTGATTCTAAGAGGTTGGGCGAGTTTGTATCTTATCCGTGATGAAATTAAAGTCATTTTTTGTAGACCAGTCTTTGAGAATAATAAGGGACCTAAGATACTTGTGTAGAGAAGAAATGTTCCAAATGTTGGAAATAGAAGTGAACCTATGATTATCCCTTATGTATCATGATAGGTTAAAATGATGAAAATCTAGTTTAGAAAAGAATGATTTGTTATGATGGATAAGTTTTTTATTCGTGCTCTTTATTAAGTGTGTTAAAGGAACAAACGCAACATATTAACTATATTTAAGAGACATTTAATGTCAATTTTAATTTTGGGAATTGTTTTTTACAACTCGGAAAGAGCTAAAAATTGCTAAATTGATGTAAAGAGATGATTAACTTTGTAAATTATAAAGGGATAAAACAACTTATTACATGTAAAGTGAGAGGTGGAGGAATATGGCTAAAATTGTAAAGTTTGTTTACATAACAATTATTTTTCTTTACATGTTTCGTGTTTCAACGAACATTGAAGGTAAACCATTGTTTTGTCATTTTCAGATTTCCTTCCTTACTCTGTAAACAACACTCCATCCAATTTTGGTAATTTTTTTCTTCTTCATTACAGCGGGTAGATATAAGTGTCAAACAAATTATGATTGTTTAAGAATGTGGTGCCCAATTGGTATTTCACCGAGGTGTATAAAGCGTCGATGTAAGTGTATTGAAACCTTTGGACCAATAGATTTTGTACTCGCGTGAGTTTGCATTTTAGTGTTAGACCAAATAGAGTAGACAAACTACGTGCTATAATATTTCACTAGCTCTTGAACTTCAATCCTCTTTGTAATAAAAAAAAAATAGTTATTCTGTTGATACTCAGTAATTTGAATATGTTTTCTTTTAATTTAAGAATGTTGCAGTTATGATTTTGTACTCTAATACGATGGTAATGAAATAAGATAGCAAATAATATTATTTACATTGTCTTCGCCATTCTTAATATGAAACATATCGCCAATCATGCATGTCATGTTTTCTTTATATCCATGATGCTTACCAAAATAGCTTCCATCGTCGAGATGGATTTTTTTTATATATTTTATAAAAAAAATTATAATCCATTTTGTGTTTAATTTTGGTAATAGAAATCCTTTTTTAAATTAAAAAAATGATTTAATTTATTTGGATAAAAGGGATCTTAAAAAAATTGTTTTTTGTTCCTTTTTCTACTATAATCGTCATTTTAAGAAGTTTGTTATCGTTTTTTTTTAACAATATCCAATTGCTCAAGTTTGTTATCGATTTTTTTAGAAATCAATTCTAAAAACTTATAAAACGACAAAATCGGCAGCAGTAAACTTTTTTGAATTTAAACTTAAATCCAACATCATTATGATACAACATTCTTATGGATAATGTAATGCGATGGAACAATTTGTTTAAAAGTAAATAAATTTTTCATTTTCTATTGTTTGTAATTGATTTTGCATACTTGTTTATGAATTGAATTGATATTTCTAAAAGACATGCTTACCATTACGCAAATGAATTTTTTTAAAAGGTATTGAGAAAGATTGATTGTGGTTTTTGAAAAAAAAAAACAAATTTCAACAAACAAACAATAGTGTTTTTTTTAAAATTGCAAAAAATTGAAGAAATGAATGCAGCGGTAGTTAACTATCGTTGAAGGTAATTTTGTCATTTTCATGCGTTTTTAGGAAACTTTTGATGTCAAAAAAAGCAGCTTTCAATTTTTTTATCATTCAACTCCAAAAATCATTAAAAAAACACAAATTCTTCCTTCGTTTCTCTTCCATTCTTTGTTCCTTCATCTCTGCGTCACAACAACCATACTCTTCCACCATTCTTCAAATCAAACCAACATTAAGATTATGTTTATAATAAGCACTTGATTACAATTCAAAAAGTTGGAAACAGAGAGGACATTTTGAATTAGGGTTCAATTGAAGAGGAAAATTTGGGAAATAAAGCTTAGAGCAAAGAATTAGAGTTGTACTTTTACCTTTATCCTTTATCAATTAAGGTGGGTTTCCCTTTTCCCTCACCCCTTTATTTGGGAAATAAAGGAGCTAACATCACCATCATCATTTATCAATTAAGTTGGGTTTCCCTTTTCTCTCATCCTCATGCATAATTTAAATTAAGAATTGTACTTTTACTAAATTGATTTGTGTAAATGAAAATATGATTGAAAGGTTTATGGTTGAACTACTAAAATAACTTGTTTGATTGGTTTTGTTGTGATAAAGTGACTTTTGTTGCTTATGAAAATGAAATTTTAATAGATTGACTATAATTTCTTGAAAATTTATGCACAAAATAGGTTCCATGTGTGATTTTTCATAATTTTTTGGTTTTGAAATTTCAAATGGGACCGATTGCAATAGGTTCATTCGTAATTTGGCTATATTAAATAAAATATACAAAAAATAATTGAGTTTATATGACTGATTCATTCACAGTTGTATTAGCAGTTCTGAAAAATGCGTTTTCCACAATAGTTTAAGTGTACAAATTTTCTTAAATTGATTAAATTGAATTTGGTCATGGGACCAGATGCACTGTCTTTGTGTATGGATTAATTATTTGTAGAAAAATTTACAAAAATTTATAATTTCAATTTAGATGCCTTTTGTGGCTTTTATCAATATATGGGTTTGCCGAAAATTCTTATGTGTAGTCCATGTATAGTTTCATGTTCTATGTTTTCCTAAGAGACTTTCAATTATCAATGTTACATGAAAGAATGATGTTTGATTAAAGGTGAATTTTATGCGAGGTTGGACATTCCTTGTCCATAATATGTTAATGTTTCATGATTGCACAAACGATTGGTAAGTTTGAGTGGGAATAACAGGATTCACCCTAACTAGGTGAATTCTCCGTCTATAACGGGACATATAAGAAGGGGTAAATGGGGCACTGTTTACAAGAGTTAATCTATCTGTGCCTTATCATAAGGTTTTAAGAATATATTAGGTCATAAGATGCTTCCCACGTTCGATAACCTAATTAAGCAAGTTATCTATAAATATGTTATCTTGAGGTTAATTAGTTGTTGCAATGAAGTTTTTAATTGTGCTTATGTTGTTAATTAAAATATTGTTCAATGGCAAGATTGTGTTTTAACCCACTTTGAGAGACTCACCAATGTAATTAATATCTCACCCCACGTTTATTTCTATCTGTTTTAGGTATAAGTAATTTTCAAAGTATCATCAGATGCCATATCACAATTAGAGTTTAGGGTCTAATTATCTATTGTATTTTTAAAGGTGTCATTTATGTATATGTAAATATTTTGTAAATGTTACTTCTAAAGAAAGTCATTCAAGGTCATCTATTTGAAGTCTTAAGTTAAAATCTTAGAGAAAAAAATTCAACTTCTAAAGAAAGTTATTCAAAGTCATCTATTTGAAGTTTTAAGTTAAAATCTTAGTGAAAAAAAATCCATCTAAGATGAAAAAGTTTTTAAATTCTTAATACTCAAATTGGGATGTTACAATCATGACTCATTAAATTTGACAAATTATAAATATTAAATATAAATATGATAAAGGTTAAAAATATGTCTAATAGTTAGTGTGTTTTTGTAATTTGTTCCATCATCTATATACAATTTAGTATTATTTCATTTGTAAAATAATAATAATAATATTATTTCATACTTTTTTATGAAATTATAAATTAAATGTTTATTTTTGAACAAACCAAAATAGAGTTAATCATTAAATAAACGATTCTCTCTATATTTATAAGTCAACTCATGTGTAGTCTTTGTATATTTTTTTAGATTTTTTTTTTAAGAAAAATGAATTAAATTTGAAATTTCAACCACCAAAAAATAAAAATATATATTTAATTCATATTTCGTTAAAAAATTATAATGTTTTTAGAAAATATTCTTATAATATTATAATTTTTGTGCAAAATTTTATTTAAAAATATGAATTCTACATATAAATTTACTTTAAACGAGTGACAAAAAATAAAGATAAAAAACTTTTAAGGAGATCAAAAAATAAACAATATATTTACGGAGATAAAAAACATATTTAAATCTTTTTTTAAACATTTTAACCTTTTTCTTTCTCGCCACGTTTGCTGTCTTTCTTTCTGGGGTTGAGTTTGCGACGAGAAAACATCACACGTTAGTATCCTAAAAATTTATAGCAGTAGCCAGCAATTAAAGTGAAGAAGATTTGTAGCAAGCTTCGTCTTTCTTCGTTCTTCAAGGAACAGTAAGTTTAAGTCCTTTTGTGCAAATTGGGTAATTTTCTTCTTTCTTCAATTTCAATATATGTCTCTAATATTTTTCTCATCATTCTGTTTCTCTATGATTTCGTGTTCAATGAACATTGGGATAGATGAAGTGTTTAATGTTCTTCTACTCATTGTTTATTTACATAGTTTCTGATGCTATGGTACACACCGTAAGTGTATACATGCATCTTGTTATACTGTTAGGTTGCCATTGTAACTGCCCAAAACCTGTTTGATATAATGATATTAACAAAAATGAACACATTTTAACAATTCAAAAGTAAAACAACAAAACTAAGTACATTTTATAGTCATTTTATCATCAATAGCAAGGTTGTATAATTTGCGTTTAACTATTATATATTATATTTCCAGGTTAGTTTTTTCTCAGCATCGGGTCTTGTCTTTTACGAAGAACATTTGAGCCTGGCTTTTTCAATTTTTTGTTTATGGGTTTTTTAAGGTTTATAAGAAGGTATAATTACCCCTTCAAAGATAAAACTCGAAATAGAGCACTCTTAATCCAGCATATGCAAAGCAGAGGTTTCTCAAAGGCAGAAGTTATCAATGGTAATGATGTGGTGCTTCCGGTTCTGATCATTGGTGCAGGGCCTGTGGGTCTTGTTCTCTCTATTCTGCTTACAAAATTAGGTAGGTTCTTACGTTATGGCATTTCAATTGATTAATTTCTACTTTTTTGAATGAAGTTTCCTTGTGAAGTTTGTTTGAAAATGATGCAGCAACTATAATGAGATATATTATGTTTTCAGTTTGCAATTTTGCCATGACTATAATTTCTACTTCAGTGTTGATATATTTGCTGCAAAAAGTTCAATGTGATAGATAATGCAATATTTTAAAATAAGCTATAGTTTCCTTTCCTAATTTGTGTTACTAGCTTATCTGACTGCTCCTATATCATTAAGAATAACAAATATAATTGAAAGATATTAGTAAATTGATGATATAAGACAGGGATTATGAAGAACGACTTCAAAGTTCATATTCCTTTTGTTTTATTGCAGGTATTAATTGCACAGTTTTAGAGAGAAACAAGGCATTTTCTAAACATCCACAAGCACACTTCATCAACAATCGATCCATGGAGGTTAATAGCACATTTTGATAGATGATTTTATTTCCAAAAAAAGGCATTATGATATATTTTGACTGTTGGTGCCATTATAGATATTCCGCAAGATTGATGGCCTTGTTGAAGAGATCCAAAGGTCTCAACCACCGGTAGACTTATGGAGGAAGTTCGTATATTGCACTTCCCTTTCTGGTTCAATTCTTGGATCTGTGGATCACATACAGCCTCAAGGTGCTATTCTGTAGTCCACGTGAGCCAATTTCCTTTGTGGTAGCAATAGGAAGATTATTATTTTAGGGTAGTTTTGACAATATTGCTTAGCCTTCAAAATATGCAGTATCAACAATCAAACTACATGATGTTTTATCATTCTGGTCAACATTAAGCTTCAGAAGATTCATGTATCTTGTACTTGTTGCAGACCTTGAGCATGTTGTCAGCCCAATCTCTGTGGCACACTTCTCACAGTACAAGTTAACCATGTTACTTCTCAAGCAACTTGAAAGTCTAGGCTTCCAAACATGTGCATCCGAAAGCTCAGAAGGAAATAAGCAGCCTTGTGAAAACAAAATATTGATGGGTCACGAGTGTGTATCCATTGACACCAACAATGACTTCGTAACAGTAACTGCGTCGTTTGTCAATAATGGGAAGCGTGTAGAAAAGGATATCCACTGTAACATCCTTATTGGTGCAGATGGAGCAGGAAGTACTGTGAGAAAGCTTGTAGGAATAGATATGAGAGGCGAGAAAGACTTGCAAAAACTTGTCAGTGTCCATTTTCTTAGCAAACGCCTTGGGAAATTTTTGCTTAAGGAGAATCCTGGTATGCTATTTTTCATCTTCAATACCGAAGCAATTGGGGTTCTTGTTGCTCATGATCTCAGGCAAGGAGAATTTGTTTTGCAGGTATGATATGCGTAAATGTAAAAATGTCACCATTTTGTCTGGCAACTGGTTTTTGTGTATCAAATACATGATGTTAGTTATATTCTTGCAGATACCTTTTTATCCACCTCAGCAAACAATTGAGGATTTCAGTCCAAAGGTATCATCTGCCCCATAACAGAATGTTTATACCGATTCTTAACGACATTTATCATTATCATAATACGAGAAATAAATATCTTGTTAAAGCTAAAACATGGAGTTTTGAAGAGGTTATAGGTCACGTCTGTTGATGTGATTAAGCTTGATACATTTATGTATGTATTACACACTGAAAGTGATTTGATTTTAGTAGGTATGTGAGGAGTTAATCAGCAAACTTGTTGGTCAAGAGTTTGGAGATGTACATGTAATTGATTTTTAACGACATTTATCCTAATACGAAGAATAAATATCTTGTTAAAGCTTAAACATGGAGTTTTGAAGAGGTTATAGGTCATGTCGGTTGATGTGATTAATCTTGATACATTTATCTATGTATTACACACTAAAAGTGATTTGATTTTAGTAGGCATGTGAGAAGTTAATCAGCAAACTTGTTGGTCAAGAGTTTGGAGATGTAGATGTAATTGATATTAAACCATGGATTATGCATGCTGAAGTTGCTGAGAGGTTTATATGTTGTGGCAACCGAATATTACTTGCCGGTGATGCTGCTCATCGATTTCCACCTGCTGGTGGATTTGGTAAGTTATTTTATCTCTATGTAGATAGTAGATGTTTTGCGATTTATAAGAAAAATAGTATGCAATCTATCACTTCGCATCTATACAAAATAGGGAAGAATTCATATTTTTCTTTTTCCATGGGAATATGATGGTGTCATGTTTGGAGAGAGTCGGTTTCGAGTTTCCGTGTACGGGATATGCTTGTCTTTCTTTCTCTGAACATGTGTATTATCATTCTCGTAAAGGTACATTTGTTAAGGAGCTTAAAAGGAAGGGTAGAGGTAGGGGTAAACTATCATTTTAAAACAAACATTCTCATATTTTTTGTCATTAGCATTTGATAACTCTAGATGGAGGCTGTTGTTTATGGTTTGGTGCTTCGACTAGGGGATTTCTTGAGAATAATTTGGGTACTTCATAATATCTGTTTTCAAAATCTTTGGCATGGTAATTTCCTAAGTTGTTTTCAAAATTACTGAATGAAGGCGCACTTGCATTAGTGTGGCTTTTAGCAGTAATTTTTTTTTTTTCTTCCCATGAGTCAGGATGAGTAATCCACTGTTATTTTTTGTTTGTACATACATACAGTTCCAGGCCAGGGGCAGTGGTGGGTAAGGCCTCCCCGAAATGGCTAATCTTGGATTCAAACCCACTATTTTTTGTTAATGCTGTTTATTTAAGTGAAGCAATTTGACACAAAATATTGTTGTAATTTTGCAGGAATGAATACTGGCATTCAGGATGCCCATAATCTTGCCTGGAAAATAACTTCTGTGATCAAGGGTATTGCCCCAACTTCAATGCTAAATACCTATGACATGGAGCGTAGACCAGTAATGCTTTTATCTTCTATTGCCCTTTTTAAATTTATATTTATATTAAAGTGCGATAAACCCATCGACGTTTATTGTTGTCAGATCTCTGTATTCAATACAAGGTTAAGTCTTGAAAACTATAGAGCTGCCATGTCTGTTCCTGCTACACTTGGTCTCGATCCAACTGTTGCAAACACAGGTACACAATAATTTTATGTACCGATTTCCTTTTATTCGCTTTGTCATCAATCAATCAAATAATCTTACAAATGGTGTTGTTCAACCCCTTCCTTACTAAATAACAAAAATTTAACTGATTTTTGCTCATTTGATTGCAGTTCATAAAGTTATTATTAATGGGGTTGGTTCCATCTTACCATCCGGATTGCAGAAGCTAGCTCTGGACAGCATTTTTGCTATAGGTCGTGCACAACTCTCTGAATCTGTTCTAAATGAAAGTAATCCCCTTGGATCCTCAAGGTTGGCTAAGCTAAGACATATATTTGAAGAAGGGAAAAGTCTTCAACTTCAGTTCCCTGCTGAAGATCTTGGTTTTAGGTATCACTGTCTAAATATGACATTTTCTACATTTTGTATTGCGGAGCTATATATCGCACCATTATTGTATTTGTCTAGCTTGCTACTTTGGTTTTACATTTTTGTGTGGTCGTAACTTGGGCGAAATTTATAATTATTATCATCTATAATAATTTGTTATTATGTTAAGCCTTTTGACAGATGAACATTTTGGGGGCACCCGTCTAACTCATGGCTGTTGAACTTAGGTACCTACAAGGTGCAATTGTGCCAGAGAGTAGTGATGTTGAAAGTCCTCCACAAGTACCCACAGGTCGTCGCAGGGACTATATCCCTTCAGCACAACCAGGATGTAGACTGCCTCATATGTTTGTGAGAATAAACGCATTAAGCGAGGTTTGTAGGACTGTTAATTTATAAATTTTAGCAAAAAGATAAGCTCCCTGGATTTCATTGGTTTTAAATGTCAAATTTCTTCTTTTGTTGATTTAGTGAAAGTAATGTTTTGTAGGAGACGGTCTCTACGCACGATCTTGTGTCTGGAGATAAAGTTGAGTTCATTCTCATCATAGCACCAGTGAAGGAATCTTATCATTTAGCTCGTGAAGCATTTAAGGTGGCTGAGGAAAGACAAGTTTCTCTCAAAGTGTGTGTTTTTTGGTCTACTGATTCTGTTGAAGGACTTGATAATGGAAGTAAAGAAGCATTATCACCCTGGAAGAATTATGCAGACGTCGTTGAAGTTTGTTCAACAACTTCAAATTGGTGGGATTTGTGTAACATGACAAACGAAGGGGCTATATTAGTTAGACCTGATGAACATATTGCCTGGCGTGCAATTTCAAGACTTGCTGGGGATCCTAGGGCGGAAATGGAAAAGGTTTTTTCTGCTATACTTGGAGCACACTAATATAAAATGAGTTTGTCTGACATGTGCAAATTTGCACATGATAGAAAAACCCATATAAAATAAACAAATACAAATTTGTATTGATTCTTACAGGATTACTATTGTTTAAGGTAGATTAATTTTGTGATTGTTATGGTTTCTAATAATAATAATGAAATGGTCTCTCGGGTTGTGTTGTTTCAAGTGCTCTATGCAAAAACTAGTGTTTTTAATGTTATTTTGATTGAAGTTTGAACGATTTGTCGTTATTTTTTTGTGCTACTAACGTCATTTGCAGTTCGTTGCTATATGAGAAAAAAAAAAGAAAAGGGAGTCTACAAATTACCTGTGTCGTTGTGAATGTACAATTGAAAACTCATATTTTATGTTCTGATGTAATTGGATCCAATACCAGTTGGTGTTTTTTAGCCGATGTTTAAAATGTCAGTCTTAACTCCGGTGGCCAAAAGCAAGAAGTGATCTACTTGAAACACAACCAATTTCGTCAACCTAAATTTCCTATGTAGTTTTCAAGTTTAGATTGTAAATAACTGTATTCAAACCGAGAACATTAGACTTGTCTCTAGTATGGTTAAATCATAAATGGTCTCCATTATCGGTCGTTGCTAAGGTCGTTTCTAATACACAAATATGCTAGTACATTGGTTAATTGACAATATTTAATGTTGATTATAGGTTGAAGAATATAATATTTACAAAAACCAAGTCGTATCCCACTACATGGGGTTGGCTACATACATCAAAATACCCAACAACATATAATAAATTACTTATGAAGATGAAAGGAGATGAGTTTCTAATATCAAACCAGCTACATATATTCAGTGTAACAAACTACAAGTAATAGCATAAATAAATCCTTTCAAACATTGACAGATCAAAATCGCATGTTCATGATTTCATAAGACCAATACTTCCATTACATCAAATAGTGTAATCAATACAATTCAATTTTTGATTGCCAATGTTGATGCGGAGGTTAATTGAAGGCAGGCTGAGATCAAAAGGAATGTGCACACATTAGACTTTTCTCGGTGAACAAGGTTTGATCCAGAGACTTGATGTTTCGGATTTCTATACAATGGCCCATAGAGATGCCAACAAAGGAATCCTCAAATATTAACTACCAAACATGGTTATTACATAACCAATAGATGATGTTATAATTCCAAGTAAACTACCGGCAATGACCTGCAATATGAATTTGGAAATTAACAAGGGAAATCACAAATTGGCAATTACAAATTACAACGAAGACGAAACTCAATTTACAAAGGGACCTTTTTTATTTCTCCGTAAAGATTACGAAAAAGACAACTGAAGTTAGCTTGCTCATCTTTTAAGGATTTTCAATTGTTTAGTTAAAATTGCAGAGATAAGTAAAAATGAGATACAAAGAGCCTCGGTATGTCTAAAAAGTGTAACAGTGGAAAAACTATAAACTTATTAATGGCTTGATAGGTCTGTATTGATAGATCCAACATTCACTTAGCACTATGTATATAATCAGATAATGAGAGTACTGTGGTATCCTGATTCCTGATACTGAAACAAAGTACTCTGTATATAATCCTAGGAAAACATCAGCATAACGTATCGAAGAAAGTAAAACATGGTACAGCATACTATCATAGACTTGAACCTTCATAAAAGACCAACTAGTATAACACAATCTTGACCTACTCAAGCAGTAGCAGTTATATATTGAGTAAATAACACAATGCTCATTAAAAATATTTTAGTGTGAACAGTTAACAGACATCAAAATCCCTATGCCTAGTTTAGGTTGCCGAAGAATTCTATCAGGTGTGGAAACAGTTAAATAGCTACTAAATTATCTATTCTAAACTTAGATCCATAAAAAAATCATAGGAATTAGGAAGCAATCAAATGCAGAATATTGTACCTGAGGCGGGGTATGCCCAAGAAGTTCACGAAGCGGTCTGCTGTCAGATAGAGGATGTTCAGCAGGAAGTTCAATGACAATTTGGTTAAGAACCTGAAAAAAGCCAGTCATTCAAACTCAGTAAAGACAAATTGGATCAATCAAAACAAATAAAGATGTCATGGACCTCAATATCATAGGTAAACAGAAGAACATTTCTATAGCATTTCTAGTCTCGTCATTGGCATGAAAAAGAAAGAAAAAAAAACTAATAGGAGAAGGCATCAAACCTCGGCTTGGCGTCCTGCTTGCAATCTTACACCAGTAGCATCATACATCACCTGCAAACAGCAATATCTAATATCAGAAACTCTCCCAACCTTATAAGCTCGTCATTAGCATTTGTGTCTCTATCCTCATTGTGAAACCTAGTGGTTTTATTGATGGACATTCACTTTTTTCTTAATAGTTACATAAAAGTACAAACATGTCTATTCTAGTATTCCTGCAAGTGCAACTAAATATAAAAAATGTAGATTGAATCCTTCATCACATCATACTATAGTAATAAAGGATAAATTAGATATGCTTGAAAATAAGAGACTGGTTGGATAAGAAACAATGTTCCATGTTCTTTTTTAATACGGACATAGGACAACAAAGTGATTAAACTAAAATGGTTAATAAACTTCAGATAAAGAAGAATCAATCAAGAATACCATGACTCAAACAATCTTTAGTCAGTTTTTACTTATTTTCCGGATTACTAGGTCCCATTTTCACTAGGAACCGGAGGGTTACAAAAAAAAGGACATGGACAGGACAAACAAACATAAAAATGAGATTCAAGACAAAAGTATCCAAAATTTTGTTGCTTAACAAACTACAAAACAAAGAGTTGAGTAACATCGATTGCGACTAAAATATTTGTCTAGTCCTTCTACATTTCTACGCGATCAAATCAAACAAATCCAAAACAAAAATGTATATCAAAAACTTGATAAATTGAATAATGAGAACAAAAATTCATACAATGATAGCCATAACTAACGCAGTAGCGAAAAGTGGTCCGCCAAAGCCTTCATGAAATCCAACAGCTGTAGCAAGAGCAGTGACAGTAGCTGAATGAGATGATGGCATTCCACCAGATCCAACTAGTTGCTTCGGATCCCATCTTTTTTCTTTATACCTGCAAGTTACATTACATAATTGATTAGTATTCAGAAAAGGAAAAAAAAAGTAGTAATTGAATTGGGATCGGAATGAATTGAACGAACCAGACGGTGAAGAATTTGATGGATTGAGCGATGGTGAAAGCAAGAATGGCGGAAATGAGTGGGTAATTGTGAAATATTGAAGATGAAGACGACGTTGTAGATGCTGTTTCATTCATCGATTCTCTGTTAATTAACTGATTAATTAAGTAATTAATTAATCACTTAATAGTTTGGGAATGATTTGTAGAAATTCTGGATTTGATTGATGTTTAAGGAATTCAAGTGCAGTTGAGATTGGAGAAAAGTTTTGTAGATTAATAATGGTGAAAAAGAAAGGTCATAAATACATTGCAACTACTTGAATGTTCTGTGAAATGAAATGAAATGAAATGGTTCCACTAAGTACTAACTAACGGTCCAACCTTAGCTTTTTTTTTTCACAAATCAAATCAAATGAATATACGTCTCTTTATTCCATTCCGTTTAAGCATATGCCATAACTTAAACTTCTCTTCAGTCGCATTTTCTCTTCTTAGGAGTACTAATTTAGCACCAAGTGTAACGCAACTAAATATATAAATAAATAAATCAATGTTGACCAAGAAATTGGATAAGTGAAAGAGCTTGGTATCATCATTTTATGGTTTTTTCTAGATTACCCTTGCTAATTTGTAGGTAAATACCCTCTGTTTGTTTGTGTGGACCAATTAAAATGAACATTGTGAACTACATTAAATAAAGTCAAATATATAATTACATTTTACATATTTTAAATATATTTTTGTTATTTACATATTTACCCCACATTCAATTAACGTGTCTTTATGTCATTTCAATTGTTTAAACATATTTTTTCTTTATTGTTTTTTTGTTTCATCTCTTATTTTTTTTGAAAAAAAAAAAAATTTACACCATTTTTTTTTGGAATTTTTTTAACACTATTTCTTAGTATTTTTTTTCAATATTGGTTCTTCTCTCGCAAATTTACAAAATCCATTATTTTTCTATCCTAGAAAGATCTAAAAAAATAGTATAAAAAGTTATTTTCTTTTACAACAATTAGATTATATATTCCCTTATACCCATAAAATTAGTATAAACGTTAGTTTTTTGACATATGACTAAACTTTTTTTTTCTTCTAAGATATAAATATATTAGTCTAAAAATTATTTTCTTTGATAAGAATAAAAAAGATATTGGTCTAAACGTTATGCAATTAATGAATTTAAAACACCTTTTTGTTAAAAAATATATTTTAAAACATCTAAATTTCTAAAATCATAGAACTCGACTTTTGTTATATGATTTATTTTTACCGTGTACAAGTTTGCACATATTAAACTTACGCATATTACGAAGTTTAAAATAGTAAAAATGCATCGGAACTTGTGTAGTCTATATTTAATATACAAACTTTGTTATACTTTTAGTTGCTTTTGTTAATTTATATTTTCAATAAAAAGTAACGGAGTATTTATATTTTTTTATGTACATGTGTCGCTCCCTTGTTAATTTTATTTTACCCCGATTTTTATTGTCTAAAATTTATTTTCTATTTAGCATAAAAATATCACCAAATTATCTTTGGATCTAAATTATTAAATAATGTTTAATTAGTTATCACTTCTTAACTTTTAGAATAATAAATTAATTTAAATTTTAACTATGAAATAATTAATTCAATAAGTTTAATTTTATTTTATTTTTTTAAAATATAATTTTATATAGCATCACTCTACCCGCATAATGATCTTTACGCTTTAATGTTATACCACTTCACAATAAGCCTTGACTGTTCTTATAGTTAATGGAGTCTCACGATTAAGTCGTACTTAACGTTCAATTAAATGAACTAATTATTCTAGAGACTTTATTAGTTTGAAACAAAACAAAATCATTAGAGAAATGTCTTATTTCATATGTCATATTATATATATATATATATATCAAGATCATGATGAAAATCAAAGTAATGATAAAGGTTACTTGAATACTACAAAGATTATATATTTTCATTAGTCAAACGATGGTTTCTTATTCGCCGACAAAGGTTCGACCTTTCTACCAAATTGGACATAACTACAATGTGACTTAACTTTTTATCAAATGAATAAACTATATTGAGCCGTTCTTCTGGATCAAACGAACTATAATGAGCTTTAACTTTTTTTTTTTGAGCAAGAGCTTTAACTTTTTATCAGTTAAATTGTGATTTAATTTTTGGACAAAGGTTCGACCTTTCTTCTGCATCATGCATCAGGTAATCCAAAATGAAACTTAACTTACGATTAATGAAAATTGAGAAAATTACAATTCCATACTTCAAAAGAAGTTTAAATTACACTCGTTTTTCTCTTAAGTTAAAATACACACTCCCATCCTCTTGTTTTCTAATATGTTTTGCATAAGAGATGAGGGGGGGTGTATATTTTAACATAAGAGGGAACTGAAGTGTAATTCAAGCATCTTTCAAATAAGGAGAGTGTAATTTACTCGTTAAAATATGGTCAGATCATTTTATAACATATGTTAAACCTTTTTTACGAATTAGATGAACTATAGAGGCATCACTTGCGATTACTCAAACCGTGGTGAGGTTATTTTCTAACAAAGGTTTGAGCTTTCTTATAAATCAGATTAATTATTGTGTGACTTAACTCATTTTTGATCGAACTGTTGTTGGTTATTCTTGTCAATGGTTTGACCTTACTTGTATATGATATAAACTATAATGAAACTTAACCCATGATTAGTCGAAATGTGGCTTGTTCCTTTTTTTTGACAATGATTTGAAATTTATTCTTGAATGTATGAGCTACAATGATACTTAAATAAAGATAAGTCAAACTGTGGTTATCACATTGACTGAAAAAAGTTTGACTTCTCTTAAATTGGATGATATATTTTAAAAATTGTTAAAGAATGTATTTTATATTTATTGTAATGATATAATTTTTATTTTTATTTTTATCATATCCAATTTTTGTTTAAATATATTTATTCCATTTTATAAATACACATGTCTTTCCTATCATGATTTATTTAATTTTCTCTTATACTACTACTAAATAATGCCGGTATCTTTTAAAAAATTGCTAATATCTTATTTTCTTTCCTTTATCTTTCTTTCATCAATAAAAAAGTAAAGAATTAGAGACTAAGTTGTCTCTCTTTATATTTATAGAAAAATAAAAGTGAATTATATATATATATATATATATATATATATAATTTTTTTTTGAACAAACCAAAATAGAATATATTACTCAATCCAAGAGTAATTCACCACGCACAAGGTGTCCTAAAAGTGGTGAATTACACAAAGTTTGATACAAGATAAAGGCACCTATATATTTTTTAGAGACTAAATTAAGTCTTATGATTTTTTTCAAGAACTAAAACGAGTCTTCATTTTTTTTTTTTAACTTGTCAAAAAAATATTTGTTTAGATTAATAACATTTAGTCATCTTATAAATAAAATATCTTTTAGACTAATATTGATAGATACAAGCATACGATAATATATAATAATTTAATTAAGAAAAAAAAAAACTAATTGATGTCCGAAAAAATAACGTTTTAGAACTTTTTTTTTCTTCGAATCCAAGCTTAAAAAAAAAAGATATGGTACAAAAAAATTTGTAGAAAAATAAAAATTTGAAACAAAAAACAGTAAAGAAAAAAAAATAAAACTTGTCTAAACAATTGAAATATGGAAATAAAAGATATCAAAAAAAATTTTATAGGAAAGATAAAAACACATTAATTGAATATGAGGTAAAGATGCAAATAACAAATTTTATGTAACAAATGTTTCCATATCTAATTTAGTTAATAGAGTATAAATTGTTAAATTTGATTGGTTGATGTCATGAGTGGTAATTACCCTCAAATCATGAGAGGGTAACGTAGGCCTCACCTCATTTTATAGATTTTTTTTGACAAGACACATTTTCATCGCATCCCAATCAATTATGTGTGTAGTCATAGAAAAAGTCAAACATTTTACTTGACCAATAAAAATAAAACATTTTTTATGATTAAACAATTATGATTGGTTGAAGGTGTATATGTCTTTAGAAATAGTTATATGTTAAGTCAATTTTTTTTTATAATCTGATGGTTATAATTGATCGAAAATGTAAAATCCTTTACATTTACACCGGATATGACTTTACTCAGTTTGTATAAATTTAAAATAAAATCTCAAACTATCATCCAACTACACACTCGAAGTACTAGACTGTTGAAAATGGTGCATACAGGCTAGCTTTGTTTATTCATTGTTTTTCCATGACCATGTAAACATGTTCACTGCACTAATAACACAGCGGCTGAGTTCACTTTCGCGTTGTTACAAGAACTGTCCCATGCTCAAGCTGAGCTGTTTGCTTCGGTGCTATGGAGTTTGTGGAAAAGCCGTAACATGCGGCTATGGCAGAATGAAACAGAAACATCGCAGGCCATTCTGGAGCGCGCAAGGTTAATTGGAGAGTAGCGAACAGGAAGCGACAGCAGGGTGGAGGGACTGCTATGTCCAGAGTTTGTGACATCACTGAAACAGATCAATGAAAGGGTGGTACAGATTAGTCTAACCAATTCCATACACTGGAATGCTCATACATTTGCTCTCACTGAATCAGGGAAGCTTTATGCATTTGGTGCTGGAGACAAAGTACAGCTAGGAATTAAACTTGTTGCCAACCAGACCAAAAGGGTAAATCCGGAACGGGTCGACATTGATCTTGGTTAACTGTTTGTGCTAATCATCAATTCTTTAAACGGTTTTTATCGCGTAATTTATGATCATCATCATGCATAGCTTTTAGTGTTTAAATTTCCTTGTCTATTTTGTAAATATAATCAAAAGACTGCATCAGTATCAGGAAAGTCCAAGGTAGGTAAAACAGCTAACAAGGGCCTCAGTTACTGTCTTTTATCTATGGTCTTTCATATCACTCTTAGGCTTCAGCTGTTGTTGATAGTTTATTTATACAACGTCGAAGGTCGTTTATTTACAGTGTAGTTTATAATTTTATTATAAAAATAAAAAGTGTAGTTTATAATAATCATAATAATAATAAATAAATAAACTTCTACATAACCTGCACGTGGATATTTGTTCACTCACTCAAGCCAAGGGGAATAGCAAATTATTAGTAGTCACAATGTCAATGAATATGAATGCTTTTCTACTTCACACTTTAATGGATCACTTAGCTGATATTATGGAAATAACAAACAAGAATGCAGCAAATGGAGGAGCACAAGCACAGACATAGCACAATCCTCCAAAATGCCTCTAACTAATAATAGCCTACTAACAAAATACAAAAAATATAAAAAAATAACTTTACATTTATGTCAGACACAACGTGGCATTTGTTACAAAATATATTGGAATGGAATCAACATTAAACCAATTGGCAATGGTTATTATCCCAATCAAATCAGCCTTCAAAATTAAAACCATATTAACGGGGAAGAACTTGGCTAAGCTCTTGTAGTTATGCAGGAATTGAAAGCATTGCACTCTCACATTATGATGCAATTGCACTTTGATTCAAGCTTTGGGGGCTTCAAACTATTATCTACCTTGTTAGGAAGCCCAACATTATTTGTGAAAGACTCGTCAATATTTTCATCATTCTCAGTCTTGCCAGAAACGGTTTTGACGTCCATTTCCACGCTCTTCTGTCTGGTCTTTGGAGTTTTTACAGTGCGCTTGCCCACAGGACGTCTGCGAACCTCCTTTCTGTCAGAAACAGGTTTCCCCAATAAAGTTACCGTTGGTTCAGAACCTTCGAATGGATCGGAAGATTCATTTTCCATTGCTATTGTTGCAGCTTTATATGCTAGATCATGGATGATAGAACTGCAAAAAAGTATTGTATCTGTTGCCTCTTCAAGTGTCAGGCTTCTAGTGTTGCCTGCACCTTGACACTCCACTGTAACTGTTGATTCCTCTGCCATAAAGTACAAGAGAACAGTTAAAAATTGTCCGTGTACCAATTTTATAGAAATGTAGAATTTTATATCACTGATTTTACAATTTCAGAAAGAAAAAAATCATGAAAAAATATCAGAAATATCCCAACTCTAAAAAATCAATACTATATTTTAGTATCCCACAATTAGCATCAGAAAACGCAGATTTTTACTGTGATTAGATTGTCATTCTATAAAATAAAATTTTGTATTTCCTAAAACTGGCCAAAGTTTTATGCAATGGCAGAGAAAATATTCGCATATCAATAGTTAACACTGTACACTGATATCTTTTAATTGAAATTTCAACACAGCAAATACCATACCAGTGCCTCGAGACTCGGATACATTGACCTCTGAAACAGAAGCAGTGTGGCAATCATTGGAAGGATTTCGAGCAGAAGGTTCCTGAAAGTCATCGAGGGCACTCTTTGATACCAGGGACATATCATCATTCACCAGGTTGATATTATCCCCACAATTGTTTTCCCCTTCTATTTCTGATACTGTGATTGTAGAACAGTTGGCAACAACCAAAACATTCAGTTCATTAGCATTAGAACTCTGCACATCATGCTTCTCGTGACATGATAACTCTGGAGCCTTAACTGATGTTTCTGTATTTGAGACACTCTTTGCATTATTTGGATGGTCTTCAACATTTTCATAGGAAATACAATCCCCGGGATTTGGAAATGATGTTACTAAATTTTCATCAGGCTGAAAAACAGCTTCCTGACTTAAAAATTCTGAGCAGCAAGCATTGTTTCCTCTACTACTGTTATCACGTTTATCTTCTTCAACAAAAGTTGAATCGATAGGAGAAGCATCAACTACATCTGTCATTGCATTTCCTGAAGCTTGAATTTCTTGCAGAACTTGAGGTATCTCTTCCACAAGGCTACATTCTGCGTTACCAGAAGCTTCTGGAGTAGCAAGGCCTACTTCCTGGTGAGAATGGCTTGAAGTTATAGACAAAGATGAACTGGGGCTTGGAGGCTTAATCCGTAAGTCATATCCGCAGTCTGCATCCAATTTCCTGCCACTCAACTGCCTGTGTATACGAAACTCTGTTTGTCTAGTAGAGCTGAAATCAGTCGATGATGAGGCAGAATAACTGCCAGGTCGCGTTGAACTCCTAACACTGTTTACACTGTCTCTTGAAAGAGACAGATCATCGTAAGATATGGTTGTGGCAGTAAAAGTCCTGGCACGAACTATAGGTCCTTTGTTGCTGCTGGACCTTTTCAGCAATACAGAAATGCCGGTGCCGTCCATGGGGTTCGTGTTCATATTTGGGCGATCACTGTAGTGATCCAACTGCTGATCCTCAAATTCATTGTTGTGCTTCTTGTAATCAACTTCTGATTGGTTCATCTCTAGCTGGTTTGTAGGTATCATCTCACCTCCATCCCTCAATGAACTTGGAATTGAACTGTTTTGTGAGTGAACCTGGTTTAGTTCACTGCATGAAGTTTGACTTTCCTCATAACCAGGTTCGCCAAGCGGAAATCTCAAGTTATCCGTATCAGTCTCTTGAGGAAGCTCAGATGCAGCCCGTAGTTGGCTTGTTTCAGCTAATGATTTTTCTTCTTTGGGCATGTTCGCAGAAATCATCGAAGAACCTTCAGATACAGCCAACATTGTCTCAGGAAGGATGACTCTCAACAATGTGGCTTTCCTGCTGCACTCTGGACAAAGTTCAATGTTCTCCTCGGTTTGACTAATGACTTGATAACAACAACCACATTGAGAACAAATTGCTGTATTTTCAAAACTACCAATTTCAGAAATGACATCTCTGACATGTGAAGTTTCTGAACTTTCATTGCCTTCGGTATCAATATGAGCATGGTAAACAGAACCCTCAGCTTCAGTTGGACCAAAAACTGTACTAGGGCCTCTGCTTTGATTTTGCAGGATATTGACTGATTGCTCGTTGATCTCATGCTTAATATTTGCATTTAATTCATCCATCTTATCAAAAGCAAACACTTCTTCATCTAAATCAGGATATAACATCTTATCAGTTTCACTTGCCATATCATCTTGATTATGGTCAATTCCTTCAGTATCTAGAGCAAAAGCTGTAACTCGATCAGAGGTTGCATTGCTGCTAGTTGCAATCGAGGAGTTCCTATATACAAGGGAACGATGTGCAGAATTTGAATTTCCAGCATAAAGGGTTGTACTTGGAACACTTGATAAAAGTGGCCTGAACATGTTTTGAGGGCTTTTCCTATCCTGCATGACATTTTAATGGCAACTAACAAAAGTAAGTAGATATTAAATGTGATTACTAAACGATATTCAACAAGAAATCATGGTTAAAAGGAATGATGGAGGAGCATGGAGAACTGCACAGGTTCAATTAAATAGGACGCCAAAATTTCCTTGTTAATATTTACACCAAAACCACAAAGATCACCAAGGTTTCAGATATCTGAGTATCAACCAATGGAAAACCCAGTTCCATGCTATTGCTAGTTCAAGCATGTTATATTATACACAAGGCCACTAAACAAACTCAATAATGACTTAATAAGAATCCAATGGCTTGGAATAGTTGCCTAACAAGTGAAATTTTAAAAAATTAATATATACAGGTAAGAAAACATGCACCCGAAATCATACATAAAAAGAGAATAAAAAACCAGATAGTGCTAAAGAATGATAGCCTCAGAAGGATAGGTAACTTGTAGGGTTTCCAATTTGTAACCAGGAAAGTACAAAAAAGAGATGGTGCATTTGTGCACGTAAGTGTATTAGGAGAGGGGGAGATCGTCGAAGATGCACAAGAGGTTACTACCTTAAAGGCATTACTCCCTCCGGACTAAATTATAAGCAAAATTGCATACTTTCACCCTGATTAAGGATGGTAGTTAAGTGCATCTAACTTTCTTGGTTTCATGTAAAAAAGAAATACATTTACTAACCTACCCCTAACTATAATGGTCATCTCACAATATTAAGTAATTAATATAAGAATATTTTTGGAATAATAGCATATTTGAGTCTAACAAATGAATGCACTTTTTTGCTTATCGAGTCCAGAGTGGTAATTCTTAAGTTGTATGAAAATTAAACACTTCATGATTTCCTGCCAATATATTGGCAGTAAACCTATAGTGATTGAGAACGGAAATTTATTTAAGTGAATTAGATGACAAAAATACCATTTGCCGGAAAGCAGAGTCGAATGAT
This sequence comes from Medicago lupulina, assembly GCA_958299785.1. NCBI lineage: Eukaryota > Viridiplantae > Streptophyta > Magnoliopsida > Fabales > Fabaceae > Medicago > Medicago lupulina. The sequence goes on along the minus strand of OY283144.1, from coordinate 14,695,397 downwards.
TTTTTAGGAGCAGAATTTGGGGACGCCGTCCTGGATGATTTCTTGGACATGGCAGGAGTTCTGTTGATTGAGAATGAACCATCCCTTCTTGAACTCAATCTGTCTAAGCTACCCACTGTGATGGACTGAAGAGAGTCAAGATCATCATCACCAGATGATGCAACAGAACCTTTGCTGCGTGAGCTGAATGGGTCTCGATCGTGACTTTGAATAGAGCTACTACTCCTAGAAGGAGTTGGAGACATTGATTGCCTGCTGACTTTGGACATGGAGTCCCTACCATTTCTTGATGCTGGAGATGAACCCCTTACATACGTTGCTGGTCGATCAGCCAAAGAAGTACGAAGATTGGGAGGAGCTTCAGAAGAGAAGCCGGGTATATTAGTTTGCCATGCCCTTATCTTTGGTGATGAAGAGTTTCCACGACTTGTCTTAACTGGGGAAGTTCCCCTAACTCCAGATGAGGCAACAGAGCCACTGGAACCAGTGCTCAACCTCCGTGGAGTATAAGTGGAGGACTTGGAAGCAGGTGTCGTGGGCTTATTTGGAGGTGGAGATGGTCTTCTCGTTGGAGTGGCATTTCGTACAGTTGAGGAGGTTGGACTGTAATTTGGCACTGATGAAGGCCTTCCCCTTGCTTGCAATGTATTAGTTCCCGAACGAGGAGATGGACTTAAACGATTTGGACTTGCACTGCCCCTACTGCTTCTGCGACTTTTTTCCATCTGAAACACAATGGCATCCAACGTATGAATGAGGAGTCTAAGCTCAATTATATTATTTGAGATGGGAAAAAAATTAAAGGAACTTTACTAAATAATTTAATATGCAGGAACATAATAATATAAATGGATTCAAAATCTCACCGTAGAAGATCTTGATATGGTAATGGGTTTACTCTGAGGTCTTCCTCTGCTTGCAACATTAGTAGGTGGTGGATCTTCATCTAATGAAGGAAACAGTGGCGTATCCGGGGGTGTCAATAACCTTTAAATGAATGATACAGATATGGCATCAGTGATGTTAGCAGTAATGACCAGAAATCAAAGTCTCAAATAGTTAGAATCAACTAAAGAACTCGAGTTATTGCCAAACCGCGTGAATGATTATTCATGTGAAATAAAGAAGACAATTAGAATCAGAAACATATAATTTGATGACAGTACACGATATGATTCAGCAGATGAAAATTAAACATAAGGAATATGGCCCACCAGTCATAGTCATTCTTGTCACCATCTACATTAAGCAAGTCACTATTTACTCGCCGACCAGGAATGGAGATTCCAACGTTTATTTCAGAAAAATGTCTCAGCTTTGTAGCTGTAAAATAATACCCAAAGATAAAAGTAAGAAATGTATGAATGAATATCACCCCCAAATGAAGAAACCAAAGAACGGCGTGCTATCTTGGATAAGAAATGAGCAAAGAAAATTACCGAATGAATCTTCCAAGTCATCAGAAGACTGAAGCAAAAAAGTATCTCTTTCTCTAGACTGCATTTCATTGAACAAAGTAAGATCATCATCTTTCTCCCGGAAAAGTATTCCACTTTCAAGACTGTGCCTCCGCTTGTGACCATCTCCTCTCGCCTCTCTCCCCGGAGAGTATCTCATCGCTGGGGAAGGCGGCATCTCCACTACCCAACTCAGTATCAGGGCAAGTGTTACTTTGACGCCTTGAAACAAAACTAACAAGCAGCACCCATAAATTTATCTCAAGCCTACAACAAATTCAAGCCCCAACCATCACTGTCAGCAAAAACAAAGCCAAACAAAAAACAAGAAAGTGAAAGCTTTTATTCAACATTAGCCATGTTCTATTGGTTCTTAGATTAGTTTAACAGCTATTGCTAAATACCCAATAAACACTGTCATGATAATGATTATGACCAAGTCAACAAAACATCATATATTCCATATAACAAATGAAATCAAATTCAACATATTAAAATAGTAACTCATTGGAAGTAGCAACAACTGTACCATTAAAAAAATGAAAAAATTCTCAATAATGACTCAACATTCATTCACATACAAAAAAAAAAAAATCCCAAAAACAAAATTGACCCTTTGAAACCCTAAAACATAAACAACTGAAAGATGCCAATTATGAAACTGAGAGACCTAATTGAAACCCAAAATTGAAGTTGAAAAGCAATTAAGCAATCATTGAAGTTGAAAACAAGATAAGCATTGAAGTAGTAGAACTTGACTTACCAAGTCAAAATTGATTCAAAGACAAAGTTGGAAGGTGGAACAGTGCGGTTAAGATCCCAAGTATGAGGTTGAATGCCAATAACAATGCGACGAATGTTGTATCAGACACTCGGATCTATAGCATTCATGCTATGTCTCAGCAACCAAAGTACAGATCGAAAAACACCAATGATCCAACGGTTGGAACAAACATAAAAATAAAACACACACAAATTGTTCTTTTCTTCTCTCTCTCCTCACAAATTCAGTACTAAGTACTTGTTTTTTAAAAGTTAAAAAAAAAACACACACTTTTTTTTTCTTCTTCTTACAATTATAGACTGGAATTTAAGAATAATACCAAAAACACATGTTGTTGTTGGATTTTCCTGCTTCCCTCTACAGCAAGCATCCAAATTATTATTTTCTTTTTATTTTTTGCAAGGTAAACAATCATATTTTGCATAATTCCTTAAAAAAAAATCATATTTTGCATAAATAAAGTAAGACATGTCTGTCAAAAAAAATAATATGTAAGACATGTGAATAAGGCAGAGTATACAACTTTATTTTTTCCTTCAAAAAAAAACTTTTTTTTTTTAATAAAGAGTGTATAACTTTAAATAAACAGTATTAAGAAAAAAGCGTATAAGTATTGTATTAGATGTAACCTTATCTTCAACGGCAAAAATCTATTAATGCATAAAGTTTATTTCTTAATTGACATTCACAATTATAGAATCCAACAAATATTTGACAACTTTAAAAATGTTCATTTTCTGAAGAAAACACTTTAAACGGGAAGATTCGAATTCGATAACTTTGCGTCAACTCCGTTTAATGCTGATTTTCTTAAACATTGGTGGTTACAAATAATTAAGTTGTACAGCTATATAAAAGGACATGCATTTTGTCAACAAATAAAAAACATATAAAAGAACATGTATGTATGTAAGTATAAAGATGGTATTTTTTTTTTCAAATCAGTAAACTGCCTGTAAATTCATTTTTGTAAGATCGATAAGTGAAGTGTCCAAGACTTATTCAAAAAATAAAGTGAAGTGTCCAAGATTTAAAGCCGACTTTTATATTTATTATATAATTTCTCTACCAACTGAATTAAACTCATGTAAATATACATTTTAACTTTACTCCCTTTATTATTTTCTAATCATCGTTTTTTAATAGTATTCTCCGATGTATTGGATTTTTGGAGTTTTTTTCTTCTACTATATTTTCTCATATAACAAACAATTATGATACACTATTATCGTGTTCAGTAAATTTATATTGTTTTGCACGCAATCTTTCATCTTTTCTAACATTCGTATAGTCTTTTCTTTTTTCTATTAGATTTTTTTATTTTGTATTTAAATTTTTCAATAATGTTATTAATCTTATTTATAAAATTTCAACTATTCAATTGATATTATCACGAAACCTTTATAATGGAACAAAAAGTAACTTCACTAAAATTTAAATTTGCACATAACAAAAAATTAAAAGAAACTAACTTTGTTTTAAAATATATATGTTCATAGGTTTATTGAAAGGAGTAATAGAAGCTATTGATAAAATTTGAAATTGACAAATTATATCCAAAAAAACACGTAATAATTTTTAATAGCAAAACTTTTTTATTTATTTTTGAAATAAAAGTCAAGCAAAAATATAATAATACCGTAAAAGGCTACTTTTGCATACACCGAACTTGTAAAAGTTGAGAGAAAATATAGGGAAAGTGATATCCAATCTAATAGAAAATGATTGAATGCTTGTACGGAAAACAAAAGACATACAAAATTGATTTTATTTTGACGGGAAGAAATATTTTTTTTTTAAGAAAGAAAATGGAAAATGATTGAACGATGAGAATAGATGGATAGACGTTAATGATATTTTGAAACACTCGTTCACATTTTATTCTCTACCTCATCAACGTATAATTATTAAAACACTCCTTTACATTTTATTTTCTTTCTCATCAACGCATAATTCACATTTTCCTCAAAAAAAAAAAAAAACATTATTTGTTCCGTTGAGTTTTTTTTTTTACAAATCAAAATAAGATATATTACAAACAACAAAGTATCTTTAATAGCACAAGCTATACGGTGTGCCAGTAAAGATCTCAAAAGTATACATGAGATCGAGTTATAAATAAACGAAAATACAACAAATCAGCAAATACTCAAACAAACAAACAGACTCAGCCACTTCCCTAAAAAAAAAAAAACAAACTCAGCCACTACATATGAAAATTTAGACGAATATTGATATTGGTAGTCTTCATCCACCAAAAAAAATGTAGCTTCATTTTATCTAGCAACTAATGGATAAGATTTTCGATGTTCTTAAATATTCGATTGTTCCTTTCATTCCACAAAACTCAAACGCAACAAAGGCACACAAACTGCAAAAAGGAACGATGAGTTCTCAAACCACCTGAAGAATAAAGTAAACTAAGTAGCATGCTCATGAAGATGAGACATATCGGCCGTAGAAGTGACAAACCAAGACCGTGCAAGGCTCCACAGAGAATCAAAGCAAGGACAATACAAAAACATATGTTGAGCAGTCTTTAACCTAAGAATAACATTTTCAGATTCCACGTTCAGATACATCTCAGTAGTTACCCACATGTTTGCGCTTACTTGAATGTTCTCTTTTTTCAGCCGTTCAATTTGGTTGCTTGGATATTTCATGGGTTGTTGTATCTTCATCCTTGATCTTCGTGTTAATTCTCTGTTAGATTGCATTTTCTTCCTCTTATTTTGATCTCTTATATTCACTTGCATGTGATTATGATCTCTTTTTAATCTAGGGTTTTGAAGAGAGTTTGTGCCAGATGAGTAAGTTCCACCAGGAGAAGTCGTATCAAGGTCGCGTGTTGTCTATCTGTTGCGCTGCGCTGCGTTGCTTCTTGTAACAAGTTTCACTTCTATACGCAACATCATTATTTTGGCTTTATGACGTCATGTTGTGCTAAAATGATGTCTCACACACACACACACACACACACACCAATCAGCGAGTAAAGTCGTTCGTTTTTCAAATGTGGCTTTGGTGGAATAACCGTTTTTATAATTTTAGTCCATATGAAAAAATTGATCTTTTTAACTCTTGTAAAAAAATTTATCAACATTTTTAGCCAATGTAAAATTTTCATTAGCATTTTTGCCCATAAAAATGGTAAAGAAAAATGTTATAATAATTAAAAAATGTGATTTTTTTGTAAGGATTCAAAATGAAATTATGAATATTTATAGAGGTCATTCAATCTTTTTTTTTTGTTGAGAGCCACTGAGCTAGTGACTATTTACTTTATCAACCCTTTTTATTATTAAACGAAAAAGACAAAAATTTAAGGGTTAATAGTACTTTACCCTCTTGTAATACAGGTGGTTTTTCCCCTCTAAAATATTTTTTTTTGAATTTCGTCTTTGTAATTTAAAGATTTTTTGGTTTTGGACCTTCATGAAAAATTTCACCTTGTAATTTGAGCAAATTTAGGTTTACTACCCTTGTAATTTGTGCAAATTTCAGTTTACCCCCTGTCATATCTTCGATTTTATGCAGTCAAAATTCATGAAGGTCTAAAACAAAAAATCTTCAAATTACAAGGACGAAATCTCAAAAAAATATTTTACAAAGGATAAAATCGAAAATGACCTATATTACAGGTAAAACACTATTAACCCTAAATTTAATTTAAAATTGGAGATTAGTTCTATAAAGTCTAACATGTGAAATGAACAAAGCAAGGGTTCTATGGTGTAGTGGTTAGCACTCTGGACTTTGAATCCAGCGACCTGGGTTCGACTCCCGGTAGGACCTTTTTTTTTTTTTAATGATAAACGACATTTTGTTTCTTTTCCTCTTCGTTTTATTATCACCAAAAACTAGTGTTTGCATTTAGTTCAAGAAACTTTTTAGCAGAAGATACTGGTGTTGTATTGGTTAATCGGAGAATGGAAGAGAAATACAGCACCCTAGAAATCGTGGATAAATCCCCAAAATCCGGTGTATCATATCTTAACCTGAATCGTCCCTTACAACACAACGCTCTAACCCACGATTTCTTCTCCGAATTCCCCAAAGCTCTTTACGCTCTCGATCACAATCCTAATGTCAACGTTATCGTCTTATCCGGTGCCGGCAAACACTTCTGCTCCGGCATCGACCTTTCCCTATTAAAATCCACCGCCGATTCAAATTCCGTCCCCGGCGGTGAAACTCTCCGTCGACAGATCCTCGCGATGCAAGATTGCGTCACAGCCTTAGAACGATGCCGTAAGCCTGTGATTGCAAGCATACACGGAGCTTGCATAGGTGGTGGAATAGATATCATAACAGCTTGTGATATAAGGGTTTGTACAGAGGATGCGTTTTTCTCTGTCAAAGAAGTGGATTTAGCTTTAGCTGCTGATCTTGGAACACTTCAGAGGCTTCCTACTATTGTTGGTTTCGGTAACGCGATGGAGTTGGCTTTGACGGCGAGGAGATTCTCCGGTTTAGAGGCTAAGGAGTTAGGTCTTGTTTCTCGTGTTTTCCATTCCAAAAGTGATCTTGATCAAGGTGTTAGGGTTATTGCTGAGGCAATTGCTACCAAGTCTCCAATTGCAGTTGCTGGGACAAAGACTGTGTTACTTAGAAGCAGGGATTTGACAGTGGATCAAGGATTGGATTTTGTTGCAACCTTGAATTCTGCTAGGTTGTTATCTGGTGACTTACCTGAGGCAGTTACGGCACATATGCAGAAACGGAAACCTGTTTTTTCAAAGCTCTAATTCCAACGAACCGGAATAGGATGATGTATTTGCCATTTTTAGTGTTATTATTGATCTTCTCTAAGACATACGAATAAGACAGACATTTGCTTGCTTCTTTTACTACTTGCTTGCACGCCAAGAAATAAAAATCATCAAGTACTGTTATTCATTCTTTGCTATTCTCATTACCTTATCTGTATTGTATATATTATTATATTGTATTATATATTTATGTGTTGATGCGATTCTTGTGCAACAAATGAAACTGCCTTTCCTTATGCTCTTATTATGAAGAGTCCACAATTTTTTTTAGTCATGTTGCCTTTATCATATACATAGCTAGTATTTGGCTAAACATGATTTTCGTGCAGCCAAATGTGATTGCTCATGTTATGATCCAAAAACATTTGTAATCCTTTAAATTTTTATCCTAACTTGATTGTTATGGTTTCTCATGTCATGCCAAGTTCAACATATTGTGTGTCGTGTACCACATTAGTGTAATTGATCTACCCTAATGTAGTAAGTCTGCTAATCGATCGAGTATTGAGCTAATAAATTAGGACGTTGGGCAACCAAATGAATGGATAAGCCGCTAATCCTTTCACTAGGAAAGGAGAAAACATGACAAGATGGTTTCGGATGACCGACAAAGTGGTAAGATGTTTGAATACGTGGCCACATTACCCATATGGCCAAAGACACAGGCCTCGTGAGGAGGCTCATTCACTTTCTATACAAGGAGCCTGCCTTACCCTATTTTAGATCTCTCTCTCTCAATCTGTATTCCTATCATATTAACTGAGGCTGAATTTGGCATCAGAGTGCCTTTTATATAATGTTGTAAAAGGACCATGTACATGATTTGATTAATAATAATATTCAACATTTTTGTCCAGCAACAGAATCTGTCTGTACTCGTCCTTTGTTAGGCTGACATTGTTGTTGTCAATCCTTCCACTTGGTCTATGGTTCTTCTTCATGACTGGTACAAACTCACTGCTTCTGGTCTAATATAGAAACTTTTTAATTACTTATTTTCGATGCCCTATTTTTGAATTAGATGACTTTTGAATATTCTTCTAGGGTGAGATTGAAATTGTATAACGATTGGGCCTTCCCAAGCATTGCATAATGCAATTGTGTGACTAAGTTATCCTCTTGAAATCTTGAGTTGATGTAACTTATTTATCATCATGTCATCTCAAAGTTGTTTAAACGTTATATATTCTCTGTTTAGCCAATATGTCATCCCAAATAAAATGTGGTTTCTGTCATGTGCAATAGACAGTGGATAATAAAGAACAAAAAGATTATCAATGTGGACGAGGTATTTCATTGCATTACTTAGGAGAGGCATGAAACCCTTATTCCAGGAATATATGTTTCAAACTGGTTTTAGGCTCATTGTGAATTTATTTTGACTGTGTTCATTGTGGCTTTGGCTACAAGTCCTCCACCTTCCATCATGTCATCAAGGACTTCATGATTCAAGGAGGAGACTTTGACAAAGGAAATGGATGTATGCCCTTGCTTGCTGCTTTTTTTATCTCTTCTCATTCTCAGCTACTTTTGCATTATCCATCTATTGCAGGGAACTTAATGCAAAAGTATATATGGCCGTACTTTAAAATATGAGAATTTTAATCGTGAGTTCTGTTGCTTACCTCTTTCTTCCACTATTCAAATTTCATTTTATGTTATTTACTGAATGGATGAATGGATGTGCGTTTTCATTTCTTTAAACCCACCTCACTCCTTTACCTCTGCTTCAAGATACTGTCCCCTTTCACTATGTTTAGTTTAGGGACATGATTGCTGCTGAATTAGTTTAAGCAATATTGCAAATATAATAATACTCGTGTACAATATCTCCAGTGTCTCGTACTGGACCAGGAGCTGTTAGCATGGCAAATGCTGGTCCCAACGGTAATGGGAGTCAGTTTTTCACATGCACTGTCAAGGTATTCATTCTTCTATACTTTTAGTTCTTTCTGATTCTTCTGCCCAAAATCCACTAAGCTTGGGTCTATTAGACAAGTCGAGAGATCGACATTTTAATCCTTCCCCAATTTCCAATGTTGAGCATCTTTTAGTTTCAATTGATTGATAACTGGTGTCAAAAGAACTCTTATAAGATGCTTGATTTTTGATAAAATAATAAACTTGTCTGATGACATCGGCAGACACCGTGGCTGGATCAGAGACATGTCGTATTTGGCCAAGTTTTGGAAGGCAAGGACATTGCTAGGTTGATTGAACCACAGGACACAGATTGTGGTGATCCTCCCTGAAAGAAGGTGGTTATCAGTGACCGGTGAGCCTCCAATTGCTTGACATGTTTTGTTTTCTCATGGATTCTCTTTATTTCTTGCTGCTGAGGAGGAAAAGGAGCTCCTGCTCTCTCAAATTTTTGTTTGACTGTTCTAAATGAGTTCTCTACCTTCCTTATTTTCATACTAGGACCTACAAACTCTTACCACCTATTTGTCTTCTAGTAGAAATATACTTGGAGTTAGTACCATATTGGGAAATTTCAAATCCTACATGGGTAGAGTATCCTTAAGTTAAGCCAAAATGCAGAAACCCTTCTTTCAAATATTTTAAGATGATATCCATTTGATTGTTTCTTAAATGTGGAAGGATCTAGCTTAATTGTCACTAGCACTAGTCTGCAAGATTGGAGTGTGATGACTGCCGTTGATTTTCGGGGGTTCATCTTCCTCTTCTTCCGTTTCATGCCAAAGAAAAAAACTTAGAACTTCACACATCTCTCATTTTGACATTATTTGATGAATGGTGTCAGCCTGTCAGGCTTTAAGCTGTCTTGTGGTACACGGCTACACGCTGTATAAAAAATAAAATTCAGTGTTATGAATGCTCACTCTATCACAAAATATTCTATCTTCTATCCAGTATCTATTTAACAAATTTCACTATACATACATATTACCCTACAAACCGATTTTGTAAGTATATAAGTTATGCCCATTACATAATTTAATTAATCAGGGCATCGCCATTTATACATATACAAGCACCAAATCTAATAGTGTTGAGCGTGAGGGAATGTATTGAAAAAACCAAGTTCCTCTTAGATCAAAAGATACAATTACTGATTTTATTCGAGTTTTTTAAAAAGTAGCATGACTTTCTCAAGAATGAGACAACATGGTGAATAATGTGCTAAAAAAAAGACATGCAAAATAAAATAATGGAGTATTGTTTAATACTATTATTTTATAATGTGTGTCTTTCTATCTTTTATTGGAACCGTCCAATAGATAACATAATGATTTAGGAATATCAAAAGTACACCCAACACCGTATTTTCTTGTGTATTCCAATATCAACTGTCAATAGTAAAGGTCAAAGTAAACTAAACCACATGTCTTAATTCTTAGCCAACCAAAGAAAAAGTATACCGATTTATGTTTGACATCAAATTACTGATCATTCATAGCCACAAGTGCAAGTTAGTTTTTTTGACCAAAGGTGCAAGTTAGATAAATTTGGAATATGGGCGTTATTATTATTTAGAAAATGAAAGAACTGGCTTTTTTGTATGTTTGTTTTGGAGTCATTCTACTCTACAGTACTACTAGGTCCAGGGGATTCGGGTAATATATGTTTGTGCTCACATCACATGCTTCAATAAAGTTAAGTGACATGTTTGTTTTTTTGAGGGAGAGTTAAGTGACATGTTGACAGTAGCAAATAATGTACCAACATGGTTGTAGGTTTAAAACCAATTTTGAGGTAAGCTCTTAAGTAAAATTCAACACGGTTTAATTTTATGTAAGATAAAATAAGAAGAAAAAGACAATAATCAATTTGCAGCTATTGGGTTCCAGGGTATAAAGCTCATTTCAGGAAAGTTTACCCCACACCCACAAAGTTATCCATCCTAACAAATTATAAAAAATCCAACTTTTACCCTTTTTTCTTTTAATTTTTTATTTTCACTTCAACAATTCTGAAATTCACCAAAAGTATACAAAAAATCTGAAAAATTTGAGACAAGTTTACCATAATCAAATTTGTAAACCGATAAACTTGAAGCAAGTTCTCTGATTCTGTCTTTAATACTGAAAAATTGGAGACATGTTTACCAAAAAATCATAACGGAAAACTTGTCCCAAGTTTACCGGTTCTATGTTTTTTATATCTAATGTTGATTTTGTGGTGTTTTTGTGCAATAGATATAGAGAAGTCTGAGTTAAGTAATAAAAAGCAAAATTATCTGTAGAAAAACACAGTTACATTCACAACCAGTTAGGTGTTTGATACACAAGAATCTGTCAAAGGGGATTAGAGATAATGTGACCATTCTCGTGAGGGGGAATGTGCTAGGATTTTGCCCCAAGATTTCTCTTTGCCTTTCATGGCTGTTGCCATGTGTCACCGGTCGTACATGGTCAATATGTCGCCGAAGAAAACTTCCGTTGTTGGTGTCTGATATCCATTGGCTGAAAAATTGCTGGCATACACGACCAATCAAATTATACACACATCTCCATCGGTGCGTATCAGTGTGGTGTGCATGTGCCATAAAATAAGTGAAATTCTTTTTCTCTCATACCTCTTACGTACCCTCCATATATTTTGCTTCCCGGTCGGATTCTAGAAACCGAAACAGGAAAACATGCTTATGTTTCTGGACTCAAATTATCATGATGATTACAATTATAAGGCAACCTTACTGTTTTGTCAAGCTGCACATGATCGGATAGGTGAAGATTGATCAGGACCCACGCGGTAGCTATTACTAGTAGGCTATTTGGATGTTGACATATAATAACAATGGTTTGTAAGTATCTCTATGTTTTATCTCTTTATAGACAAAAGCAGGTAGCTTTATGGAATGTGATCGGTCTTAAGAAATTAATTGAGTTACTCCTTCTCCTCTTATATAGATTATCATCACAACTGTCAAGCGACCAGAAAACAAGACTTTGCATGTGTAAACATAACACTATCAAAGAATGAAGGTAACTAAGATCGATCCATGGCTAATTGAATATCATATAAATGCCTTACTGCTTCAACTGCATATACATATAATCAATCTTCTAATTTAGTTCTTAATTGCAGCAGTTACTTGGATGGATGCATAGAAAACTTCGGCAGAATAGCATTGAACCGTTCAAAGACCTGGTCATTGGTAAGCTATTTTTTCTATATATATATATATATGCTTGATAGCTGTTGGCAAGCTGCACGCAATATTTTATCATATACATCTTTGTATTCCTCCAAAAGTAGACAATGAATTAATGCCAGAATTAACTAGGCATGTCTATTACATGCATGATTTGATCTGCGATGTCACTGCAGCATCTTCACGTCTTGTCCGATGCATATATCACCATCCATAAGTATAGCCCACTGTGAACTAGCTCACAATATATATATATATATATATATATATATATATATATATATATATATATATATGAAGCAAATTGATAGAAATGAATTAGTCCAACATATAAATTTGTTGCTCCATTAAATATCTTTTGCTTGGTCTAGAATGATCAGAAGTCTTGGTGAGTGAGGGCTATTGTGTTCCGAATGCCACTTGAGTTCATGGTTGGCCAACCGTCATAGACATCCTTTGTTAGGTATAATATATATGTTGCGTTTCAGGGCAGGCAACACCAGTTGATGAGGAACACAACAACTATTACTATCTGAAACCGAACTTTGGGAGCTTTAAACATGTGAAACAAACTCAGAAAGAGCAGTTTAAGCTTAGAAAATCTTTTGAAGCAGTTGGGAGTGGTAGAGCAGTAGATGAGGAAGAAGATAAGGAGGAATGGGGTGGTATTTTCCCCGGCTTCCTAGCAATTGGAACTCTTGGTTTGGAATCGGATCCATCACCACTAACACCATCATTTTCCATCTCTGTTGAGAATATAATAACTGAAAAGGAAGCTGAAGTGACCGAGAATGAGCTGAAGCTGATCAACAATGAGCTAGAGAAAGTTCTTGTGCTAACCAACAACAATGATGATTCATCTGGCAGAAACAGCCATGTAAGCACCGCAGGGAGAAATAGTCATGGACGCATCAGCATAGAATCAAACTCCATTTGTCCACTTCAGGGATATCTCTTTGGATCCGCAGTTGAATTATCAGAAACAAAATCTTCTTCCATATCAGTATCAAAGAATAAGGAGCAACAACAGCACAGCCAGAGAACAACACTGGGTGAGCTGTTTCAGAGAAGCAAACAAGCAGATCAGGACAATCTTATTGGAGCAAAGGATGACGCTGACAATGAAAAGGAGGAGGCCAATAAATCTGCCATGTATCTCATGAGAAAAAAGCTCAAGAAAAAAAGGATGCTCCATGCTTCTTCCCAGACCTCTGTTGATTCAACTTCAGCAGACAGAAAACTGCATAATAAGGTGCTACACACTTTTTTTTTACTTTTATTTTTATATATTATCCAAGATTCATGTGCAACTTGGCAAGTAAAAAATGATTCGCATCAGATAGTATTGAGGTATATACTTATTTGATTAATCTTTATAAGAGTGGTGGATATCAATTTGCTACTTCATAATTGAATAGAAAGTTGTTGGGGGTAAGAATTGTCGTATAACAAACAACTAACTTAATAACTCTAAATTTCGCAGTTCTTAATTTCTCCGATCATTTGCCTTTTTGTTTCCAACTAGTATTTATTTAAGGTCCCTAGACTTTAGCTAACTATATTAATTAATCTTTGGGTTGTAGATTCTCCAGATGTTTCACTGGAAAGTTCACCCTGAAAATCCAACATGTGCAGAGAAGTACGAGAAGAAGAAAAGAATGAATGAGGGAGGCCACACCAAAAGTAAAAAAGTTGAAGAGGAAGATATAATGATACATCCGAAAAGAGCAGTTGGAAAGGAAAACATAGGACAATGCAAGAAGAGGCAACTCGAAATTACCCTTGGCGGTGGCAGTGAAGATTCGTCTGAGAATATGGAGCAGTGGATCAAAACAGATGTGGATTGTAAGCATGCATACATACATACATACATACATACATACATACATACATACATCTCACTCTGCATTGGCATAATATTTCAAATGTGTTTTAGTTAATTGATGAAAGAATTTGACAATTTAATTGAAGTAATTAAGCAGCATAAGTTAAACAAAATGAAATGAAAACTCAAGCGCATAACTAAGATTTTGGAACTTGTTTTAAATTGCAGACTTAGTGTTGGAGCTCTAAAAGGCAAAGGTCGAACAGAATTGGGCTCTCTCCACAAGCATCAAATTAATATGAAAGATATGACCGTCATGGGAAGACTATGCAATGCAATAATTGGTTTTGTTTTTCTTTAATGTGTGTTAATTTCAAACATAGAACCTTATGTTTTGTGTCTTTAGTTAATTATTTGAGGTTGTTGTTTAAGAGTGTTAGGGTGTGTTTGGATTGAGGGTTTAGGAGTGGAAGAGGGAGAGAGTTTACTTTTCGTTTTTAAATTACGGACTATATAACATGTTTTTCTAAAATAAATTAAGTGTGATTAAAGTATTATATGATTGTTTATCGTGTTAATATGTTAACTTTTTATAAAACATTTCATAATGTCCGTAATTTAAAAATGAAAAGTAAACCCTTCCATCATTTCCCCTCCTAAACCCTCCATCCAAACACACCCTTAGTGTCTGTCCATATATGGTTTCACAAGGATGAATTAAGAAAAAGAATTTCTATGATTGTGTGCTATTTATTAAGCAAGTGAATGTAAAGAAGGAAACAATTAAAATAAGTTTCGGTTTATGGCTTCACACGATGATATGATATGTAGAAGAAAGCTTAATGTTCAAAAGTAAGGTATACATAGTTGTGACAGTCATAAAATTCAGTTTCACTTTCAGTTCTATACATGATGTGGGAGATTTTACATTGCATTGTATTACATTTGATATAAGTTGAGTTGAGGTCTAATGGAAGTAACTAGAGGCAATACGAATTATTACACAGAGGACTTCGATTGTTCCTCTAAATCATAATAATCCTAGGGGATTTTATCATCTATTTTTAATCCATCAAGATAGTTTTTGAACTACCATTCTCTCTTTTATTTTTAAAGGAAATGAGAGAATAATTTCATGAATCAATAGTAATAGTTTCAGGACCAAAGCTTTAAATAATTTTATAGTTTAGAAGCTAAATTGATGAGAAAATGATAATTTCTTTTTTGTAGAAAGAGAGAATGATAATTGAATGATCATTTACGGTGTGTTTGGTTGGCAAGAAATAGGAGCGAGAAAAGTATTGAAGAGAGAAAGAGGAAGGAGATGTCCCACTTCTCCTGTTGGGAAGACAGGAGAAATAGGGGAGAGAGACCAATTTGGTGTGGGGCCCACGCTTTATCTCTTCTTCGCAGCGAACTGCGAAGAAAGACAAGAGAAATGGGAATTTTCATTGTTTTCTCTTTTTTGCCTTTACTTTCTTGATCAACAAAGATGAGTGGGAGAAAAACCATTACAATTTATAATTGTAAACGAAGAAGACAACTCAACTTGATTACAATGACCATGTATTAAAGTTGAGGAAGGGAACCTATATGGAGAAGTGGGTATTATAGATTTTATTTTTTTTATTAATTATATATCTGGAGGTGGAGAATGGAAATGGATAACTAGGAGTTGATTTTTTTTTTTTAATGAGAATCTTAAATAGGAGAATAGAAAGCACAAGTACATGAATTAAAAAAAAATGGATTTCGGAAAATGAAAGGACAAATAGTGCATCAAATGTGATGGTAAGTGAATAGCAGAAAGTTGTGATAAATGATAATTATGGGTTAATACTTGAATTGCTTATAAATAAAAAATAAAAATTATTATTATTAGAGGTTGAAAGTTGAATTGTTCGTAAGCGTGGTGGAGTGGAGCTAATGCATCAATGGATTTATTTTAAAAAGCAAAGGTATTTTGGTATTATAAAAAATAATCAACACTTCTTTCTTTTTAATCTCTTTTATCTCTCTCTTATACCAAACAATCTATTAAATCTACTTTATTTCTCATCTTTTTCTCTCTTTAATATATTATTTATTCAATTAAAGTTAAAGACGAATCTAATATAAAAAATTTAAGGACAAATATCATATTTTATTTTAAAGAAAAATGCTAAATAATGTTCTAAAAATATTTATTTTTTGGTTACTTTTTAAAGATGTTGTTTAAGGAAACTCAAATAGAAATGTTGGGTTGGAAATGATGAAGCGAATGTATTAAAAGTTTAAAAACTGTCATTTCAAATATAAAATAACCATTTTTTATTATTTTATTTGCTGTCATTTCAAATATAAAATAACCATTTTTTATTATTTTATTTGAAGTGAAAATCAGAACCCTCATTTCTCCCTACCACCGTTTTCAACACTTCCAACGCCACCCTTTCCACTTAAATAGAATCCATTTTAAAACGAAAGTTCGCGTTCTTATTTATGAGCTAAACATCTTCAAATACAAATACTGTAAAATCACGTTTCCAATGTGGACAGTTCTGCGAGCTCAAGCTGGTTGTTCCTCGCGTTCTCTTCTTCAACCATGGAAGCTAGGGTTTCCCTCTCTATCCACCACCGCCTTTGACGGTGGCGTCCTGGATCTACAAGAGATCCAGAAGATTCTTACGGACGTTCAAGCTGACGACGTCAAGATTATTCCAGCTCCCAAGCACAACGATTGGACTGATTTCATGGTACTTGCTACTGGTAGATCCTCCTGGCACGTCAAGAATATCGCTCAAGCCTTAATTTACCAGGCACGTTCCTTCGTTACTTCTTCTTCTTCTTCTCACGTTATGTATAATTGATTTTGATATGTTTCGTTGCTTTTCAGTAGAATTGATTCTAACATGATTCCAGAATTGATTTTCTAATTGAACTTTAAGAAATTGAATAGTTGTTTCTTTGTTTTATTCTTTGTTTTGTACTTTAATTTTAATATTTTTATGTGACCAGGCTAAGCAGAAGCAGATAGGAGTTGAGCGAATGATGCTGCCTAGTGTGCAAGGGCAAGAGGATGGAAAGTGGATCGTCATTGACTCCGGTATATCATGATTTTATTCTATCCATTCATTTTGTTGAATTTTAATAATCCACTTAATGTGAATAGTAGAACCCTATGGCAGCAAAACTATAGTTATCCTAATGGTCTGTAACGTGTATATCATCGTTCATTTTTTCCAACAATAAACCATAGTGTAGATACTTTACACCTTAGGGGTCTAAGGGATGCTGCTTTTCTATATCCTAACTGATTTCTTAGCCGTTAGTTAGTTAGTAATGCATATGTATGCAGCTACACATTAGTTAGGTTGCTGACTCTGTGATCGAGTATAACCTTGTGCGTTTAAGCACATTCTACATCGTTAGGCCATGGAATTAGGGGTTTCCAAACCTATTTTTGAACTTAATCTCAACAAATGTCCTGCACTATTTTTGGGTGTGTGCTGTTTTCAAGGCTCTCTTATTGAATAACAAACCGAAATGTTTGGATTCTACAACTACTTTGGCGTTGTTGCTTGATCCTTGGTATCCGGTGTGGGAATGCTGCAATACAACAATCCTATCACGGGCCACTTACAAGTTCACTCCTTTCATTGCTCAGAGCATTCTGTGGCGTGGCAAGTCATCAAGGAAAAGGATCTCTATAATATTTTATTTTAGGTTTTAATAGCCTTTTTCCTTGTCATTATTAGCTAGAGTGAAGACTAAACTTTCTAACAAACTCTGGTCGAAGATAATGTATGATATTTTGTGTGTTTTTTTTTAATAAAGTATGATATTTTGTGTTAGTGACTGTTTCTGTTTTTGTCGTTATAAAAAAATTGAAATTAGTTATTTAAATTTTGGTTCTATCTATGCCTTTTTCCGGCACTGATTCATTTCTTTTGTTCAGGTAAAGTGATAGTTCATGCACTTGATGAAAATGCTAGAGCTTACTACAATTTGGAGGGTCTTTGGACCCGTGGGACAATGCCAAACGAACCTATTGAGGTAAATATGTTCCTAAACTTACAATGCCAAATGAACCTATTAGGTTTTTGTTCTCATATATCACCTTATAGGTTTAATATTAATATATGATATTTGAAGTTTGTGAAATCAATTCGGAAGCAACTAGTTTACATTTGCATTAATGGGCTTGTTCTATCGAGAACTGCTGCCTGAAAAATTATGCAATTTTTCACTGTTATTGTTAACATTGTAATTTGTGAATTGCCACGTCACTTGCACCTTTTCAGATGTTGTGTTAAAAGACTATTTGTGAAGTGTTTAGGGACAAAATGTTTTGGCTGCTAAGTTGGCTGACGCAAATTAGAAAATCGTATTTGAGACTTCACAATTTAACACTTCTATGTCTCTAGTCGCAAGTGACTCTTCACTTCGTTTATTACTTAAGATTTATGTTTGATACCTCATCCCAAGTCTGTCAAAGACCAGGTTGAGATTAGAAGGCAGTGCTTACTACTAGCAGGGGCGGATCCAGACAATTAGTACATGTGGGGCTAAAATCTGGCAAACACTTGCGGTTGCTACTGACAAAAGCAAAACCAACTTCAAAAGCTTATGAATCATAGCAAGTGTGTAGCACTTGTTTGTTTCCAAAAGTTTTGGATAAGGTTGTTTACTTGTTGTTCTTATTCTTAACATTTTGTGTTTTATTTATAAAGGGTAATAATTATTTTGGTCCCTGAATGTGTATGGAGTAACCATAATAGTCCCTCAATGTATCAAAATTTTAAAATAGTCCCGATTGTGCACTTTGTTAGTCAAAATAGTGCATAACATTAAAATAATTTGTTAATATTGTCATATTAGTCTTTCAATATACTTACTTATTGTCACTTCAAAGACTATTTGGACTAATAAAGTGTAAAATCATAGACTATTTTAGAATTTTAATACATTAAAAGACTATTGTGACTACTCATTACACGTTCAGGAACCAAAATAACTATTATCCCTATTTATAATAAAAAAATATATGGAAGTTTGATGTGGGGCTTTAGCCACACATGAACTATGAATGGATCCGCCCCTGACTACTAGGCAAGCCTTTAGGCCTTGTCTGCAGGGTCTTCTTCTTGTCTTTGGCCAGTTGTAACCAGGAGTGATCCAATACAGTAAGAGGGCGACTGCCTACTGAAAATTCTGCTTGGAGGAGGCCTTAGCCGCATTTGTTTGGTGAAGCAACTCGGGCTAGCAGTTGAGTCATCTTTCATATGGCTAGCCTTGTGAGTTATAACTTATGAGCAGTTGTGTTTGGATCAATAGGGCTTAGGGAGTAACAAATATAATAATAATAATAATAATAATAATAATAATAATAATAATTATTATTATTATTATTATTATTATTATTATTATTATCATCATAATTTTTATTAGAGCAGTGCTAGGCTCAAACGCTCTAACAAACGCAGATGAACGCACACTTCTAAATTAAGCCACGTTACTCTTTTCAAAACACCAGTTACCTGTTCACCGGCACACCAGGTTTGAGTCACTTTAAAAAAGTAATAATTAATTTTCACATCTCAAAGGCCCTCCTCCCTGGACATTCAACATGAAGCATCAAAACTCCATTAAAACAAAGTCAAACACCAACCCTTTCATCAGCAACACAAAACTCATCTCTCAAACAAACAGTCACAAGACTTGCATCAACTTCCTCTCTTTTCTGCCACTAATTCTAGCACCAAATTACCACCATAACCATTGAAACCTCCATCTGAACCACCAAAACCCACAACCTAAAAAGTAGGAAAAGGAGAACAAATTCAACATCTTTAATCTTCAAATTCACCCTTCTTTTTCGCTTGCCCATCTCCATCTCAAGAAAGAAAAAAGATGAAAAATCAATTGGGACACAAAGAAATAGACACGGGTCGTTAGAGATGGGAGGATATAACCCTCTGTTGTTGTCGGTCGTCGCTGCTGGTGCTGTCTCTGTCGCCAGCGTTGTAGCCCGTAGTGCGCAACTTCCGATAGCAATTGTCGTTGTTATCTTTCCATAACTCGAAACCGCAACAGATCCACTTATTTCTACTGAACCATACTACCTCCACCATTCCCATTTCGGAGGAGCGCCACCCCTTGCAAAGTTGCTACTAACCTGACCAAAATATAAGACTCTGTGCAGAGCCATGTGAATTTATGGCAAACCATAGAATTTTGAAAATAGGTAATGGCGAGAATGTTTCTACTTTCTGATTTGTTTTGATGATAGAATTAATAAATAAACAGTTAAAAAAATTTGGATAGTCGGTAGCCAAACAAGGAGGAATACGTGGCTGACTCTAGGAGCAGGTGTTTAAGCGTTTATCTATAGCAGTTCTCTTTTTATTATTATTGTTGTATCTTTTTTGGGCAAATTTTGTGGCATGACTGATTTGAGTGATCTCCTCTTACCTTTGATTTTTAGGATTTACATAAAGCTTTGGTGAAGGTCAGGCGGAAAAACAATTCCAAGAAACCTGCCCAAAAGAAAGCCTAATTGGTGTGTCGATGTAACTGCAAATAATAACCTTTATCAACTATAGTTGCTGTGTATGCATCAGACATAAACAAAAGTAGTTTGTATTTTGTAACAAGATCTTCAACTTTCGTATCTGTTATTTTACTTGTTACAAATACAAATTTCGCCTGCTTGTCTTGTTTCCTGCAAGGATAAAGTTGAGAGAACGTAAAACTGAAGTTTTCAAGTTATCCTACTTCCTTGTTTACAGTCATGATTTTCATTAAAAACTGGAGCATGGCCCTTTATACTGTTCAGGTAGAACTATTACTCATCTCTTTTGAACAATGAACGAATATAATTATTTTGAAAATTCGCCTCTCTTATTTGCTAATCAAGTTAATCTTTCCATATTTCTGGTGTTAAAGTTAAACAATTGGTTCCCTAGAGCTTAGTTTTTCTTTCTTTTTGCTTTGTTTTTTTTCTCACTCTTTAGCTTTGTTAAAAAAAAAAAAAAAGTGGTGAGTGTTTATTACATTATTAAAGTGTAAGCCACCAGATTGGTCTTTACTCTGTGAGGTGGTCTTAAATTAATTTCTGTGAATACGAAAATCTCAGAAAATTCAAGGATTAGAATTCTCTTGATCTAGACCCTCAGAATTCGGAAGAAAAAAATTTGGAGAAAAGTTAGCTGAGGGTTGAGATTAAAGTCTTGAGAAAACTATAGAGATATTTTTTTTGAGAGATCGCTTTTCCGAAAATTCAGAGTCCATAAAATGTTAGTGAAGCTAGTTATGTAAAGCTCTACTGCCATGTGTACGTCCAATATCAGGGACTAAAATGAATGTCCCTGACTCAATCCAATGGTATTTTTGTTTTAATTTTTTAAAATTTCCTCCTATTCTTTAATGTCTCCTTTACGATCCACACTTTTTTTTTTTTAGGGACGATCGACACTTACTTGAACATAAACCTAAATAAAATTATTCTCACACATTAAATTATATATAGTTTACTTATTTAAAAAATATGTTTTGTATAATTCCCTTTTCTTTTTATTTTATTCACTTGTGTGTTTCTAAAATTTATACTTGGGTTTGTGACCAAGTAAAAATTGGCCCTTCTTTGCACTCTCTTCAATGACGGAGCCAGGTCATGGCCTCCTCAAAGTCCCAAAATTTTCATTTTTAATAAGTATTTATACACATTTTTAACTAAAAGTTATATTATTATATATATTAACATTTGCATCTAGATTTCAAGCATTTACATCCAGTGTGGTGGTGAAGCAGTTCACTTATGAGAATTCAATGAAAATATATAAAATTATGGCCCCTCCATACAAATATTGATGGCTCCTCGCTCTTCTTATTTTTTTCGATGAACCTCTTCCTTATTTCACACTAAATTTTTTAGTAAAATACCTATATTGGTTCTTCAAATCGTAGCTTGTATCAATAAATTCCGTCGCATTTTCAATAGTCCAAAATGGTTGTTAAAATTGTAAAATATTAATCAAGTTTACTCGTCCTGATACTATTAATTTAATGTCATTCTAGTTCATACAGCTACCAAAACATGCACATATTTCATTAAAATTGTGATTTGAGGGACCAATTTGAAATTTCAATGATGTGAGGGATTATGTTGTTACTGTCATGAAATTTCAAGATCACGATTTAGGATTTACTCTGAAATTTAATAGAATACAAGTGAGGAAGATGCGGGTCATGGGTCAACATTGTGTGGTTTTACAAGGTATTACAAGTGTTGAGAAAATTTATTTAGTATTTTTTTAGAGGATTTAATATTTTTTTACGTGTTTGATACCTACATACGTATATATTTCTCAAATAAATTTTATTTATTTTTCTATCAGTATAGTATTTCTTTTTCTTTTTTTTGAAAGAACAATAATTCATTTTTTGCTCTTCCCCTGTTAACACATTTTCTAAAATATGACGAGGATATTCTAGTATAGTATTTCTTTTTCTTTTTTTTGAAAGAACAATAGTTCATTTTTTGCTCTTCCCCTGTTAACACATTTTCTAAAATATGACAAGGATATTCTTAGGAAAGTCATACCCAAGAGTTATTTTTCATGTCTAAAAACAAATGTCATTGATTTTAGGGTCCAGATATTTGGAGACATTAATAGCAACATAACACTCTATGGTACCACACCATCCTTAAATATAAATACCCTTTTGATAAAAATATAAGGATTAACAAAAGTAGATTTTGCTTTAAATTTGTGAATAATATACATTCTTTTTCCAAAATTATCTTTCGATGCATTAAGATAAGAGAAATAATTGATCTTTTAATTCTTTGTAAAAAATAAAAATAAAAATTTGCAAAAAATAAATAAATCATATACTTAGAAACAAAGATGGTATTGTTTACTGGATAACAATACTCACAAGTCCTAATCCAACCAGTAAAATGTCAAAATTGTTAGGCTGGACGTTGTAACTCGAGTCTAAACCCCAACCCTCCACTTGTGCGCGTGTGTTACAATAGATACTTGTTATTTCGCCTATTAAAAAGAAATGTGCAAATACTTGATTTATTTATTTAAGAAAAAGTTATCAATTTATTACGTGGTTAACAAGTTTTACTTGTGCTTATTGCGTACTCCCTCCGTCCCTTAATATAACCACCTATTGCTTTTTTCACATTTCTTAAGAAATGTTGTTGGTGTAGTTAATGTGTCTGTTTTATAGTACAATTTTACAAAATTACCCTCATTAAAGAGATAAAGTGAAAAGTCAATTTATTATACTTTTAAAATTAGTAGTAGTATTAAATAAGGGTATCTATGAAAAAAATAATAAATGTGTGTTGTAATTTGAAAAGGGGGTTATATTTAGGAACAAAAAAAAAACAAAAGAGGGGTTATATTAAGGGACGGATGAAGTATTTTATTTTCTAGTTAAGACGCGTCCTAGTGATACCTAGAAGGAAACAAAAAATGTTTATCTTGATAATAGTGTACTCACCACCTTAAAAGATCATAAATTGACGTTTTCTATATAAATTTATCAATTATTTTCTTTTTAAAATGTTTTGAAAACAGTTGTTAGTTAAAAGAAAAAAAACATCATCATACATATAATAGAAGTGCGTATTTGAATTGTGTTAACTATATACTTCCTACGTTTTAAAATATATGTCCATTTTAAAGAAATTGTTGTAACCAAAAAACCAAATAAATTTTGTTACTTTTGATGAAATTATGTGTGTTTTCTATAATACCCTTAACCATTTATTATTTCATTCTATTTTTTTTCTCTCTCTATAATAAATATATAAGGGTATTATTGACAAGACAATAATTAATGTTGCATTGAAACTTGAAATGGACAAGTATTGTGAAACAAAATTAATCTCTAAAATGGCCATCTATTTTGAAACGGAAAGAGTAATAAATAAATGATGTTGTGTGATAGAGAATCATGATTGAAAAACCAACACCGTTATATGGTACGGATATTGCCATGTGAAATTTCACGGAAGCGTGTAATATCTAATTATCCACGGGTTTGTTCCTATCTTTTTTTATAAAAAAAAAAGAGACAAAACAAAATCTTTTATTTTTCCAGTTTTTGTCATCTCATCTAATAAAATTACACAACTCATAATCGTTCTCTCATTTCCTTTTCTTTTGGCACTCATCACCATCCACCATATTCCGACCGTTCGTGTTCTCTTTTTTCCACGGTAAGTCATCTTATTCAACAATTTTACATGTTCGTTCTTAAAATTGGAAAATCCCCTTCTTCATTGACACACACATCTTCTCCTTCTTCCCGTTCTTTCCATGTTCTCTGATGGCTCTTACCACCCAAAATTGGAAAATCCTTTTCTCCCTTTTTCTTCGTTCAATTTAGTGTTTGAATCATGTTTAGATGGATTAACTTATGGATATTTTTATAGTGATTTTTGTACTAAAAGTATTAGGTGTATCCCCGTGATGGATGTCGGTGTTCGACACACCACACCAACACATTTAATTACATTAAATTATGTCATTTTATTTATTATATTATTATCGGTGTCGACGTGTTTATGTCGATGTTCGTATAAGTGCTTGTTAAGATAATTGGACTGACAAATGTCAACGATATTTATATCAGTACCTAACAATGAAATTTTTGTTCTTTGAATTCTACTACCATTTCTTAAATTGATTTGCAGTGTTTTGTAAAAGGTGTTTGAATTAATCTCTTTTCACAAACTAGTGCCGGTAGTATAAAGGTATACCAACTGAATATGGTTTCTTTTGAGAAGTTTGCATCTAAAATTTAGCTGTGTATACCTTTAGTTGTAAACAACTAAATTTTACATGCAAACTACCATATTAAGTTGGTATACCTTTATACTATCGGCACTAGTTTGTGAAAACAGATTAATTCAAACAACACTCATTACAAAACATTGCAAAGCAATTCAAGGAATGATAGTAGCCACCAAAGAACGAAAATTTCATTGTTAGCTACCGATAAAAATATCCTTGACAGTTGTCAGTCCAATTATCTTAACAAGTAGGAAATACAAAACAAGCAATGATACAAACATCGACACAAACACGTCGAAAATGATAATAATATGATAAAATGACATAATTAAATGTGACGGTGTGGTGTGTCGAACACCAACATCCATCACGGAGTTACACCTAATACTTTTAGTACAAAACTCACTACATAAAAATATCCAGAAGCTAATCCATCTAAATAGGATTCAAACACTAAACTGAAAGAGGGAAAAGGGAGAAAGGGATTTTTCAATTTTGGGTGGTAAGAGCCACCAGAGAACATGGAAAGAAAGGGAAGAAGGAGAAGCACAAATTTGACAAATACCTTGTTATTGAAGTTCCACCTCCCATTCTTGGGATTTAAATACTCACCATTCCCAAACTTCAACTGTATAACTCAATATAGATAATTACATATCAGATGACATAAGTAGCAAGTATAGGAAATATTAGACTATCGTCTGTCAGAAAGTATAACATCAGCAAACTAAAGATCATGCACGACAATATATGTAAAACAAGAGAGCATGCATTTAGCTTGCAGATGGACAAGAAGCAACTACAAAGAAGCAATCCTAGCAGCACATTGATATTGAGTAAATTTCGAGTGAATCCTAATAGTTTAATGTTTTGTTGGACAACGTCATGTATTCGTTAGTCCGATATGGAAACGAAGAAGGGGATTTTCCAATTTTAAGAACGAACATGTAAATTGTTGAATAAGATGACTTACCGTGGAGAAAAGAGAACACACACATGTACGGAGGGCAAAATACGGTGGATGGTGATGAGTGCCAAGAGAGAAGGAGATGAGAGAATGGTTATGAGTTGTGTAATTTTATTAGAAGAGATAACCAAAATTTAAAATATAAAATATTTCATTTTGCCTCGTTTTTTTTTTTATTAAAGAAAAAGGTACGAACTAACACGTAGATAATTAGATATTACATGCTTTTGTGAGATTTCGCACGACAATATTTGTACCGTATAGCAGTGTTGTATTGATCATGGTTGGCTTATGGTACTGAAGGAATGCGTGCAAGCACTGTTGTCCCATGCTGCCAACTGGTTTTAATGAATCATAAAGAAAGGATATGCAAATGGAAGAGCTCCATATCAAACTAAAATGTTGTTATTGTGTGAAGGCTTGTAACCAATCTTGCAGACCCTCATGCCCTGACTGCAGAAAACCAGACAACAATTCAAACTTAAAACCTTGTAATAGTAATATCTTAATTTTGACTTTTGATGGTTAGATCGTTCAACTTGTGTCTCTACGATGATTGTGTTAATATTTCATATGCCGTTGTTCATAGTTCCTACAAAAAGAGACAAAGAGGTTGTATTCCCGCATAATAAAAAACCAACATATTGTATTTCCATACAATAAGAATACTTCAAACCAATACTTGTAACAAGTCAGAGCAAGCAACATTATGGTTTATGACATGAGAATAATAAGGAGCCTGCAAAGAATATATACTTAATTAGTTATGTTCGTGATATAAAAGTTCAAATAAAAATAAAACACGCTAAATTTTGTTACGATATTAATTCTAAATAAAAAATAAAACAACACTAAAATCTATATTTGCACCTTGTTTATTTGACCTAGATGTTCTTCATTTGGATTGAAGGGAGCTACAATATTCATACTATCATTTTCACTGCTCCAAACATAGTTATGCTCCTGCTAAAATATTTACATAAAAAACATGGATGCTTAGTATGCAATGTAATATTAGACACATTTTTAAATAAAAATATGAAATCATCAATAATATGAATTATCAAATAGAAATAGACAAAACAATGAATCTTATATTTGCACCTATTTTTTTTATTTACCAAACTAGTATATTCTTTGTTTACTTGAATGATTCCTTGTGTACCAATTTCATCTCCAAGTTGAGATCTATAAAACACTTCATGTTCAATTTTTTGACCCCTAGATGTGCATGGACCCTGCCATAAAAAATCCTCAATTATTATATCTTTTTTTTTTTTGAAATAGCTATTATATCTATAATATCAATAATCAATAAATACTATAAATTTCATACTCACCTCTTCTTGACCTTGAATTTTGTTTACTATTTTGATTGATTTTTTTAGTTTTCTTTTGTGCAAGCTTTTTCACATGTACCCTTTTTCATGTATCTATTATATCTATAAAATACATGAAATTTGTGTAAACTATCATGTATTTTGAATTTATGACATCAAAAAGTAAAAAGGAGCGGAATTTACATATGTACCCTTTTTTAGCATATGGCACACTACTATGGCCATAGCTCACCTACTGAAACTACAGAACACTCACACACATCGTTTGTACCGTCCACTCAATAACAACATTCTCACACTCCGGAGCTTCCAAAGTACTAACAAACACAACGCATTTTAAAAACTCAAAACCATTCTCTCTTCTCTTCATTTCATTTCATTTCCTCTGGCTTCTTCCATTTTCTCTTTCAAAACAGCAATGGCTTCTCTTACCGGATCCAATTGCGTCGCTCTCCGTTCCGCCACTTTCGCCGCCACCGGTAACCGTAAAATCACTCAGATCCGTCATTATTCTCCGCTTCTCAATCATCTCCGTCCTGTTTCTGGTCTTCAAACTAGATCCAATATTTCGTTTAACTCCACCGGTACTCTTACTCAATTTTTCTCATTTTTTTTTCTTCATGAAATTCTTTTCAGTTTCGCTAATTTGAGAACGCGCGTTTTTAGGTGTGAGAGCACAGGTTGCTACACTGGCGGACGCGGCGACCGAAGCAGTTCAGAAAGTCGAAGCGCCGGTTGTGATTGTTACCGGAGCTTCCAGAGGTATTGGAAAAGCAATCGCGCTAGCGTTGGGTAAAGCAGGTTGCAAGGTTAGTCGTTGAAAACCGTTAGACATAAACTGATAATGAAATTATTCAGTATTCAATTTCATGTTTATTATGAATTTCAAATTGTATGAATCGATCCTAGTAATTACAATAATGAACTCGCAATTTTCAAAACAATTTTATCGCACTTTCTGTAACTTGTTCACGAATCACTAGCTTCTGCATTGCCAATTAAAAAATGTGTGTTAGAGAGTAACAATGCAATTCCTGATAATCTTGTTAGAAATCTAGTTCTGTTGTTAGTTTTCCCACCAAATTTATGTCATAAATTGGCAATACTTAAATTTCCCTGTAGGTATGTAGCTCTCCTTAGGCTCAGTTTGGTTGCCATTTAAAATAAGATAATCAATTTATAATCCTTCATTTCCAAAAAAGTTCTGGCTGATTTATAAATGTTTATAGAGAAGTTTTTTTTTTTTTGGCAAATTATAATAGAGAAGATAAACTAGAGTTTCTGAAAAATTGAGAAGTAGAAGCTAATTTCAGCTTAAATTAGAAGTTAATAAAACTCAGTTATTACAAAAAAAATCAATATTATTTTTACAAGTGGTTTTGGAGAAATTTATCAAATCCGTCTTTTAGTCCTTGCAATGAAATCAGAGTTGTGTACATTGCTGTAAATGTAATGCTTTTGGATCCTGATGTTCGGTTACATGGACTTAATATTTTCAGGTTTTGGTCAACTATGCAAGATCATCCAAGGAAGCTGAAGAGGTTTCCAAGGAGGTAGAAAACTGCCTTCTGAAATATGTGTGATTATTTGTTTGTGCGTTGTTGCCATTAATGTTTCTGTTTTTATGCCAATCTAATATTAGGACCATGGTTGAAGTTTCTACTAATATACTGAAATTTCAAATACTAGATTGAAATTTCAAACATAAAATACGACTGAAATTTCATACCGTTACTTTTAATCTGTAATGTTTTTATTTGTACGCAATATACTGTAGAAACTTTCTTTTATGCAGTGTTATTAGTATATTCATTGTGCGCCAAATATTTGGTAGACTTATAAAGTTGGTGGAGCAGTGCTAGATTATCACCTCAACAATATTATAGTTTTTGTAAATTTTAAACTTTGATAAGTTTTCTCCTAGGAACAAGAAGTTTATCAGTGCAATGTATCTATAATTCTATATGATAATTCATGTTATTTCCCAAAGTTGTTGATCATTCTATGATTTTTTTAGCCAGGGTTTCATGGTCTTCTATTTTCATGCTCTAAGTTTTGTTCTTTACAAAGTTGAGGTGAAATTGATAAAAAAAGACAATTAATGTTAATGACTCGGTTTCTAAATAAAATTACTACTCCCTCCGTCTGAAAATAATTGTCACCTTAGAATACCAATGCAATATTTGTTATTTTTTTCCTTCATTATGCCCTTATTTATTAAATTTCATCCAATTTAACTACTCTACTAACTACAATTAATAAGGGCATTTTAGTAAATGATACTAATTTTACCATTGAAATCAACACAATTAATCATTTCCTTAAATATCGCGCACAAACCTTAAACGACTATTATTTTGAGATGGAGGGAGGGCATTTTTTCATTATATAAATTTGTTCATTACCATAATTTTTAATATTGTGCTTTACAGCAGTAGTTCTGTGTGGATGTAGTTGTATGTTATATTGATGCATGCTTGATGGTATTTGTAATTTATTATTCTAATGATGTCAGCTATTGTCATCTGTATAATTTGAGTATTAGTGTTCATGTTATTTTACTGTTATTGACTGAACTGCATCAATTTGTTTGATTATTATTTGTAGATTGAGGCACTCGGTGGGCAAGCTCTAACATATGGTGGAGATGTTTCTAATGAAGCTGATGTGAACTCTATGATTAAAACTGTGAGTAGCTACTCTTGAGTTATTAGATTGATCTTGTTCTACCTTTGCTGCTTTATGACTTTCACATTTGTAGGCAGTAGATGCTTGGGGAACCGTTGATGTATTGATAAACAATGCTGGTAAGTTGAAAAGATCTTGTGATTGTGCTACCCTTTCTATCCTCCCTCATACTCAAACAAAGATTGTATGGTTATAGGAATAACCAGAGATGGTTTATTGATGAGAATGAAGAAGTCTCAGTGGCAGGAGGTTATTGATCTAAATCTCACTGGTGTTTTTCTTTCCACACAGGTGAATATTTTGAAGAATGAGTCTTGTGTTAAATTTATGTCTTCCCTTTTCTTTTTAATTTGATACAAGACTGTTAATTATTTTTTGCAGGCTGCTGCTAAGATTATGATGAAGAATAAGAAGGTGACAACAATTTATCCTTTTATCCTTCCCATTTTATGATTTCTTGTAGGAATCCTATTTAGGAACAATAGACCATTCAAGTCATTAAAGTGGAATTTTTTCTCAACAATTCCTCTTATTTCTCAACAAATCCTATCTAGGAATAATAAGTTTTTTTGCCAAAGTTTAATTCTAATTTTTTGTAGTAGTATTCATCTTATTGCTACCTTTATTCCTAAAGTAGAGTATTCATCTTATTGCTACTTTTAAATGTGGATGCTTGTATTTTTTCAGGGAAGAATAATCAATATTTCATCAGTTGTTGGTTTGATTGGCAATGCTGGACAAGCCAATTATGCTGCTGCAAAAGCAGGAGTAATTGGCCTGACAAAATCTGTTGCAAAGGAATATTCTAGCAGAGGCATCACTGTAATTTTCTAAATTATATGCATTTCTTCCTGATATTGTCAATTGTTAAATTTAGCTAAAAACCCTGTTTTTCTTGCCAGGTTAATGCTGTTGCTCCAGGATTCATTGCATCTGACATGACTGCCAAGTTAGGAAATGACCTTGAGAAAAAGATTTTGGAGGCAATTCCATTAGGTGAATGCAAGAAATAATTTATTGAAGCCGTAATTTATTGAAGATGTTGTTAACCGCTTAACTTATTATTTGTACGTTGAATTTAGGACGATATGGCCAACCAGAAGAAGTTGCTGGACTAGTGGAATTCTTGGCGCTTAGTCAAGCTGCCAGCTACATCACTGGGCAGGTCATTTACTTAATTGATTTTGCACATGAGTTCCGTTTTATAAGTACATTATACAATACAATACATTTATAACTTACAAACGGCCTTTGGATATCATAACCACATAAGTAGCTGATATCAAGCTCAGCCGCCAACTTATCGAAACTCTGAAATTTAAGACATGCTCAATTTATGGTTGGAATTGATCATCTGTCCTATCATGTTAGGGTTCTTTATGTTGTTTTCCAGTGTTTCTTTTTCTGCTTATCACTAAAGTGCTTTTTATACTATCATTACCGTGTTGCAGGTTTTCACCATTGATGGAGGTATGGTGATGTAAATCAGCGATCTGTTTCCCTAGCAATTTGAGCTCCTACACCTAAATCACAGTTCATCCAAATGGTTTTCAACTATTTCTATATGATGATAGTTTGTTCTTTGTTGAGTTTTGCTTGAGCTCTACCTTGTGATTTATTGTAGAATCCTAGTTGAGCTTATTCATGAAATCAAAGGTGTTTTAACAAGGTCATGTTAGCCAAATAGGAAATTATTATTATTATATTTTCTGGCCTCTTTGAGGATTAGTTTTCCCTTCCTAGATGTTCTTTGCAAGTAGGAACTGGATTTTATGCACTGTTCTTTATTCTGATTATACACAAAAATATATCTGTCAAAGCTAAGTTTTTGCGGCAATTGCTTTGATTATATAAATTGAGATAATAATTTAATATTCATCAATAATTACAAAAATGTTTTATGAGTTTTTAATTTTACTTATTTTTGGAAGAAAAGAAATATTCAAGGATTATCTTGCTGTTTTTTTAAACGAAGTCAATAGATGGATACAATTGCACGCAATAAAAACATAATGAAAACGGTAAACTAGTCAGACTCTTGAGTATTACATTTGCGAATCTGAACAAGATGTAAAGGGTTAATAAAATTGACAGAACAAGATTCTATACAACACCATATGAAAGGAAACAATTTTATAAGGTTTTCGTTGTTCTTATCAGGTAAAAATCTGCAATATTACACGTTTTCTTTTCTTTTTAAACATTAATTTAAGGAAATTAAGACATTGATATTACAAAGGTGCCCGAGTCTCAAAAGCAACTAGCTAAAGAAAACATTCAAATGGCCAAAATTGAAGCGTTAATTTTATCAGGACCCCCACTATAATCAAGCTCTACAAAAGTGCCTCCTCCTTCCCCTTTGGCTAATCTTCCCGGATTCACGGCAATGCATTTCATGTGGTTGGTCTCTTCGCCTTCGTTGTTAAGAACCTGACCAGTGAATCATTTATAAATGTTCAATCATGAAATAAAAACAGTTCATTTTACTTGTCCAGCGACCCTGCTCACAGGCATATTACATGTTCAGAAGCGCATGCATCTACGTGATGAACACGTTACTACTTCAGTTTCAAGACACATTTCATATTTTCACTTTTAATTATATAAAACAATCATGCTGTTTAGAAGATTGTTGCATAAAATGGTGTTATTTATCTAATTAAAGGGTGAAAAATAGATGATATAAACGTAAGATAACATTTTCCAGTATTTTTTTTAAAAAAAAAATCAAGTTTAAACCAAAAATAATTTACCTTGACAAAGTACTTGAGGTCCGAAGGTAAGATAAGAACATCTGGAACCAGTGATAGTTGAAGGGATTCTGGCGCCAGAGAAAAGTCCAAGGGAACACTTTCCGCCGGTGGGTAAAGTGGATAGAAACTGACATAGAATTGAAAGGCATCAATTGTTTGATTTGTTTCTGATGATTGCTGAACTTTGCATCAAGCACAGAAACAAGTTAACAATATTACCTTTGTTGGTTAAGAATATGGTTTGCAAGTCTACTCAAGCGATCAATAGGCTTTCTATCTGCTGAAATTCGTGATATCTCCTCCCCACTGATCTGCTTGAGAACATCCAAAGTGCAGCAACCAACTTTGACCTGAAACCCAATCCTTGATCAAAAAAACTTCTCTACAGATTCAGCAATTAACAAAATCCTGTAATTATCATTTGTTTATTCTTTTGTTTGAAAAGAAAACCAGTAAGTGGAAGGGAAAAAAACCTACAAAAATATCCTTCAACATACTGTGTAATAGAATGGTAGATGTACAGTGATATTGACAAATAAGAACTACAGGTTTCTCAATCTATAGCTAGATTTCATAACCAGTATGCTTATGGAGTGTCAGCCAGGTTTTTCGTCTAGATAAGTCCAGATATTACAAAATGGAACTCATCAAACAAGCCATAAGAGTCGGTTATCCAAAATGCAATACCTCATTTGCCTCGAAGATTCCAGGATTAGTGAGACTGGCTATCTGATAATAAAAGAAAATAATCATGTGAGTAACAATGCCCATAGTGAAAGATATTCTGCTAGCATACATTTCCGAAGATTAATTCCTAAATGCTTTAAAATCATTATACCTGAACCTGAGGTTGACTGATATCAAATGCAGGCTGCAAAAACAAATTCAAATCAGTTTTTGTAACTTTGATTTGATTAAACAAAAATAATGGCTAATGAATCTGAGATTTATCATTACCTGAGGAAAAACAAAATCATGGTTTGCATCCCGTATAGATGGTACAAGGAGAACACGTACTGCTAAACCCATACTTTCTACATAATCTTCCAACTGGAAACAGCAAGTGCATCAGGGTGGAGGTTAGGACTTGGGGCATAACAGAAGAAAATTTCAAAAACAAATCTTATTAAAGTTATTACCTTCCTCAAGACTTCCAAATGAAATATTTCATCAAAATCCCTGTCCACAGTTCCTTTCTTGATGTCTGGGTGTTCAGAATCAATAAATGGTCCAAGCTGAGATAAAATGCAATTGTTAACATAACATCAAGTTTGCAATCTCATGATCTAGCTAATACCCTAAGCCACTAATTGTGATTAAAAAGAAAGATGTAGACTAGTATAGGTGGTATAATTACCAATACAAGCAACTGTGGTGGTCTTCGCTTTGCATATGCCAGCAGTTCTACAAGAGGCTCAAAAAATAAATTGTCGGTTGTAGTAAAAGGTCCGGCCGCAATAATCTGTTAAGCCCAAGAGCATGTGTAAATTATAAATTACTAACAGAAATACAGTATGTATAGGGTTACACTGATAATATTTGAAGAACTTGCAATGTGGAAATATATAATATTTCAACTGTAGCCTAAGTCGAAGATTGGTTGTGTTGCATTAGTGCCTTATAATTATTCCTAGGCTAGCTAGATTAGCTAGATAGGATGCTACTATGTTAGGCATTTTGCTATTATGAAAATGACACTTCAGTAAAACTGTAAAAGAAAAGTTTCTAAAATCGATCCGAAATAATTCATTATTAAAAATAAAATGTAGTGCAGAATTTAGCTTCCAGGATAACTCATTAGCAAACAAAAAATGGGATGCATACCATTGATAACTCTCTCTGATTACAAAGCAGTTCAGTTTGATGATTCTCCTTATCAATAGCTTGCTTCTTTGAAGGATTCAGATCCTCCTTAGCAACAGAGGTAGGTATATAATCCACCAATTTAGATGCAACTAGGCAATGCCCACTGGGATTATGCCCTCCAATCCCAACTACCTATCAATATGAATCCTTCCCATTATAACTTTTAATTATGATAACACAATTGCACATTTTAAACCTACAATTTAACTCATTGTTTCTTACTCACCTGACCAGGGAAAACTGAATAATGGCTTAAACGTTGCAAGTCCAGGCGGACACATTCCCCTCCAGAATGCTCAATACTATTGAGGTATTACCATATTAGAAAACAGATTCATGTACGATATATAAACTTGAAGAGATAAATGTAGGAAATATATGATAACTAGTAGTGTTGCGTGATTCTTCGGTGTTAAAAATTGATTTTCAATGAATTTATTTCAAAATTTTATTTTGGTTAAAAGTGAACGTACTAAAATAATTTATGCTTAGATATATTAACATGAAAATAAGTTCTACAATCAATTTCATGCTCAAAATCTATTTTTTTCAAACATAAGGAGGTATGACATGAACTAGTTAAAAAACATTTTTTTGGATAGTAAACAAACACAAATAGCTTCAGATTTTTTTCAAAATCTCTAAAAATAGATCTCTAGATTTTTCTAAAACAAAATCTATTTCTTTTAAAGCTAAAACAAACACACCCTAATTCTACTATAGAACATCAAACATATCAAAATCAAATTTATACTTCTACAATCAATTTTGCCTCTCAAAAGTAAAACCAAACGTGCACTGAAGATAGTAGAGCCTAAATAAGTAAACATGCCAAAGTAAAACAATGGATCACGGAATATAAAAAACCCCATCATGGCATCCCTTGCATTGACATAAGACCTAATCAAATTAAATAGACTGACTTATTTCCCCTGAGAGTATTTGTTCTTAGTTGTTCATAAACACGTCCCGAAGAGTATCTGTGTCATAGGAGTGTCGGACACTGACGCATTCAAGAGGTGTCCGTGTTTCATATAGGTCTAAACAATTCTTATCAAATCCAACATACTAGCAATGGATGGATCAAACTGAGAAGAGAAAACGGATATGTATGTATGAAAATATATGGAGATTTAATAGTTATTCACCTGCTCTGCAACATGACAGACTTCTCGTTAAGACGGCCTTCTCCGTCACAACAAATCATGCCAACGGAAAAAAAGCTTCTCTGTTAAAGCATAGTACTTCAAGTTATTAGACAAATTTCCCCTTAGGCAAAGATCATTCAATGTAAATTTAGACCAGAATTAATGCACATGTTAAAATCAAAATAGCATGAAAATATCATTGGCCAAGAGCCAATAAGTAAAATTTGGTGCTTATGAATTTGCCTTCAAAATTATGAGTATACATGAGAGAAATGGATGCATTAAACTCACCGGTGAGGCAATTGTAGGGTCTGTTGGTTCTTCATAGAGCCCAGAAGCTACAAGTGCTCTTGCATGTTTTTTAATCCGGTTTTCTATTGCATTAATCTACATATCAATAATCAGGTATCAAAAAACAAAAGTAAAGGGGTAAATATCTAAGTGCAACACTAGAAATCACATACCTTATCCTCAGTCCTATCATACATGAATCTGCAACCTGGTTTCGGCCCTGATCCATGAATCACCAATGAACATCTTTTTCGGCTTACAATTTTCGAAACAATATTGTACTCGTCGTTCTCTTCATTCTCATGATTAAGTTCTTGTTTTCCATTTTCTACATCAGGTATGGTGTTGATGCTGAACTTCACCGCAAACCTATCCGTCCGTTTTGAAAAAGGTGTAACCAGATCAGCCGGCTTTCCAGATGCTAAAACATTTCCATACAAAGATGGTGTATCATGTATAGGCGAATAAACATCTTGACGATTATTCGTCGGTGTGCTGGGAGCATCGTCCTTTGTATCATCATCATTTAAGATCCTGCATACAACGGTTCTCATCAGAAAAATCTGTCCTTTAACTCAACAACTTCATCTGCTTTATTAACTACTTCATGACCATTAACAGATACAGCAATAAACAAAAACCTTTATACCTAGTAGTCTATCCTAATATGCATCAATAACCTATGTTTCATACCAAAGGGATAGATACTCTGTAAAGGTTCGGTGCCAAATTCTGTGTGGTTGTTTTTATCCCAATGTGATGATCCCCCGGACTTCCCTTGCGACCCAACAGATAAACTTCAAAAACAATGTAATGAATAAATAAAAGGCAGCTGACAAAAAGCGGAATTTTTCTTCCAAGTTTAAACAGTGAATGTATATACAAACACCATTTAATGAATTTACATGAAAAATAATTCTTGTTTCTATGAAATTTATTCTCTATCAGCAAAAATAATTACGCCTAAAAAGCTGCAAATTTTCTGTTTCACATAAAAAAACAACCCTTAAATGTAAATGCATGTCCAAAGTTGAGATTAAAGCACCGGAGCAGAACATGCTTACATTTCTACATCTCCGATAGAATAAAGATGCAAACCAGTTTCCTCCTTAATAATATCTTCTTTCACATTATTTTGCAGATGCAACAGAAACCCTTCCATTTCAGCATTTTGAACAATTGGTTCATCCAGGTGTCTGTCAAATATCAGCATCCAAATTCAAATCGTAAATTTTCCAACAAAAACAAAATTCGTTAGATCAATAAATAAATTTGTAACATAAAAAGACTCTAATATCTTTACATTTCACAGATCACAAAGTATAAAACCAGTATTTATTCACTAAAAATTCACAAAATAGTAATTAGCGTGAAAATAACAAAATAAGAACCTGTTAAGATGATAAGCTTCCCAGTTTAAGACGAGATCGGAAGGGGTGAGACTGTAGTTGATGCAAAAAGTGAGACCTAAATTTTTTGCAACAATTAGTTAAGTAGATAATCAACAAATTATTAACACTAATTGATTAATTAAGCAGAAGGAAGAAGTAGTTACATTTGCTGAGAACCTCTTCTTCTTCGTCGAAATCGAACTTAGCTTTCTTGAATTCTGATTTGATTTCTTCTTTCATTTTTGCGCTTTCTCTTCTCTTTTCTTCGTCTAGGGTTTCTGAGTTGAGGTGCCGAATGAAAATGGCGGGAATTTTTCCCGGATTGGGTTTATTTATTATTATAGAAAAAAACCGGGTTTCTTTGTTCCTATTATACCCTTAATTTATAAATTATCGGGAGTTTTTTTCAGAGGTATTTGTTGACTTTTGCACCTGTAAGAAAGATCTTTGTTTTTTCTTTTGCACCTCTAAAAGAACTATCGAAACTTAAATCCAAAACTTATTTAAGACATGTTTTCTTACCATTATATGAAGCATCTAGAGTTAAATATTACTCTAAGTTTTTACATTTTATTGTAAGAAAAATTAATATTCATTAGTAGAAAATAAAAACACTATAATAAAATTCGTCTCTTAACTTAATTTTAGGTAACACTTTTGTCTTTTATATTTTTTTT
The DNA here is from genome assembly GCA_958299785.1 of Medicago lupulina. Taxonomy (NCBI): domain Eukaryota; kingdom Viridiplantae; phylum Streptophyta; class Magnoliopsida; order Fabales; family Fabaceae; genus Medicago; species Medicago lupulina. The sequence goes on along the minus strand of OY283144.1, from coordinate 14,657,520 downwards.
ATACCAATTTAATCGTTTATGTTATTAAATGTCAACATAGTTATCATTTTTTATCAAAAAAAAAAAATCAAAAATCTTAAAAAATTCATCAAACTCATAATAAACAAATACAAATCTTCATCACACAAACTTAACTCATATAAAATTATAAGATATTTTCATTTTATAACATACTCCCTCCGTTTCATTTGATAAGATATTATCGTTTTATCTCATATAAAACTCATAATAAATAAATCTCATAAAATGATAAGATATAAATCACCTTCAAACATTAAAGTCCTAAATTCTAAGATTTGGTTGCTAACAAATTAAATTATGGAGATAACTTCTTCAACTAAAAAGATAAATTGACTCTTATTTATTCTCCAATTAAACAATAGCTGGATTTGGATAGTCAATTTCTTAATCTATCTACATACTAATACTTCTACTCTACCCGTGTGATGGACGGGACAAATTATGAATATGTTTTTTCTCAATAAAAAAGTGTACATTTAATCCCTGTAAAATTATTCCACTAACACTTATAGAATATGAACACTAATAAACAAAAAAAATAAAAAAGAAGCCTCAGTATTTTATACTGACCGGAGAAAAAATTAAAAATCATTTTAAAATATATTCGATACAAATCTTTTTTCCAAAGGTTAAAGGGCACACGAATAAAAAACTAACTAACTGTCATCACGGACCTCACACCCTCTTTTATAGCTCCTGAAAGTAAATTCCTTATAGAGTAAATTCATCCCCTACGTAAAAACAAAAAATGTTATAGCTGAATATCCAATTGTTTGTCACATGAATGCATATATGTCAACAACAGGTAGATTTTTATACCAAGCACCAACAAAAGATGTGCAAAAAGAATTTGTGCAAGGAACCATGAATAAGAATAAAATATCTTGCAATCCATCCTTCCGTTTTTCGAATTTTTTGTATGATCTATCATCTATGGTTAACTTAATTTATTTTTTTTGTTACAAAAGAGGGATGGTTAACTTAATTTAATCGTAAATCAAACCAATGAATGAGAAGAATAGTGTACATAATATAATGCAAAATAAATATGAATGAAACAAAGTATTTAAATTTAGCATATATAAGAAAAAGAGGTGATCACATTAGAGGAAGAATAAACCCGACAAAAATAAAAAAGGCGATAACCGGACAATGGGAAGAATGAGGAACATGAACACTTGTGGCTGTGGGAAATAAAATGACATGTTGGTCTTCATATCAAATGGCGAACAAAAATGAAGAAGCTTTTAAAGTGAGGGATTTATAATGAGAAACTGCGAAGATATAGAGAAAAGGTAAAATTGAAAATTTTAGTGAAAACTTGTCTCAGCTGAGACGATGACGGCGCATGCACTGACTTGCATGCTTGGAGTTGCGTCAATAGATACGAAGACGAGAATTTTCAATAATTGCGAGGGAAGTAGTCAATTGAGATTAAGCGGTGCCTCTAGTCATGTCGTAGTGAAAGTGGTAACGTAGGAAGAATTAATCGACACAATGTGTGAAGAAGAATGAGGGTGGAGTTTTGGGAAAAGTAACGTTTTTTTCTTTAATGAATTGTAATATACGTTGAATTAGTAAGATTAATTGAAACAAGTTCTTTGCATGTGAATAGTACGTAGAATTAGTTGAATTGGTAGGATTAATTGAAACAAGTTTTTCACATAAGTTGGAATTTGAGAAAGGAATGTGAAGGGCGTGTACACTTTTTTTTCGTTGGCACATTGAAAATTGAGTTATGCAATTGACCATTATACCCTTAATTAGTGGGATTAAGAAGATGAACTAATGGACAACATGTTTTGGCAGGATTAAAAGGCAATTAGACATGAAATCTTGGTTAGCATGTTATTCTTCTTTGATAAATAAAGGATGTGTGTGCAAAATATATAAAACATGTTCCATATTGAATTAATATTGTATAGTAGAAGGGAAATGGCAGAAAATGTACGACAATATTTTAGTTATCCAACAACATTGACCACCAAACAATATACACGACATAAAGTTGTGTTACAATTCAAGTGTCTGCTCAAGCAAATATATCACACCCAAAATAAAACTCGTGGAGAGTATGATAATTTTTTGCAACCGTGTAAATTGAAATCACGTCACTATAATAAGCACATTATTAGATAACTTAAGGCTAGCTAGGTTGCGCATGCATTACCATTGGAGATTTCCTAAGAATGTCATCTAGTTTGTGCATGTAGTTTGCTCTCATAGTACTCAGTTTATGAGAAGAACTTGTAGCTCTTGGCTTGAAGGATGATATTCCTCATAGCACCAATTGGGGATAGTGTCATTATCATGACCCCAATAACAATGCATATCTGAAATAGAAAAGGATAAAATAACAAAATCAATTAGTCTCATTAATGTGCTAATTGAGTTTGGTAAATGCTTGTAATTAACATACCCAATTAATTGTCCAAGACAAGCCATATTTGTCAGGTTTCTTGAGTCTAAGCCAGATGATACAGGGAAGCTGCAAGAATAATACATATATAAAATAAGATAATTTAGGCTTGTATACTTAGGTCGTGTAATGTATTTTATCATTAATATTTGATTTAAAACGTTATATGAAAATTCAATAAGCTGGTATGAAAAAAATATTTTGCTTACGAAATAAGTTGTTGGGGCTAAGGCAAATCCTCCAAGGAATCCAAGAAGAGAACCAAAGAATGGGATGGATATGGCAATGAACATGGTCAATGCTACAAAATAAGATCAAAAAGTTAACAAAAAACTAACGGATGAAGCTTGCATTGATCTAGTGCAACAAGTAGACATACCGACATATAGTGTGCGAACTGATAATCGGAGTGCAAAAGTAGGTGCAAATTCCATATGCTTAACCAAGAGGGTTTCAATCATGTCAAACACTGGCATTGCAAATATCTGTTGCTTACGAAAAAAAATGTTAATTATAGTATAAAACATAGACCAATGACCATATATATTGGGTAAATTCAAAATAGACTTAATTCAGTTTCAGTCTCTTATTTCACTGTCTCACGAAATCGGTATCTCATTTTCTAATCAAATTTTTTGATCAAGTGATAATGTGACAAGTTTATTTACGCGGTATAGAACTTACCACTGGACTAGATTTCATGCCACATCAACAAAAAATTGGTCGCATCATGAGAGTCCAAAAAGCTATAATATGCGGACCAATTTTGTGAGCGAATAAAAATAGAGTACCAAAACTACGATAATCATTAAAAATAACATAGCAACCACTAAATTATTTCACATTAACTTGCCTGGTATCCTCCAATGACATGGACAACAACAAACAAGTTAGCAGCGGCAATGAGCCATGTAGGATGCTCTAGTGTGATGAGGATGTTATCATCAACAGAGTTTCCAAACATATAATATCCAATAAAGGCAACAGGGAAGTAGCAAAATGCAACTCCTATGTATGCAAAAATAACTCCTTTCCACATGGGTTTCTTAGAAGGATTCTCTGGGGTTGATGGCATAGTTGCTTGGATTTCAAGAACCACGTTGTGTCCTGCATATGCAAATGCTACATCTCCCAATGCAGACAGGAAATTGAATACAGCATCAGCTGTGCTATGTGCTTTGGTTCCATAGTCCACATTTGGGGCAACCCCTTTTTTAAGCGAAGCAGCCCATGCTATGGTTGAGTATCTGGTTAATTAATTCAAAACATTCGGCTTAGCTTCAAAACCACATTATTAAAATAAAACAGTAAACCACAACAACTGCACTCAAAGATGTATATATAGGGAGTTCGACGCGCACACACACGCATATATATAATTAAATTACTTACGTCAAAGACATAACAGCTGCACTCAAAGATACAACAGAAATGGAGTTCAAGCTGGGGCATTGAGCAAGAACAAAGTTGACAGAAGCGAAAATAATAATCCAATACGAGGTTTTGATCTCTTTGCAATCAGGACAAATAGTGTCATGGACTTTCTTTAATGATTTCCCCCCAGTGACCATGTACACGATACATGTGCCAACTTCAACAACAATTTGTTGGGGAACCACAATCCAGAGCCCCAGTTTCTCTCCAAAGGCTTCTTGACCCAACTCATGATACCTATCCAATCTCTTTCCGGGAACTATTTCGTGCATCTCAACCATTTGCCATAGAGTGTACAAGGTAATGACCCATGACATGATAAGAATTGTAACGCCAGGGCCCCTGTTATTTGACAGAAAATATATATAATAATGAATTGATAATCATATTCTCGATGTTGAAAAAATGATAATATAAACTACGAGCTATTTCTATGATGCTCAACACAAATGAATTGACCTACTGCAATATTATTACAAATCAGAAAATCAACCATTACTCACTGTAATAATATTTAGTTTGCTTAATAACAATAAAGATAAATGTGAAATATCGAGATGAAAATGATCACAAATTTATCTGAATAATTTGTGATTGGTTGATTAACACACTGCACAGGTTTTTTTCCGCCAAAACTGGAACTTAACTCCTTACCCCGATGACACCAACGTATCGATGTGTGAAATCATCCAGGTGAATTTACAATATAAAAATATAATGTCTCATCCATTTTTTTATTTATCATAGCATTGTTCTTGAGTCAGAAATTGAGTGGGAAAGCAAAAAACAAATTACAAAAAGAAGACCAATTATGCGAGCGAGTGAAAATAGAAGAACACCGTTTCAATTAACTCTACAATATAGAACTAGAATGTATTCATACCAGCCCATATGGGACATTGCATATGGAAGGCTGAGAACACCAGCTCCAACCATGGCTGTTAGATTGTGGAACGCTGAATACCACCATTTGGCATTTCTCGAAGCAGTCACAGGAAGCCAATCATCAATGGCCTTTTGCTTGGCATCAGCTTGACTTTTTTCTACATCATGGTGCTCAATTTCTTCACCTGCACCCATATCTCAATCCCTTCCCGATCAGCTTAAAACTATATATGGCAAGCAGCACATTCAATAGTTTTGGTTAAGGGGTAAGTGGAGTAAATGTGGTAGCATAAACAAACAGTAATGATCAGTTTTATCTTTTAAATAACATATTGAGAAGAGTTATAATTAGAAAAAAGCTATAGTTTTGTGTTGCTAGAGTGGTTCTAGCCACTAATTATTTTCTTGATGAATTGTCTCGGATTATCATCCAGGTGTGCTGCTTTTATGCATGGGTTACATGTCACTCTTAAGTTGTTTGATCAGAGGAAAAAGTAGTTTGAATTGAGACATTGTGAGGTGATTCTTGGACCATGGTATCCCTGATTCCTTGGAAGACTTTTGCAACAGAGTCAAAAAGTTAACGAATTACCAAGAAAGTTACATTCTAAATTTGGCTGAACGTACTTACTAAAAGAAGACATATTGGTGAAAAAATTTCAACTGTTCTCTCTCATCCCCATATATTAAACAAGAACAAAAGGAGACTTATCTGTGGGAAAGTTACAAAAATAGAAAGCATTGCAATTCTTGTTAATTTAATTTTACAAAAAAAATAAAAACTTTTTAAAATGATTTATGTGAGTCTAAGTGTGATTTAACTATTTGTTTTGTAACTCACAAACTTATATTTTAAAAAAATAACTTTGGTAAAAATAACTTGTATTAAACCGTCCAAAAGATTAAAATACAAGTTTTTGGTGTGTGTACTATAACTTTTTTGCTAAGAATTACAACATATATTGCTTGTTTTACAACTATCAATATATGTCTCTGCAGCATACATATATTGCATAAGAAACATTTGCAAAATTGTCATTACAATAATATATTATTATCATTTTCTTACCGAGCCAATGACATAACCAAGTAATTTGGTTAAAGTGGTTAAACAACTAAAGAACTGAAACACTTATAACTCCCATTTGATTCACAGCTATTTGAATCTTCCATGTTCAGGCCTTGTGCTCCAAAAGAAAGATACCGACTCATCAGTGTTTTCTTATCGAAAGAACCATGTTTGTAGTTCAATTGAAGGGTGCCATCATCTTTTATCGATTGATCGGAGCAAGAGGGTCCCATTATATCAAGACTCTTTTGTTTGTGGACCGAAGAAAGAGAAACCACGGATAATTCTTGAAAAAGATTAGGAGTTGAATGAGTAGGAAGAGTAACATGTGGATTTAGTTGAATTACTCCTTGCATGAGGCCTGCAGTAAAATTCATTTTGGTGGATGGACTTGGAATAGAATTCCTTATAGATTGTGCTCTAATGGAACATGGTTGTGAGTATCTTTGCCTTAAAGGGATTGGAAACTCTTCCATGTTTTTACTTGAACTGAAATGATCAAGTGAATCATCATCTTCCATTTCTGAGAAAGTTGTTTTTGTGTCTTTTCTTCTAGGCCACCTTAGAAGAAACTTTAAGCGCCTTGCAGCATAATTGACAGAGTTCGAATTGTTATATGGGGAATTTGCAGCATCAGAATTGTTTAGTTCACTTGAACATGAATATGATTCGGGACTTGTTTGATCATAATCAGCATTAGATGCATTCTCAATTCCAGTGTACAGGAATATCTCTGCATCTGGTATTCCAAATGAAGTCCCAGGACTACCTCCATTTACATTTATTTGGATCTTCTGCAACGGCTGCACAGTGCAGCTTGATTCAAAATTGTACGAACTAAGCTTACAATTTATCCCTCCCTCAGAAATCAACCGATTGATTAAAATATCGGAAGATGCTGATTGTGATCTTTGTTTCAAAAGATCCAAAGCGGTCATCCCATCAGAATCACTAATGTTCAAATCAATTGATGGCACAGACATCAATAACTCCACCACCTCACATTGGATGTTCTCAATCACGGATACATGAAGAGCGGTTCTTCCATCGTTGTTCTTAACATTGATGATGTCTTGCGTCTTCACAATCTTTTCGCTCACCAACTGCTTCATGAGTTCGGTATGCTTGTCTAGTCTACAGAAACCAGGACTTTTGAAACCAGCCACTGCTAAATGAAGAAAAGTATCTCCATGATGGTTGGTTAACAATGCTGCTGAGGGAGATGCATTTATCAGAATCTCTACCACAGGTAAGTAACCCTTGTAACAAGCTACATGTAATGCAGTGTTCCCTTGAGCATCTGTTAAGTTGATAATATCAAATGATTCAAGTAGCTTTCTCACCACCTGCGTCATTACCATCATATATGTCAAAATAAAGTACGGTGAAAATGTAGGATGCATATATCCAAATTTAAACATGTTTAACTTCTAAAGGATTAAAAATATCATCATTAATCTTGATTAATTGGATTCTTTGTATTGCTATGTAAGCAAGCATTAGCCTAAAAAAGGCAATATGCTGGACAAATTGACCAAAATATGGTTGGTATTCTTTGATAAATGTGATGAATACCTCATATTTCAGACTCATCTTGAATCTTGAAGGAACATGAGAAGCATCTAAAGTACTTGGAGAACTATCCCTAAAAATATAGCCATCAAGGGAGAAAAACCAAGTCGCTTAAATTAAGTACTCCACCAAACATTACATACTACTTGATATGTACAAATAATCCACTAAACATCTCATACTACTTCATGTAAGACTTAGACACTTCATAATACCCAAGTCCATATTGGAAACATGATTTACCGTTAAACCTTATATTGAGAATGCAAAGAATACTAGATATTGATAGTATTGATTTAAATTTGAGTCTGATATTCATTCATGATTTCAATAACCACAATTGCGACATCAAGGTTTTTATGCATCTACGACATCAATGCAACCAGAATCGACGGCATCACAACCTTTTATAAACCATGATTTAAAAACCTTGCTAATATTAAACAAACATGACTTATAATAAATTGTCTACAAGCAAATCAAAGTAAGCTGGAATAAATCATCGATTTAGCCAAAAAGTATCACGATCTCTCTAATTCAGTCCCGAAAGAGTTTAAATATAATAAGTCGTCCTTAAAGTATATAAAATTCTTCAATATAGTCCTACTATTAAGATATCAGGGGATAAAATTAACGGATTTTCATAAACTTTGACGACTAAGTAGACGGACTTCGTATAATTTCGGCTCTATTTATTATTTTCGTATATTTTAGGAACTAAATTGCATATATAACAATAATTTACGGACTAAACCGACGGTTTATTCAAATATACGGTCTCACCTCAACTTGTCCGGTACCGGCTGCCGTATGCAAAACAGTGCATCCATGAGAATCTCTATAAGCTAAAACATCAGAAACACTTCCAACAAACTCTTTGAGTATCTCCCAATTCCCACCTCTAGCAGCAGCATGAACACCTCTATTCACCATATCCTTCTCAAAAACCTCATCCAAAACCAATTCATCACTATTCTTCAACAATGCATAATCAAACAAAATCTTAAAAACCTCAGAACTTTTACTTCTGGCTGCAGCATACAAAATATCAGTAACACCATACTCACCTTCTCCAAAAACAAGAGAAGATTCTCTCCTCAACAATTCACAAACAAATTCCACGTCACCAGCTGAAGCAGCAGTGTAAAGAAGCCATCCACCATATCCAGCTTTAACCAGAGAGTTTTTTCTGTTCTGGTTTTTTCCAGTTTCGCATTCGAGCATGAGTTTTTTCGCGACGTGTGAGCGACATTTAGCGACGGTTTGGAACTGCGATTCTTCGTGGTTCCAGAGAGATTCGAGACGGCGAAGTCTTTGAAGGGAAGTGAGTTTGATGAGGAGGTTAGTGTCAAGATGAAGAAGTTCAATGACGAGATCGTAGTGACCATTTGCTGCTGCTAAATCGATTGGTGATGCGTACCACCATTGTTGTCCTGTGCTTTCCCAACGGAGAGGAAAATACGACGGAGGCATTGTTAGAGATGGTAATAATGTGATAATGTCAATGGTGATGAAGAAAAGTTGAAAAAGAAAGCATAGAAAGGTGAAGATTCTTTTGTCGGTGACTGATCATCAAAGTCCCAATGGATATTATTGAATTCTTTTTGTTTTTCTAACACTACACTAATGACTGATTTTGGAAATCATATAGTCAAAAGTTTGACTCATTCATTCATTCCACATATGTGTCGTTTAATCAAGACCGAACGATTTAATTTTATTGTACTTTTAAAAAAAAATCAAGATTGAAGTTTATAATATCTAATCTTAATTCAATTATCTTAGGTGTGTTGAATGCTAAATGCAGTAAAATTTTAAATGAGTTTTTTACTTCAACCACGGGAAAACGAGTTTTAAGTTAAATAAAGATAAGAAATGAAATGAAATGAGTTTATAGAAGCAAATTTCTCTCGTATTACATACATGTTTTGTGATGATTGATTTGACTCAGTATAAAACTTAATATTGAACAAAGAGTTATCTTTATTGTCTAGTATTTTTTAGTCTATTTGAAACTAACTTTTAAGTAGACAATGAAGTATTTATTTTAGACGTATTTTATTTGAACAATTATTTTTTTAAATAACTTATGAGACAACAAAATATATATAAAATGAAAATCAAATCAATTGAGAAAATAAGAATTTAAGTATGAGTGATAAAATAGAGCTAGTCTTGGTTGGGCACAACCACAAATCTTTTGTATTTAGGCACACACACAAAGTCAAGCAAAAATTAAAAGAGAATAAAATTACATAATATGATTTGATGTGACTAATTACTTTTTGTTTAATTTTGTTAATTTCATGTGAGTGTGCCTAAATAATATTTATTTGGGGTTGTGTTCATGAAAGACTTTCTCGATAAAATATTCCTAAAAGTGTTTTTTTTTTTTTTTACATTAAGTTGTCCTAAAAGTTAGGTCTCCCTAACACTACTATGATAAAGGGTATTGATTTTTAAGTAGTACTATTAATCATGTGACTTCAGTAGGTAGGTAGGTAGGTTGATTCGTTTATTCTAGGAAATTTGATTATAAGGACTGTGACACCGTGTCATTTAACCAGGAGGGGATACCGATAGTGGTGGGTGAATTATTTAATATTTTTGTTTCTAATTTTAGACTGTTGAGGTAAAATCGTTTTCCTACGTGATCTAGACTTGCAGCATTATTCGCGCTGCAAAAATTATTGCAATGCTGAAAGTAGAGAGCAACCAACTTCTTCTTTGTAGCCTTCTTTTATTTATGGTTGATGATAACTTCTGTGAACATACCCACCTTCTTAGTATTTTTTTAATAGCAAAATGAAATTCAATAAATAACTACTTCGAGTGTTACTCCAACTTTGAATAAATGAAAGAGTTACTCCAGCTCATATAGTACATAGTTAAAAGAACAAAAAGAACAAACCGAGAAAACCCCCCGTAATAGTAAAATTATTATTACTCCCTGTCCGTAGATATACATTCTAATGTACCACTCATAGTACAACAAACACAAAAGGGCAAATAAAAATTAATCTCTTTCTTCGGAGCAAAGGAACCAAACAAAGTAAAAAAATTCCCAAGTAAAAGTACTTCAACCCCAACCACAAACCAAACCAAGTACCAAATGGTCTTAGAAAAGTTACATGTACCAGATAAAAACTAGGGTCTTTGTCAAAAAACACGGACAATGTAATGTGTAATGTGGCTAGAAGTTTATATAATCACCGTCTTGACAGAATCTTGAAACAAATTTCGTGACATCCAACATTATTCAAAGAAAAATCTCTTCTATTCTTTTTAGTATTTAAAAGAGGTAAATTTTACTGTACATTCAACATATTTGAGTGTACCAGTACACCAAACTTTTAAATTTAGAGTTAAATGAGTTGTTTTTTGAAGAAAAATATTATTTCTTATCATTTATTATTATAATGATTAAATCTTATTCACCAAAAATGCCAACGAGATCAAATTAAGTTTTTTTGAATTTTTATCGCTTATAATAGAGAACTTTGATTATTTTATACGATAATATGTAAAAAAATTACTATGATTCTTATAAACAATGAATGATGTGTTTTTCTTATGAAATGATATTTTCTAAAATATAAATGCCGACAAATAACTATTTATTTCATAAAATTGATTGTTAATTTATAGATTTAAGAAGCAAAAGTACCGATACACCTCATTAATGAGTGTATCCTAAAAATTCCCTTTAAAAAATATACAACGATATCTAATCGAAATTCACTATTTTGCCACATCATCCCACTATTACATAAATAGTAAGAGGTTAGCAACGTGACATGAAAATATTCTGATCTCTTCTTAGATTGACGGTGCAAAATAGTTAGAAATTGTAAAAATATTTTACATTAACGGTGCATGTCCATCAGACTCTTCTTTTTACCTGCATTAAGAAATCAAGGTTTTTCTATTTTTTATTTTATTTTATACAAATAACAAATCATAGTTTTTCTGTTAAATATAGACTTCAAAGTTGAGTTTTATTTTTATTTTATTTTTTGGTGAAAAGTTTAGTTTTATTTCCATGGTTAAGTTTATTAAAATGTATGGGAAAAAGAATCCCTTTTGGCAATTGTCACAACAACTTTTTAAAGGTTAAATAAACAATAAAATTTAATGGATTTTTCCTAAAAAAAAATAAAAAAATTAATGGATTACTTCATTATAATAATCATGACATTGAAAAAAAAAAGTTATAAAATATTTTCAACTAAATTGCACGTTATCAATGATTAATTGACTAATTTATTTTTTTTTGGGAAAATTAACAAACTAAAATTATCACCACGCAAAAAAATTAACTAAAATTATAATGAAGCCAAATATATCCAAAGGCCGTCTATCTTTGTGGCTCTTTTCATATGGAAGGTGGCTCTGATGAACTAACCGAGGGAGCAATGTGGGACTTGACTCTTATCTCTATGTTCCTCTGAGTCTGCATTTCATGTGCTAGCTAGATTTACATTTGGGATCACGAGATTTCTATTTATTTTATCTGTCTACTCTTCTCAAATCTAATGAATTGGGACACACATCATGTGCCACTGTGAAAAGCTGAGACTAATTAACAAATCAATCTTGCATAAAGCCTCAAAACAAATACGTGAGACAAAATATGACTGTCGATGACAGAAAATGTATCAAAATCATGCATTTTTGTTATAGATAAAAAAAGGACAGGACAGTCTTTAGAATTTGTTTTTGCTGCAGACTGCTTTATGGCAGATCAATTTTAGAAGTACATTTTTTAAGCTTGAGTAATTATTAATAAACAAAATATCAAAATAATTATTAATTTGTGTCTTAGGGACATGACTCCCAGTTGAAATTCACACTATGGTAACCTTCAATAAGACAAACTTTAGAATACAATCACACGATGTAACCCAAACTCAGCCTCATCAAAGCCGCATAAGCAATCTGGACAATCAAATCAATAGCACGGGTACCGCAAAAAAAAATGTTATGGGAAAAAACAGAAAGATAATAGAGAAATTCCCCATCCTATAATGTATCAAAATCCAACTTGTGAACAATTCAATTCAAATGTATATCTCCATAAGGAATAGAAGAAAGATGGCTAGAGTCGTAAATCTGATTCATTCACGCAAACTCATGAGTTCAGAGTCACCAAACTAAGAAATGAAATCTGCAAGACAGATCAAAGTTTTACAGAATAATGGTACAGCCCAAATCTAGTTTCACTAAAACATAAAATTTCAGTTACATTGTAGTGCAATTACGGGAAAAGTCTAGTCGACTAATACAAATCTGATAATTCTGCATCCTCATCGGAATCATTGTCTCTCTCGTATCCAGTCGCTACATATTTGTTTTGATTAGGATTAGCCCTGTGAGGCTTAACCCTTGCTGGCTGTGGTGCGATCTCAACCACCTCATTCTTTGCTATAGGAGAGTTAGAAGCAGAACCAGCAGACAAATCTTCAATTTGACTTGTAACCTTGTTAGCAGCTCGGTCCAGTATTGAACCGCTACTTTTCTTGTTAAATGGAGATTCCCTCATCTTCCTCACTTTCTTCTCTGGTGAAGTAGCTGTACTTTCAGCTGACTGCAACATATTATCAGTAAATAATTTTTGACCCAATGTTTGTCTGGTGCCTACATTTCTTTTCTTGGGGGCGGCAGATGCCTTATATGCATTTTGAGCAGCAGGCTTTCTCCCTCCCTTCTTAACTAGGGCAGCCTTCTGTTGTACTTCAAAGTCGTCATCATCATCAACAACTTCATTATCACTATCTGATTCCAAACCTATGGTACTTGACTTATTTTTTGCACCACCCCTTTTGTTAATCTGTTTCTTCCCAGCAGGCACAGGTTCTTCACTTTCAATGGCTGTGGAAGAAAACCCAACTTCAGCGCTAGCATGTATAACCATATGCAGTATTATGTATTACATATTAGGCTTAATTGCATGTTTGATCCCTTATGTTTATTTTAGTTTTTAAGTTGGTCAGTTTCAAGTTGATCCCTTACGTTTTAAAAGTTTCAAGTTGGTCTAAAACGTTACTCACGTTAGAATAAGTTAATCCCTTCCATGATATTGAGTTTAATAAAACAATGTTTTAAACTAATTTTCTAAATAAGTTAAGTTCCATCACCCATATTGTCAACCCGAATCTTTAAGCGTTAAGTGACAGAAGAGACTAAATTATTCCAACGTGAGTAACGTTTTGGACCAATTAGCAACTTTTAAAACGTAAGAGACCAACTTGAAACTTTCAAAACATAAGGGACCAATTTGAAAACTAAAATAAACATAAGGGATCATAGATACAATTAAGTCTACGTATTATATATGTACAGCCTACTAGCATGCTTAATGAATTGAAGATTCAGAAGTCAGAACATTTAACTACTTTAGCCAAAAAAAACTCACCTCCCAGGCGTTCTTGAATAGATAGAATATAGCTATCGTCAGCAGCCTCCTGATGATCTGCATATTATGAAAATGTAAGCGCGTAAACATGATTGGAAGGACAAAAATTTAGTACAGGAATTTGGCAATTGGCATACCTTCTGAGTATTCTTAAACACTGGTCCTCCTTTTCGTTTTGCAACTTCAACAGCATTCTCTGTTGATGCAAATCGAGAATGTTCACACCCGAAAGGATATCAAAATTTGAAAGATCACACATAGTAATATTATTATTAATTAATCACTAAAACAACAACTCAAGCTTACCAGTTTCCATTGAAGAATTATCATTCTCTGGCTCAACACTTTTGGTCTTCTTAGCATTCTTTCGTGGTTGCGGCAGCTTCTTTGCAGGTTTTGCAGCAAAACCATTGGCTGCCTTTTTACTTGCTTGGCTTGATTTCTTTCGATCCTTTTCTGCCTCTTTGTTATCTAGCTCCTGAAACACACGCAAAAGATAGTAATACAGACATTAATTATTTCAAATACAAATAAACAAATTCAGTATTGTCTCTTACATCAAGTTTCTTTTCAAACTCGTCTAGATCCTTCAACCACAATGACTTTGTTGGGGTTCCCATCAAAACCTCATGCTCCTTTTCCTTTTCAGCCTTTTCATCTAGCAGCTTCTGCACACTTTCTAGGGTCAAAGTTCCAATAGGTAAAGATAAAAGATACTCGTAGCCACCCCATGTTGCTCCTTCAACACTGACAGGCCGAGATACAGATTCCTGCTCATCATCTTCCTGCCCTTCTGAACTGTCATCATTTGCCCCTACAACAGGTGGTTCTCCAGATTTACCTTTCCTCAGCATGGGAGTAAAACCTTTCTGCTTCAACTCAATCAACAATTCAGCCTTTTTCCGGTTGATCACAATAATTTCTCCATTCACAACCCCTAATATAAACCTGACTTTGTTGCCCAAAATCAACAAAAGCCGTTCAAGGTTGGCCAACATATATTTCTGCATGCATGCATAAATTGCATTTCAGTTCGTATTAATTAATAGGTATAAAATATAGAGATAGAACTCTCATAATAATAAGTCATCGAGAGAATAACTCACCTTTCTCCTCTCATAATAATCCATTCGAAGTGGATAGAACTCTTCAAGAACTGCATAATGATACAAAATAAGTTAGTATGAAAAACATTACATAATATTGTGATTCAAAACAGTTATGCATAGAGAATGTTATACTTTGTTCTGGAGTGTTATATTTCTTAGTTTTTCCCTCTGCATCGAAAAGATGCATGTTGCTCGTGCTAACAATGCTAGTCAATTTAAATTTCTTGAATAGTTCTTCTTGCATGATCGAAGCTACTTTGTCCGGCTTCATTTTGATTTCAATGTCTATAATTGCATCATCCCCATTTTGCCTAAAATCCTGAAACAGAGAAAACTTTCACATGAAAAAAAGACACAAATTAACCTATTGTATATATGGCGATAAAATGTTTAGGTTATGTTACCTCAATGAAAGGATCGTTGACGTTAGGCGTCCCTTTAGTTATGCATTCAAGGAACTGTTTGTAATCTTCAGTCCACTTCTGTATAGGAAGTTCTGTGATTCTGTAAGTTTGTTCATCTATTTTCACCACAGAGCCATTGACTCTATAGCCTCCTTCCTTCGTACTTTTCTCAACGGTTCCTCTGAATCCTTTGTACCATGGAACCATTGGCACCATTTCCTCTATATTCAACAAATGTCTAACATTGGCAATAATTTCCCTTGGATTATAGTTGGGAATGTAAGAACTCCAACCTGTTCCAATTTCTTCACTACCATTGAAAAGAATCAAAGGTATAATGGGTATGTACCTATGTGGAAGTAAAATTTGAATCCGTTCTATGTATATTGTGTCCTTAGTTGTCAGTAATCACAAACAAAATAGTCTCTTAGAAAAAACGGAGAAAACAAAATACCAGTTTGGTTGAATGGGTTTTCCCTCCTCATTCAAGTATTCAAGAAGCTTATCATCATCTTCATAGAAGAGGAAATGAGTACCAATATTTAGCTCGGTGTAAATGTATTTGGGACTTGCATGGTCTTTACCACCCTGGAGAGAGAATATAAAATAAATATAAAATTTAAAAAGAAACATGGGGAGTTTTGCAATAACAACATATACAGGTTCATCTCACCAAGTTACGAGTACCAAATTGACCGTTTGGATTGAGAAGATTGATGTTGTTGCTACCAACAAAATCTTGTGCCATTCCAGTAATTGTATTTGCAAGACTTTGCTCACCATGGTGGTAAGCAGAACGCTCAGACACATAACCGATAAATTGGCTAACTTTAATTTCTTTGTACAACTTTTTCTTAAATGAGCAGAAAAGAATTTTCCTTTGGCCAGGTTTAAGACCATCAACCATAGAGGGAATGGACCTCTGGAGTTCTGCCCTTGAGAACAATATTAGCTCTTTGTTAATGAAACCCTATTTGTTAATGAAACCCTCGTATCTAATGAGTTTGGCTTCATGATCATGGCAAGTGCTAGGCTGCAACAACAAAGAATGGTAAACTTTATGTTAACAAAACACCGAAGAGGAGTAAGCTTGTATTAGCATATTCTCATATTGGTAAACATCACCCATATGAATTCTTTCATGTGCTTATCAAGATCTTGAAAGTACTCTCTCTCCCTTCTTGGGAAGTGCTTGTACCCAACCCCTATACAAACACCAAAAACAAAATAAGAAAACACTGAAACGACGAATTATAAACACAAAAAATGGAGGTTCTCCAGGGTAGAGTTACAGAATCTTGAAAGTACAATATTGTTATAAAATGTATATGTGTGTATGTGTATGTAAATAAATTTTAAACATAGTATTCATCACATGTATACGCATAGGCATATATAATTGATAGTTATTAAATAAGATTTCATCATTTATGGTACATACACAGTTATAGGCGCAAATATATGGAGGTTCTCCATGCTTACAACAACAAACCTTATAGTACTTTCTCTTCCAACAGTTTGCATTGTTCCCTATTCTTTTTCTCCAAACTTCATATTCCGACATGGAATAAAATGATAATTTTGTCCCGTTTGAATGAGAAGCCTGCAGAGAAAGATAAATGTATCTAATCAAGTGTGTGTGTGTGTGTGTGTGTGTGTGTGTGTGTGTGTGTGTGTGTGTGTTTGTGTGTGTGTGTGTGTGTGTGTGAGAGAGAGAGAGAGAGAGAGAGAGAGAGAGAGATGTGGATGTGATATCCAAAAGGGGTATTTGATTCAACAATATGTACAGCTTAGTGTTTTCATTATAAAATTACTATCCAACATACAACATTAATAATACTAAACTAACCCTTATTATGGGAGTGGTAAACTCAACCATGAAAGATGGAACTTTAAGCAGTGATAGCCAGAATGAATGAATAAAGTTAATCAATAGCCCTTTGATGTGGGAGACATCATGATCCTGAATCACACGTAAAGTCGAGCTATTATAATCTGGGGAATAAGAAAACCATGCATAGTATGTCGTCACTCTCATCATATCCCACTAACACCAAACATGAAAGTCAAAACAGCAATAAACTTGATCTTTAAGTAACTCTCACCTGATCAGCCATAATCATCAAATGACCATATCTCAAAGACTTCACATTTGTGTAATCTTTGTTTTGCTGCAGTCCAAGAATCTTCATTATAATTTGAAATTCTTGGTTGTCCATTATCTGTTTCTAGCTCGTTTCCCGCACATTGAGCAATTTGCCTCTCAATGGAAATACACCATAGTGGTCTCGACCCACAACAGAGAGCCCAGCCATCTTCATACAAAAAAATGTCAAATTAATTATAATTTATCTCATTCTTTGTAAATATTAGGGATTTGCAGTTGACTTTAAATTAAAATGACTATATGCTTCTACCTTATCTTCGTGTACTTAAATGAAAAATATCCACACCAAAATTTGAGATATGCTTTCTTTCTATACTATTTTGCATATAGACAATAGACAAAAACTTACAGCAAGGGCTTTAGCAGAATCTCCGTTTGTCAATATCAAAGTACACTTCTCTGAGTTCCTTCCACCGGCATCATTGGCATCCTCAAGCCTTACAATCCCACGGATCCTCTGAATCTTTGTTCCATCAGTTGTCTTAAAATCTTTACTTTTCTTAAAATCTTTTGTTCCATCAGTTGTCTCAAAATCTTTACTTTTCTTAAAATCTGCCCATGATAGGAGGGTGTCTATTATTCCAGATTTTTCCACTGCAGAGATTTATAACATGTGAGTGTAAATAAGAGCACAATTTCAAGTTAATTGATCACATTACAAACAAAGAATGAATCACAACTAACCATCCTTTAGCATTGATTCTAGAACATCACAGTTAGAACCAAAACTAGCTTGACTAGTCGTGAGAGTCTCCTTAGTTTGAGAATCAAAAGCGGGGTTATCAATAAGTGCATTGACGAAAACCCACAAATGATTCTTAACAGTGAGAGCTTTCACATTGGCATCCTTCTTTTTCTTGTTTATTTTGGTCATTACATGGGCAATGATCTGATTGGTGACGTAATCAACATGAGTCCCACCCTTGATTGTAGCAATCGAGTTAACAAAGCTGACCTGGTAAAAAAACAAATGAAGACGTGTAAGACAAAAAAATTAACATCAGTCAACCTCCAAGTTAGTATACTTAAGAAGTTCATTAGTCACCTGTTGAAACTGACCATCACTTAGACTCACGCAAATCTCCCACCTATCACCTACTATAGCATGAATCCTAATAACAACAACCAATTCAAGTTATATAACAACAACGGGGAAAACCACACATGCACATAGAGAGAAGCGAACCTTGGCAGGCGTGCAGGTTTGGACTTCTCAGCACATTTCAGGAAGAGATCAACATAATCGCAGAATGACTTCAAACGGATCAAGGTGCAGTTGAGTTCAACCTTAACAGTCTTTCCAAGGCACCCTGCCATATCCAACACACGCTTCTTCATCAAAGCAACAACATCCTCTTCAAGATAGGTCATTTTGAACTTTTCCAAGTCAGGCTTAAAGGTCACCTTTGTCCAGTTCTCACTAGCTTTGCATTCGATTATCACTGGCTCAAACTTCGTCCCCATATTGTTTGAGAAAACCTTAACCGATTAACCCAATCATCAATACATACCCAAATAAACACAAAAAAGAAAGTACAATGTAGAAGCTACGTCTAACTTATCAAATAAACAAAATCAAACAGATGTCTGCCGTGATTCTACATTGTATGCATCAAAATTGAGTCACTGATTAAGCATATACCAAAATATTATCAAATAGACAAAACCTTCAATTCATTACACCAAACATGAAAAACCATAGCAGAATCATATCTCTACAAATTCAATATCAGTTCATTACACCAGAAATATAAACCCTGGCAGAATCCTAAATCAGAAAATTCAATTTCAAAACATTACACCAAACATTAAAAACCCTAGCAGAATCCTATATCAACAAATTCAATTTCAACTCAAAAAACATTAGCAGGATCACAGATAAAAAAATTCAAATAAATCAACAAATCACTACCTGCTTATACTTCTTCAAACGACGTCCATCATCAATCTTAATAACAAACTCAGTCGAGAAAATATTGGTGAGCTTAGCACCATAACCATTTCTTCCACCAGTAGTTTTCTTCACATTATAATCATAGTTAAGGTGACCAAAAAATAATTCAGGAACATAAACATCCTCTTCCTTATGAAGCCCTACTGGAACACTGTTACCATTATTATAAACTGAAACTGTATTCCCTTCTGGTTCGATTGTAACTTTGAGTGAATCCATGGACAGATCTCTCTTGGCGGCGTCAAGGAGAATATCGTCGAAGATTTTGTAAAGTCCAGGAACGTAGGAAATAGAACGGTGAACCATTTCTTCGTTTTCATAAATCCATAAATTTTGAGTGTGTTTTTCAATTGAGCCTATGTAGGTATCAGGATGGAGGAGAATGTGTTCGAGTTTTTCGATTGTTTTCGAAGGAATGTTGTGGTTTATGAGAGTGAAAATGCTAAATTTAGCGGAGAGAATTATGGCGAAGCATTCACGATTAAACACCAAATTTTTTGGTGAAACTACGAGAGCGTGTGTTATGTGAGTTAAAAAGGAATATGCAAATCAGTTGAAAAACTTGAATCCGGAATTGGTGCAAATCACCACTGATTTGCAGTATTCCTTTTTCACTCATAAAACACACGACGAAAAAATATCTGGAAATGACTGAGAAATGAGAAAGGGATCTAACGGTTGATTTTTGGTTTGCGTGGGAGTTTGTAATATGAACGAGGGTTAGATTTGGCATTTGGGTGATTCGTTTCACTGATGAAAGAGGGTTCATTTGGAAATGTATTTGGTTCTATATTGACAAAAAAGTTCAAATAATTTTACGAAGTTGATTTTGGCCGAAAAAGATTTTAACTAAACTAGCTCTTGTTTGGATGCATTGTACACAAAATAAATTGATTTGATTTTATCAATTTATTAAAGAAGCCAAAATATGTACTGTATATAAATAAGGATGAAAAAGAAATAAAACAATTGGACTGTCAAAACAAAAAAACAATTGAATCCAAATTAAGCACAAAATGTGCTTAGTCACAAAGATCAATAAAACATAATAAAAGGACAAAAAAAACAGAAACTTTACAAGGTGGAATATCTTAAACAATAAACATACATACAAAACTTCCACCATGATTTAAAGTTAAAGAAAAAAATTAAGCTTTGACGTTTTGAGCCACCACCAAAAATAAAGTTTCATCTTATAAGTCAACTTTATCAATTTATGTTAGATAATTTATTTTGGGTAATTTATATTTTTTCTTGGATTTTACTTTTTATTCACTATTCATATGAGTATTTTCTCTTTTGAAAGACTCATTTTGGTCTTCTTTTTTTTTCCTTCATTTCGGTCATTTATCTTTCCGACATTTTACAAATTTATAATTCTTATGTGGCATAAGTGACATGCCAAAATAAGGATAAATAGCTTGTTTCTTCTCCAAAATTGATAGAGTACCAAGGACAATACAAATTAAACGTCATTAAAAATAAAAAGGTTGAAACTCCAAACAAATGCACAACACATAAATTTTCTTTGGTGGTGTTAGTTTTTTTTTTTTTAGTGGCATAACACGGAAGTTAGTGAACTTTTGAACAAATTCACAATACCTATCTAATATGTTAAAACGCAATAGACAAAATTATGCAAATCATTTGAGCTGACCTGAAATTAAACTATTCATTGAAAAGAATTGAATATGAAACAGAAATATACTCCAAGATCCTAAAGCTAACACCGTCTGAAGTCAGAACAATCCAAGTGGGTTAACTCAAATTATTGATTGAATCGTGGTTAATGAAAGAAAAATTAAACATACGTAAACAACTGAAAACTATTTTGACAAAAGAAGAGAAACATTTGCTAGAGGCGCAGGCGTGATTTTAAGCATTTTTATCATTTCATACAATTTCATTGTATCTGTTTGAAATATATTTTATAATGTAAAAAATAACATAAAAATTCATTGAATTCTATTATTTAAATATTATTTGTAATTTACTCATACTTTATTAAAATTAAGGGGAAAAATTAGCAATTTCTCCTAAAGTTTTCATGTACTGTTTTTTTCAAACAAGGAAATCACGGTATCACTAATCACTATGAAGATGTATCCCCTCAGCTAAGTGGCAATGAGTGCCATTTTTTATAAAGAACATTTTGTGTGCTCATATTATTTTACGTATCCGAAATGATATGTTCTTTGAATTTCTAAAACTCTTTTTGACAGGTAAATTGTTTTAATGGAGTTTGCACTTCAACGCTAAATAAAAATGCATGACTCCGATACTGTTGTAAATTGTTACTTGTATAAACAACTTTAAAACGATTGGATTGATCCATAAGCAAAGCTCAATCACCTAAACATAAAGAGGATCACAAAGAGACATGGTAAATATTGTAGCATGATTATCAATGAAAATATCCATCTCTAAAACAAGAGGAGGAAAAACCTAAAGCCGTCTATTCAATCCAAAATACAAAAATAAAAATGCAGAAACTGTGTCTCAGTGAGATCACTTCACCAACACAAATTTTTATTCTAAGTTGAAATTCACGCTATGACAATCTCCAGTGAGACAAAATTTGGAACACTCCGATGCAATCCAAGCCCCGCCTCATCAAGCCACAGAAGCAATGTGGACAATCAAATCAATAACACGGGTACTGCAACAATAAAAAACAACGTATCATGGGTACGATGAATACTATGTATATTTTAGAAAATCAATTCAATTCCATATTGTGACAGCAAGGTCTTAGAGTAGTTTACCTGTAACCCCATTCGTTGTCATACCAAGAAACAAGTTTCACGAAGTTGTCATTCAAAGCAATTCCAGCCTTGGCATCAAAGATGCTAGACCTGTAAAAGAAAACAAAGTCCAACATAGCAATAATCAGATTGAGATAACACCAAAAACTGATCATGATAGTTTATCTTCATAGTTGCTTAAAAAACCAACTTTACCTGCTATCACCAATAAAGTCGGTGGATACCACATCATCTTCAGTGTAACCCAAAATACCCTTCAGCTTGCCCTCTGATTCCTCCCTGGATTTTGCAATTTCAACAAAATAGGTTATGTTAGGAGGGAAAAATTATTCAATTGGTCAAATATAAGAGATCCAAGTTTAAGACTTTACTTGATGGCAGCCTTGATCTGCTCATAGGTTGCTTTCTTCTCAAGCCTTACAGTTAGGTCAACAACTGAAACATCGACCGTTGGGACACGGAATGACATTCCAGTCAATTTACCATTCAATACTGGAAGCACTTTGCCTACAGCCTGTTCCAAATTCAATATTCATTAACAAGAGTAATGAAATTGAAATAAAACTTACACCATCCTGTAAATTAATTTGACAAAGTTATATCATTATAGAGTACCTTGGCAGCTCCAGTGCTGCTGGGAATGATGTTGAAGGAAGCAGCTCTTCCACCTCTCCAGTCCTTGCTTGATGGACCATCAACAGTCTTCTGAGTGGCTGATTCATCACACCAAACAATCAATCAATCAAACATGAATATAATCTTACTCTCAAATTACGGGGAAAAAACAATCGTATATTAATTCAAAAAGGCAGGGTTTGATGTAATAGTCTTTATATATGCTTCTTGCACAAAATTCTTTATATGCTCTGTTCATAGATTAAAATGAATAAATTCTAGTTAGTAAAAAGATAAATAAGCAACCTGTGATGGCATGGACTGTGGTCATAAGACCCTCAACAATTCCAAATCGGTCATTAATAACCTGTGAAAAGTTAAGATTAATAAATTTATCCAACGAAACTAACAATTTTAAAACATAGACCAATAAACATGCTAGAAAAGCTTATAGAAATAAACCTTGGCGAGGGGAGCAAGACAATTGGTAGTGCAACTAGCATTGGAAACAATGTTAAGCTCTGGTTTGTATTCCTTCTCGTTAACACCAACAACAAACATGGGTGCATCTTTGCTGGGAGCAGAAATGACAACCTTCTTGGCACCACCCTGATCACCACAACAATCCAAATTACAAACATCTCAAAATTAAATTATAGAAATTTAATCAACTGTTTTTAGTAGATTATTAGTACTCAATATCATTGTATCAATCAATCAAACAGGGAACAACTAATAAACAAATAAACAAAACACGCAATTCATATCAAATAATAACAAACAATCAAGCATTGTCTCACTGAGTGGCGGTGTCGGAAACATGGATCTAACGAACCCCGTAATGCTATATCAAGTAATAATAGTCAAAATAATAATTGAAATTGAGATAAATGAAATGAACCTTCAAGTGAGCAGCAGCTTTATCCTTGTCAGTGAAAACACCAGTTGACTCAATAACGTAATCAGCTCCAACCTCACCCCATGGAATCTCCTCAGGGTTCCTATTATATTCAGATTCAAATTAATCAACTAATTAATTAACTATGTACAAAAGAGGTATGAGATTCAGATCTAAAATCACAGATCATAAATTACCTGGTTCCGAAAACAGCAACTTCTTTCTCACCAAAGAGAAGGGTCTTAGTGTCCTTAACCTTAAGTTCAAAATGCTTCCACTGACCGTGAACAGTGTCATACTTGAACATGTATGTCTGCAACAAAAAACACATTGTAAAAACCCAAATCCAAAGTTCAAATTTCATTGTTAGGTTAGATTCAAATCGGATCAGAGATTTGACCATGTAATCAGTAGTGATGAAAGGATCGTTGATAGCAACGAGTTCAACATCGTTTCTTTGAAGAGCAACTCTAGCAACCAATCGTCCAATTCTTCCAAATCCTATTTAGAGAAAGACATAATTTAATTAAGTCAAATTAATTAAGATAAAACAAACACTTTAATGAAAGTAGAAAAATAAGAATTGAATTACCGTTGATTCCGATCCTGATCTTCTTGTCAGATGCTGATCAACAAATAAAAAAGACATTAATTAACAAACGTGAGATTAATTAGAAGGTGATTAAGAGAAAAAAGAGTAGAACGAATGAATACATACCCATTGAGATGAGATAGTAGTGTTGAAAAAAGGTGGAGAAAATAAGAACGAGATTAGAGTGAGGTTTGGTGGAGAAAACAAGAGAAGAGTGAGGGCTATTTAAAAGGGTTGTGTAAGGAGTGGCATGCGTGTCACGTGACGTTTGTGCTTGGAGAAGGGGTAACTTTTAACATTGAGAGAGCCGCTGATTTTTTTACAACCCGGGGTTACCCCTGATTTTGACTTGGACGAGGGGTTACATTGAACATAGGTATGTATGACCGTAGGAGAAGATTACTAGAAGGAATCAGACTTGGAATTTTCTAGAATATTCGGACCCGTTTCTCTTTTCGGTCACACAAATAGGCCATCCCAAATGTTTTTTTTTATTTCTCTCTGGTTTCAAATATTTTCTAGATTTATTTTTATTTATTGTAAGTGGGATCCACCAAAATTATATTTTCTTTCCTCTCTTATATGGCAACCAAACAATGGAAGCTTTTTTTTTTTTCCATAAACTTTTATTATTCCTTTGTTCGGTGTTATGTGGCTTAAAACGGTCGTTCTCTTTCGACACAAAGGCCTTTATATGCGCCCCTTGCTCATATCAAAGTTCAAGATATTATTGAACCATCAACAAAGGTTTAGAATATTACCTTAATTTCTAATATGTTTGATCATAAAACTACCCAGCTTATTTTGAATACTCTTATCCATCTTCTTGTTCATGAAGATAAATTTATTTGGAAGGTCGGGAAAAATGGTACTTCTTCTATACGTAGTGCATATCGTATTTGTTTTTTTTTTAGGGAAGGGCATATCATATTTGTGTCATTGAAATTGCAGATAATTTTCATTTGCATATTCCAGGTAAATGGAACTTTATTTGGAAGCTTAAGGTACCTCTCAAGATCCGCAATTTTGTTTGGCGTGTGTGTCAGGGTTGTTTTCTTACACGTGCCCGCCTAAGTAATCGTGGTATTCATTGTCATATAGATTGTGTTATGTGCAGGGCGGATGCACACTAAGGCTATGTGTGGCTAAAGCCCCACATACCTTTTCCTCTTTTTTTTTTTTCTTCTTAATTTTAAATAATAGATATAACACAAAAGAACAAGTCGGTAAATGAGTAAACTATCGCTTTTAGAGTGTATTTTATCCAAATGATTTAATAGATGTGTCAGAAGTGGCGTTACACCGTCAACTTAAGAATTACTCCCTCCGGTCACATTTATAAGCAAAAAATGACTTTGTAGGTACATTGAATAATTAATGTATCCGGTCACATTTATGGGTTAGATACATTAATTATTAGATGTACCTAAAAAGTTGTTTTTTGCTTATAAATGTGACCGGATGGAGTATGTTACAAATATTCGATTTGACCTAAATTTTGATGGGTTGAAAGGGCTTTCAGATCTTTGTGCAAAACTTGTGGAAACAAATAAATGCAACACATTTGTTATGGTTTATTAACTTTTGAAGTTGAGTTTGCTCTGGCCGGTAACAACTACAAGTGTTGAACGTGTTTTTTCACTGTAATGTATTGTATCAAACAACGTTATTTCTTATTTTTAATATAGTTTTCATTATTGTTTCTTTGAAAATTTAGCCCCATATGTATCAAAAGTCTGGATCCGCCCCTGGTTATGTGTGGAAGTAATTATGAAGATAGCATTCATGTCTTGTTAGAATGTCCAGGTGCGATGCAGGCATGGTGAAAGGTTAACTTATGGGACATTATTGATAGAATCTCCGTGAAAATTATAATATGGATGCTTTGATATTTTTCCTTCTTGACCAACTGCCTTCTACACAAAAAGAGTTTTTTGTGACAATCATGTGGAGCTTGTGGAAGCATATGCATTTAAAAGTGTGGCAACAACAAAATGAAACAAGCTTGCAGGTTGTTGAGCAGGCTAGGCACCTATTAGATGATTGGAGAACCGCCCAAGAGTGAGATCGCACAAAGCTTCTGATAATTCTGCTCATCCGAGCGGTGCTAGTAGTGGTCATGACATTGAGTGCATGAAACCGGCATATGGAAGGTACAAATGCAATATTGATGCTTCATTTTCTAATCCTTTAAATATGATAGGTATTGGTATGTGCATTTGTGATGATCATGTCGAGTTCACTATGATCATGTTGATTATGTCATGGCTAAGACATATTGTTTCTTTCCTCTTTGTGATGTTGATGTGGGCGAGGTTGTTCGTCTTCACATGGCATTGCAGTGGTTGGCTGCTCTTCACTATGATCATGTCGATTTTGTTTTGGATTTCAAGTCTGTTGTCGATCGTTTTAATTCAAACATAGAGGATAGCAGTGAACTAGGTTGCATTAGTCAAGCTTGTAGGTAGTTGTTTGCTTGTAATTTTCAGAGATCTCATGTCGAGTTCAATAGGAGGCAAGCTAATGGGGTCACTCATGAATTATCTAGGATAACCCCATCTCATGCTAGCTCCACGTTTAGGATGATGCACCATAATGTATTAGACAACTGATAGCTAATGAAAAGCAATGAATTTCTTTTCTAGAAAAAGTATTGAATCTCCCATCGACCAACAAGGCGAAAAAGGAAAAATAGAAATTATGTTAAAAATATGGTTCTTGTCGGATGAATTAAGACCAAATTTACCAAATCAATTAACAACCTAGTTGATTTCGCAATGAATATGAGAGATTGTCTCGATGAATATTTTTCAAATATTACATTTTCATAAATTTTTCCGTCCTTATATATAATCACCATTTTATTAGAGAAAAATGGCGCTTACATATAGGGTCGGAGGGAGTAATAGATAATTAAAGATATAAATTATGCATTGGTATTTATGACAGAGTTAAATGTATCATTTAATATGGAACGGAAAAAGTATATATGGTTTGATTTAGTCTTTGGTACAAGGACTAGTATGGGTTGACTTGATAGGAACAAACTTATATGTTTTTAAGAATAACAATAGATTTTGACCAATTATGGCATCTCTTCACTCCAAGTTATCTTTCTTTCGTGAAAATCTAATGATCAAACCCCCCAGTTACTTGGATAATACTCGCGTGGAAACTAATGTGAACTGGTATCTTGCGTCTCTAAATGCCCTCAAGCTTAATGTTAATGGAATGGATATCATTATATCGGCAGAGGCATGTCTGCTTGTGGTGGTCTCCTTGTGACTCCAACGGACGCTTCATTCGCGGATTCACTTGCACTCTAGGGAGCGTAAATTCAAGTTGACGAATCTAGTCATAGTTGTAATTTTAGTGTTCATAAATTGTTTCATCCTCCTCCTCAACTTCAAGACTGTTTATTATCGGTGTATGAAACTCAAAGTATGTTAAAAAAGACAATTAGACATGCCATGTCCATGTGCACCCAAAATTATGTCCTAGGACTAGCGATGTGCAACGAGAATTCAGTCTATCGTCCCCACGAGGAGGGAATCAATTTTCCTGCAGGTAGTTCTTACAAAGCTCTTAATTACTCTGGTTAGTGCTGACAGCTGCATCCCTCTATTTATTTATTTGTTTACTTTGATCAATTTTATTTATTTTTCACTTTGCTCTAATTATTTGCTTGGTTGACCCTTTACATTATTCACTATCATAATCATAATTTATAATTACATGTATGCACATATAATATAATGATATAGTAATATGACGGTTAGGCTCTAGCGTGATGCTTGACATCAGTCTTCACGTTGTGATATTAGTTTATAATTAGTTGCTGCAATGATCAAAGCCTAACTAAAATTTAATGGCGTTTGTTTAGTGCAATTACAGTGTACAAGCTTTGTTCATAGGCGTGAAGCATGAAGTATTGAAGTCACACTCTTTAGTTTAATAAGGCAATAAGGCAAACAAGTGTACTAAGAGGTCAACTAATCAATTTCATGTCGACTATCCTTAATTTTTTTTGAAAGGTGGACTATCCTTAATAGTAGCTACATTACTGAGTACGTTAATCTACGACAGTGAAAGGAAGCTTTTCCCATTTTGTTTGATTGCATTATGTTATTCTTCCCACTATTATAAAAATAATGCTGACATCCGCAGTGACATATATTCTCCTTTTCAATATATATATTAAATATTAATTATAAAAACTAGAAGACATTATAATCCAATAAACTAGTTTTGTTTAATATTGATCATATACATTGGTTTTTCAATGAAATTGAAAAATAGTTTTTGTTTATAATAATAATTGAAGAAAGTATAATCCAATAAACTATATTATGTCCAATAAAAAATGTAAGAGTTAGGTTTACACTTTTCAATATGTTTAACACTCATAGGTTCTTTGCTAAAAAAAATAAATACACACAGGTTCTGATAATTGCCATAAAATAGTGTGGCCAAAGTCAGCCAATGACTTTTTTCCCAGCTCTGATAGAGACATAGTACATTTTAGGCCCCCAATATTTGTCCATATGAATAATCAAAACCACTCAATGCCCAATACATGTACATGATGTGTCTATGCAAACTACTAGTATTTTTTGCAGCAACATTTTAAAGCATCCAGAAGGTCAAAATATGATTTGAACTCATGACAGAAGTTTCACGATGAAGGACAAAAAATGAACGACTTTGAATGGAAGTCAAATATGAAAATAAAAAAATAGAAAAAAGGTAAATTTTAAGCTGTCTTTTAAATAATTAAATAAATAGTTCCTATAAATATTTAAAATTATATTTTTAGTCTTACAAAAAAAAGTAATAATACTTTTTAATGCAGTAAAACTTTTCGTTCACATTTTTAGTTCATATCAAATTTTTCATTAATATTTTTGGTCGTTGTAAACAATTTCCATTAGGATTTTTAGTCCTTGGACAAAGACTAAAAAATATGGTTTTTTTCTTTGCCGACATTAAAAAAAAAAAAGAAATTTTGGTTATTTATAGAAACCATTTACTTATTTAACCCTTTAAAATACTATGAATAAGTTATAAAAATAGTTACAATACACATAAAAAAAATTTAAATTTTATATTTGACATAATTATTGAAGTACACATGACTACTTTTAGGGAGCCCTTAATATGAACCCTTTTTTTTAAGATCCACTCATGCTCCTTCCTACATGACCGGTAATAGTGGGTATATGCACATCCTTTTCATTCATATCACTGGTAACATTGATTAAACGACAAAACTAACAAAAAAAATATATTATTTACTTTACTGTGTAATCCTTTGGTTCATTCCCGTTCTAGAATTAGGATGAGATTGGTTGCATAAATTCTGGTTTTCATTCACAATAAAACTGCATCCTTGTTATTCCAATCTAGGAACAATTTTTCCTATTTTCCCTACTAACTGCTTAACTGCCTAAGTAACCAACATCCATTTTCTTATTTTTTCATATAAACATAATAAATGTATTTGTGTCATAATCGAAAGCAGGTGATGTTAATAATTTAAATTATGAAGATTAAGAAACAAATGTATAATTAAACAAGGAACTTGAATACCATCACCATGGAGTCGGTGCATCTCAACACTACAAGAATTCTCTATATTACTAACCAATTTAAAATTGCATTACTGAGGGACCTCAGCCCTCAGTAATTACTGGCGGAATAAACCTTCAGTAACACAAAAAAAGCCCTCAGTAACATTACTGACGGAATAAACCCTCAATAATTCAGTGAATTACTTTACTGATGGATAAATCTGTCAATAATGTTAATGACCAATCTACCTTATATTACTGGTGGATTTTTTCCGCCAATAATGTTGTGACAAATTGCAAAATCAGTCAGTACCCTTTTTTTTTTTACACAAACACATAACACCCTCGCTCTTCTCTCTCGCGATCTGTCTCTTCTCTTCACCTTCAGACATTTCTCTCGTCACCCATCACCACCACGAGGCTAACATCCCTCAACCTCAACGCCTCCTCACCTCTCAAGTCTCATCTCATCTCTGCCTCCCGTCCTCAACCTCACTGAAGACTCAATAAGTTCAACACGACACGACAACACCGTTGGACCAGAAATCTCGTCTCCTTGCTGCTGCATTAGGTAAGCCATTCGATTCCTTCTCCAATTTTGATGCTTGTTGTTGTTGTTAATGGGTTGATTGTTTCCTCAGTTTATTATGCTTGTTTAGTCCCCAATTTTGATTTCCCCAATATCGATTTTGCAAAGGATGAATCATGAAATACTGTTTTGATTTCCCCAATTTGATATGCTTGATGTTTAATCCCTCAATTTTGATTCCTAGTACATAATTATTAGACCAAACTGCAAAGAATTTCGATTCTGTACATTAAGGAGTTAAATATTGTTTTTGTTTTTTGCATTTCGGTTTCTTTGTATATTTTAAAGACTTGGCATATGTAACAATATCTTGAAGGAATTTCTGAATGGCCAACCAATTGTGCTTACAAAAGACTATTGATGAGGTAAAACTAAAGCAACACACTTTGTTAAATTCAATGCAAAACTAGGGACCCCTTTTTCATGTTGTGTATAAAGGTTTAAACTTCTTTTACAATTTTATTGTTATCTTCGTTCATCACTTTTCTTATCAATTTGTTTTATTTTCTTTCAGGTGGAGCTAGCAAGAACAATACTTAAGGATGGAAGGAATTTTGATTTAGAAGGTTTGTCTCATATTTTCTTCTCACACTGTGATTGAATTGTGTGTTGCGGAATAATAGTGGTTTGTTCAAATTCCGCCACTATTTATGTTCCTGAAAGTGAAACATGACCACTGTTGTGGCTGAATTGGTTGCATTTGACCACAGTTGAGATAGCTATTGGTCATGATCTTCTTCGATTGCTTTGAGACCAAGTGTGTGCGTGTTTAATCACATCTATTCTGATATATAAGACTAAATTGTTATCTGTTTATCAGTTTCTTACTGTTTTATTTGGGTAATATTTATGACGTCTCTGATCTGATTTGGATGGCAAAATATTTACTCTTGAAAATGCAGAACATGGGGTGACCAAGAACAGACAGCCCTTGAGAAATCAAATATTTGCTTACTCAATTGTGGCCCTACTGGTTCCGAGACACTTACAAATCTTGATCTTGGTGGGATTGGAAGCATCACTGTTGTTGATGGATCAAAAGTTGAAGTCGGTGACCTTGGAAACAATTTTTTTGGTACATTATCTTCTTTGTAGTTGATGAAGCAAGCCTTAGAGAGTCAAAGGCAAAATGTGTGCGATCATTTCTCCAGGAGCTGAATGATGCAGTTAAAGCAAAATATATAGAAGAGTATCCGGATAAATTGATTGAGACAAAACCATCATTCTTTTCTAAGTATACTTTGGTTGTTGCAACGCAGGTGTGCTACTATAATTCTTGCAACTTCTATTAGACGATTGTTTTTCATCTCACTTAGAGAGAGACTTGTTGGGTCTGATAGGAACATACTGTGATTGAGTCAAAGCCTGAGCATTTTCTAGATGCTCTTCGGTTAAACAATCCTTGGCCTGAACTCAAGAGGTATTAGACTAGTTTTGTATTTTATATGATCCTGTTCTGCTTCATTGATTTCACTTGTCAACCAATATAATTGTTTAAAAGAAAAGACCACACACGGTTCTTCCACTCTATGTTCTCATTACATGTATACCCACAAGTTTGCCGAGGGGTTTGAATTGAATGTGCAAGACCCTATTGCTCATAAGCATATACCCTATGTTGTCATTCTTGTCAAGATGGCTGATGAGTGGGCCAAAAGCCATGGTGAATAAATAAATACAAACACTATGATATCTTGTCTTAGAACTTTTTATAATGAAATAAATTACTCAAGTTAGGTGCTTATGTATGTATCTTGATTTTCATTTTAGACTGTCTATAAATAATTTAACATATATATAATGGTGTTCGTGTCCTATATCTTTTACATTAGCGGTGTCGTGTCAGGTGTTCGTGTTGGAGTCTATGCTTCATTGGTTATACTGAAGAAGCTTAACTCGAGTTAGACCACATAACAACAATTGTGTATGACCACATCCACTTTATTTGGTGAGTCTCTGGTATGTAATTCTTTGGACCACAAAAGTTAGTCTTTTAGGAATCAAAGACTATGGATAATTCATCCATTACATTAAATTTGGGAGAGTTATCGTAGGGAGTATACTTAGTCTTGCAAGTAATCAATATGAACACTTTATGTATTAACATTGTTAGTTGCACTTCATTTTGAATGGCATATTTAACATTGTTAAGTTACAGTTTATCTTAGAATGATCAGCATATCATATTCTTTCTCTTGTTGTTTTCTTATGGTTTTTCATATAAGCTCATGATGTTCTATGTTTTTAATGCTTAACCAATTAAAATTTGTAGGACCCGTGAAGACAAAACATCCACAACATCACCAACTGATAATTATTTATGCCTCAACAAGGAAGTAAGTCTATATCTTTATTTCTTTTATAGAAATTGAGTACTAAAATTATAAATGCCTCAACATTGGTATTGTTCTCTTTCACATACATATGTTCTCTATTTGTAAAAGTATCAATTTATTATTTAAGGATCTCGTTAGAAATTTCTTGAAATATTTAAATTATGAACAAATTAGACAAAATGAATTGAAATGCAAGGAGTAGAAATATACATGCCTTTTAGCTTCTGAACATGCTTAGTTTCATTTTTTTTTTTTGAACAAAACTTAGTTTCATATGTTGGTCTCCTTCATGAAGTACACGTGCCTTTTTTTTTTGTTAGCCTTTTACTTTGTGTCACTTGGAGAGTTCTTCACTATATTTAAATATTATATTACTTAAGCATAACTAAACTTTAGGCTTTTAGACATTTCCATCCAAATTTTTATGACTCGTACATGCAGAACCTATCTATGACTTTTTTTATTGGAGAAGTTTGTGAATCAATTGACTTTGACTAAGCCTAGGTGATTAAGTCTATCTAAGGTTGATCTGGTTTAGGAGTTTTCCGCTAACTGGGATCTTGGTTTCTTGCGAGTTTGTAGGTTTTTGTGATGTGCTTGTTTCTGCAGTTGGTTCCGGTTATTTCGACTCATGGTCTTTTTTTCGCATCTGTTTCTGCCCATGATCAGATTAGATCATATCTGCTTCATTATCAGTTAGAAGGTTTTTTAATGTAATCTAGTCCCCTGTTCTATTCGTTTTGTTGTTCTACAAATCTGAATCATTTTTAGTGGAGAAGGTGTATGAATCTCCTGGTGAAGTAACCATGCTTGCACTTGGGCCACTTACAAACATAGCACTAGTGAGTTGCATATTTCTGTCTTGTATGCATTTGCAAATTCAAATTACAATTGTATACATATTTTGATATGATAGTCTACCTTCTGTTCTAGGTAATCAAAAGAGATTCTTCTTTTGCAAGCAAGGTGAAGAGAATAGTTGTACTTGGCGGTGCATTTTTTGCCTTGGGGAATGTCAATCTAGCTGCAAGAAAAGTTGAAGTATTTGCAAGGATTTTGAGTTAGGAGGGAGATCAAGATCGAATTTTCCTATATTATGATAATTACTTTATTATGTTAGTTTTTAGATTGTACGAATATTATTGATATATTTATGGATTGTAAGAATATTACGATGATATATGTCGTTTAATTAATTTGTGTCTTATTAAATTCAAACTTTATTTCATTAATTTATTTGTGTTTATAAATTTTATTTCTTTAATTAAAATTAAAAAGTGGAAAGGAATCACAAAAAAGTGAGAAGTACATTACTGGCAGAAATTTCCGTCAGTAATGCAGATATGTATAAACATTACTGGCGGAATTTTCCCTCAGTAATGTAGAGGTAGTTTTGACAAAGCATTACTGAGGGATTATTCCGCCAGTAATTACTGTCGGATTGCAATCCGTCAATAACTACTGGCGGAATAATCCCTCAGTAATGCTTTGTCAAAACTACCTCTACATTACTGAGGGAAAATTCCGCCAGTAACATTACTGACGCTCATATTACTGAGGGATTCATATCCGCCAGTAATACATATTACTGAGGGATTTTTGGCATTACTGAGGGATTATTTCCGCCAATAAAAACCAGAATTCTTGTAGTGCAATGAGACTGTGATAATGGAGAAAGTCTAAGAATATGGGTTAGCATCTATTTGAACGCCCTATTTGAATAATCCGTAGAAATTAAAGCTGAGTTTGAGTTCAAGATGTTTTCTTAGGTTAGATAAAAGATTTAAGAATAATTTGAGAATTATCGTAAGATGTAAGGTGAAGCGGCACTTGCAGAAACAATGGTGGAAGGAGAGAAAAAATGAGGACCTTGAATTATCATAATAGTGAGTGTAAAGTGAGTGCATATACCTACTAGTGTCGGTCATATTAGGAGCATGGGTGGACCTTAAATAAAAGGGTCCATATTAGAGGCTCCCCTACGTTTAATTAGTGACCGAAACTTTATCCACAATTTTCAAAGACAATGTAAACATTGCCAAAAAATAAATTAGGTATTAGAGGCAGGGATAGATTAATTTGTATGATGGGGTCAAAAATATAAAAATAAAATTTGATTAAATCAGTTTTAGTCCTTACTCCCTCAGGTTACTATTATAAGCAAAACTTTACTTTTTAGATACATTCAATAATTAAAGTTTTATACATTAATTATTGAATGTATCTAAAAAGTAAAATTTTGCTTATAATAGTGACTGAAAGAAGTATATAATTAAGGCGTTTTAAGTTTAACCCCTACACAAATCTTATTCAATTTAAGTCCATATTTATCAGCTTTTACAAAAAAAAATGTGTTTAGTCCTTGTATTTAATCCTTGTGAAAGCAAAATAAGAAAAAAAAAATTGCATAGGGACTAAACTTAAAAATTGTTGCGATAAGCTCGATATCCTTTTGTTGAGTTAGGATTCTCTCCATTTAGTGTCCTCTCTATTTCTTTCATTTGAAGAGATAAAAACACAATGGAGTTTGAAAAATTATAAATAATTAATAGTGGTGGAACCCACTTAGTGGTATGACTCACTATATAAATGACATTCTCCATTTATTTTAAACAAATTGAGAGAATCTCGATTTTGATGTTAAAGGTGTCAAAATAAGAAGAATAAATTTATCGCTCAAATGATAATTTAATTTGTTAAATGTGGTTACAAGTTTTGTTTGACAAAAAATGTAGTTACAAGTTGATTAGTATTACTACTCACAAGTTAGTTTAATTTGGAATAAACAGATGCCTATGAAGGTGTTGTCATTTGCTTGGAGAATTCTCAACAAACAGATCGCAACAAAGGATGATCTTTTGCGTCGTGGTGCCTTGCCTCATAGATTGTTACTTTGTTCGAGAGGTTGCTGGCAGGAATAAACAATTAATCATCTTTTTCTTGGTTGTGACTTCTTCAGTAGGATGTGGAATCTGGTTATTTATTAGTAGGGCATTCATTTTGCTAACCCAACTTATATCTGCAAAAAGGCTTTGTAATTTTGCGGCATGCATGTTTTTTGAAAGGAATTTCGCTCTAGTTTACAAGTCATATGGTTGTCGTTTATCTAGCTCATTTGGAAGAAGGATAATGGTTGGATTTTTTTGTAATACACGTAGTGGTTACTTGATCACGTAAAGCTTCACTTTGGTGGTGGTTATAGCCTCACAAACCTAACTTAATGAAAAAAATAAAAACAAATCAAGATTGAGGATACTAGGCCATAACCCAATGAAACCAAAAATTAATAATTAAAGAGACCGAAAAATAGAAACATCCTTCGAACAAGTGTTGTAACCGCTGCCAGGTTCTTATGGATTGTTGGATCTTCAAAAAAAAAAATCTAAGTCTTGGAAAGTATTTAGTAAAATTGGCTTCTATGTCTTCCTTTGAAACTACAACAGCCTTATATGCACCTTTATCATTTACATCACCCCATAATTGTTGAAGCAAACAAATGTCTTCCTGAACCTTAGGGTGGAACTTACTTAAGTCATGAACATGAATAGTTTTCGAGCTTGTTTCCTGATCACCAAACTCTTGATATGTTTAACTCATGAAATTTGTTCTCTTGATCATCTTGACCTATTCCTAAGTTGGTATAGAATCCTGAGAACCATTACCACTTGTTCCATCAACCACTACAAATGTAACTGTAGATACAAGTTTTTGCATGACAACTTTTATCAGTCTTTCTCCATAATTTGATGCTTACTTTGTGGCACATCCTTCATAGTTTTTTCCGTCTGTAGATGATGTTTGAAGTGTTAGATCCATTGGTTCTTGGAATTTAAACACTTGTATTCTAAAACTGTTTTCTTAGGCCCATTATTTTAACCCTAGTACGCAACAATACTCCTCAGGACTATTGATTTTAACACTTGGATTCATGTTTATGGGTTATCTCAGGAATATTGGTGGCCATAAATTATTTTTGTTATAGCCAGTAGCATTGGAAACCTATTTGCATCGATACTACAACAAACAAACCAACGTTTGATCGAGCTTTTGCTTGTTTCGTTCGTGTGTTTATAGACATGGGTTTTACTAAGCAAGTGAGATATAAGGTCTTGGTTGGAAGGAAGAGTTTTTCGTTTTTGCCAAAATGGAATTTGAATACTTACTTGATCTTTGTTCATATTGCAAATGTACTGGTCACTTTATGGACAATTGCAAGAGAGTCAATGTTATCTCCCCCTAATCAGGTGTAGATCCTACAGTCATAGCAAAGAGGAAACCTATACAAGAGCAGAAAAAAGCTTTTGTCCAGAGCAAAGACAGAAAGGAACATAACAAAGGAATAAACATTGTAGATTTCATAGGTCCACATCTAAAGGAATCTAAGACAATGGCTTTATTCCTTAGAACATTGATGACCAAAACAAAACTATCAGTAATCAAGGAATTGATAATGTTGATGTAGAACTTGACAAGGCACGTTCAAGTAATTGAAAGAATTTGGAGCAAGACAACACTAAACACTCAACTTAACATCAAGGTGCATACCATAATATGTGAGGTGATGCTAATTTGGCAAAAAGAGGAATGAGATTTTTGAATTTAATGATTCAAATGATGAATATAAGTTTGTGGTTGCCACTTAATTACATAATGATGTTGAAGATTTTGATGCAAATCTGGAAAAAACTTGCGATCCGGTTCGGATTAATATTGTCGCATCAAATTTGAGGCATTTAAGCAAGCTTTGAAGAACACTTTTGAAGATCCTTTTTGCTACTTGTTGAACGAGATGCTCTCATCCAATTGCCCATTTTGTTATGTCATTGGTCATTCAAAGGATAACTATCATGCATAAAAGAGTATAAAGAAGACACCAAGGAAATAGAAGAAGAAAAAAAATTGTTCATAGAAAACCTTTTGCAACGAAATAAGAAATGATATTTGAAGAATTATTTTATGACAATTTTTTTTTTCATATTCAGATTGTGTTTTTATTTTCTCTTTTTATTATTTTGGTTTTTGTGCCAATACATATAATTCTCTATATATTTTGGTGGTCCCAAAAATTGTATCAGTGGTTGTTCAAATAATTTTTTTTTTGGTACATTTGTTCAAATAATATTAATCCAACAAAAAAATATATAGAAGATGCGCTATGACTATGAGGTATGAATACCGTGTCTTACTTAGTTTTTATGTAAAAATAACAATATTGTCTACAACAAATATAAGATCACAATTCAAGGGGAAAACATGACTTATTGGGATTGATATATTTTTGTGTGAATATATATTGTGTTTAACCTTTGGAATTGAGGGGAGTAGGCTAGGGTAATGTGAAATTCGTTTGCGAAACAAGTATAACCTGATTAAAAGTTGTTTTTTTTTGTTTTGAGAGAGGCTGATCAAAGGTTATTTCACTATTTCTTTAGAGGGAGTAAAAATGTCTAACTTTTTTTCTAAGGAATGAAATGTCTTTAGCTTTATTTACGAGACAAACAATCATTTTTCTTTAAGAAAAAACAAACAATTACCTTTGTTTTTGGTCAAGTGGGTTGTTTGTTGCATATAATATGGAATATCTCTGTCAACTAATCTAAACTCTGAGGATAATATACGTAGTATTTATTTTTTATTGAGAAATTGATGGACTAGGCTAGCATTAATACGCGTTTGGTTGGTGGTGATCATATGAAAAGGGCCAGGGTGTTCAAGTTGGATTGTTCCACCTTGCTTTTCACGCAAATCATAGAAAGAGAACAATATTTTGACCTGTTTATAAAAGAAAATTAAAATTAAACGTACTTTCCAGAAGGACCAATATCCTATTGGCCAAAAGAAAAAGTATCAATAAAAAATTCTTTTTTTCTAAAAAAAAAAAAATATTCGAAGAAGGAATGGCCCAAATTGAAGGGCAAGAAAATAGGGAACTAACCAACCACATTCATTGACACAAATTGAACGCAACTATTTTAATAGACGGCGGGTCGCACATTGCTGACCTAATCTTCACATTTGGTACACACATGCTTCCCTAATTTTTCGCGTTATATAGTTTTGGCCCATAATTTAGGTGTCACGTTCACATATATAAATCGTATTCTCATTCACAATTTTTCATCTCAATTTTGCTCCGCTTCCTTTTCGTTTCATAATAAGTTTCCAATCAATTCGCTTCGTTTGGAAGCGGGGCATTTCTTAGCGTTATTATTCTCACAATTTTCTTCCTCTCGTCTCATCATGGCTGCTAACAGATGGATTAGACCTGAGGTACATATTTTCACATTCCCTTTGTAACGGTTTCACCGACGCTACCGTGCATCGGTGTAGCCGTTAGATCTGATTTAAAAAACACATAATTGTATGTTAGTATATTTTTGTTTTATATATGATTTGTACATGTTTGAATTGATGATTAATTGGACAAAATCAAACCATATTTTACTAAAACTCGTAAAC
Source organism: Medicago lupulina (assembly GCA_958299785.1). NCBI lineage: Eukaryota > Viridiplantae > Streptophyta > Magnoliopsida > Fabales > Fabaceae > Medicago > Medicago lupulina. Next base: position 14,618,247 of record OY283144.1, on the reverse strand, counting down.
CTAGGGTTTGGTGATTATGTCGAATAGATCGTCAATTTCAAACATGTATTTGTAATAATATTGTTGTTTTGTAGATCACATATATTTTTTATGTGATTGTGCTAAATCTAATATGTGATATGATGATATCTAAATGAGTTATGTGTTGTATCATGTGAATAGGTATACCCACTTTTTGTCCCAGTTGGTGCTGCTGTTGGGATCTGCGTTATGCAACTTGTTAGAAACATAACCACCAATCCTGAAGTCAGGTATATAGATCTTTCATTATTTTTTTATTTGTTTTGTTTTTTGATTCATTCAAATTGTTCAAATCTAGTGGTTCCTCTTTTTTTTTTTTTGAGGGAAACCTCTTTTGAAATGTTGAATCTGTTATATTTTGATGAATTATGTGTATGTTTTGGGTATTTGATGACAGAAATTGATTTTAGATAAATTGATTTTGGGCAAAAAGAAAAGTAGGTAAAATAATTTTTGTTTCATACATTAAGGAAAACTTGATAATTGATTTTATGTCATTCCAAAACCAATAATCTTTTAGGTATAAATACAATTGAGTTTAGTACTGAAATCAATATTAGTATGCATGCCAAACATGACTAATTTGTGGTAAAACCAGTCAAATGTGATTGATTATAGGGAGTGTTTGGCAGTAGAACCAAACATTGGCCATTACTCTTCAAAATTTGCAGATTACTTTTCCAATTGGATCTATTTTTCATATTATATTTATATGTAAACTGGTATTTTGTTTCTCTGGATCCACTATTATAACTTTGCTGAATGACCCTTGTCTATGTGTAAATTAAAATTCAATTCAAATTGTAGCTTGTTGCAAGAAATATATATTTGTGTGTTTTGACTTTTGAGGTTTTTTTTTTATGATCTATAATTGAATTCTTGAATTTGATTATGGTTTCAGGGTAACCAAACAGAACAGAGCTGCAGGAATTCTTGACAATCATGACGAGGGGGAGAAATATTCACAACACTTCATAAGGAGGTTTGTCCGTGGCAAGAGCACTGAGATTATGCCATCCCTCAACGGCTTCTTCTCTGATCCAAAATAAATAAACAAATGTCCAATTTTCTGTTATTGAAATTTGATTTCTGGGATTAATATTTTTTGCTTTATGCTATTTCGAATTGAGAAGTAGGACAAAGGAATTTGATTTTTCAGATAAAGGATATTTGTTGATGTCTGAAATTTGCTGTTGGATGACATTCAATTTGTCTCGGGAATAAAAATTTATACTTACATTTGTTGGTGTTCATCAGTTTTATTCGATTTAGTTGCTAGAATTTTCTTGCATTGCGAACAAAATGATACTTCACCGAAGAAATTTGCATATTGTTTAATTAATTTGAAGTTTTCATCTACACCGTTTTACATATATAGAATTTCATGTACATACCTTAAGCTGGAGTTTGTTTTGTTCCATTTTTGGAGGATCTAAAAATTGATTCTAAAGATGAAAAATTAATTTTGACATGTATTGTTCTATGTGATAAATTGATTTTGGCTAATTTTAGAATTGATTTTTACATTCCAATTATTTATATTGTTCCAATCATTTTTACACAAACATGTTTAAACAAAAATCATTTTACGTTAATCTGACTCATTTCATTCAAAATCAATTTTTCTCACCACACAACCAAACATACAATTTTTCTTACCGTAAAACCAAACATACAATACTTTTGTTGAAAACTTGAAATCCGATCAAAAAGATCAATAAACCTGAAAGACCAAACATACAGTTAAATTATGGTTGCGTTGAATCAAAATAAGCCATACTAACTTTCAAGAGCATTTCTCTTTATACTCAAAGGTTCCCTAATATACATTCAGTAATTATCTACCGGATATAAGTCCAGTAATTATTTAGGGGCCTTAAAGATATTTGACGATATATAAGAAAACTTTCAACTTTCAAAAGGGACGTGAGAATGACGAGCTTGAAGCGAATCCAAATACAAATCATTTTGACCATTGAAAAACAAAGTGTGGCAGCAAACACACGTCTCAAAGCATGCCCACCATGCAAATGAAGAAGCTAGAAAACTCTAAGCTTCTAGTTCAACGTAATTTCTGGCCGCTAATTTGAAAAGGTAAACGCCATTCCAAACATAGGCAAAGTAGAATTTGGAGCAATATACCTCTATGTCTTGGCTATAGGTGGAAAATTGGTGACGGTAACAATATAAATGTTTGGACATACCCATGGATCCGTACTTGGTGGAATATGCGTCCATATTCACCTCATTTATTTTAAACATCCTTGCACGTCTTGTTAAAGATGACCAAGCTCGCTTTGTATCTATCTTATGAGGTATCTGGTGCTCATGTAATTCGTGCTTATGGGAACAAAAGTCTGTTAATGTCAACACACAACCACTTGTAGCCTTGCCTTAGACACGGTTCGTGTTTACAAATGTTCAACACATAAAAACTGGTATAGAAAAAAATTACATAAAATAATTTCATAATAATATAAGTAATAAACCATCAGTTGAAGAAGGTGTTTTTGGGTACGTGATCCTAGGAGTCTTCATTTTTATTTCTTTCCGCTAGACCATTTTTACAACTCATAATCATAACGGACCTCCTTATTACGGCGCGCCCCTTATTACCATGCCATCGGTTTCAATGTAGTTATTGTTTTGGAAAATGCTTATAAAATCTTTAAAATGTGTATTCTCAATTTTGAAAGCTGTAAATTTTATCTTTTTATTGGTCAATATTTTTTTATCTTCTTAACTTGTGTATTTATTGAATAATTTCTTTTTTAAGTATTTAGGATGACCCTATTTTTTTAAGGAGGTCTGAATGAAGTTAAGAATAAGTTATTAGAACTTATGTTAATGTTAAACACTTTTATACGTTGAAATTGTGTTTAAATACTTCATTTCTAAAAATTGAATAAACTCTTAACAAGAATTTGATTGATGATGTGATTATTTTTCTCATTTTTCAAAGGGTTTTCATCTTTTTTATTTGTAAGAAGTTAAAAAAGAATATTCCTTTCCTAAAAAAAAGAATATTCCTTAATCTTTAGAGCCAAAATAATCCTATAAAAATCTTCATTTAAGAGCAACCCAGTGTAGAATAATAAGCATGCTATTCAACAAGACAATAATCTACATAGTTTAGATGTCTAAAACACCAGTCCAAGGAGAGTTGTTCCGAGTCGGATGTTGGTTCGATAAGTACAAAAGGTGGAATTAATTCTGGCATTTTATTGTCATCCCCTTTATACACTTTAAGTTTGCGAATTACATTATCAATGACATACACAGAATTGTTTTCATAACCCCACATGCTTGGGTTGTTTAATGCATAGTACTTTTTCTTCAGAGCATAAAATAATACAATGTCACTCAAAGATTCCAACTTGACATAATTCATGGTTGAGAAGTCTATCTTGTACAGATTAAACATTACGTTTGACGTAATATTAAGCACTAAAAGATGTTCATCACAACTAACCAACCTTACATATACATAATCAGCATTAGTTACACTAGGAGTACTCTTCAGATCTAAAAAAAAATTATTTGCAGAATTCAAGCTGAGTATCCCTATGTGGGCTTTGTCAGTGACAACATATATGATATTGTGCAAAACAACAAAATCAACAACCCTATGTGGTGTTGAATAAGTAACCCAACCAAAATTTTGAGATTGATAGACATGCAAATTGTTAGAACTTCTACATAAAACCACCAAGACAAATTCCTCTGAGCCTCTGTAAAAAGCAAGTAAGACATGGCATGAACAACATGAGTAATCAACTTTAAAGACTGAATTATTTATTACCATCTTTCTTCTTGTAAATGGATTAACCAGTATAAATGAATTATTTTTCCTTGTCATGATCAAATATCCGCTAGAAGACCCGTGATAGGCAAAAGTGACGAAGTTATTGGCCATCTTTGAGTGATAAACTTTTTGGTGAGATAAGTTGATAAAGGAAAAAAACATTCTTAACACGGGACCTTTGGTCAAGTAATGGTTCTTGGAATGCCATGAAATTCCTCCAATAAATTTTATGAAATTTCCGCCAATTCTTGCACACACTTCCAAATTGGAAGAGGTCATCAAAATCTATCATTCTCGAAATGATATCTAACAAATCCCAAGGAAGCTGCTGACAATTCTTGGCTGCCTTCATTTTTTTTCCCTGAGACCGCTAAGAGTACCTTTTATATAGTGTGGAGGTGCAGGTCCCGTAAGTAGGACACACATGGGGTTCGACAGTTACAAGTTCGTGGAAAGTGCGGATCATGAACACCAAATCTTTATTTGGGAACGACTTGAACGTGCATATTTTTAGGTGGTTTTTCTAGATCAAAAATTAACTTATCACATACCTCTAACATATGTTCACGGCAAAAGTTGAACCATTGACCGCCTAAGTATTTTTCGTAACTTGTTCTCTTTGCCGTTATGAAGCGACACTTATACCTTTTTTGAGCTTGTGTGTCAATGAGTGTGATTGTTTTCCGTGTTCCTTTTAGAAATGTCCTTGATATCTCATTTGGAAAGTGTTGGGTACAAAACAAATTGCAGATAAATAAGAACCTTGCTACATACTCCCTCCGGTCCTATTTATAAGAAAAAATTAACTTTTTAGATTCATTGAATAATTAATGTATTTGATATAGAATATGGAGCAAATACATCATTTATGCAATGAATAAAAAAAGTCAAATATTTATTATAAATAAGACCGAAAGGAATATAAGATAAAAATATTTAGCCAAATATTTAATAAAAACATTACATTAATACTCATAATTTTAATTTAATATGTGTAAACTTTCAACAATATTAACAATCAATTTTTTTTTTTGTAAGGGAATCACAAAAGGCGATTCTGAATCTTGACCGTTAAATAATGAAATTCAAAATAATCTTATGGATAAAAAAAAAACAAAAAAAAAGGCAGAAGTAGCCGTTAAGGCGCTTCCCCTACAAGTTTCTTTCCAACTGGAATCCCTATTTTATTATCCTCTTTTCTCTCATTTTCGATTCACTTCATTCTTCTACTCTTCCAATTCCAACTGCCAAAATTTCGCTCTCATTTCACTTCATCATGGCATCAAAGACAGTTACCAAAGACATAATCACTCTTCGTGGTTCTGCAGCAATCGTTAGCGAGTTCTTCGGTATTATTATTATTCACACTTTTTCCCCAATTTCTTTCATTTTTCTACATTTTCGTATTTTCCACTGATTTTTATTTATTTTCATTCATCAGGATATGCTGCTAACAGGTTTGATTCTCTTTGTTTAAGGGTTTTTGGTTTGCATATATTTTCAAATCATTTTATTTTTGTGAAATTTTGTGATATTGATTAACAAGGGTTTTGTTAATTTTATTCGGAATTTGTTCAGCATCCTTTACAATCGCGGTGTTTATCCAGAAGAAAGCTTTGTGAAGGTGAAGAAATATGGACTCCCTATGTTGCTTACTGAAGATGAGGGTGTTAAGTCCTTTATAACCAATTTAACTGCTCAGCTTTCTGGTAACTAACAGCCCTAACCCTACTTTGTTTCTTTCTATTATTATTGCACTGTGGTTCTCTATTTCATGTTTTAGAGAAATTGAAAAAAGTTAAGTGTTGAGACAGTTACTTATGGAGAGTTGGGAATTATACATATTTTAAATCACGTTGATTTGACGAAACCACGGTATCATCGTGATTTTGTTGAAGCTCTGAAGTGTAGATTTTGCAAAGTCAATCTGGTTTTCCGTGATTCTGACAAACTCATAGTGAACCTAATCACGGGCTTAAAAGTTCATTTGTGAAAATTATAACTTTTTTTTTGTGAACTTACATGTATACTTTTCTGTTATGGATCAAGCCTTATCCCACTAAGAGGGGTTATGGAGATTTTTTTTGTGATATCATTTTAAGTAAAAAAGTACTCATGTTAACTATTGTTTATACTATACTATTTTGTTGTGGAGATTTTAATACCTGTATACATGTTTACTTTTGTCTATACTATTTTGTTATGGAGATTTTAATATCGAATTGAATTTGAGAGGTAGTTATTTTTTTGCGGTTTCATTGTGAACCATGCTATTGAGATTTTAATACTGTTCTGTAATGGAGATTTTAATACCTAATCGAATTTGAGAGTGAGTGTTTTTTTTTGTGCTCCTGATAATTGAACTGTTTGAATTTTGAAAAGAATGGCTTGAAGCTGGCAAGTTACAGAGGATTGTCCTTGTTATTATGAGCAAGTCTACTGGTGAAGTCCTTGAAAGGTGGAATTTCAGCATTGAGACTGATAACGAGGTTGTCGAGAAGGGCGAGTCAAGGGAGAAGAGTGACAAGGAAATCATGAGAGAGATACAGGCCATTATGAGGCAGATTGCTTCGAGTATCACCTATTTGCCATGCTTGGATGAACCTTGTATGCTGCCACTCTTAGATTCTTCTTTATGTTCTTTTCTTTCTTCATCTTCATTTTGTATTGTTTTATCTCCTAGTTGAATTTGGCTATTTGTTTCAGGTGTGTTTGATGTGTTAGCATATACTAACACAGATGTGGAAGTTCCATTCACTTGGACAGAGAGTGATCCAAAGCTGATTGCAAATCCACAAATGGTGAAACTGCATTCCTTTGATACTAAGGTGAAATTTGGACTTGCCATTTTTGTTATTGATCTACTTGCATGCTTTGGTAAATTTGGCTATCACTAATACTTGTTTTGCTTATGCAGATTCACAAGGTTGACACACTTGTATCATACAAGAATGACGAATGGGATGAGCAGTAAAGTTGAGCCGCCTGTGTCCTTTTCTTATCATGTTGTTCTTTTTTTCAAATCAAGTGAATTGTGCCAGTTGTGAATTTTCTATTCACATTGTTAGATATGTGTACTTATGCGGATGTCAACTGTATTAATCCTCGCTTTTGTGTGTTTGCCTTCTGGCTGAAAGAATTGACATGTAAGGGATATAAAAAAAGTTCCCTAATCTTTTCAGAATTATGGTTGGGTTGTACTCAGTTTTATGAAATAGCGAATCCTCGCTTTTTTGTATGTTTGCCTTCTGGCTGAAAGAATTGACATGTAAGGGATATCAAACAAATTCCCCAACCTTCTCAGAATTATGGTTGGGTTGTACTCAGTTTTATGAAATAGTGAATCATTCCAAGCATGTTAATTTGAATCCATTTAAGGGGGTCTCAAAGAAATTTCCTAATCCTTTCAAAATTCTAGGTGTACTTGGCATTCCAGTTTCATGAATGGGTGAATCACTCTGTGAAAGCTTTTAAAGGAGGTCATAAATTTCTTAATCCTTTCATAATTCTGGTTGGACTTATCATTTCAATTCAATGAATAACTTGTCAAAAAATAAAATGAATTAGTGAGTTACTTTGTGTGAAAGCGTTTGAAACAATAGTGAATACTTAATCTGGTCATTAAATTGTATGAATTTGTGAATCACTCTGTCTGAGCATTTAAAGAGGGACCATGAATATCATATTGACAGCGCCTCGTTCTCCTCTACTGCTCTGTGCCCCAACCGTCATCACCACTCTGTGGCATCTATCTCCTATTTTTAAAAACTTCTCCTTTGACTAACTCAAGACTCAGGCGACACCACACTCAAATATCGCACCTAAAGACCAATTGAATAAACCTCTATTCAATCTAGCCCAACACATCTCTTCTTTTCCTCAACATTCTCTATTAATGATATCGATGTGTGATGTTTTAATTTATGAGTAGGATGAATGGTTGATATCAATTCTCTTAAATTTCTCAACTTTTCAATGTTAATGTTGTATTAAGTTGATTTTGTAGTAATATAAAATTGGACTCAAATCACCAAGTGTGCATTTGGTCTTGATCATGTTGTTTAGGTGATGTTTCTCCTTTTTTAATCTTCATGTTCATGCATTTTTCCCTCCTTCTTTGGCTAATGATAGGTTCTTCTTCTACTTGCAAATTTGATATCTTCAATCATAGTCTCATTGATATCAGAGCTTTCCTTTTCTAGGTTTCAGTATCCTAAAATCATTTTCGCAGGATTGATACATGTCCCTAATGCATTATAATATGAAGGCATGCCTTGGGGGATATGCATTACAATTTACAACATAGCAGAGTTGTTGATTAACTAATTTTGGTGTACGTTAGACTTTTGAGAAATATGTACATAAACAACAATTCAACTGCGAAATAATCCAATGGCAAGGGATGTGACTTAATGTATATACAACTCAATCCAAACGCAGCTCAGTATGTTTGATATTTTTATTACAAGGAAAAGATTCAATTTGAGTAGTATGTGTAACAATGTGAAAGAAAAAAAAGCACAGAAACTGAACAGATGACAAGAAATGACGCGCCAAAAGGGAAATAAGCCTCGAATTCTCATCGGTGGGAATGAATTGGCCCTTCATGTGATTATATCTATTGAAGCAAATTTATGTATCAACATGAGAAAATCGATATGATTTTTTTTTTTTTAAACTCATGACACTCGTTACAGGTTTCATCTGTTTATGTATATAAAATAAATTTATGACTCAATATGATAATTTTTTTGCAAATCATGACTATTTTTGAAATGAACCTCGACGATAACGACAATGAAATCTTGGCCTAAGAAAAGTCACCCACATACCACAGGCCATACCACTACAGTAATGTCGTTCACCAGCCAAAATAGTCAACAATTTTTTTTGATTATAAAATCTAAACGGGTAAAGTAAAGATTTTTAAGGGACGCGCGAGATGTTAGAAGGGTGCAAAAAGAAAGATAGAGGCTTGGGCTTCAAAATTTCGTTCGGCCCAACTAACTCTCAGTTATTATTATTATTATATTATACTAACGAAAAAACTGGTACTCACGTGCTCGTCTTTACATTTTTTTATTGCGTTAATATTTGAAAATTATGAACGGCATTTTTATTTTATATGAAATTTTGATTTTGCTTAAAATTAAAAATATGAATGTTTGTTGTTTTCAAATTATAACAAATCAATTAACCATGATTATCCATTTCAATGACACCGACAATACAAAAAAAAAAAAATTCTTATTTTTTTAATAACACCAACAACGATATTTATTACAGAAAAAAATTGTTTAATGTATAATTGAGATAATGAAAAAGTAAATATAAATACAGTAGTATCATGCTTATTTATTTATTTAAAAAAAAAAATATCATGCCATAAACATATTTAACTGGTCTTAAATTAAATATGTCTCCTATGTTTTTGCTCAAACTTATTACCCATCACATCTTATACTCAGTTAAGCTGGGACAAAATATAGCATTTGAATATTACTGTTAACCCATCACATCTTATTAATGCGAGACAAAACCTATGTTTTCGATATTAGTGTTGATAGAAACTGCAAGACAAAGCTTTGTTTTCGATATTAGTCTTAAAGTGCTGACATTTAGAATTCAGAAAATAATTAACAGCAATAAACACATTTACTATGAATAAGTCCGATGAACATGATAAAATTTGCTTCATTAATACCAAATTTCAAGAAAGACAACAACGTTCAACATTATTTCCACTCATCTTTCTCTCTTATTTATGATAAAATCTGGCTTTTTTGAACGAATTTTTTTATACCCAAGAGATAAAGTCTACCTTCCTTGTAACTTAAGACAGTGAAACGAGGTTCGTTACATGCCTACGAAATCGAAATCCCAGATATAAAGGGTACCTACTGTTTCCGAAGACAATGAACAAACGAAGTATTTATCGTTTTTCTCACTACGCCTATTTTGTTTACTTCTTTAATTTACTCAGTAAGAATGAATGTTGTAGCTAGAATATGGACATTGTAATTTCAATACCAAAACTCCTAAGTGAGGAGTCTATGGAAATGTTACTCAATAGAATATGGACATTACCAAACCCTGAAACTAAAATTCATCAAGTTATTCATAAACATGGATTGGGAGGTCGTAGTTTTCTATTGAACACCAGTCCAGATATTGGTAATGGCAATGTTGAAATGTATAAACAAAGGAAAAGCTTCTATGTCGTGCGCGATGATTTGTTAAATCCGCTGATTAATGGTAATAAAGCAAGAAAAATTGGATGGCTTGCTTCCCTTGCTTCATGATTATTCAGTCACTGATGTGGTAAATTATCCTACAACTTATTACTTTATTACAACAATGTTTGACAGATTAAGTTTTCTTTGATTACTATTCTTTGGTAGCTCATTTTTATTGGTGGGCAGGGAGAGAAGTAAAACGATGAAAACCAGGGAAGTCAATCAAGTATCAACCACCTGATTGTCCCTCCTTGAAAGAATGAGTGGTCTTGTTATTTGTAGGGCAAGTTATATATTCTCTTAACTTATTTATATTATACAAGTATGAAAAAACGTGTTTAATATAGAAAAAAAATGTGATTGGTATTTTAACAAATCATTTAAAATTTTCAAGTTAAACTTAGCTCATTATTATTTGTTTTTCTTGTTTCCTTTCCATATATTATACGTATAAGGATCTTTGATGTTGGGAATTGGAAGAGGAATGAAAGCAGTAATGGGCTTTCTACGGCTAAACTATCAACCTAAATTTCCTTTATTATTGTTTATTCATGCGCATACATATAGCCGGTTCATAACATAATTTATTGGTTAATCATATTCAGCACGTAATTTGGATTCTTCAATCATACTCAACAGAATTAGGTGACTCAACAAAACAAACTTCTCTAAGATTGACTAATATGTATTTATCATCAACTGACGTGAGTTTTATGACTGTTCAGAAAAGCATATGAAAACAGATTATAACATTGCTCATAATCTATTTTTCAGTTTATTTTCGTAAGTTCTTCAAGTTACCATACAAAAATAGCTTATAATTTATACATAAACAATTTAAAGTTATCTTATACTACAAAAATAGCTTATACATAGGTACTTATAGTTATAAGTGCTTGTATTTAAGTTACAAATAAGTTGTTTGTCCAAACATTCATGTGAAGCATACTATGTTTCCATTCTAATAAGGTAGACCACAGTCCTTGGAGATTTTATTTTTCCCACCTTACTCGCTTCTCGACATTAAAAGTAAAACAAAACCATTAAATTTGCTCAAGTTAGCTAAGTTATATAAACTGAGCCTAACCTTCATCAAGGTCAAGAGTGTAATTTCCTACATGTATTGGATGTTGGTCTCCCATAAGCTAATTGCCAAGTATTAGAGAATGATGAGAAGAATCAAAGGAACTATTATTGCTTAGGAAAGAATGAATACCTAAACATCAAAAATGATATTCCACCTATATCTTAATCCTATAAATACAACCCCTTTATAAGATATACTTTCTAATATATCCATCCCTCTCAATATAAACAATTTAATTAAGCACAAATAGCATAAGCGTTTTCATATAAATTCTATGTCAAGAGCTTAGTTTTGTCTTATTGTGAAGAGCTTATGAAAATAAGCTGAAAACAATTTATACAAACTAACTACTAACTAGTAAGTATTCCAGTCAACCAATCAAATCCCAAAAGTAAGACAAAACAAATCAAATCCAAAAAGTACAACTAAGCAAATCAAATCCAAAAAGTACAAAGCAAATCAAATCACCCACTAAATGCCTCTTTCTCTTGCACTCTTCCAAGAACTCTTCAAACTTGTGAAATGTTTGATGAATTTCCTTCATTTTTCACCACCCCCACTTCTTGTTCATTCCCCTTGTTATTCACTGCATCTTCCTTGTCTTCTCCTTCATTCAGATTATTATTCACTCCCTGCTCTACTTGTTCACCTCCATGATTCACTCCTTGTTCTTCTTGATTCTCCTCATGGTTTGCTACATTATCCTCATCTGCTAGTTCTCCATTCTCCTCATGGTTTGCTACATTATCCTCATCTGCTAGTTCTCCACCTTCCAGATGTAGCTCTTGTTGATGTTCAATTCCCCCTAAGTCATTATCTTCCTGCTCTTCAAGATCTTGTTCTGCTACTTGAGCTTGACCTAAGTCTAATAAAGCTGCAAGCAAAAAAAGTAAATACTATATCAATCAACAGTCAGAAGCAAATGATTCAATTGTTAGTTTAGGAACAGTTACCTTCTGCAATATCCTGCTGTGCAGCAGCAGCAGCAGCAGCATCCTCCATCAATCGTTTCCATCGATTCTGAGTAAACAAAGGATGTGTTATAATGCTAAGCTAATGCCTATTATTAACTTGCAGAAAGGCATGCATTTAAATTTAATATATACCACTTTTGTTTAAATGAAAGACTGCATAGTTATACTTGTATGAATAGTAGACACAACTTTATATAAATTCTAATAGAACTTGGAGTTTAATAACACTTCTGTTTATCATTATAGTTCAATTATATCTGCAATATAAACATCATTAAATAGCATTTTTTTTTTCATTATCATCGTTCTGAAGTGTACTGTAACTATTTGGCAGTGGAAAACTATAATTTTGGTTGAATTTTCTAAAAAAAAAGGTGGGAAAAAGGCTGTTTCCAATGTTTTGTTTTGTAATAGTCTAATCTTCACACCACATTCCTTTTTAATGCATTAAGATTCTAATTTGATGTGATCTATTAAACTGTCACAGTCTACCACAGAATACTTATATATTCTTCATGTTTGAACTCCATTGCTAATAAGTTTAATAAAAAATTCCTTTTAGCTATCAGGCATGATTCCAGGATATTTCCCTTTAATAAGCAACTGTTAGAACTCCTCATTCTATCTGTTCGAATGGTTATTACCAAATTTTTTTTTTTTTTAGGGATGAGATTTGTAGTGAAAAATGCAAGAACATTACCAAGTACCTACAACAAGTATTCACCTCAGTACATACCCGTATCGCGTCCGCGGAAAATCGTGATCCAAGATTAAATTCAGGATCATCTCTCATGCGAGTCCACCGACCTTGCCACCTTGCATCCAAAGGAGTCCAAAAAACCATGACTGAAAGAAGAAAAAAAATCAGACATTACACCATTTGAAACATAAATTAACTGAAGAAATCCAAAATTCACTGAAAGCTAGACGATGAGAATATATAGCAGTAGAACAAAGGAGAATTTCAGAATTATATGATTTCAAGTGCATGAGATTAAATTATACCTGAAGACGAGAGAAAAGTAATCACCTGAAGATAAAGCTGTCAATTTCATGGGGCTTCAACATTTAGGCCCCAACAACAAAATAAATAGGCCCCCTTTCACATAAGCCCCAAATATACTAAGCCTATTGAAAAACAAAAGCCCCAAAGGCCCAAAAGCCCCAATTGTTAAACAAAAAATTTCTATTTTGTCTAATTTTTAATGGATAACTTTGGTCAACAACTGGTCAACATCGGAGTAGCCTGTAATCTGGCGGCGGTACTCCGGCAATCCACGGTGGCGCTCCGGCAAGTTTTTTTTTTAAAAAAAAAAATCGTTTTTTTTTTACTTTTTTCCACAAAAAAACTTTCCTATTTTTTTTCTCCAAGTATACAGCAAAAGAACATATTATGTTGTATCAAAATCAAATTCCTATTTCAATACCAACCCTTTAGAATATTTAAATACTTTAGCTACTTTCTTGAAACATAACATCACCAATTTCTTGAAACATAACATCAATAACAATAATAACATTCAAATTCAATGTCTTATTACATCACTAACTTAAGAAAATACCTCATTCAAATTCAGTGTCATATTACATCACCAATTTCTTGAAACATAACATCAATAACAATAATAATAGTGCTACTTTCCAACAAAATTCAATAAACCCCTTGTCAATTTTATCAATCTTCTTGACCAGCTGCATCAGTCAATCCCTCATCCTCGGTATTACTTTCATCTTCATTTGTGAATAAAATTACAGCATTATATAACACAGTAGAACCACATCATATTCCTATGGATATAATTAAACGTAAGAAGGAAATGTAAAGCTCCTGTAAATTAATCAATCAAACAATCATTCAGTCACAATCATGAAGCATCACATAAGATAAACCTTGAGCATGCACTACATGTTCATATGTTGGCTTATAAATAAGTGATTATGATGATAAGCGCTTGCAAATAAGTTGTTTATCCAATCAGGGCCATATTCACTACAAATTGTAACAAAGTAAACAACAACATATATACACAAGCTACTGTATCTGAAAACAAAAGCTTTAGCAAAAAAATCACAGATCAAAGTGAAAATCACAAGCTTCATCTCAAAAATCAAGCAAAAGCTACTAAATCTACTCAATAAAATTCACAAACACAAATAAAAAAACCTAAAAATACAATTTGAATCAGATGCAGAAACACACATACACACGAAAGAATGAATCAACATTGTTATTGAATCGAATTGCAAAGGAATAGAGAGAAATTACCTCAGATCTGATTGCGATGATGAGAGCTGGTGAAACGCAAACACGATCGAGTTCACCGACAAAGATGCATATATGTGAAAAGAGAAGAGAGAAAGAGAAAGCGCGAAGATACGGATGCCGCGACGGAGACGGCGGCGATTGGAGAAGTGAGAAGAGAGAATTGTGTTGTGGTACGTGAAGGGAGAAGAGAGAAGTGAGTGACCGAGAAATGTTAGAGTTTAAAATTTTGGTGGGCCTGGAGCCCCATCACCATAGCCCACTAAAAAAATAAAAAATTAGTGGGCTCAGTCAAAATAATCTAGCTTAATAAGGGGGCCTAACATTTATTAATGGGTTTAGTGGGGGCTTTTTAGGTGGGGCTTTGTAATTTGGGGCTCAATTGATAGCTCTACCTGAAGATGGTTTCAGCCTCTGTAGTAGGTGTTCAACAAGAATGTAGTTGAAAATTAAGAAATCATAAAAGAAGAGAAGATGAAGATGAAAAAACTATGCTTCAAGAACCAAGAAGTATTCTTTCACTAACCAACAAGAACTGTTTCTGTTAAGGTTCTCAAAGTTTTCACTTTTCTTTCAATTAGTTATAGTTAATAGTTTGGTTTGAATTGGGGCCAACAGACACTAGCATGGATTAATTGAGACACGTGTCAATTTATAGGTTAGTTTTTTTTTTTTTTTGAAAGGATTTTATAGGCTAGTTGGTGGGTCATATTTAATTAACTGAAACGGTTAAGTTATTATTACTACTAATCATTCCACCGTGAAGTAACTAACTTTGACACTGCTGTTTTTGAAAGCAATGATTTATGTTTTTTTTTTTTTTTTTTACCGAAGGCAACAGATTTATGTTAAATATTATTTATCTTAGTAATCTTTTTTTTTTTTTATTTTAACAAACCTTAGTTAGCATTTGCCTTTTTATTTAACCAAAGATATTTCGATTCTTTTCTTGTCCATACGGCATGCGCTGCGCTTTCGTTGAAATGAAACTACAACTTGTTTTTTTGAGGGAGAAACTACAACTTTTTTTTGTTTTTTTTTTTATGTGACAAAAATGAAACAACAAGCAGTATCTCTTTGGATTATCTCTTTTTTTGCTTCGATTTTTCTTCAGCTCTCCATTTTCTCTCCTGCATCACTGGCAGTGTATGTTTCTTCTTATGCACCAAATCCGTGTTTTTTTGCTCATGAGATAAACTTTACATTTACCAGAAAAATAACGAACAAAGGGAAATCATTTCAAGAGATTCGCAAATTAAAGGGAACTTTTGAATAAAAGCCCTTTCTCCAATGATTTTTACATTGTGTTCTTAATATTTAGTTGTTTGTGAATCCATTACCACTCGTCTCAAAACAATATTTAACATTCATGCCATTCTTCACTTGAAAGTGGGTCACTAAAAATGACGAGAGAGAGTAATAAATAAAAGGAAGGAAGGGGGACACGCTTAGATGAGAAAAAAAGAGGAGAATGTGTTGTTTTAAGAGAAAATCAGATCTCAAATGTTAATTTTAATCCAAATATCACTATCGAGTGCTCTAATCTCTCACATCCTCTACTGCTTTGTGCCCCAACCGTCACAACAGGTGGGTAAACCAAACTCTCCAGTATGCTTATATCACTTCTTGCATCCCATCAGCTGCAAGTTTGCAGGATTGAATTTTTATAACAAAATGTTCGACCGATTATGGTTAACAGTCACGATGGTTTGGAAGATTCCTACTTCAGCAGCGTGCCAGAAAAAGAATACGTTGCACATTTACATAAGGCAAAGGAACTTGTTCATTCTCCTATATTGTAGACTGATTATGAACAACATTATCAAACTAAACAAATACAGTTTCAGGTTAATGTTACACATGTATATTGTCAAAGATCCTAACAATTCCCTCCACTATTCTATACATTTGATGCAAATATTTGAAGATTGTTCATGCCATGCACCTGCCCTCAACTCACACCACGGTATATGGCACCAGGCCGAAGATCATCCATATTGTCAATATTTCTATAACCATCAAATTCTCGTAGACCTGTCCAAGCCCGTCGTGCCAGAAAATCACGGTAATCATCCTCAGTATAAAATATCTTCTCTTCAGTATGCACAGGGATATGGTCAGACTCGTCATATAGGCATACTTTGATGGCCATTCC
This sequence comes from Medicago lupulina, assembly GCA_958299785.1. NCBI lineage: Eukaryota > Viridiplantae > Streptophyta > Magnoliopsida > Fabales > Fabaceae > Medicago > Medicago lupulina. The sequence continues at coordinate 14,601,706 of OY283144.1, read as the reverse complement.
TGCAATGATAATATATTGTTACGTTAACAAAAAATGGTGCACAAAATACGTTTTGGGTGAAATACAGTTTATGCCCTAAATGTAAGGGGGTCCACAAACTCAAATCTACATGAACTTTTAATAACAGTTAAGTTCATAGACATTAAAAGTAAAATAAACCATTAAATTTGCACAAGTTAGCTAAAAGAATAAATTGAGCCCAACCTTCATCAAGGTGAAGAGTGTAATTTCCAATAGGCATGTCACGGTCAATACTTCTGATAATCTGTTCCTCATCCTCCAACCAAAATGCGCGTTTAGTTCTCAACCTAAAAGCAGCCCTAATTGCCTCCTTGATGGCTTCTGGAGTGCCATCAATACCTATTCGTCTTGTATAATCACCCCATTTGACAGATATAACTCTTCCACAGCAAGACTGACTTTCCCCGCCTGCCATAATAAGAAGAACTGGTATCAGAAATAAGCGATTAACCTAAAGGAAAAAAAATGCACTAGTCCTTTACATAGCATAGCTTACCATTTCCGGGAGTTTCTCTCCAATTCCAAGGAGGGACTCCACTTGCTGCAACATCTGCTGCGGCAATGGCCAGAGGATGCCCATCATGATCCAAACTTCTCTCAAGATTGAGTGTTGGTCTTCCAGAAGCTAATTGCCAAGTATTTGATAATGATGAGAAACATGAAGGAACTATTACTTTGGAAAGAATGAATGCCTAAACATCAAAATCCTTTAAATACAACCGCCTTTCCTAAATACTACTTCTGGATATTTTAATTAAGATAAACTGATGGATGATTACAACAACCAGCAGCAATATTTTTTTCCACAATTTAAAGAAATGATTACCAGCCAGACATGAGCTGAAAGAATTCCAAGTAAAATGCAATAACCAGAACATTCCTACAGAGTACACTAGTACAGCATTTGAATTTTCATTTCAATAGGCTTTGGCATACTAAAAAGGTAACAGGTCACCTATGGTAGCAGTTAAATTTACATGCAATCATGTGCTTCTAGAAAACGAGACAGGACCAGCCAGTCCGACTGGTTCAACCATAAACCGGACCAAAGGCCTGTGTGGTCAACCTATTAGATCAAATCTCTGCTAGATTGCTATATATATATATATATATATATATATATATATATATATATATATATATATATATATGTTCTTTAAACCAGTGCATTGCTTATGAACATATACTAAAATTTTGTGAATACATGTTAAACATATATAAATTTGAAATATATACTTATGAATAGTAGTTTATTGTATAATATACTAACCTATTAGATCCAATCTCGGCTAGATTGCTATATATATATATATATACACACACACACACACATACTTTTAAATTTGAAGAGTAAAATATATATTTTAAAAAAATCATATACTACAAATATACTATTGAATTATAATATGTACATATATAAATTCCCATTTTGTGAATACATATTATTTTAGTAGAATAGTAGTTTATTATGTAATATATTACATAAAATTCAAAGATATATTTAATTATAGTTTTAAAAAACTTGACTTGTATTGATATTTTGCAAATTTTTTTACAAAACTAAGTTTATTAGCATAAAATTTACAAAATTTAATAACATGTGAGATTTTAAATATTGTAAAACTTTGACCAGTATTCAACTTGGCAAGGTTATTAGGTTAGTGAGTCGCTGGTTTAAATGTATCATACACTAGTTGTTATTTTCCAGTACAGCAATCTAGGATTAGAACCAAACCAAATGGCCACATGGAATCAAAATCCTACATGATTCATGAGCTGAAAAATATGAAATAATCGTAGGGCACAGACACATCACAAGTGAACTATCATAGAGTAGAAAATAAAAAGCTGACTTCAAAGACATACCTTCAACAGGCCCAAAAGAAATGTTGGCATCATCAATACCTGCACAACAACATAACAAGTCAACTACGGAAAAATTACCAATTCACTTAAATTGGGTTTGATGATTCAAGAGGGTAGGAGTTGTCCCCCCTGAGAACCTTCAAATTGCTGTGATTTATACTCTCGTATATCAAAGATCGTAAGCATAGAGAAAAATAACACAGCTATCAGACCTGATATCAATTGATATGGGCTGAGTATCTACTAAGGATAGATTATTAACAAAGATATAAATCTGACTTCCAAGCAAACTTCCTAAAGCTATTCAGGCCAACTAAATGCTGCTTCTTTACTCCAAATTTCAGTTTCACATAGAAGATTAAAATTAATAAAAGCTAAAGGTATAAAAACCAATGTTGTCGATCGCGGAGAGTGGAAAATAGCAGACTGTTAAGATTCCGCTGTGCAATAGTGCTATAGCACCACTATAGCCGCTATTTGACAATATTTTGTACAAAATAGCATATTGCAGAACAATAGCGATTTGTCGAAAAATCCACTACGTTATAGTGGTATAGGGCCACTATAGCTGCTATTTAACAACACCGATACAAACAAATTAGTGCATGTAAAATAGCAATTTTAACCAAGATGCACACCTTTTGGGACTGGATTTGTTGGAGTTCGAAAAATGTAGTCGATTCGGCAATTACAAAAAGAATAGTTAGGTTTTTAATCGTCGGGCATTTCATTGAATTATATCCACTTCATAAGACAAGAAGCGCGGCCTATTATTTTAAGACATAATGTTTAAGAAAGATACCAAATCAGCCCTTCTTTTTGGACCAAATTTGTTGTAATTGGTCAAGAACTAATTCTTTGGTTTTGACTAATGCTACATACACTATTTCTTTTACACAAACTGCGTATGCATCTGTGCCACAAGTCAATTGTTGTCAATAACAAGTTGGATTTAAGTTTGATGCCTTGGCGTTATAAAAGCTTTAAACACCATCACTGGACATGCATTGTACAAAAATAGTTTGAATTCTACCATTATTACCTCAAAAGTCACATTCTTTACGAGTAAACTCATAAACCCATCAGTGCAAAATTCAGAGATGCGACACATTGATCCCAGAGTATTCACAAATCACTTTAGTCCATAAAAACCCCATGTATTTGCCACAGTAGTCCTTGATGGGTCCACTACAGCAACTAGTGTGACCAACATTCTAAAATATTCACTTCTACCCTGTTTGTGCAAGTGTTATCAACTGCGGATCACGGAAAATAGCAGCCTGTTCAAATTCCACTATGCAATTGTGTTATAGCGTCGCTATTTCACGATATTTTGTACTAAATACTCTATTGTGGAACAATAACCTTTTGTTCAGATCCTGCTACGCAAAAGGTCGATAGCCGCTATTTAACAACACCGGTATTATCGTTTAAGAACTCAAAAATAGATTCTAATATAAACGACAAAATCTTTCTTTGGTAAAAAGTGCATCGGTAAGCAATTTTTTTGCATGCTTCCACTAGAATTCGAAACAAACAGGCTATCATGTTCACTCCAGATTTGATTTCACATGACACATTTGAAAGCCTACATAAACACACACTTGTGACTTGTCTGCCACCAATTTTAGGGTTCACAACATAACATTGACTGTGACAACAGTTTTTAACTAAAAAAAAATTGAGCTACAGTGTACAAATCAAACATAATAACTTACACTCAAATAAGCACAATTGCATATTTAAATCAAAAACAAAAACAGTTAACTAAACATAGCATCAAATAAAATTTGCCACAAAAATGATTATTATTATCTAAACACGAAACATAGCATTAAATCAAACATAGAACTAAAAACATAAAACATAAAATTAACCTTTATCAAATTGCATGTAAGAAGATTCAACTTTAGAAGTAGGTGTAACAACACTCTTATATTGTCCACACTTACTTCTCTCTCTTAAGATCTCATCAATCTCTTTATAACAACTCATTTTCCCACCAGAACCACTTCCACCACCTCGATCATGATGCTTCGCTTTCTTAAACTCTTTCAAAAGATTCCTCCATTTATCAGTACACATAGTCGGTGACCGATCAAAACCCTTTTCTCTCATCTTCGCTGAAATCTGTTCCCAAAGATGCTTATTCGACTTCGAAGTGTTGAATAACGAATCCATCTCGCGTCGTAGACCAATGAGGCTTCGTGTCTCGTCTTGAACCCAGGTTTCCGCTCGTTTCTTTGGAGCTTTGATCTCCATCTCAGGATCGTCGCCGCTGCTCTCGGCGGTGAGAATCATTTGCGGTTGTTGTTGTTGTTGAAGGTGGTGGTGGTGTTGCGGCGGTGGCGGTGGTGGTGGTTGAAGATCGGTGTTGGTTACTACTTCCATCATCATATCGCGTGCTTCTTCTTTGTAGAAATCGATTGGGCGAGGCTTTTCTGATGATAAATACATTTTTGCTGCGGAATTGAGATTCTTCGATTGTAATCAATTGAAGATGGAAAAGGAAGAGACGATGTTTTTTTTTTGTTTTCTATCTACAATTGTGTAAATTTTGTAGTAAGAAAAACGTTGGAAGAGTAAAATTTTGTAGTAAAGAAAAGGGTAGAAGGTGGGTTTTGGGTTTGTGTAAAAATCTGTCAGCGTGAAGTAAAGGCTTTGATGTGTAAAGGAGGATGAGGTTGAGGTGGACATGTGTGTCTCTTTATATTAAAAAACTAAATTAAATATTCTTTTTGGATAATAATCGTTATCATTTTATTTTGTATAGTACTGTATTATTTATCATTTAATATTAGAGTTTTTTTTTTTTGAAGGAATTTAATATTAGAGTTTTGTCACTTAGTTTTCAAAAATATATATTAGTTTTGTAAAAAAAAATATCATGTAGGTTTAGCTTAAATGGTGAACTTGAGTTTCAACAATGACCGAAAGAATCTCTGGTTTGCTCTTATTTACTTTTTGGTTAGACTTCAAATTATCATGATCTCTTTATCTTTAAAATTGAAACGTTTAGAATGACAACATAAAAGTTTTGTAAGAAAAGCATTGAGTTTAATTGGTTTTTTATTGAGTTTAATTAGTATGTGTTGTATATTTAGATTTTTATTTTTATAATTGTGTAATCATTTTAAAATATTGATAATGTAGATTATTAAGTTGATACGATTTCTTCAATTATATATACCAATTTGAGTATGTATTAAAAAACATTTGTAGATAAGTGAAAATTACATAACATTGTTATTGGCCCAAGACTCGATCCATATGACAAACACAACTCCAATCTGCAAATCATTCACTAATGGTTATACATGTCATATCGTGTTCTGCAACCCTTGAAATAAAATCTCATGATCAAATCATGATCTTCCAATGACAATCAAAATTCGATTTGTGATTCATGTCAAACAAGACGCAATCACGTAACCACTTTGGACCCAAAGTGCTCTACATGTCACGTATATATAAAAGGTTTAGACACATATGAAATGTATGTTTTCTCATTTGAAATAAGGAAAAAATGTTTGTATTGTTGCTAGAAGTAGAACCACTCAAACTTGCCAGAAATGTATGTTTTGAAAAATACAACATTGGTGATTTTATTGCCAAAATAATGCTTATATTTAACACATTTTTGAATTGAAATAAAAGTGAATATTTTTTATGTTGATTTGATAGCTCTAAATCAAGTTTTGTGAGGATGTTGACTTTTTTAGTTAATTTGTATGTGTTGGCAATGTGCAAAAAATCATTTACGCACATCTAATTAGATTTCATCATTTGTATATCAAATTATTTTGTTTATAACGGTATGCACGTATATTTACGTGGTAAGATTTTTTTTTTTGAACAAACTAAAATGGTACATAATAAGATTGTTGAAGTTGAACGAAACATTTTTTAAGTGTCTTGCACGGTCTAGTATGGAAAAGTTAGACCAATAATAAACACAAGTATTTAAACGACAATTGTGACTCGTCTCTCATTTTTAAAAGTTTATCTGATGCATGATTTACAATATGAATCAAGCTTTGTTGTGAATTTTTGAATAGATGAATTGGAATCATGAGTTAATTTTGGTTTGTGGGAAATACATGATAATGGTGTGTTGATACACCCACGATTGCATGGGTTGTTTATTAGTACCCGAACATCGACTGACGTTAATTTTAGGTGTGTTGTGAGATCAAAAATTTCATGAGAAAACCGACATCGAATTTGCATCGCGTTTTTCAATTCGATTTGAAACATGTATAAATTTTTTGAGTGATTTGATTTCAGCAAAGTGTCTCTTTAATGATGGAACATGATCGTTCTTAAAACAATAAGAAAAGAGGTAAAAAAAAATATCCTATAAGCTGGCCATTGTAGAGAGACTCAAAGTGTTGAAAAAAATAATTTCAACAACCTCATCAAAAATAAATCTAATTTCTACCGTTTTCTCACTCTCTTCCTTTTTCTAAAAAGTTACAAAATTGACCAGTAAATTTAGCAATCATTGTTCTCAAAGAATATTCACTAAATTTATCTTTTTTACATCCTCTTACATTCACTCAATGATTTTTAATGTCAAAGTGTTTTTGAGGTGTAACTCATCCTAGAATCTCTCTCTAAAATGCATAAACCTTTTCCCAAAAGTCGCATATTTTGGTTTTCCAAGATTTGCATTCTTCTAATCCTAAAGTTGAAAACAACAATGCCTTTTATATAGAACATGTGTTACGCGCCTCGCGCATGAGTCCGCGAGGGGGAACCACGCTTTTTCCATAAACACAAACCCATGTGCTTCACACATGGTGTCATGCGTCTCGTGCACGAGATGGAACCAAAATCCTCTATCAAAAGATTTCTATCATTCTCTTGATGCATTGTAAGATTTTAAGTCTCACTCAGGAATTCGATTTCTAATTATTGTGTATGTAAAAATTTTGTTGGGAGGACATAAGTCTTCTTTTATGCTCAACTAGTTTTCCAATAGAGATACATTGGCAGAGTGTTGAATACTTTGGACCCATAATATGATTATAAAAAAAATAGAAACATTAAGAGTGTTCGTGTACCATTTCATTCTTCTAAATATGTTGATGATTATGATTTTATACTCTTTGATTTTTAACATAAGCAACAATTAGAAAAATAATTCACCCTAAGTAATATTAATAGCAGTAACTAATCTCATATATATTTTTTTATTAAATAAAAAATATAATGATTGTACTCTCTAAAATGCCATTCATTGAAAAGTGCTCCTACGGATAAAATAAATCATTAACAAATGAAATCTAAATTAATCAAAAAATATTTTTGGATAATCAACCAACTATTTTATTAGAAGTTGGGAATAAGAGATTAGATGAGCAGAAATAGATTGTACAATTGGAAATTAACTAATCATAGCGTCAAAATTTTAGGACATAAGCTAATCAAAGTGTCATTGGGATTAATTTAGATGGAATTATGGTATACACACCCTAATAGGACAATCCAGATTAACCTTTTTCCAAAAATGTGTTGACTCATGCGAAAGAAAATGATCACCTCGTCCTATAAACTAGCTAGTTATAATAAGTAAATTACGTATATGAAATATTTCATGTAGTTAGTGCCATTTAAAATTTTCTCTGATCCAAAATAACACAACGAAAATATGGATTCTGGTTTGTCGTGGGCAGATCAATGGGACAACAACCCAGACCCTTTTGATCCAGTATCAGAGAAAAACAAGAAAAAAAGCAAGGATGAATCAAAGGTGAGCAAAATTGGGAAAAGTGTGTTGAGCCTCAAATGGATGAAAGAACTACGCAAGAAGACTCAAAAATGATGAAAATATTGTGATTGTATTTCTTTTATGGAGGTCTACTTGACTCTTTGGAATGAACATTTTGACATTATGTAATTGAGGACTTGATGTTGACATTTTTGTCTAATAAAAAGACTTGTTGAAGCAAATAAAGTTCTACGTTCATTTTCTCAGTTTTGTTTCCAGAATTTATTAGTTACAATCTTTTTTTTATTAATTACAATCTTTTTATGCGGTAATGCGGATATGTTAACCGGTGTCTCGAGTCACTGGTTAATGATACCGAAAAAGAAAATTATATAGGACCCTACTTTATATAATAAATAATTCAGACAAAAAGATTGTGCCTAGTTTTATGATTGTTTTTGTTGATGAATCTTCTCAATTAACGACCTTCCTCTCCAGCTACCATAATAATGCGAAATGATAGCTTTTACAACAACCAACCAGGGTACAAAATTGCAACCATCTAGCATACATGAGCCCTTCAACCATTCCCCATAATTCCGCCAAGTAAGTACTTCCTATTCTAATATACTTGGAAAAACCCTCTCAACTACTAACAATTGCTTCCTCTAATGAGTCCACCGCATCCAATATGTCTACCATCTTTACAAGAGCCATATGTGTTCAGTCACACTAGTTTGAGTTTCTCTATGCGTTGTTATTGCACTAGCAGCCAACGCGTAATTACGTATGCCTCCCTTTACCACACTAGTTGAGTTATACGACCTGATATAACCATCTTCACGTTTCTCCTTATTTTTTCAATTCCAAATAAAATGGCAAGCTATAGCCTAATAATTTATCCATTTTGTTTAAATATTACGGCCCATTTCGAAGCATAATTTCATGACAATCCACCAGTGAACATCACATGAGAAAAAACTTGCTTATAATATTCATGTGCACCACATTCAACCACAAATGTATGGCCAAAGGGCAATCCCTCGTCACATGCAAAATAATTTTATGGTAAATCTCCGAAATAAACACACATACCGACCCTGATCACATCTTATTCTAACGAGAATTTGTTAAGAGCCTCCCACGTTTCATTAACCAAACAAATTAAGCTTCTGACCCTCTCAGGTACCTTCAACTTCCAAATCTTCCTTCAATCCAATCATAGTTCCCCATATCCGTTAAAACTACACATGTCTTTATACATATCGGTTATCAGTAGGGATGTTCGCGGTGCCGTTCGACTCAGTTATGAGGTAAAAAGTGAACCGATCCAAAAAATAAAATATGTGCGGTTCGGCTAATGTTTAAAAAAAAATCTGAATCGATCTGATCCAATTTTACGCGGTTTAATTTAGATTGGTTTTCGGTTATCCAAATTGTAAACAAGTGATAGTAATGCTCTTATTAAAAATATTTTTGAGAGAAGCTTTTTTCTTCTGCTGTACACATATAAAGTATAAGTACGATTTATTAAATTTTTTTCTTTCATATATTAGGTTGTAGAAAATTCTTTTCTAATTTTATAAGTTGTAGGATTTTTTTCATAGATTATATACTGTGTACATATAAGTTGATGCAAACAATTGGTATGTATATGCAACAACTTTTTCTTTCATATAATTATATAGCCTATAGCAATTTATTAAGCAAATATCATGCAATCATAAAGAAATTTTTGTAGCTTGTAGCAATATAAACAAATGGCAACTATTAAAGAAACTTTTGATTAGTGTTTGGAATGTTGGCAGATTAAGAAATGGACTATCTAATTCTTAAATATGCGTGAATGAATTAAACAGAAAAATTCATAGGTGAGTGAATGAATTAAACATGCGTACACTGCTTGCTTGCTTGGTAGTTGGCTAGTTGCGTTGTAATTGGTGAGTTGTTGAAGAGTTTAAGTTAACAAATGGTAATAGACCGGTCTAGAGGAGTAGAAGAGTCTAGTAACATTATAATAAGTGCGGTTTGGTTCGGTTCGATTCTTAAGTTATAAACCAAAAACCGAACCGAACCTATCGGTTTTTAATCTACATGGCTCAAACATATAAAAAAAAAATCGATTTTTTGCGGTTTTTGGTTTTTTTGGATCGGTTGACGGTTTCTTTTTGGATCGGTTCGATTATGAACACCCCTAATTATCACTATTTTACCCGTCGTATTCTCCATACAAATGAGGACATCTACACCCGCAATGTTACTCGGAGGAGGCAACACTGCAATTTTATTGATAATATATGTTGGCAACCGTCCTCGTAAGAATTCCATATTCCACATACCAAACTCATATACAAGAGCCACCACCTTGACATTTTGCAACTGATATGGGACATCCAACTCAAGATCTCCAATACGGAAGGCTTTGTTTATCCAAGCATCATTACAAATGGTACGGTAGCTTGTGTGTATTCCTTGAATTAACATACATTTTCCATTTTTGTAACGCCATAGTTCCTCGATTCATCTTCCCTCTCAATAACAAACCAAACATACTTATTCTTTGAAGGTTAAAACTTGTACTAAAGATAACATATGGTAAAAGGCTCTTTTAGATGAAAGTTGCATTAATTACCTGCATAAATGACAAAAACTTGCACACCTAAGTCAACTCCATTATACATCCTTCGGTCACTATTATAAACAAAATTCTACTTTTTAGATTCATTTAATAAATGATGTATACGGTAAGTAGATTTTTACTTATAATAGTGACCGGATGTTTGCATTAAGATCTCTTTTTATGGTTAACAATTGAAATGGTTTTAAAAGTGAAGATTTTAGTTTGTTTAACACATAATGCGTGGGGAGAAGAGAAGGTTTGGAGAGAAAGTTTTGGGTATGGGTGTTGTCATGGGTTAAGTCGCTCAAAACAACGTCAGTGGAGAGGGATAATACTTGGGTGATATTGTTACTATCTCTCTTTTAGCCTCTTTTAATCAATCATTATCTTTTATCTACATAATTTATTTTAATCGCTCTCTTTTATCTAAAATGCATAAATGTCACCAAAAAAGTGCCACATGGTTACTAATGTGACAAGTGTTTACTTTTAATTGTCTTAAGAATTAAACTAGATTTTTTGTTAAGGAATTAAACTATATATTATTGTCATCCGTGATATGTTCGCGAGCAATTGATTCACGACATATACCACGACTCTCTATTAACAACTACAAAGTAAATGTGTTTTTTTTTTTTTTTTTAAATTTTTGATTAAAATTGTTGACAAATATGACGAAGGAAATGGATCCCCTCCTGCTTTTTTCCCTCATGCGGTCCCTCCTGCACTATTCTTGTCTCTTTGATTAATCTAACGGAAGAGAAATAAAACAGTAAAAATAATGGCAAAACATGTTAAGAGAGAGAAACATGTGAGTTTAGTTTTCTTCTTCCGCCGCTCATAACCTATATGCTCTCCACTCTTCTTTTTCATCTCTAACATTTCTCATCTTTATAGCAGCTGCAACAATTATGTCATAATAAATAAAAGCATTATAACATTTTATGATTTGTTCTCTTTACCGTTTCAAATGTTCGCATACCAATTAAGAACATATCAATTCACACGACAACTCTTTTATACCCCACACTAAACCAAGGAAAAGTGGTAATGTTTTGCAAATCTAGACTATAAAACATATATAATCTAATTTAGCATATAATTTATACTTTCATCATCCATTATAAACTTATTTGAAAGTCATCATCTGTCGTTGCCATTTATAGTGGAGATGAAATTGAAAGGTCGTACTCTTGTGAAAGAAAGTGATGTAATTGTAAACAGAGCTTCTTGATTATCCCGAGATGTTTTGGTCTTTCTTATTAATTCTCTTTCAACCAGTGGATTGATCCAACCACTGAAAATAGAGCAGGAGGAATGGTAGGAGAGAATAAGGCATGAGAGGATCCAGATCCTATGACGAATAACAATTGAAACGAAATGTTTTCATAAAACAAATAAAAAGGAGTATATTAGGAATCTAAAGTATAGCTGAATTATAAGTAAAAAAAATTAATTGAATCTTTAAATTATTATTTTTGAAATCACTCATAGTGAAATATTTATTATATTTTCGCGAAAATATTTGCAATTATTTTTTTTGGTAGCCGGAGTTTGAACCCCGACTCACATATATTATGCACTGTTTTTGTCAACTGAGTTAAGTTCACGTACACTTCAGGATCATTATAATAAAAGTATAAAGGTAATATGATCCTTACAAAAAAAGCAAAAGTAATATGATAAATAAATCATTTTCTTGCTACAATTTTTTTAATTATTCTGTGTACAATTTGTCAAAAAATAAATAAATAATTCTGTGTACAAAATATTAAAAAACGAACGCATTAATTACATAACGTGTCTCCATAGTTAATTTTGGGAAATTCAAAATTTACGTCACAATCTTCGCATTTCATTTTCCGCCCAAAACAAAAAAACCCCCTTCGCGCTCGTCAGGGGATAGAAAGGAAAGACAAAACGAGCAGAGAAAGAAAATGACGGAAAACGAAAACGAAGGAAAGCGTGAGAAAATGGAAAAACTCAACAAAGGTAGAGGCATGATCGCCTTCACCGGAACCGCCGCGGTTCTTGCAATCGCCGTTAATCTCGTTATCGCCGCCGTTAAACACCAGAAGGAGAAAAATGCAAAGAAGAAAGGTACTTACTCTTTTCAGCTCTCAAATTCTCCTTTACTTCACGGTTCTATCCATTCGTGTGGTTGTTGTTCAAATTGTTGAGAAATATGAAAGTTTCACTGAAATTACTGTGTGGAAACTTGTAGATCTTGCAGGTTCTAAGGTTCGTGTTAACCTATCTGCATCTGAGATTGTTAAATTAGCTAGCCAAATCATTGCTAAGTCAAACGAGGTTCATAATTTGGTTGCATCCGTGCCTCTCGATAAGGTATTATCGATTCGCTTCTTAATGCTTAGCTGATTTCGTTATTCTTGTTTATTTTCTGAATTGCGGCTTCATAACAAGCCACTTTTGTCGCGAAAATGATTTTTGAAATGCTGAAATTTATAATTCGTGGTCAAATTTTTCAACTGGAAGAAGAAGCCCTGTCATTATTTTTACGTAGTTATTTTGTAGAATTTAATTTATATACACTGTCAATGTAACAGGTTTTTACACTGTCAATCATACTCATTAGACCATTAAAAACATTTGACTTTTATCCTAACTACTTTTAAAGTCACACATATTACATATAGATGGTTGTGATATGCTGATAGTGTAAAGCTTTTTGCACTGACAGTGTATGAAAATTAAACTCTATTTTGTAACATGTGTTCTTGCTGTTTGTATTTAATTCTCTGTCGTTTTTTCACGCACCGTTTCCCTAAGTGGATCGTGTTACTTGTATTGATAAAATCTGCAGGTTACATATGCAAATGTTATATCACCTCTAGCAGAACTTCAAGCGCAGCAATTTCCATTGATTCAATCTTGCTTGTTACCAAAGCTGGTATCTACACGGGAGGATGAGCGCAAAGCAAGTGCAGAAGCAGAGCGAAGAATAGATGCTCATCTTGACATTTGCAGGTTCGCTGTCATTGATTTTTAGTTTCTTACACTATTTGTGATTACTGTCCTTATCCATTTCTGTCGGGGGCATAAATGCCTTAAAAACTGAGGGATTAATATAGGATGGTTTTTACAATAATTATTTATTGGCTACTCCCACTGGTTGCTAAGTTTGCTGGATTGTGTGGTGTGTTTATTTGTCTTTTGCAAATCACATGTCTTTTCATTTGATGGATTAAGAAACTAAATAGCGAATTATTCAATGCAAGTGAATCAGCAAACGTGAAGACATATATCTCGTCGTTAAAGCATTTGCAGTGAGGGGAGACTGGATGAATGCTGAAATCAAAAGCTTTGTTCAAATTCTGGTAAGAAGTAAATAGTTGTTTGGCATCTGTTTTTTTTTTTTTGTTTTGGAAACTTAATGAAACAATTAGTTACTGCTTGTGTGTGTGTGTATTGCTGAAATGATTGAGGAGTTGCATCGTAATCATATGCTAATTTAATTATCCATGAGAACTATGCAATCCAGATGTTGATTCTTTCCTAATCAGTGACAGGTGAGAGATTTTGAGCGAAATGGATTGAACCTCAGTGCAAGCAAAAGAGAAGAGTTGCTGCGTATAAAAGCTCAGATTGATGATTTAAGCATTATATATATCCAAAATCTCAACGATGCTAGTGCATTTCTTCCCTTCAATGAGTCAGAGCTAGCTGGATTACCTCCCGAGTTTCTCAAGGTTTGTTATATCCTTTTTCCATCAATCCACTTGACAAGTGTAGTCATGTTTCGGAAAAATTTGCTTTCCCAAACATCATGGCCTAAATCAACTAATAAATTTTACTTGTATGCTATTTATTAACTTCAAATTTATGGCTTATATTATTTTAATTCTAAATCCATTGTAATCTGTTATTTATTGAGACATAAAACTCTTGTGGGTGGGCTGGGAATGATTGCTTCCTCGTTGAACTTGAATTTTGAGGTGGTCTGTGGAAGCATTACGAGAATCCTCTACTGTATTTGTCTTTGGACAAAATAGTGGAAATAATGGGAATGGACCGCCATAGCACTCATGTGTTTGGGAAATGCATATGCATTGAATAACCTGGCACCCTCAAATCCCCCCCCCCCCCTCTCTTTCACACTAAAAAGTAAACCAATAAGTCCATTTCCGGTCACTTCCGCTTTATTCCATGTCCTAAACAAAATCAGACAATGTATATTCTATTTTTTCCCCATATTAAATTCTGACCAGAAGATTACTACCTTTCCTCTCTTTTTGATTAAAAAACCACACCCTCCCATTCCAAATTAAAATCTCAAATACAGGCCTCAAGTATGAACTTATGCGACTATGGAAAGAAGAGTTCAAAAGAATAGGATTTTAAGTAATTGAAAAACTAAATAGAGGCATTGTAGATTTCAAGGTCAACAAATTATTTAACCGATTGGACTACCTAAGGGTATGATTAATGCACAATAGACTTAGACTGGTTTCCTCTCCATGTCTTAGGCCCTGTTTGGATAAACAACTTATTTACAGCTTATAGCACAAGCGCTTATCAGGATAAGGGCTTGCATTACATATAAGTTATTTCTATAGCAAACGATAAAATAAAGTGAAACTGTTTCCGCATAAGCTACCTTGAAGAACTCTTGAAAATAAGTTGAAAACAACGTATGAACAATGTCATACACTGTTTTCATAAATTCTTCCGAACAGTCTAACAAAACTTATCCCAGTAGATAAGCGCAAACAAGCCAATCCAAACAGGTCCTTATACAGATTGATTTAACTATTACTGTGGATGAGTGTAATATTTATACCTGGTTTGACTCGAAGCCTTCATGCATGGCTTTTTATGTAGCCTAGTCACTGCTTTTGCATTCCCTTCAGTTAACCGTTTTTGTTTTCTGGTTGTTATATACTTAGGAATATATATCTTCTTTACAGGGTTTAGATATATCTGAAAATGGACAATTGAAGATCTCCTTGAGAAGCCATCACGTCACAGCTGTACTCGAATTTTGCAAGGTATGGTGGCTGAAGTATTAACTAATAGTTTCATATTTATTTATAGTGACATATGATGAATGTGATTAAGTTGGTTCTTGCACCACCGGTACTCCAATAATAAAAGCATCCGAAATCCAGTTGTAGTCTCTTTCCAAGGGGACTTGACTTGGAAGATGTAGACCAGGAAGCTGGAATGACTTCCTTCACTGTGTTTTTTTATTACAAAAAAAATCTTTTAAGCAGTGCTGCTTCATATTTTTGTCAGAATGAATTGTTTTAGATTTTGTAAATTGTTCACAATGAACTTTTATTATTTAATTATCGTGTAGGTCTCAAAATTAAATGGTTAACTGTGGTTCTTACTTCTTACTTTGCGATATTATTATTGATACATAACATATCGGTACCTTGTATACCACTTGTTCCATAGGCATCCCACAAGTATTATTTTTTTTTAGAAAAGCATCCTTTTCTTGGTAAATTTTTGTTCGGGTGTTATTTATGGAAAATACACTGACAAAGTCTAAAATTCTATATTGATCACATGAAGGTCGGAACTACAAGAAGGATGGTATCACGGGCATATGGGAATCGTTGTGGAGAAGCCAATCTTTCTATTTTAGAAAGTCTGGTAATTTTCATTATGACATTTTTCTTTAAGAATTTCAGTTATTTATCATCAAATATTTCTGATGTGATTTTGAGATATAAATATACAAGTTATGTTTTAATTGGACTTTGTAATAGGAGTTGCTAGCAATCTATTCTTTTTTTGAACAAGCTAGCAATCTATTCTTATTGTACTTAAATTGGTAGTTAGAGTTTTGGAAAAAGAAAATGGTCCCAATTTAATTTTGTGGTTCTACATTTTCATTAACCGAAACAACTGATAAGGCAGTTGAATTTATTAGATCTGAATGTATTTTCAGTTTGAATGTGTATATATGATTATTTGTTTATTACGAGCTTTACTTGTCGGTTAGTTTATAGCATAAAATTTGAATTATTTATTGAGGGCCATTTGGGCATCTTTCATTTAGTTTTATATAATTCTTGATTTTGTGTTGGTTCTGGATTTGTTTACACTTTAATTCCAAAATTATAAGTTTATTTACGTTGATATTCCATTGGCACGATTCAGGTGCAACAGCGTCATAAATATGCTCGTTTACTTGGCTATTCATGCTATGCTGAGTATGCTGTTGATGTTAGAATGGCAAAAACACCGACAAAGGTTTGTAATTTTTTTGTAGAGATGCAATAATATTTTTTTTCCATCAGAGACTAGGAGTTTAGTTAGATGTATCATGAATTGCTTCTCTTTTGGGTTTGCCTAGTAATAGAAGAGGATTCCATCCGAACTTCTAATGTTTTTGTTTTCCTTATAAATTTGTCTGTGTAAAGAAGAAAGTAAACTCAACAATGTATCATGCCATCAAGCCTATCTAAGCACACACTTGTTTTTATTTCATCTCTTTGCTCATATTTTTTCTTCTAACTTAAAGCATTATAAGCCACTTATGTCGTTTCGGCAAGTTTAGCCCATTCTTGTTTGCAACCGATAGAGTTGAAGGATGTGAAACATCACCAGTAACCACTAATTATAAAACCAAGTACAATTATTGTTATTTTTCTTTTCCCGTTAAATATATATTGGAATGAGAAATGGATATGCTGTCTTGTTGCTTTTCCATAAAGTGTTAACAGATTAATTTAGTTGACCGCTTAATGTATTTTCCTACACTTTTTCCCTGAATCTAATATCTTATTCTGGTTTTTTTTCTTCAGGTGTTTGAGTTTCTGAATGACATATCCGTACATGTAACAGACATGGCTACAAAAGAACTTGATGTCTTGAAAGATTTGAAGGTTTGCACATTTTTGGTGTATGTTGCTTGATTTAATTTATAAATCTCTTATTATAAATTCATTGTGATATCAGAAGAAAGAGGAAGGGGAGTTTCCATTTGGAATAGAAGACCTACTGTATTATGTAAAACGGGTCGAAGAACAGAGTTATGATCTGGACTTTGGCGAGATCAAGCAATACTTACCAATTAGTTTAGTTCTATCTGGAGTCTTCAAAATTGTCCAAGATCTTTTTGGTAATTTTATTTGACAATTTGTTTGTAGTTATATTTTATTGTCTTGACCATCAGATACTGTTAATATTGAAAAGGAACCGGAAAGGGATTCATGGTAAAATATTTCCAGTTTAGGAATAGTTAACCAGTTCACTTTCCAGTGTTCATAAAGTAGTTCACGAGTAAGCATTTATTGGCGAGATTAACTGCATGCGTAATTAATTATTCCTGCACCAAAATATTTTATCGAGAATTCCTTTTCTAAGTTTTCAGTTTGTTTTAATATTGAAAATACACAATCATCGTAATTCTTGTTACTTTCTGGGCAGGTTTAAGGTTTGAGGAAATTGCAGGAGCTGAAGTTTGGCATTGTGATGTTCGTGTATTTGCAGTATTTGACTTAAGTTCAAGTGAACTTTTGGGTTATTGCTACCTTGATTTGTTCTCAAGGTTGAGCTTTTTAATTATTTGAAATTCATCCATTAATTTTTGTTTGCTGTGAAAGTTGAAATTAGGTTCATACTTCATCTTATTGACTTTTACAGGGAAGGAAAATATGGTCACAGTTGTGTTGTGCCTCTCCAGAACAGTGCATTAACAATCAGTGGGGCCCGACAGGTTGTTTTTAAGTGAATAAAATCAAATTTTATTGTACAGATAGTAGAATTTTTTTTTTTTGAAAGAATTTTATAGATAATAGATAACTTATCACTATGATGACTGATATTCAGGTATAATTGGGCAATAGCTGTCCAATCTTTTCTGTTTATATAAGATAGAGACACCTACTTAAAAATAAAAAAGACCATGGAATGAACACCAAAGAGAGAGGCTGTAACCATCAACCTCTCAAAATATACAAGGGTGTTATATGTCCTTGAAAGTTCATGCATTTTGTCCTGCAACACACATTTAACTTGAGAGAAATAACTCGCACACTACAACAAAATATCACCTTCTTAAATCTTGACATATACGACTCTTTCGAATTATTAATTTTTGTCCCTTTTCAACGTTTATGCAGATACCAGTTGCATTACTAATATCTCAGTGTCAAAAGGATTCTGAATGTAGTCCTGGATTATTGCGTTTTTCTGAAGTGGTCAGTCTTTTCCGCGAGTTTGGCCATGTGGTATGTTTGCTTTGTATCCATAAAGCATGCTTTACTGATCAGGGTTGTATATTCATTCTCATGATTTGCATTATAATTTTTACCATTTACTTGTGTGAGTTTGGTATAAAGTGGAATAAAATGTATGATTTGTATAATTGAGATCCTTTTCTGAAAGTTAACATCTATTTTTCCTTTTAGTATTTTTATCAAAACTTGTACAAGATGGTGGAAGGTGTAGGACGGAAAAGATCAAAATTAGGTTTCCTCACGATAATTAGGGTAGAATAGAAATTAAGGGATTGAAAATTCACTGGATTTTTTAGGAAAAGAATATCATGCATTGTGCAGGAAATATGAAAGGGTTAGTTTATATTGGTCGCACCAGGGTGCTTTAAATTACTGGTCAGTGTTCAAATTTTTATATGACAAATATAGTATAATCATATAATAGTATCAACTAGCAAGTATTGCTTCATATGCACTTCCCATGGCAATGGCATCTGTATATGGATCTTGCTAGTAAACGGCGCTTCAAGTAAATGATTTACGTCTGCGTGTAAAAGTTTTTTGACATTCAAGATTTGTAATATTTTTTGGTAGATGGGTTTGCTTGTATTTCCACGAAAATTTATCTCCTCCAATCACCTTGTACGGCATAATTTTGTTAATTCACCTTGTACGGCATAATTTTGTTAATAGGGACGTTGCTTTTGTCTTGATTTTTATGATTAGCTATTGCTCCACCTCAGTTTTTAAATTTTAATAAGATTCGCACATCAATAGTTTGAAAATGAATATAAATTGAGTTGTATCTTTCTGCAGAAAGTGTAAGATATTGCAATGCATAGTTTATTTAGTTTTATTTGCTCATTGTTACACGGTTTATTTTATTCTGAAGTCTTTTTTTAAAAATAAACTGTTAGGTTCAACACATTTGCAACCGTGCTTCATTTGCTAGAGTTTCTGGATTTCGTGTTGATCCTGACTTTGTGGAAATACCTGCTCAACTGCTACAAAACTGGTAAAATTTTTTAGTCATATTCTTTACTATTCTGATTTAGACTAAACATTTATACTTTTTTATTGAACACAAATTCCTACTTCCTTTGTTTTTGTTGGAAATGTAGCTGTTACGAAAGCTTTTCTCTGAAGTTGATTTCTGGATTTCATCAGGTGAGTTTTTTCTAACGTTTCCTCCTTATCTTTCTGGATCATACATGTTGAACTTTCTCTTTTCTTTTCAATGTATCTGGTCATTGTTTTTTGAGTATACCTCAATCTGAAAACATCTACTTAATGCTTATTTGAGGCTTTAATTTGTTAAGTTTGTGGGTTGCAGGATATCACAAAGCCCTTAAAGGACGACCTATGCAAATCAATTAAAAGATGGAGAAATTCTTCTTCTGCACTTAAATTAAAGCAAGAGATTCTATACTGTATGTTTCTTTTTTATTCCCTTTCATTATAACAACCGAACTTCTTAATAACTAGTTTGTTCTCATGCTTTTACCTATGCCAATGTTTATGTAGAATTTCTGCAGTGGGTAGTTTATTACACAATAAATTGTATTTTCTATTTTAGTGGTGGTTATAGTCTTGTATAATGGTATGCTCCAGCACAGCAAGGAATAGTTGGTATTTGATTTAGGAACTGTTTGTTTTGGGATGCAATGTCAAGTTTGCAGGGCGAAAATTATTGTGTTGTGGCCATGTTTAATATTTTTGGATTCTCAAAGTTATCTGTGTGATGAGCAGAACTGATTTCATGAGAAGTGAGGATTTGCTGCTTTGTTCAATATATAGAATTTCTTGGTGTGGAGCCATAAAATTTATATGAAACATACCTATATTTGTGCCTTATAACTAAATTATAATTTAAATAAAGCAAATTCTTCCATACCACTCTTCAAATTCCCAAAATTGATCTTTTCTATATTAATCCTTTAAAAGTCAATTCTACCAAAATATAAACCAAACAGACCCTCAGTCAGTTACTGTATATTGTATAGGTATACATGAATGTATGTATATCCACTCTTGTCTTAGTGTAAAAGTAAAAGCATCAGGCTGTAGTTTAGACAAGTAATTGACATGGTAATTTTTTCTTAAAAAATGCAAAGTGTTATCAACAATACTTTTGATCATCACGACTCTATAATTCCTTATGATCTTTTCAATTGATTCTAAGATTCAGCTGGAAATTATATCGCTTTTGGGTAGAAAACGGGACGTGGTGTTGGCCAAGATGGTTATATGCTGTGAATTGTTACTTTTTATTTTCATCTGACTTAATAACTGCTTTATATCAGGCCTTTTTGACCAAATCATTCATTCTGCGGATAACATAGATATTCGTGAGTTATTCAAGCATCTTCATTCCAAGGTAAATGAATTTAACATTAGTTCTTATTTGAAGTTCAGTGCTTTTAATGAAGGATGTGAGAAGAAGTTCTTTGTATCCCAGGTGATGTTAGGGTTGCCGGTATTAGAAGGAACCAATCCTGCTTCATGTTTTCCTTTTAGTGTTGTTGGTTATGAGGCAGCTTGCTACAGTCGTATATGGAGTGAGGTATTAAATTGATATATATGATACAGTAGTCTTATTTCATGATAATCAATTTTCATTGCAAGCATATTTTAATTTTCAATCATCCATATATAGTTTGTCTATATATTATTGTTTGTGAGAGTCTTCCCTGATCAATGAGTTGAAGAATAAATGATGTATTGTGTTTCAGGTTTTTGCCGCTGATATATGTGCTTCAATGTTTTGCAATGGTGTTCCAAACCAACTTCGCGGCATGCAATTTAGGAACAAGGTAATTAATGACAATGGCATTTCAATTTTTCTCCAGAAATATGTTAGCCATCAGTATGTGTCGTTTTAAAATTGCTGAAAAATTCAGCATGAATTTCATATGAAAAATGTACAAAAACTAAATTTTTATAATTTTCATTCCCAATTTGGGGGGTGCTCTTTATGTATTAAGAGTAAAGATCCAATCTGTATTTTCTCATGTTGCATTGTTATGTTGGTAATTTCATTCTTAAAATTCATTGGTCCACAAATTGAAAAGGTATACAAGTGAATTATAATAGTAAGATCATCAATATAATTGTCTCATGTTGAATTGCATTGTAGTTCAAATACCTAGATCTAGAGGTCATATGCTACAATGTATTTGTTTTCTGAATCAGATATCAAAGATTGTTAGAAATGTTGTATTTATTCGTGTGCTTGAGTTAAAACTTTTGCAGGTATTGGCCCCAGGAGGAGCGAAGGATTCTATAGAAGTGATATCAGACTTTCTAGGAAGAGAACCATCGATTCTATCTTACATTGAAAACAAAGCCAAGTATACTTTGTAAGGTTTCTCTATAGGTATTTGTCCATTGACATGGGTTCATATACAAAAATAAATAGCTCAGTGCAAAGATGAGTACTTTGGTTAATAAATTATAAAATATTATTTAATTAATATATATGTTTTTCATCTCATAATCAGCTAAGCAGAATGTTTGCTAGTATTTGGTTGGAGGAAGAGTAAGAGAGGGGGAGGAATTATTTTATGTACAATTGATTTGAGTCCATAGTAGCGTGAATGGAGGAGAGTAGAATCACTCATCAGTTGAATTTTCAAGAATTCTTAATTCTTACGTATAATTTGGGAAACCTATATGCTCAAATGAAATTAAAAACTTTAAATAATGAATTAGTAGTTCTATTTTTAAATGTTTTATTCGTACCAAAACCATTGAACGCGTCTTTGGTTGGTAAAAATTTCCTTTCACGTAATGGATGGAATAGATTGCCAAGGAATGAACTCCGAAGTTTGGAAGATTCTTCCGTTTGAGGTTAGAGTGGAAATGAGTAGTTAGAGCACGAGTACGAAGATTCTGAAGGTATTTACCTACAAAGATTCTTTTTCCCTTCCAGTAACATCCCAAAACTTAAATCTATTTAAATTTAATTATAATAACAAAATTGTCCTTGATCATATAGAATTTTAAAAACTCTTTCATGTCCTGCTAAATCTTCACCTCTCGCATACAAATATTCTTGAATGTGTGATAAAGTTTGACATAAAATTAAATTGAAGTATAAAATTTTTCATTAAAATCTTAGGTGTTAAAATCTTCCATTACAATCTCACGTGTTCAGGTGGTTTTATGTGTTTCTTTCTTTCAAGTGACCATAATAATATGGAGTTTGATTAAGAAATGTTTCATTTAAAAATCAAATTCAGATTCTCCAAACAATTGAACAACCAATTTCTTGCATATGTGATTTCTCAAGTCTAAATATGGTGATTAGTAAAAGACATGTGTATGTGATTTCTCAAGTCTAAATATGATGATTAGTAAAAGATATTAATACCCTGCCAAACAATGTGCCAATTGATTGACTTGTCTCTTGATTTTCTGTTGTTGAAATAACCAAATTCTTAACTTAAAAGTGAGAATCATAACAAAACAAAAAAACTGTGACATTTTTGGTGGTCAATCAAATACTGTTGTCCACTTTGTCTGCTAAAATTCATTTCAATCATTCCATGGTCTCAAAACATGATGCAATACAATAAATAAATTTTCAAAATTTACGTGATTATTGATTTTAATGATAAAATATGTTTCATTTAATAAAACATATTTATTAATTATAGTTAATAAAGTTGTTAAATGATTGTAATACAATTAATAAAGTATATTAATGATAAAAGTAATTAATTAAAGTGATAAATAATTTAAGAAAAAAAAAACTTAAAATGAAATGATGGGAGTACATTTTTCTACTGATTTTAGAATTGGTCGAAAATCACACAATGCACTGACTTGACTTCTTCTCGAAGAAGAATGATTAAATCCTGAGATTTAAAAACACAAATTTCCCAGGTCAACAAACAACAACCACGAAGATAACAAAACCGTGTCTGCTTTATGTTGGTGCACTAAACATTTCCAATGTCTTCTTTTATTATAAAAATGAAAACAATATTCTCCCCCTACTTTTATTTAATTATTATTAATCCAGTCCGTATATTATGTCTGCATTGCATGTGCTTCTTCCCATTTTCCCTCTATTTTCCAATTTGTTTTTTTTTTTTGGCAATAACTTGTGATTTTGTATTACTATGATATGATACTTTTAAAATTGAAAATATATATTTTCTTGGGTCATGGTGGTATATGTTAAAGAATCAAAAGAAATAATATTTTTGTCAAAATTTTTTTGAAGGAAAACTTTTAAAGAGTTTTTTTTTAATCACATAATTTTTAAAAAATAATTATTTTTGATCTTTTAACAAATATTATCTTTTTTTTTTTTTATAAGATAAGATTTCTAGTCAACATACATAAATATGAAAAGAATCAATTAATTAATGAATTGAAAAGAACAATTTTAAACTTCTAATACATTAAACAGACATATTTTCAACACAATATTTAACATTTATATCCTTATTCAACATTCAAAGACACTCTTTTCAAAAAAATCAATCTTTCAAAGACACTTTTTAAAATTTTGAAATAATTTTAAACCATCGATAAACTAAAATTACCGATTGAATTTTTTACCTTTAATTAATCAAATTTTATCGTAAAAATCATATGCTACCTTTTATAAATATATTTGGAAAATCAACGACTCAATTTAAATTGAATTACTTTTTCTTTTGAGAAGAAGTTGAATCGAATTATAAACATCAAATATCTTTAAAATCCTTTTAAATTTGGTCCATTCTCATAACTAAAACTAGAGTAGGAACCGTAAAAAAAAAAAAAAACTAGAATATGAATCACAAACTTAAAACTTAATTTTTTCTCTCACTAATTTATAAAATCAAAGAGACCACATCATCCTTTCATACATCTATTGGGTAAATTTTCTTTCATTTTATCCTTATATTTAAAATAATATTTGCGATTTAGTCAAAATATAAAAATAAAAATAAAAGAGCAATTATTAAAAATAAAAAGGAAAAGGGTAATGTGCAGAACATTCTTCATCTTCATTCTCTTTCCTTTCTCTCTCTTTTCAACCCAAACAACAAAGAAGATTAAGCTTTCTCATATTTGAATTCGCAATTCAAAATCACTTTTCACTCTGATCTCAATTCCACAACCACTGTTTCTGATCTCAAAAAGCTTCAATTTTTACAAACAAACTTTGATTCACCGAATTGGGTATGCTTCAAAGTTCAATTCAAAATCACTATGGTGAAAATTAGAGAACTGGGTTTTGTTCTCTTACCCAGATAAGAAAAAGGGTTTGTTTTTTCTTCACCAGAATCATCATCTTCATATCAGGGTTCATTGTTTTCTAGATTTGAAAAAAGGGTGTTTTTTTCTTCCTTCTTCTGTGTTTGTTCTGTTTGATGAACTATGTTTAAAAAGGTGTTTGGTAAAATTCCTAAAAAGTCCTCAAAAGGTTCTGAAAATCGTGAACAAGGTGGAAATTCAAGAAGCCATGGTGTTGCAACCTCAAAAAACAGTGATGTTGTTACACAACCTGGGAGTAGCAAAACTGGTAATTCTTCTAATTCTTCTTTGAATGCAGGACAAGGACAGTTTCATAGTCATGGTAACAAATCTTCATTACCTATGAATGAGAATTCCAATGGTAATTTTAATTCATATGAAGCTTTACCAGCATTTAGGGATGTTCCGAATTCCGAAAAACCGAGCCTGTTTATAAAAAAGCTTAAGATGTGCAGTGTTGTTTTTGACTTCACTGACCCTACTAAGCATCTTAAGGAAAAGGAGATTAAGAGACAAGCTTTGGTTGAGCTTGTTGATTATGTGTCTTCTGTTAATGCTAAGTTTACTGAGAATGTAATGCAAGAGGTTGTTAAGATGGTGTCTGTAAATATATTCAGAACACTAAGTCCTCAACCGCGTGAGAATAAGCTCGTTGATGGCGTTGAATTGGAGGAGGAGGAGCCTTCGATGGATCCTTCTTGGCCTCATTTGCAAATTGTGTATGAGCTTTTTCTTAGATTTGTTGCATCACCTGAGCTGGATGCAAAGTTGGCTAAGAGATTCATTGATCAATCGTTTATTTTGAGGCTGCTTGATTTGTTTGACTCGGAAGATCCTAGAGAAAGGGAGTATTTGAAAATGTCTTTGCATCGGATCTATGGCAAGTTAATGGCGCATCGACCTTTCATCAGGAAATCAATCAATAACATCTTTTTGAACTTTGTTTTTGAGACTGAGAAGCATAACGGAATTGCTGAGTTTTTGGAAATTCTGGGGAGTATCATTAATGGTTTTGCATTGCCATTGAAAGAAGAGCATAAATTGTTTCTGGTTCGAATATTGATTCCGTTGCACAAACCAAAGTGCTTAGCAATGTATCATCAGCAGTTATCTTATTGCATTACTCAGTTTGTGGAGAAAGACTGCAAACTTGCTGATACAATCATAAGGGGGTTATTGAAGTACTGGCCGATAACAAATAGTTCAAAGGAAGTTATGTTCCTAGGTGAGTTGGAAGAAGTCTTGGAAGCAACTCAACCTCCAGAATTCCAGCGATGTATGGTGCTATTGTTTCGCCGTGTTTCTCATTGTTTGAATAGCCCCCATTTTCAGGTTTTAAATTTTCAATGCTTTCCTCAACCTCATTTTCTTTTACTGCTCTTTTTTCGTTGAAAAAACATTATCTTAAAGTTAGGTTTCAGAAATAACTGAATACTATACCATATGATTGTTTTCCTCATAGTTGAGATGCAGTGTTCTTGCCAATAGAAGGATATACTTTCATTATTTTCACATGAGAAGAACTAACACAAAAGTTGCCTTAAGACACATACTTACAACTAAAGACATCACAATCGTTCCTGAACTACGGACTTGCTCGATTATATGCAACAAGTCCCTGGTTGTTTGTTGTAATCCATAGAATGTCATATGAAGAATAATCATATATGCATACCTAATTAAGGAGTACAGTTAGATTCCAGGTTTCCAGTAAATATGTGTCTTATATCAATTGTCGCATCCCTTCATAGAAAGCTGCTAAACATGCTAGGATGATTAATTCTGAAATCATCTTTTACTCCAAACCCTGCCTGCAAAAGGTGTTTGAATTTTTTATTTATTTTTTAATCTTGATGCAAGCTTATAGAGGTGAGGGTGTGGGATCCCCCCCATCTCTCTTGTGCTATTAATTTCGGTTTTGTCAATTAGCTAATTTAAAAGCTTAAAAGCTAATTTAAGATGGCCCAAGAATGCAACATCAACTAAACCTCTGAAACCACACTTAATGGTTGGCATATAGTTCTTCTTGGTCTTCTTTTACCTTTAACTTTTGGATTATTCTTCATCTGATCTACTCTCCTTATCAATGCTTCTATAGCTCTTTGCCATTTGTGCCCAGACCGCATAGGACAAGATTCTACTATCTTCTCCATTGTGAATATTATCTGAATTTTCTTTCTAATAATTGTATTTCCGATTCTATTTTTCCCCATAAAACCACCCATCCAACATAACATTCTTATATCTGCGACACTGAATTTACTCTCGTTGACTTTTTACTGCCCAACATTCACTCATGCACAACATTGCATGTCTTATAATTGTGCAATAAAATTTTCCTTTAAGCTTGAGAGGTACTTTTCTATTGCATGTCACATTTGAAAAATTCCTTCATTTCATCTTTTCTACTTGAACTTTATGGTTTCCATTGTTGGGAATCACAAATGTAAAACCAATTACAGCTGAAAATTTCCACCATTGATGAAAGTGAAAGTGCACAATTCTGAGATCTGAAATAATACATTTGTTGTATAAAAAATCCTTTGAAATGGTGCCACAAATCACTATAGTTTTGGTCCTAAGACGAAGCCTCTATGTAGTCTCTGTGAATAGACTTTCCTTGGAGCAGTTTCGCTGTGTTAGCTGCCGACACACTCCAGGTCAGGAAACAGTCGGGGCTTTCAGTGTATTGTTGTTAGACTCACCTTTTTAAACACATGCATGAAACCCTACTACTTTCTGACTTAGGGTTAACAAGCTCATACATTACGAGCCCAATCCGAGAAAAGTTACAGTTTGTTCCTTGATGACCACGCAGACACAAAACAGTAAATGAGTTCAATATCTCATATTGACTCATTTCAGCATGGTTGTGCATGTTGCCGTCTAACTCTATCAAGAGGGCTAAAGATCTATTGTTACGTATGAGGGATGGATCTACTCACTCCTCTGCACGACTTTTTGCATGTCCAATTACTACATTTATGACACCCTGTTAACAGTTATGTTTGATTGTATCATAACATACAGCTCCCATTGTAGGGATCCTAGTAACTTCACATTGTAGGACTACATACGCTATAGTCTCCTTGAGAAGAGTTTATGATACTCACATAAAATTATATAAAGCGTTTTATGGCGAGCCAATCTAGTAAAAATAAATGACTTCTATTGATATGTCAAACAGGTCTAGAATTACCTCTACAGAGTTACTTTTATATAGTACTTCCCTTCATAATTTAGGAAGCTTTATTCTGCTTTCTAAAAAGTGTTTGTAAGCTTGTGGCTTGAAGGTAATTTTTGTGTTGGTTAAAGATACTGTACAAGTAAATGAAAATAAATGACTATCTTTTCCTTAGAGGAAGTTGATTATATGTTCATCTGAGGCGACTCTCTTACTTTTTTTTTTATCTTTTTATTAAAAAAATTGCCAACTTTCTGTTCATTATGGCCGTGTATAATGGACAAGAATGAGTGCAGCCGTGACTATAAATAATTAGGTGGACTACATATTACCTGCAAATCATCTATACTTTATAGCTGAATTTTGAATGTTGATGTCTTTATCTGAAGAGGAAAAGGCAACCATAAGTTTTATATAGTAATTGTAATAAGACTCTGCCTACAATTTAAAGACATACTAGATTCTGTCAGGAACGATCAATGTCAATAGTTATATGCTATATGTTGGAACTCGTAGTTAATTAATCTACTCACAGAATAAAGTTGTACTCCACTAGTGATAGTGTTTCTTTGATTTGCTTTCCCATGTCAAATTTAGATTCGTCAACATGATGAAATGACTCTGATTAGATAAATCTTATCATGCATGATGCCATTTTACTTGAAACTATGAAGATGACAACTAAGTCCAATTTATTGAATTTTTAGAGCTTCCAGTGTTCTGTCATTTTTTCTTTCATTACATGTCTCAGTGTCAAAAAAGATATAGTTTCAGCCTTTTATGTATGCCATGCTTAGTTTTTAGATCCCTTAAACCTTCTAAATGTAAAGAACAAAGCATGTGTCAAGGGATTGGATTGTACCAATTTCATTTTAGAAGTGTTTGCATGACTGGTAATTGCTTCTTAGTTTTCAACTTATCATAATATTTTTCTTCGTCTTTTGCATGAATTTTTTGTTGCTTTCTTCATTGATGGGTAGACCTATGCGCCTAAATCTTGAATTGCTGTAGAAGGTCTACTGCAATTTGCAAGACTTGGTGTAACTGCACCGCATGATGTCTCTATTACTCATGTGATGTTTTTACAGATGATTATATATATCAAAGTAAATGGTATTGTGTTTTGAGAAAGATCTAACTTTGGGCCAAAAAATACCAAACAATAATTTATGCAGAGCTCAATTTTCCAGTTTCGTCGTGACGAATGGAGCTGCAGTTGCAATGTATTGTTCTTGTTTTCACTGATATTGTCTTTGTTTCAGGTGGCGGAAAGAGCTTTGTTCTTGTGGAATAACGACCACATCGTGAACCTAATCAAACAAAACTGCAAAGTGATACTTCCCATCATCTTTCCTGCATTGGAAAGAAATACAAAAACTCATTGGAATCAAGCTGTCCATAGTTTGACTTTAAATGTTCAGAAGATTTTTCACGACCTCGATCTCGATCTGTACAAAGAATGTTTACAAAAGTTTGAGCAAGACGAATCAAAGGAAGGTGAAGTGACAGCAGGGCGCGAAGCCACATGGAAACGCTTGGAGGAGGTTGCCGCAAAGAAAGCTGCAAGTAACGAAGCTGTGCTTATTAGTAAAGCACTACCTCGCAAATCTGCAGGTTAGATAGAAATGGAACATGTATTCTGTTATATAGCTTCATTTTTTAAGAACGAATTTTATAGTATTTTTTTGGCATGTGATGGGTTGGCCAAGAAAGGCAATTTCTTGAATACTTTGACATTCACTTCCTATAGGAATTGAAGGCTATTTATTATTAAGTAGTGGATAATCTCATATTCACGACAACGTCCAAAGCCTAACTAGTGCATTTTGCTTATGCTTTTGTAGCTTGAGCTGACACTCGGCACATTTGAGAACTTTTCTTTATAATGCATTTCCAATGAACATTTCATTGACTTTTTGTGACAACAGCTAATCCTGTTCTAAAGAAAGAAAATAAAATACAAAAATAACATTAGTGATTGATCACGGAATTTGGTCGATTGTGCATGTCTTCGACAACAGAGTGACTGTTTGTTTTTATTTTTATTTTTTTATGCAACACTGAGATACACTCGAGCGACAGTCCTTTTATCAACGAATATGAGTCGAGTCATGCTCAACACTTAAGGTAGTGACTTATTCTAAGTGGTTGTGTGCTATTCCCTTATCTTGGATTGGACTTAGTAATTCGATTTCTCCAAGGACATTCCTCCTTCAAGGGACTTGAATTTCATCCAACTGTACTGGTTGCATGTATGCATGTGCTGATAGAATGTTGTTAAGAATTAAGACATCAAGGTACAGGTGTTTTGCTTCTCAAATGTGCATTTAATGTGTCGAGAAAAATGTGCTTGAGATGGATAAATGCACATTTAATCAAGAGGACAAGGTACAACAGGATGTTTTTTCTTTCTTAACATAAACGAGAGAAGTTTTTTGGCAAATGACGTTGGGGTGTTACACGTGCTTTCTCTTTACTTTGAAAAAAAAAAACAAGATAAACGTCATTTGATGAACATTCATGTTCGAAATCAATGAACTTGATTGTGTCTTTCATATCTTAGATTCACAATCAATACTACCTCGTCTATAAATACATTTTTTTTTTTTTAAGTAACGTCTTTAAATACATGTCACCTCTTCGGTAAATACCTTGGTCCCTAAATATAAAACATTTGTGAGTTTTTTCGGTCCTTTTTTACATTTAAAAATGCATTAATTATTTCTTTACTAATATACCCTAGTTATCTTATAAGTATATTTTTCTGCAATATATTATGAATACTAAATGAAAACATTTGATTAATTGATTTTCTCTTCTAAATGGTAAACTTGTAAAACAATAGCGGTTGCCGACAAAATTAAAACAATCAACTTTTTTAATTCCTATGTTTTTTTTCTCTCTTTTAAAATGGTCTTATATTTAAGTAGTATTTGACTTTTTGAGAAATTAATTGGTCCAAATAAATACACATTACGTGATAAAAGAAATCAATCTCAATTGTAAAAGAAAAATAAAAATAATAGTCTCTACTCTCCCTCATAATTGCAAGATTAAGGAAAATAATAACAAGTGCCCTTACCCTTTGATACGCTTATTAAGAAGTCAAAAAAACAATTATTTTTTTTGGAAATTGTGTATTCAATACATTGAAACTTCAAAAAGGAACTTTTTCTATATAAAATTCTTAAATTATTCTCTTTTGAATTCTTAACAAGTGTCATTACTCATTAGGGCACTTGTTAGCATAACCTTACAATTATTTATTGAAAAATTATAGGATGTATACAATATAAAATATATAAGTTTTGAGACCAACTTATCATTTTAAATTTATTAACATGTGCAAATTTACACATAATAAAAAAAACTCTTTAAAATTTAATCTGAGACTCATCTGATACTCATATCTTTGTCCAAGATGAATCATTATTTACTTTCACAAATGTTGTTTATGCTCTTCATATATACTAGTAGTAACAGTAGTAGCTAACTTATTGTCCATTTTCTTGATTGTGTGAGAAACATTTATAAATCTTACAAATCAAAGATATCCCCAACACGTAAAAACCTAACCCCCTTAAATTAAGTAATCCTTAGATCAAGTTACATACAACTCCAGTACAATATCAAATAAAAGTCAACAAAATATCAAAGTTAGAAAGAGCAAGCGACAATATCGAATATTGAAATATATCAAATAAAATCCTAATGGTAATTAGTTCATGCATGCAGCTGTGCTGATATTAATTAAAATATGTAATTTTCTTTGCTTCCTTATGCTATAGCCTAATGTTAATTATCGTAGTTAATTAGGTTCTATTTGGTCGAATAAATGTATGTACATTTCGATTAACTAGTCTGTCTAATTATCAAATTAAAAAGCTATACAAGCATAGTAGTTCTCATTCCATGACAAGAAAACTTATGAAACTGGTCAAGTCTAATCTAGCACGAAACAATAATTCAAGAATTCTCCAACAAAAAAAATAATACAAATATAAAGCTTACAAGAAACTTCGAATTTAGGAATTGATATCACTTTTATAAAAAGAAGAAGGAATTGATGTCACTATATATGCATATGGAACATGCTAGAGAGACAAGGCAATAACACAACATAATCAACATTGAATCTGTTTCAACAACATCAATAGAATACATTTAAGAATGAAGTTAGAAGTGGAAATAATCTCCAAAGAAATCATCAAACCTTCTTCTCCAACTCCATCCCATCTTCGCCATTATCAACTCTCCTTTCTTGACCAAATCGCGCCTATGGTTTACAACCCCATCGTCCTCTTCTACTCTCACAACGACACACTCAACACAACCACCATATCCAACACACTCAAAATATCCCTATCAAACATCTTAACTCATTTCTACCCTCTCGCGGGACGAATGGACACCAAAAACTTCATACACTGCAACGACAAAGGAATCCCTTACATAGAAACAAGAATCACAAACTACAATCTCAAAGACATTATTCAAAATCCAATCCCAAATGAACTCAACCGTTTGATTCCATTTCAACTTGAGGATATCACAAACATCATTTTCGGTATTCAACTCAATTTTTTTAGTTGTGGTGGAATTGCAATCGGTGCCTGTCTTTCGCATCAAATAGCTGACGGTTTATCATTTTTCAATTTCCTCAATAGTTGGGCAAATATTACTAGAAAATTGATTTTTCCAAAACCTATTTTTGATTCTTCTAAGCTTTTCCCGCCCAAAAATATTTCGGGATTTGACCCTAGAAGTGGTATCACTAAAGAAAATATAGTTTGCAAAATTTTTGTTTTTAATGCTGACGTGGTTGAAAATCTTAGAGCAAAATATATCAATTTTAATCCTACACGTGTTGAGGCTTTATCAGCTTTTATATGGAGTCGTTATGTTGATGTGATTTATAATGATGGTGTAAAAAGAAACTATGGTGTGGTTCATGCGGTGAATCTGCGCCAAAAAATGGAACCACCATTACCTTCAGAATCGTTTGGTAACTATTTGCGATTTACAATAACGATTCCGAAGATGAATGGTGGAGAAGAGTGTTACGGGTTAGCGAAGCAAGTGAGAGATGAGATAAAGAAGATTGATAAAGAATATGTGAAGAAGGTTCAAGAAGGTAAGGAGCATTTGGAATTTCTTAAGGATAGTTTTGATAGAGTGGTTGTGAAGGAGGAATTGGTTGTGTTTAATTTTACCAGTTTGTGTAGGTTTCCTTTGTATGATGCTGATTTCGGTTGGGGCAAACCTATTTGGGTTGGTGCACCTGCTTTGACTTTTAAGAATTTGGTTGTGTTTGTTGATTGTAAGGATGGGGGTGGTATTGAGGCCTATGTTAGCTTGAAGGTTGAGGATATGGTTAAGTTTGAAGCTGACTTGGAGTTACTTGCATGTGTGAATAAATGAAGAACTTGATTATTTGCTTGTGTTAGCAAAAAAATTCAGATTCAACAACTTCGTAGTTCGTACTATGCAGTGAGTGTAGGGGATCTATACGTAAACATCAGTGGAGTATTGAGTAATGATTGTGTTATATTTTTAAATTGTAAGTCGAATTTGAGGAATGAAATCATTTGTCTCTTGTTCTTTATCTCTTAATGAAATCATAAAAATATCATGACAAAAACAATTAAGAGGTCATAATGTGTAAGGGCTTAGTTTCCGGTGGATGAGTTTATCATGTCTCTCACCGTGAGTGAGTGAGTTTTTGTTGTGTCATATAATATTAAAATAATGGACGGCCACGATTGTTGATCGGTAACTCATTGCTACAATGTTCTTTCAGGTTTGGAAATTGCTTTGTAGTACGATAACATTTCAACGAAAAACGACGAATGCGTACAAATTAATTTATATTGTCTGAGATTGTCAGTTTTATCCTCCATATATTTTCAATATTACCAACACTACCCATGATGGGCAAGTGGGTTCGTCAGTTTTCGTCAAATTCTTTCGCACCGTTAAGCAGTGCTCTTCAGGTACTATCCAAATACCATGAATGACACGATTCTATTGGTATTTAAAATTCAGTAATTTCACTTCGCCCCATTATTGTTTCTTATTTTCAACTTTTATCCCCAGACGAAATTTAACAATACGACCTTTGAATTTTCTCTGAAATGTTTGATTTTCTCGATGGAAATAATTAATTTAGGTTGCACTAATTGTTATGGGTAGATGGAGAGGGCTCAATGTATATGTATAAGTATAAGTATGGTTCTTTCTTCCCCTATGTTTATCCCTTCTTATTTAAATTCATATTTTTCCACAAGTATCATTCACCTTCATCATCAGAACCGCCAATAAGTAAATGATCAGCTATCGTCGCAGACCACGTCCGTCTACTGATTCTAAACCTGCATAAATGTGTCTTAATATGATCTACACGACGTTCTTTGGGTCGGAGATAGGTGGATTCTCTAATCCATGTAAAAAAAATGAGATATGAATAAGTTATTTATTGTTGATTTTCGACCATAAACATTTGTTTGTTATGCAACCATCTGGATGCTTAAACTATAGAGATAGATGGGCAGTGACATTAAGCTAAGCTGGTGGTACCTATAGAAACTAAGATTTTAATGCATGTTTTAGTATGTAAAAAATTGTAAAATTTTAAGTGCACTACTGGTAAACCAAGATTAGATACTCGTTTATCGCCAAGCACTGATGAGTGATGAGACTTTAATGAACATGTTTTTATACGGAAACTCCATTTGTTGAAGATGTTATTCATTGTGTAGCCTAGTTTAACATGTAGACATGTACATGAATGCGTATATGATATTGTTCAATCTAGTTTGGGTCTAAAATGTTGCAACATTTCATGGTTAAGTTCATGTTATATACTTATTAATTCATTCATGTGTGGATTGTGTGGTGGTTTTGGTTAGATAGATCATTATTGGAACAAACATCAACAATGATAATATTGATATCCGATTTAGTGTGTTGAAAAATGAATTTAAAACTTGTTTTTTATATGTTATTCTTCACTTGTTGTTGGTCTCTATAAAGGACATATGTTTTTTCGGGTTTACCAAATGTTGTATATTCACTATTTGATGCATTTCGTGTATAGTTTATGTGATGTATTTTGTTTGAAATGTGAATTTGATTGTGGTGGTATTAGTTTAAGAGTGTCATATGGTGTCTTTTTGCCGTTGTTTTCCACAAGTATTTGTGGAGGTTGATCCTAAGTTTTATAACAAATTCAAGGACGAATTAGTCCCAAAATAACATATGGTTGATGCAGATAAACACTCACACCATGTCAGATTCAACACTTCTTTTGTGAAACCTTTGTTGATTGTTGCGTGAGATAAACTACAGACATTTTACAATTTGACTGGAGATAACGTAGTTATGTTCAGTTACAAAGATCATTTGTAAATTGATGTTTACAAATACTTTTGTTCTTTAAATCTATGAATTAATTAATGATCACTTTATGAAAAAAATATATTTTATAAGAAAACACCATTTCATTGTTTGTTAAAATTATATTAATTTTTGTTTAAATATGATTTTCGTCCCTCTAATTTGGCCCAGTTTTGATTTTCGTCCCTGCAAAAAAAAAAAGTTCGAATTACGTTCCTACAAATTATTTTTTTTTGAAAAAGGTCCCTGGCCCCACATCCCAGTTGATTTGGCATGTTGTACGTCACGTGGCAGTTGCTGACTGTGCAACTTTGGCCATGTGGCGCTGATGTGGCAACACATATTTTTTTTGATTTTTTTTAAATTAAAAAAATCTGAAAAAAAAATTAAAAATCATAAAAAAATTCCGAAAAATAAAATAAAAATCGGAAAAATTCTGAAAATTAATTTTTTTTAATTTGAAAATTATATATTAATTTTTTTTCGAAAATACTGAAAATTATATTTTCAAGAGTTATAAATTTTGAGATTATATATTTTTTTTCATATTTTAATTTTCAAACAAGTATTTCCAAATTTTAAAAAAAATAATTTCCAATTTTTTTTCTTCATATTTTCAAAAAAAATATATAATTGTAAAAAATTTGGAATTTCATTTACGATTTTTTTCAATTTTTTTAATTTTAAAAAACTATTTTTCAGAAATTTAAAAATATTTTTAAATTTTTAATGACGTAGCCAAAGAAGCATAGTCAGCAATTGCCATATGGCCAAAACCATGCCATATCAGCCAAAAAATGGAGCCAATTGACTTTTTTCAATTTTTTTTTGGCAGACATGTAATTCAAATTTTTCCATTTTTTTTTAAAAGACGAAAATCATATTTAAACCTTAATTTTTTTTACATTTTATGGTAAAAAAAAATAAAATAATATTTTCTATTAAAAACAAAACATGACCCTGCCGAAACAAAAATAGAAGAAAGGTTTAGGTCTACGTGAATTGCGATTCCTTCCTTCCTCCCTCCCTCCCCTATTCTATTGTTGCAGAATGTCGATGGAATTGGAACCGAAATGGAAACCGATTGAAGATGTTGAGTTGAAAGACTTCTCTATTTATGACGATGACGTTGAGCCATTTGTGATTAAGTGTGATCGCTTTGAGTATAAGAATAAGGCTCGGATTAAACTAGAGGAGGAGATTGAAGCAGCCGTGGCGGAGTACGACAAGCGCCGTCGCAACCTAAGTCCCTTTGATGCTATCGCCCCTCCAGCAATAGCAGGTTTAGCTGGCGGTATCAGACCCATTAACATAACAGAAAATCGCCCACTTCTCACTCGCGTCTCCAAACTTGCTTTGAACGACTACAATCATAAGAATCAGGTACTAAACTCGACTACTGCTTAACAACCAATTACTTAATTAATAATTCATTATTATTTATTTATTTAGGATTCAAATTATGAGTTTGTTGACCTTGTCAAGTGAACTCGAAAATTGGTTACTGGTGGAATGTATTTCATTACCTTTAAAGCAAAAGCAAAAGATGCTACTACCAATCCTGATACAATTTTCCAGGCCCAAGTCTGGAACAAGAGATCTGCACCTGAGGTCAAGTCGTGTGCCATCAAAACCTAACTCACTCACTATGGTAAGTGATAATGAATAATGTTGATAGAAACATCATCTCTCTCAGTCAGTTCTATGATTCTTTATTTCATTACTTCTTGCGGTGCTTCATTTCGTAAGCTGCATTGCGTTTTTTTCCTTGTCCTATCCCTTGCTCATAGTATCTTCTGGTCACTTTCAATTTCAAGAGAAAATTTGTGCTTATTGGTCATTTTACTTTTGTCAAAACTGTGACCTCACTTTTCTGGCGTGGTCTTACGTCCTTGGCTTGCCCTTGTTTTGTTTCCAAGCATTTTGTTTTTATAATATCCTTTTGTTTTTTAATGATTTGTTGTTGCTGAAGTTTATATAGCCATTGTGTTTGAATGTTTGCTGCAAATTCTTTTGAGGATTTTGTTCCTTTTTTATGTTAGAAACCAAGGAATTGAGTTCCAAGGAAAGAACTACTTTATTGAAAGGTTAAGAATAAGAGAGAGAGAAATCTCTCCTCCAAGGAGTTCCCCTTCTAAATAGAATAATTACTCTATTCACAATTATTACAATATAATAGCCCTATAACAACCCCACTCTCCATTTTATTCTCCTAATTATACAAATATGTTAGGTACTGGTACTTTGATGATTATGTAAATGCGAAATAGGAAAAGCTACCGTATAACAATGGAACAAAGCATGTGGATTGTAACATCCAGTAAGCAAGGCAGTTATTGAATAGAGAAATATTACAAACTGTTATACAATCAGTAAATGAACAAATAAACCAACCTCTAGGAATTAGAGAGCTTAGTCTATAATTATAATTCTGATTTCTGACTACGTGCAGCAGTTACAAGCGGTTACTGCATACAATATTTAATAATTAATAATAATAATAATTAATAATAATAATAATAACAAAATTAAATTGCATTATTAATAGCCCTATAACAACAACCCCGACTAACTAACTAACTAACTTCGATAACAACTCTTTACTGCTTTAACTACTCTAATATCTTTAACTACTCTAATATCTCTATTATTCTATCTCCTAACAAACTCTATTTATGCAGTTTAACACCCTTCTTGTGGTATGAATCAAGAATTGTCAAAGAGGTACTAATATATGAAGAATTGTCAAATATTTTCAAGAATTTTCTTTCATGTAAGATGATTGAGTCGTTTTAATTGGAAATTGGATTATCTCGGTTACTTTTCTCTGCATATCTCTCTCT
Organism: Medicago lupulina; assembly: GCA_958299785.1. Taxonomy (NCBI): domain Eukaryota; kingdom Viridiplantae; phylum Streptophyta; class Magnoliopsida; order Fabales; family Fabaceae; genus Medicago; species Medicago lupulina. The sequence continues at coordinate 14,563,614 of OY283144.1, read as the reverse complement.
CTATATATATATCCCTATTCTCTACATCTCTCTTTGGAGGGAAAGTAAGATTAAGAGAGAGATAGAGAGCAAGGAGAGAGATGTAGGAAAAAAAAAGTGAAAGAGAGGATCCACATCCATTTTTGGAATTTGGAATCTCAGTGTATGTAATGCAACTTATGTCTGTCACTGCATGTAACTGGTAGATCTACCTTTATGAATCACACATCTATTGCTTTGACCATGCCTAGATCTGTAACATATAACGATTGATATGTTACTAAATAATTTTGAACGTGAAGATTTGCGATGGGTAACCTGCAAGGCTGCAACTCAACCAAAAACAAGCCAAAAAACATCTATTTTTTTAAAACAACATGAACTTGTCTGAGGAAAAAGAGGACCAATTCCTCCAACTTGTCTTAAACGGCGTGTAAATTTTATGGGAAAGTCCATTTGTTTACACAACGTTTTTTATTTTGCCATGTTAGATTTTGGTTCCCTACCTATGAGTTTGAGAACACAATTGTCCTTAAATCATTGATGTTGCTGTAGTTTATGTTTAAGGTATTCTTTGGTTTACAAGAGAGACACGTGAAAGAGAGAAGAGAACTACAGCAACAGCAATGATATATTTTAGGCTTTAATATGTAATTTGTCCTTGCAATTAAGGGTCGTTTAAAAATTGATCCATGTATTTGTTAATCCTTGCTTTTTAGCCTTGCAATGTTTAATCAGTTAAAATTTCGTCCCTTGACCCAGTTAATGACTGCCACGTCACTAATTTGATGACGTGACAATCACTGCCACACATGAAATTCCAATTTTACCCCTGGGTTTTTTTTGCCCTTAAGAAGGGGAAAGAATTGGAAACCCAGGGGTAAAATTGGAATTTCATGTGTGACAGTGATTGCCACGTCATCAAATTAGTGACATGGCAGTGATTAAGTGGGGAGAGGGACGAAATTTTAAATGATTAAACAATGCAAGGGTAAATTGCTAGGATTAGAGATTACAGGGACCATTTTTTAATTGACGCCTAATTGCAAGGACGAAACACATATTAAAGCCTAATCTAAAAATGTCATTTTAAATTGGTTTTTTAAAGTTGAGTAAACTCATATGTATAGTTTAGTTGACAATTATCCATATTATTAGGTCGAATACTTTATGAGCCCGTTTGGTGCACAGGATAGGAAGACAGGATATGATAAAACTATCATATCCTGATTCAATTTGTTGTTTGGTGCATCAATAGGAAAGGATAACTTAAACCCATTTCTTATCCTATCCTACCCACCCTTTGTTATTTTTATCCTTAGTTTTTGGTGGGTTAGAATTATCCTATCATGATTAGCACTAAAATGTTTATTTTGCCCTCTCTCAATTCATCACTCATGCTCTTTTTGCTCTCCATCCATCGACTTCTACATGTTCCTCCATAACTCTTCATCGCCATCTCTTCTATTTGATACAGATCCGACCCCAATTCCAACCTACAATCATTTTTTCCTCAATTTGCTTAATTTTTTGTTTTTTTTCTTGATTATTTATTTTGTACTCAAGTTAAATTTGAAAAGAGATGAAACAAAGAGTTTAAGAATTTCGTATTATTATCTTCAACAAAGACAACTATTTTTTTTAATTGAAGAAACCATGATTTTTTTTTTTATTGAACTTTAAGAATGAAGATGACGGCACCCCTAAAATAAGGAAGAAGACGATTGACAATGTTTTTTTATAACTTTGTGTAATTAATAATAGCTTAATTACATTTAATTAGAATTAATTACAAAGGTAATTATGTCATTTAATTGTGAAATATATGATATTATATTTGTTACCATGTGTGCATCAAACATGTGATAGGATAAATGTTATCATGTTTATATCATTTCCTATCCTTATCCAATTTCATATCATATCTTATCTCTATCATATCATGTGCACCAAACGGACCTATATGTTTTTCGAATGAGCAATGTTGTATCTTTAGAAAAATAACATCAAGAATTCTTCAAGAATAAAGAGCAACCGATCATAATGTACTATTTGACACAATTCAAAAAGTGTGGCTGAAAAATAGGAAGTAAACAAATAAATCATGCAATTAACTTGCCAAATATATCTTAAAAAATTCTTGATGTTATTTTCCTAGAGAAATAACATTTTCCTTTTCGAATTTGTAGCTAGAATTTTCCATTTATGTGAGTGAGTGCTTACCACTCCATCAACAAACAAAAAACATTGAATTAAATTCAACCTGTTATAAAATAATACTTACACTATTTTGGGTTAACTATAATTTGTTCCGCTAATTAATTTATAGTGTTTTCTCTGACTTTTTTATTTAGCAAAATCTATGTGGATCACATTACTTCATATGAAATCAATTTTTTAAAATATGAAATCCATATTGATTTTACTTAATAAGAGAATAAATGTTAGAAAAAAAAAGATCATAACATTTCTCAACATGATTTTTGTTTTCAACATTGTTGTGGTTTATATTTAGGAAGGAATCATCTCAAATTCCTAAAAGAAATAGAGTTCTATTACTAATATTTTGAAATTTATAAAAGTTCAATTATTTAAAATACTTGTCACTATTTTTTTTTTAAGGAACTTGTCACTATTCCTATAAAACATATCAATCTCCCCATTTAAAAAAGTAAAATAAAAGATGATCCTTACTAGTATATTTTAAGGCTGTTGATTTGTGAAAGACAATATATATTATGTAAAATGCAGTAGAGGCATAATATAATATTCAAACAAACCTAAACCACAAACTAGACTTATTATTTTTTTGACATGAATTATTACAATTTATTTATTCCACTGTTCAAGTAGTGATTATGGATAATTGGGACTAATTTTGTCTGCCTATGATTCTCCACCCTCCACGTATATATTATTATAATTATGATTTTTTGAAAATAAAAACTTGTATGCATGGCCTCTATCTATCTCACTACATTTTTTATCTTTTATTTTCATTAATATATATAAAAAAAAATGGATTACATTGAGATATCTTCTCTCTCTCTCTCTACCCTATCCAGTTACTGAGTTAGTTTATCATCGCAAGAGAAAATCTCGAAACGCATGGAAGTAGGAATGTCGTTGAACGCACTAATTCATCCACCACTATCAAGTTCAAGTTCCAGGTTCCACGGCGACTCACTCTTTTCCATTCCAAAACAATTCCCCAGAACTCAACGCCAACACCACCATCGCCATGTCTTAGTGGTTGAAGCAAAGGGTAAAAAAGGAATGATGTCTCGTCAATATCAACGTCCTCCTCCTCCTCCTCTACCCAAAATTGAAGACGACGGTAATCCTAAATTCGTCGTCTTCATTCGTATGGCTAATCTTTATTTTTGGTATCCTTTAAGTATTGTTTCTGGTGGTACTACTGCTAAAATTATGGTTGCTGCTAAAGACAATTTTCTTGGCAAGTATATTTACAAAGATACTCTTGATCGAAATCTTGCTGCTGTTATCTACCGAGTAAGATTTTTTCCATTCATTTCTATAATTGCAAACTTAGAGAGTTAGATATCATAATTACTGCATGCAAGAAAAAAAAACGGGGCATTCCGAGAATTGAACTCGGGACCTCTCGCACCCTAAGCGAGAATCATACCACTAGACCAAATGCCCATTTTGTTAATTTTCTTGTGTTATTTGTAAATGAATAGCGCTTTATTTGGATATGCCTCTAGAATTGATTCTAACTTGAAGCTAGAAATTGGAGCTTTTCGATCTAGAATTGATTTTTAAACACAAGGTTATATAATTTAACTTATCCAAACATTAATGACTTTACCTTCAACTTAATTTTAGTCGGAATCAATTTACTAAAAGTTAGTTATATTAGTCCTTAACTTTGTAGGGTGCTCTCAAATAGGTCATGAGATTGTGAATATCTCAAAAGAGTCTCTGACTCTATTAAACTTTCAAATTGGTCCATGTATTTAACTGCTTGCTATCAATGAAGTCCTTCTATTTTAACCACTTACTATCAATTTGATCTCAATATTTAACCACTTATTATGAATTTAGTCTCTCTTGACTCTCATAAGGACTAAAATGAGTAAAGTTTGACAGAGTCGATAATTTTTGAATCATCAAAGTGAATTATGTGTATGAAAATACGGTGTGTGACCAACTATAATTAGGTGGCAAAAGACTTTCCGATAAACAGTAAAATTTAGGTGATTTGTATCAATACTTGATAGCATTTGTTTGTTTTGTTCTTAAAAAGTTGATGTGCTGATAAATGTTGAGCTCTTTTTAACCATTATGGAGGCTCTAATTTCTATGTATTCATCATGCTGAGGATGTGTTTCATGCCGAGGATGTGTTTCTTGGTTATGTATGTTGGTCCTGTCTTTGTTACTCACTGCTTGCTTCAATTCAAATAGGATGAGAAGGAGATACAGAAATCTGCATTCAAACAACATTCTGTACTAAAGTCGGCTACTGAATTCAGATATGGCTACAAACTTGTTGTAATGTTCCTATATTTCTATACATATATTTTAAAACCAATTGAAGATGAATTCAGTGAGACTTTTATTTTGTTTATTAACATTTTCAGATGATGAATTGCAGGAGAATGGCAATGTAAGAGCTGCACTTTCTACCAATGGTGTTATTGAGGTGTTATTCTAAACCTTATACTGAACTTTTATTTGTTGAAGTTTTTAACTGAATTTTCAACCTTATACCGCATTAGGGACATATATGTTCTTCAAGTACAACAAAAAAGAACCCTGGTTGTTCATGTAACTTTTCATTTTAATAACTTCACAGAAATAATGGAAACTGTCTTTTAGGAACGCGGGAATTGAATGGAATAGAAAGAGCACATTATTTATGAAATATGATAGACAGGAGAGAATCTCCACTCCAAGGGTTTTCCCCTTAACAGTAGGCAATACTCTATTCACAATAACATTTTTCAAAGACACACTCCTAACAAATGAAGGCTATTAAAGACTTGCTAATAGACTTAACAGCCACATAACAAACTAACCACCTAAACAACCATCACAACAAAAATATCCCTAATTGAAAATTGTAGAGATTCTCTTAAATCCATTAGCTTGTAGATTGATCATTATCTGCATTATAAAATGTATGCTTTCTATTTAGTTATGAGGTTCTTTTTCATAATATTGAGGAAGAATATTTTTTGATACATTCCGAGCAATATATTGATGTATTCGTGCATCCAACTTGCAGCTTCCTACACCAGATAAACTAAAAACCGTAGCGGATAATGTGAAAGACTTTTTCGGAAATGTAAAAGAGTCCTTTGGGGAAATAACATCGTTACTTACTGTTACCAATGAGTCAGAGGAAGATTCAAAAGAAAAAACTAAGTGAGTTTTATATCTTATTGCAATTTTCAAATGTGGAATTTTCATCTTTTTTTTTCCACACCTCTACTTTCTTCAATTTCTTGATGCCACAAATTTGATAGAGGTATCTCTGATTTTATGCACTTTAATGAACGTTATTCAATTACATGGTAGGTAATACTTTTAAATCTCTAATGGTTTTTGTGCTAATGCCAGGGTTAAAAAGTGAACTTATATCAGGAAACAACTTGCTTGAATTGTTAAGTGCTGCTTGGAGCCGTATGAGCTTTAGAAAGCTTTGTGCTGTTTGTAAATTGGTTAATGGCTGCTTTCTTTGCACAACAATGCAACTCCTGTTTTGTTCTTATACCTGCACCCACACATAATTTTATGTTCTGATCAGCGAACACCGCCTTTATAATCACACATAATTTAACTATTACTTTAAGACATTTCTGGATCTGTTGTACAAATTACCGAGTTGTAATCTTCTTGCATTTTATTTCACAGGAGTTCATTTTGTTGATTAGGAGTTTTATTTGTGTTTGCTATGATACTTTCCAGAGTGAGAGGTTTTATTGTTTGTTGTTTTATGGGTTAAATAAGTTTTTCGTCTTAAAAAATATAGTGAATTTTTATTTTAGTCTCTGGAAAAACCGAAATGTTTTCATTGTTCCAAAATAGGATTCTAAGCTTGAAAAGAAAATAGGATTCTAATCTAATAAACTGAATCAATTGGATGTCTATCTTGCAAAATAAGACTTATATTTATAATCTACACATTCTAAGCTTTCCAAAAAGTGTTTTTTTACTTTTTGTGAAAGAAAAAAAGTTTTTATTCACTCAAATCCGACATCGTTTCCTATTTTAATTAAATTGTTGAATTTGAGGTCTGACTATTGAAAAATAGGATTTTTGGGACTGTTTGTGTAACATTGCAAGCACATAAGTTGTTTGAAGGATTTACTTTTATAGTATTATGTTATGATGATAATATAGGAAAGCTTAAACCTAACCCCTAAGCTAATGATGAGTAAATGAAAGTATATTGATATAAGCTAGATGATTATGTTTAGTATGAGGCTAGAATTAAGTGTATAAGAAGTTGAAATGATGATATGAGAAATGGAATAGATTCACCTTGAAGTTCTAAGGCATACTTTGAGTATGAATGTTATTATGCATAATATATATTATATATCTGAAGTATATGAGGTATCTAAGCGGGAATGATGGAATTCACCCTAGCTAAGTGGATTCATCGTCTACGACGAGACGTGTAAGAAGGGGTAAACGGAGCACCGTTTATCGGAGTTAATCTATCTCCACCTTACCAAATAATTTATTATAGATAACTGACTTGTTAGTGATCGTTATAATGTAATGACCATTTATGTTCACAAGTCGGTTAGTTTAGGTTATTGAGGTCTTCCTACGTTTGGTAATCTAGAATGTTACTTATACTATTTATAAGTTATGAGTTTAAGAAAGTGGTTGAATAATAATTTTTATTGTAATGAAATAAATTAATGTCTTTTAAAAGATAATATTCAATTTTCTTATTATGTTCACATTTTAGGAAAAATCTTGTTCAATGACAAGATTGTGTTTTATCCCACGTTGGGAAGCTCACCGAGATAATTGATATCTCACTCTACGTTGTTTTCTATTTTTTAGGTATAAGTCATTTTAAAGTATCATCAGAGGCCGGATCACAATCAGAGTCCAGTTTAGGGTTTATTCATCTCTTATATTTCAAAACAAGTGTCATTTATGTATTTATAAATATTTTGTACCAGATTTTCAGAATTGGCGCGACAAACTGCTCATAGAGTTTCATTCCACTCCCCTGGCAAGCCACTTAGGAGTTCATCCAACTTTCTCCCGCTTAGCCGCATCTTTCCACTGGCCAGGTCTTTACAAAGACACCAAAAACTTCATTAAGCATTGCCCAGTTTGTCAGCAAAACAAGTACCAAACACAGAAAAAAATGGGTTTACTTCAAGCACTACCAATACTGTCACAAGTATGGGAGGAACTTACCATGGATTTTGTCACCCATCTGCCAAATTCATTCGGTCATACGGTCATCTGGGTTATATGCGACCGCCTCACAAAGTATGTGCACTTCATCGCTTTACCCCGCTAGATTTACAGCTGAAGACTTGGCTCACCGTTTTTCCATAGAGATCTGTAGATTACATTGAGTCCCAAAATCTATAGTTGCAGATCGCGATTCGTTGTTCCTAAGCAATTTCTGGAAGGAACTCTTCAAAGTTCAAGGCACTCAATTGAAGTACACCACCGCTTATCACCCGGAAACCGACAGCCAGACCGTAGTGGTAAACCGGTCACTATAATCTTATCTTCGATGCTTTGATAGCGACTACCCCCGCCGTTGGTACAAATTTCTACACTTAGCAGAATTTTGGCATAACTCAACATATCACTCAGATATCCCCATGACTCCTTTCCAGGCACTTTACGACAGATCACCGCCCATCATCACTGGTTTCATATCTGGTAGTACCAGTATCCAAAGTTTAAAGGAAATGCTGCAACAAAGACAGGAAATCACAAATAGACTGAAACAAAATCTCCAAAGAACAAGGAAACAAATGGAAACCCAGGAAAATAAAAAGCAACGTGATTATACCTTCAACACATTGGATTTGGTCTTGCTACGTCTCCAACCATACCGGCAAAGCACCGTTAACCGACGCACCTCAAGAAATTAGCCAAGAGGTTTTTCGGACCTTTTAGGTAACTGCTCGCGTCGGATCTGTAGCTTACCAACTAGATCTCCCTCCGGACTCAAAAATACACCTAGTAGTGCACATCTCTCTCCTTCTCCCATATTATGGTGATGACTAGACTCCGTTGTTGCTTTATCGAACTAGAAAGAAGAACACATGCAGAGAGAATAAGTGGACTCAAACAATGAACAGTCAAACCCTCAAGTTACAGAAACCAAAGAGAAACCATGAGAAGAGGATGCTACTTTAGGTAGGGGTAGGCATAGTTCAGTTCGGGATGAAAACTCAACCGAACCAAACTAAATTGATTGCTAAATTTAAAATAACTGAATTGTTTGCATTTCAAACTGAACTGAACTGTTTTAAACCGAACTGTTATTATTGATACCTTTAAAAAAAATCATACAAAATCGAATTTTAGTTACTCAACTGAACTATTTCAAATTTTTAGTTAAGTTCAGTTCAGCAGTTAAATTCGGTTTTTTACCCACCTCTAATTTTAGGGTTAGATGAACTTAGGAGATCTTCTAACTCTGTACTTCCCTTTACTACATTTGAGAAAAATCTATCTTCACCCAACACCACTCCTACACCGTTGGATGCACCTAACTACAAATTTGATCCCTCCATTCAAAAAACCAAACCCATAGTTCGCGCGCTTTACTATGAATGAATTGAATGCAGCTTTTATGATTTTTCTTCCTTTAGGTAACCCTAGATCTAGTATTTATAATTTAGCTCACTCTATCAGTTACCATCGCAAGAAAATCTCTCTCTCATGGAAGTAGGAATGTCGTTGAACGCACTGATTAATCCACCACTATCAAGTTCAAGTTCAAGTTCCAGGTTCAACAACGACTCACTCTTTTCCATTCCAAGACAATTCCCCATAACTCAACGCCAACACCAACACCACCACCGCCATGTCTTAGTGGTTGAAGCAAGAAACCATATGGCTAAAAAACTTACGTCTAAAAAACGTTCTCCTTCTCCTCCTCCTTTGCCCAAAATTGAAGACGACGGTAATCCAAAATTCGTAGTCTTCATTCGTATGGCTAATCTTTATCCTTGGTATCCTCTTGAAGATAATTTTCTTGGCAAATTTATTTATAAGGATACTACTTTTGATCAAGATCTTGCTGCTTTTATCTACCAAGTAAGATTTTTCCCCCTAATTTTTTTTAATTAATTTATACAATTGCAAATTTAGAGAGTTAGAATTGTTAATTAATGCAAAAGTAATGAAAAAGTGAATGGGGCATTCCGAGAATTGAACTCGGGACCTCTCGCACCCTAAGCGAGAATCATACCACTAGACCAAATGCCCGTTGTTGTCATTAATAAATGAATAACGGTTTGTTTAGATATGCCTCTAGAATTGATTTTTACACACAAGTTTATAATTCAACTTTTATATGAATGTATCCAAACATGAATGACTTAACATTTAACTTACTTTAGTCGGAATCAATTTACTGAAAGTCAGTTGTTATTATTGCAGAAAAACCGCGATATTAGTCCTTAACTTTGTAGCGTGCTCTCAAATAGGTCATGAGATTGTGACTCAAAAAAGTCTTTGACTCTATTAAACTTTCAAATTGGTCCACATATTTAACTGTTTTCTATCAATTAGGTCCTTGTATTTTAACTACTTACTATCAATTTGATCTTTTTATTCAACCACTTATTATGAATTTAGTCCCTCTTGACTCTTTGAAAGACTAAAATGAGTAAAATTTGATAGAATCAATATTTTTTAAATGTTCATAATTTTATGGACCTATTTGAGAGCCCTATAAAGTCAGGGAAGAATTTGATGGTTTACTCCATTTGATTGACATCTATGTGACGTGGAAGAATCACCAGAGTGAATTATGTGTATGAAAATACGGCGTGTAACTATATTTAGATAGCAACAGACTTTTTGATAGACAACGGGTAAAATTTGTGTCAATACTTGATATCATTTGTTTGTTTTGTTCTTTAAAAGTTGATGTGCCGATAAATGTTGAGCTCTTTTTAACCATTATGGAGACTCTAATTTCTATGTATTCATCATGCCGAGCATGTGTGTTCCTGGTTATGCATGTTGGTCCTGTCTTAGTTACTCACTGCTTGCTTCAATTCAAATAGAATGAGAAGGAGATACAGGAATCTGCATTCAAACAACACCCTGAACTAGAGTCGGCTAATGAATTCAGATATGGCTACAAACTTGTTGTAATGTTCCTATATTTCTATACATATATTTTAAAACCAATTGAAGATGAATTCAGTGAGACTTTTATTTTGTTTATTAACATTTTCAGATGATGAATTGCAGGAGAATGGTGTTGGTATAAGCCCTAGAGGCCAATTGTTTATGTTATACTTATCTTATGTATCATGACTTTTATTATTGAATAATATATGGCACTCTTTATTATATTTAGATAACATTAATAAAGTCCTTAGAATAGATTGTTCGTGTAATAATATATTAAGTGTGACTTAATCATGAGATTACATTATCATAAAGAACGCTATTCTTAAATGTATCCGTAGTCAAAGCTTTAATATGAATAGAGGATAATAATAAAGCATCGAGACTATTATGTATGTAGACTGATGACCGCATCTCATGGGTCATAGATATGAGATATTAAGTATATATACATAGGTATAAATATTAGGAGTAATATTTATACTGGATTGACCCACCGTGAGAATACTACATAGTAAGTTATGAAATTGTCATAAGATATTCTCACAATGATAATAGTGTATATCGCTCTTAGACCTGAAACCACTATGTTCCCTAGATGTGGACTCAAGTGCTTTGTTGCCATTCTAACGTTGTCTGTAAAAGGATAACCATAACGTTGGTTGATGGGTACTTGATGAATCATGCTGAGGGGCATGAGTGTCCTAGATGGGATTTGTCCCTCCTCATAAACAGGAGATATATCTTTAGGTCTCTTGATAAAATATGACTGTAAAACTGCATGGCCATGCCGAACTAAGTCAATATAAGATATTGCACTTATTCGTTATTCAGTATATTTTGGAATCAAGAAATATAAACATTGATCTATACAAGGGTGACAATATCTATGCCTTGGGATCAATGAAGATATCGAGACAAAGGAGTAAGTGTACACATGAGTATTATCATGGAAAGGTTTCGTCAGATCACTTGACATTCTTGTCACTTGGGTAGCAATGATGTGTTGCTAGATACCGCTCATTGTTTATAGTATTAAATATTAGATTTAATATTATTGCCAACGTGACTAGAACCTATAGGGTCACACACAAAGAACAGTCAAAAGAGAAATATATAAGTATGACTTATATAAGGGGTGCGTTTAGTAAAGAACGCTAATTAGTTAGCAAAATTACTAAACTCGTTGTTAGGCTTACTGAAGCCCAATAGTGACTTCTGACTTGCAGAGCACACTAGAAGTTCTATAAATAGAACCCTAGTGCTGAAGGTTTTGGTTACGTTTTTGGAGCAACCTTTCTTCTCTGCACTTCTGATTCCTTGGCTAGCACCGAGTTTTGGAAGAGCACTGTTCGTGTGGACTTGCTAGAGGCTTTGCTGCTTGCTTTGCTGTGATCGTGATTCCAGTTCCAGTAACCAGTTTCCAGACTCCACACTTTCGAGGTAACAATCGAATCACTGATTCATGTTTGAAATTCGTAATGATCCAAGTAAAGAAAATCGAAATTTTATCCGCTGCTTTATTCTGTATGAATTCGATTTTCCTTCAAATGGCAATGTAGAAGCTGCACATTCTACCAATGATGTTATTAAGGTGATATTCTAAACCTTATACCGAACTTTTATTTGTTGAAGTTTTTAACTTAACTTTAAACCTTATACTGCATTAGGGACATCTATGTTCTTCAAGTACAACAAAGAAGAACCCTGGTTGTTCATGTAACTTTTCATTTTAATAACTTTACAGAAATAATGGAAACTGTCTGTTAGGAACGCGGGAATTGAACGGAATAGAAAGAGCACATTATTTATGAAATATGATAGATAGGAGAGAGTCTCCACTCCAAGGGTTCCCCTTCACAATAGACAATACTCTATTCACAGTTACAATTTTCAATGATACTCTCCTAACAAATGAAGGCTATTTAAAGACTTGCTAATAGGCTTAACAGCCACATAACAAACTAACCACCTAAACAACCATCACAACAAAAATATCCCTAATTGAAAATTATAGAGATTCTCTTAGATCCATTAGGTTGTTGATTGATCATTATCTGCATTATAAAATGTATGCCTTCTATTTAGTTATAAGGTTCTTTTTCATAATATTGAGGAAGAATATTTTTTGATACATTCCGAGTAATATATTGATGTATTCGTGCATCCAACTTGCAGCTTCCTACACCAGATAAACTAAAAACCGTAGCGGATAAAGTGAAAGACTTTTTCAGAGATGTAAAAGATAAAGTGAAAGGCTCTCTCAGATTCAAAAGAAAAAACTAAGTGAGTTCTATGTCTTTTTTCATCTTTTTTTTTCCACACCTCTACTTTCTTCAATTTCTTGATGCCACATATTTGATAGAGGTATCTCTGATTTTATGCACTTTAATGAACGTTATTCAATTACATGGTAGGTAATATTTTTGAAATTCTAATGGTTTAGATTGTTTTTGTGCTAATACCAGGGTTAAAGGATGAAATTATATCAGGAAACAATTTGCTTGAATTGTTAAGTGCTGTTTGGAGCCGTATGAGCTTTAGAAAGCTTTGTGCTGTTTGTAAATTGGTTAATGGCTGCTTTCTTTGCACAACAATGCAACTCCTGTTTTGTTCTTATACTTGCGCCCAACACATAATTTTATGTTCTGATCAGCAAACACCCCCTTTATAATCACACCTAATTTCACTATTACTTCAAGACATTTCTGGATCTGTTGTACAAATTACCGAGTTGTAATCTTCTTGCACTTTGTTGATTAGGAGTTTTAGTTGTGTTTGCTATGATACTCTTTTCAGAGAGAGGTTTTATTGTTTGTTGTTTTATGGGTTAAATAAGTTTTTCGTCTTAAAAAATATAGTGAATTTTGATTTTAGTCTAAAAATAAAAATGGAATGTTTTCATCATTCAAATTTTTTTGTTTCACTTCTGGTACATACTGACAAGTTTATACTCATATTTATGTCACTATAGTGACTCTTTTATAATCAAGATGTGTTCAAATTATCTTCAACTCATGTATTTGCATGTTATGTTGGTTTTTTTTACAAGGCTGATCAAAACAAACAAACAAAATGAAACAAGAAAAACAAAATGAACAAAAACTATTCTCTAAAAAAAAAAGCGTTGGTCGCGTCAATCTTAAGGATGTTCAAAGATATGTTGGTGGAGAGTCAAAGAGGAGGAGTTCTATGTTAGTGAAATACCAAGTTGTGTTCAATTAGTTCTTTGATGTCTTAAATCAAAATAGCATAGACATGGAACATCATGTTGGACCTTTACTAAGATTGATACAATGTAAATAATCCGAGTAATAAATTAACTCTTAAGATGTTTATATCTTTACCCAACATCAGACCTTTGTAAATAGTAAAATAACCCAGCATGAAAAATGTCAGGAATATTCGATGTCGCTAAAATGTTAAAATTTTGTTTGATAGGGCAAAAAATGAAACAATATTTTTTTGTGAAAACTTATATAACTCTTGTTTTATTAACTGTTTTCGTTACTGGCATACCCAACGAGGTTTGTTTTTAATTCAAGATCTCAATTCTCAACTTTGGCTTTTATAAGGGCAATGCTATTTTCTTTTCTTCATGATAAGCAAATTTCTCAATTAAATTACTCCATCAGTCTCAAATTATCAGTAAAAATGAAGCAAACAAAGTTAATATATTTGTTTCAAATGTTGGAGGACATACATAAATTTTCTTTAACCAATTTTACTTATATTTTAGAACAAAAAGAGTATATAAAGTATAAAGGGTACTCTAACCCATCAGTACAAGATTTTTAGATCATAAGAGACTGATCAAAACAACAAAGGAAATTACACCACCAATCGGAGAATTTTTAACACTCGAATTTTTCTCCACCATATTTATAAAACAATCTCATGCCACGATAAAACCTTTGTTTGTGAGACAATTTTATCGATGTCTGCAAGTTTGCCTTTGAGTATAAGAGAGAAAATTGTCACAAAAGTTGTCAAAAAATGACTGTTCAAATATCATTTCTCAATAAAAATATATGGCCAAAGACAAAACAAGCAAGATAAACTTGCATATGTAGAAATTTTTATTAACTAATCTTCTAATTGATAAACCATTGAGGCTAGAATTTGTTAGCAAATCAAAAATCACGAACATGTGACGAATTAGATTAGTGATATGATTTTCATTCGATTAAATTAAATGTCAGAAGAGGACAAATATCCGTAGATAAAGTATAGGATATATGGAACCTCTCCATAAAAAAGTATAACTGATGTGAGAAATCTAACCACAAGATTAAGTTGTGGTATGTGCAAGTGCAACCTCTCATTTAGCAGCTATGGTTAATATCTCACATTCATGATTCATCGTCTTGTAACTATATATCCTATGACTTGAAGTGATCCACTACAAATAATATGTTTGGTTCTCGAAAATTCTATAAAGTGGAATTGTACACGAGCTTTCCAGAATCCTCCATCACTCATTTCCAAACTTATATATATCAAAAACTAAACAAAGTCACTTCATAAAAAGCGAGCAATAATTAATTATTCATATTCTTGTGATTTTTGTCTCAGAAGACAAAATGGCACACTCTTTATCCTCAAATCTTGGTCTTAACCTTTCCATGATTTCCAAGAGTTTATCAAGACAAACTCATTTCCTTCGAGTCAGAGCCATGACAGGTGAAGCAAGAGAAAAACTTGACAATGTTTCAACATCAAACAACATTAAGCACCACCAGTCCCAACCTAAGAAGAGAGTTTTTCCTGCTGCACCGATAGGGTTATGGGATCGATTTCCTACAACAAGGACAGTGCAAGAGATGATGGAAACAATGGAAAGCATGATGGAAGACCCGTTTGCAATGAGTACAATTGAGTGGCCTTCATCGCCGCTACCGATTGAAGGAGTAGGTGGGTATAGAAGGAGGGGAAGAACACCATGGGAGATTAAAGAAGGAGAAAGTGAATACAAGATGAGGTTTGATATGCCTGGTATGAATAAAGAGGATGTTAAGGTTTGGGTGGAAGAGAAGATGTTGGTTGTGAAAGCTGAGAAAGCACACAAGAAGAAGAATGATGAAGATGAAGAATGGTCTAAGAGCTATGGTAGGTATAGTAGCAGAATTGCTTTGCCAGAGAATGTGCAGTTTGAGAATATTAAGGCTGAGGTTAAGGATGGTGTTCTTTACATAACCATTTCTAAGGCTACTACTACTTATTCCAAAGTCCTTGATATTAGTGTTCAATGACAATGATTCATTTTTTTCACTGGACTTGTTAATTAGGCTTTTGTTATTTTTGATATATATTTAGATTTTTATAGTTTTACCCTTTTTGTAAGATGTTTGGATTTGGTTGCGAGGAAGCCTCTCTATTATGGAGGGAAGTCGCTTGTGTTATTGCGCAGCTTTCTGTGCTACTACTTCACTTGAGTTCTCTTGATTAAAGATTTCATGATTGGTGTTTTATTGGTGCTTATGAGAAATATGCTAGGCATTTACCTAAAACTTATATTGACGAGCTAAGAGTGTGGCCTAATAGTAAAAAACTTGTTCATTTAGACACTAATAGGGTCCAATGGGTGCAAGAGGCATGTTTACAATACTCAAAGGTTTGATAGAGCTATTTGCAACACCTCTTCCTTTGAAAATTTGTTTTATGCTCTACTTTACCTAGGTCTCATTCATATCATCATTTCATCTTGTTAAATTTTTAATCGGAGGTAAACTTCACTTTCTTTTAAATTCCAAAGTATGTGTGTTTCTGACTAAGATTGTAGACGGGTCATTGAATTTTATTGGTCCAAGAGTTTGGTTGGTTTTCCCATGTTTATTCTTTTTAATAAACTTAAAAAGTTGAAAGTTGAGCTTAAAATTTGGAATTTGTTTTGGCTTAAAGAGAGGTGTTATTAATAGCAAAAATTATTATAACGAATGAATTGCGAGCGTTAGATCTTGTAGTTAGCGGATAACAATGGTGGGGTGGATTGTTTTGGTGAATTATTTTTCATGTGAAGTAGTACTTCTCTTAATTAAATTCACAAAAATAGTCCTTTTCTTAACAAAAAATTAAATTTTTTGGTGTCTCAATTTTTACATTTAATGTAGCTTTGGTCTCAACTTATACTCTTTTTCCCTAAAAAATAATGATTATTGATGCCAAGAAAGGTGAGTTTTGCTCAAAAAGTGATATTTTATTGTGATTCAACATTTTGACAATAATTCACCACTTTCGACTTAGGGAAGAACAAGCTTGTGACGATGGTTGTATACTTTAGGTTGGGGTGTTGGGGATGATGGGTGGAAGTGGTGGCATAAGTTGTTAGCCTAGAAGGAGGAGCACATAGGAGAGTGTAGTCTATTGATGTGACATTTTTTTTTTTGTAGAATGGTATGGAAGACAAAAGGAATTAGAAGCTAGATACGGACGAAGAGTACACAGTTCGTGGCACTTATCATATGTTGGTTGTGGTGGTGCCGAGTGATATATCTTCCATCTATGATATCGTTTGGACAAAAACATGTCCTTTGAAGGTTTCCTTGTTTGCGTAGGAGTTGTTACAAAATCAACTACGGAGAAACGATAATTTGGTTAGTCGTGGAGTTATTTAGGCTAATTCAGGTTGGTGTGCAGAAGGAAAGTGTAGACCATCTTTTTGTGGGTTGTGGAGTCTTCTGATGCATTTGGTCTGTTCTAAGTCAATGGATGAGCATTTGTTCAACAAACGGGTTGCATATAGCCGATCATTTCGAACATTTTGAAAATTTATGAGGCGATTCAAAGAAGAGTCCATCTTCGCTCCACCTGATTTGATGGCTCGTATTTGAATATTATGGAAAGAAAGAAATTGTCATATTTTCCAGCAAAAGAAAATGTCTATTCAACAACTATTCAACAACATAAAACTTTTCTCTTATTTGTAGTTGAAAGTAAAGAACCAACACTCAACTTTTGATTTTAATCCGTGGTGGACAAACTTTCTCCCTTGTTTTCTTCATACTGTTAATTTAGTTAGTGTCCCATTGTTAGCTAATAGTTTTTTTTTTTTTTTAAATCTTGCTTGCAACTTACGGTGAGTCCTAGCCTAATACTTCTTGTGTGGCTATGGAGTTTTTTTCGATTTAATTTAATTCATTTTAACTTCGTAAAAAAAAAAGTGATATAATAAGTTGTGAGTGCTTATTAAAAAGTTAACCATCATGCTTCCAAAATCCAAATCCAACAAACATTTGGCTATGCCATTTTGTTAGCTTGACACCTCAAGAAAACAACAATATTTGTTTTCTTTTTTGAAGGGATTTTTTTTTCTTCTATATTTGGTTGTAAATTTGCCTTTGTTTACATTTCATTGATCAAAATTTAACACTTAAACATAATGTGTTCTAAAAAAAACTTAAACATTGACTTTAATTGTCTGGATCAAATTTTGAATCATGAAGATCCTTTTCCTAAGATTTTGAGGATTGAAATCAAAATATTTTAATTAAACAAAATGGTAAAAGTCCCACTAAGGGTCTTTTCTTACGGACAAAGAAAAATATAATTTTGATATTTTATAATTTAAAGATTAATTTTTTTGAGAGGAAATAACTTAAAGATTAATTTTTAAAAGCTTTATTTTTTATTAAGAAAAAAAAATTGTATGTTTATACCATAATCAAATGATTTTATTTTCAGATTATTAGTTAAAAGATTATTTACAAAAACTAACACTTTTTATGTTTACCATAATCAAATTTTTTTTTTTAGATTTCACATTTAAATTATTTTTAAAAAAAAAGGTTTATTTTTGAGTTCTCATTTATAAAAATATGGTAAGAAACGAATACAAAAACAAACTTCTAAAAGTGATAATTTTTGCCAAAAAAAAATACACCAAATTTGTTAATATGCATGCCATAGTGATTTTTTTTATTGTTTCTACAATGTTAAATTAGATTTGTAGTATCAACAAGTGATTCTTTTTTATACACATATTTAAAAGATCTTAAATTCAAATTTAAGAAACCATACATTCAGTCTAACATTTTTGACATTTTTCGAATTCAAACTTTCTCATAAATCAAAATGAATTTGGTCTATTGCTTAACATAATTTAAGCATTTGTGTCAAAAAAAAACAGCATAATTTAAGCATTTCACATATTATTCGACTCTCTTTATTTTTGAAAAGTTTTAATCTATCTTTCTTCTTCTTCTTTTTTTAATAAAATGGGCTAATCCGAGTTTTTTTAATATCTATCTAGAACTAGAAAGATTGTCCAAAAGCTTTTCTTTATAAAAAATTCCAAATGCAATCACCCAAGTTGACCGCATTAAATTATTTTAATTGATAGAAGAAAAATGTAACGGCCCTATGAGTTAAAAGAAAGAAAGAAAATATGGAAAACTAGACGTTATTTTGGAAAGAACTTTACTACAATTTTAATTTAATATTCCAATTCATATTAAATTCATATTTTAATAAGAACCATAATCAAAGTTGTGTATAGTTCTGAACCAAGGACCCTAGTGATCGTGTATACTCAAGTTTCAATTTCATACACATTCATTTTCATTTTGGGCATTGTTTGTTTTTTTTTTTGTTAACTGTTTTCAGTTATGGCTGAATCTTCAACTTGTTTCGTTCAACCCTTCTCCACTCACGCAGATACTAGTAGTTGCGTAACCAATGAGGTTTGTTTTCGTTTCAAAATCTAAACTTTAACCCGAATTTGTTGTGCCCATTTGTTCAAATTTAATGGGTCGATTTTGATTTGTTAAATTGGTATCTTCTATCTTTAGATTTAGCGGTTTTAGTGTCTGTAACTGCTTTGTTTCGATTTTAGATTTTGTTTTTCTATTATCTTCTGATGCAACTTAAGGCGTTAATAAAACTTATTATTATTATATAAATGTGTTTGTTTATAGAGTGATATTTTAATGTTTTCAACATTCATAATTTTCAATATCACTTTATGTGTTCCCTTGCCAATTTTCCTATAATTCCACCACATGTTGGCCTTGTTGAAGATGGGAATCACTCATGGTTTTCATTCTCTCTGGTAAATCCATTAATGTTGTTGTTGTTGTTGTTTTAAGGATGTTTTCTTTTTAATTTTTTTTATTATCAATGTTCATAGCTTGAGATTTCTTTCAAATTTCCCAGTTTTTAGCATGTATGTAATGTTGTCAAAATATAAATTGGTATTTTTTGAAATTTCAGGGTAACCCTCTTCGTGCTCTTGGGGAATCTATATCTTTTGGGAGGTTTATGTCAGAAAGCTTGGATTGGGACAGATGGTCGGCATTTTCGCAGAACCGTTATGTTGAGGAAGCTGAAAAATATTCCAAACCAGGTTCTGTTGCAGCCAAAAAAGCATACTTTGAGGCTCATTACAAGAGAAAGGCTGCGGAGAAAGCAGCTGCATTGGTCGAAGAAACAAATGTTCAAGCTAGTGGAAGTTTGGATTCGGAAAATTGGGAAGGAAACTGCATTGGTTCATCCGCTAAGATAAAGTCAGAACCTGACAACATTGAGACAACCAATGAAGAGATAAAGAAAGAAACAATTGATTACCAGGTTGTCGATTGCTATGATACCAACCAATTTAAATGTGATGATGTTGGACAAAGTGATTTGGAGATAAAGTCAGAAGCCGAGGAAGAGATAAATGAAGATACTGTCGATTACCATGATGTTCATTGCGATGATATAAACCAATGTAAATGTGATGCTGGAGAAAATGATTTAGACATTGTCGAGGTGGAACGAGCAGAGGACGTCCTACAACCTTGCAATGATATGAGTCTTAATGCGGAAAGTTGTGTGTCCATTGATAATTCTAATCAACTTGATCACGATGAAGTCCATAAGAATATTACCATCGCCATTGAAGAAAAGGCACCTGATCCTGTAATTTTTTTTGCTTACTTTGTTTATATTTGATTTGCTTTTTTTTTTCCTTCACATGAGTAATTTTGTGTCTGTGGTCACTCTGAATATTTATCATTCTGGTGTTGCAGGGCATTCCTAGTCAGGAAGTTTTGGCTTTGCCGGTCAAGGGAGGAGAAGTAAATTCAGCTCCAAAATCATCAGTCAAAACTAGACCTGAGAAACTGCCTCTTACCCGTGATCAAAGGAAGGCTTCTGCCGCTGTATCACCTAGAATTGGAATAATCAATGGTTCGAAACGTGAGAACTCTGTTGGAATAATCAATGGTTCGAAACGTGAGAACTCTGTTGGAGATGCAGTTGTAAAGAAGAGACTAACAGCACGGTCACTCCACACGTCAATCAATCTTCCTTCTGGCACCGCTGAAACAAGAAAAACAGCTGATGCACCTTTACGATCCAGAAATGGTACAAACAGGTTTTCTGCAAGTAAGAACTCTGTTGGAAGCTTAGTTGAGAAGAAGAGATCGACTGCATCATCACTTCACATGTCAATTGATGTTCCATCTGGCACTGGTATATCAAGTAAAACAACTACCGCAGCTGTTAAACCCAGAAACGGAACAGACATTGTTGCAAAAAGTTTGAAGTCTATTGGATCCTCAATGGAGAAGAGACTAACTGCAAGATCACTCCACATGTCTATCAATCTCCCTTCTGGTGCCGGTGAGACAAGGAAAACATCATCAGTGATTGAACATAACAGAAACAAAAAAATTCTGTCTGATTTGCCTAAAGTTCATCCCGTGGCAGCACAGACATCAACCCAGGTATTAACTTATTCTCTCTTTGTTCGTATGTACAATTATCTTAGTGATTTTTCCTTAGAACAAATAAACATTAATTGAAATCAAAGTTGCTTAAAAATGTGCTGGTTACTTATAATTTTTGTCCTTTCTTTAGGCATCGCATGGTTTATTAAATCAAGCTCCAGCAAATCTTTATTCTCAGGGGAGAAGGTACTTTGTCTTCTGAACCTTATTTTTTTAATATCATCTGAATGAGCTACAAATTCTTCTGTATACATCAATAAAGAAGTTTGCTTACATGATCACATTTAACTATGTCAGGACTGAATGGCTAGTTAACAAGTCTGCGTCTGGAGATTTTACAGTAAATGCAAAACTTTCCCCCCTTTCCGTCGAGTAAGTGCATTTTACAAGTTGCTAATATTTTTTCCTGATAACTGTTGTCTTTTAAGTAGACTTTGCCAGTCTTCTTTTATATGCACATGCCTTACAAGTTTGAAACATAAAGTTAAAACATGCATAAAAATTGAGGTCTTTATTCATCTTTTTCCCCCATAAATTTGTGAACAGATCCCTAAAATCTTCAAGCACCACCCAAAGCAATACCCGGTCCCCTACCAAATCATCACCTTTTAGATTCAGAAGTGAAGAAAGAGCAATAAAACGCAAAGAGGCAAGTTCTTATCTTTGTCCCATACACTAGTCGTGCACATTATAGCAGTACTGAAGGTCATAACATAACAAATAGCCTTTCTATTTTTCTATTTCAGTTAATGCAGAAGGTCGCTGTAACTAAATCCAAGGAAGAAGAGAAAGTTCAACTAAGGATATCAAAGGTGAATAATTTTATAACCATACTGTTGGTACAATGGTTCGCCTTGTTCTTAGGCAAAAAAAACTATTAGTAGTGGTTCATAGAGCCAATAACTAATAAAAAAATGTGGGGAGATTGGAAGCACCTATTCCTATATGTATTTTCCTTTGTACTGTGTTGCAGTACAATTTAAGAATGAAAGAGTTGGTCAAGATATAGTTTCATAATTCATTTTCAATTCCTCTTTATTTCTTAATAATAAGGTGATTTAATGTCTTTAATTTGATCTTCTATGCAGGGTAAAACAGAGCATACCCACAAGAAGCTACCGCAGAGCAGTGGCTCTAAATCCAAACCAAATGATGATGGGCCAAGCGGAGCACAATCACCAAGCAATCAGATTAGAAAGGTATATTTACTTGTTACTCACCATTGGCCACATTCTTGTGGCATTTTTATTTATATTCTGAAGGGCGTTTGTTGTAGACATTCTATTCATAGACAGGCGTTATGACCGTCTTCACTATCAGCCTCCCAGTCCCACATAGTATTTTATCCATTAATATATTTTTTTGGTTGATTTCTACCGGGACATTCTTTTTGGTTAAGTTTAGTCCCATTAAGACAGGCGTTTTTTTTTTTTGTATCATATTTGTTATTTTCTTTGATTCTGGTTGATTCTCACCTTCAATTTTATTTATTTGTGCAGATCTCTGTTACAATGCCTCGGTCACCAAGACAAGTGAGGCAAGCAAAATCTAGTTCTAGTACAGCAAAAAACATAGGAAATTCATGGAAGCCTCCAATCAGCACCAATAGTTCCAAACGTATTACAGAAAAAAATAACCGAACAAGGCAATCAGCAACTTCATTATCAAACACCACATGGGAAAATGATTCTCCAAATATTCAGCATTGAGGACATGAAATTGTTTACCTGAGACTGTCTTTTGAAGAACATGCTGTCAAAGATAGTATACAGAAAGTTAATACTGTGCGTATGATTTGATTCTAAGAGGATCATCTGGCATGATATGTTTTCACATTTTGAAGGAAAATTTTGAAGACCTTTTTTCATTTTCTCGTTATGTCTAGGCTTCAATAAGTTTTGACCTAGGATTATTTCAGCGTTAGAAAATTAAATCTGTAACTAAACTAGGTTTAGGCTACATACCTAAGGTTATATGCCTAAAGGTAATAGGTAAAATGTACATTCTATAGTTGGCATTAATTTGCATGGATAAATTGCCATTGTCTTTTTTGTTTGACAATAAAAAAAACATTTGTTAGTGATTCGCTTTGCTTCTAACCATTCAAATCATAAGTACTAAGAACATAAACACTGTCTGAGAATGTGTTGGAAAAATCTTGCCCTTAAAATATAAGAGTGCAGCTCATACATTAGTTGTTCTGCTGTAAAATTCTTTGTTCATAGCACCCTCTTATTTTTGGAGCTGCGTTATTTTTATCAACAAATTTCGACAATAATTTTTATGGTTAGCATAGTTCAAACAATTTATATAGTTGATCATATCCAAAAATAGCAACTGCAGTTCGAAAAATATCCGATCCTTTATACTTTGGTTAACCCGAAGTTACAATTCATATTTTTTTTCAAGCAAGTCCTTGAACAAAATAAATAAGAAGGAAGCAAGCTTATTACTTAAGCTTAATATTTGTTATCACCCCCTACTTTTATACATGCTGCAATATCCAAATCCTTGATGATAGGAAAAAGAATCCCCCAATCTTTATAATTGTTCAATAGTAGATGTAGTTGGCTACTACAAACAGTAAATCTGTCATTTCATGCATGAAGTTCTGATTTTTTTTGCTGAATAAGCAGGTAATACCAGGGCTGATCATGCTATGAATAGACCTTGATCAATTACTGAATAATCTGCTGAATCATATAAGTGGTTTGGAACTTCTATGAGAAGTCCTGGATCATAATACTCAGGCATCCCTATATTCTGTTGACCAAAGTTCATATTATGCCAATAGAAATATAAGTCCTCGTCCAAAGGCGCAGAAGGTGAAGCAGAAGCTGCTTCACCTCCCAAAAGTAGGTTTCTTTGGTAAGACTCTAGATCAGAAATGCAACTAAGATTAGATGTCTGTGTTTTTAAGCCAAAATTCGTAGTGGAAATAGGTTGTGTAGGTTGGTCATTCATCATAAGGCTTCCGGGTTGGAAAGGAAAGGTGTCAACTGAACTTCTTATTGAACTCACCGAACTAGTGTAGTCTTTCTTGTAATCAGAAAACCTAGGTTTTGTTTCTATACAAGCAGCAACGTCTTTCTCTGTTATAGAGGGAGTGGAACTAATTGAAGCAATTGACTGTGATTGATCAACTTGAATGTTATGCTGCTTACCATTTAATGGCAATAGGTTGAAGTTATCTTCTAGATGAACAAGTGACTTTTGTTCTTTTTTGAGCTGTGTTTTTGGAATTTCAGTCCAAGAATACGGTGTTGACATGTTGCAATCAAACGCTCCACGTTTTCGTTCTGATTCGAGTGGGGCAAAAGGTTTATTAAGTGCAATGTCTGTTGCATCAGTGATGTTACCAGTCAAAGCTCTTGCTTTTTCTGCAGTGGTGGAATGTGGAACAATTCCTTTGGGATTACCTTCATGACTTTTAGTTTCTATGTTCTGATGTTGTAAGCTTCCTTCAGAATAGTTGTATTTGTCGATTGAAGCATCGTTTTGTTGCTTGTTTGCTGAGTTCGGAAAACCGAAATTTCCTACATCTTTTGAAGGTAAATCAGAATGCTTCATTCCACTTGAGGAAGATTTTTGTTCGTTATCTTTCTGAAGTCTACTCAAGTAAAGCCGGTATTTCTGCACAACAATTTTTTTATCATTAGTAACATGAGTTTCAAACTTCAAAACTGTAAGTATTTGCAGAAACATATGTATTTTCCTAGTCACTTCTCTTGTTTTTGCATTTGTGCACTATTCTATTAATGTGAAGCTGTATTGTGATATACATGATGCTTAATCAAACATGTTATAAAAAATATTCAAATTCTATGAAAATAAAAATAAATATTTAAAAATTAAAGATGCTTATTCTAACGAAAAATATGATACAAATTTCTTTCTAGAATTTCCAAGTAAAATATTCAAGAAGTTAAATAGTAACATCACCTGTAAGTGGCTAGCAACATTCTCTCTACTCAGCCATGGAACATTCATCAAATCTAGTATTTTCTTGGGACCAACTTCTGCCAAACAGAATTCACTTGTTACAAATAATTTTATGCATGAAAGATATGATGATTAGTTGATGACTGTATTAACAAACAGATTATGCTTGACAATTACAATTGGAAGGCCTTATGAAAATAGTGTATAATTGTCCTTTAGTTGTTTTCAGCTTAATTCAATAAACTCTTTGGGATGGTTTATGAAAACTGTTTAACCACACTTCCTCTTTGAATAAAGAAATAGCTTTTACAGAAAGCATTTATGTAACCAGTACTTATTTAATAAGTGCTTGATTGTTTACTTGAACACACTCGTTTAGGAAAGTGCTAGGTTAAGCATAACAATTAGATTTAAAGAAGTCATAATGATGATTCCGAATAACAATTTACATAACCTTAACAAGAAACTTACTATCAAATCCAATCTGATTCACTGCTTTAACAAACTTCTGATGAAGATCTACAGACCAAACTACTCTAGCTTTCTTTGAGGAAGATGAATCCAGAAATTCTTTGTCATCATGTTTGCTATCTACATCCTTTCTTTTCTTCGTCGAGGTCATATCTTCTAAAGCAAACAGGTTCCCCTCCTCGGACATCTCTGATCCATTTCTCATCAAGTGCATGCTCTCAAAACTCTCAAAATTTTCAAATTCTCTAACCTCGTGTATCCTTTTTCTGAAGACATGTTGCCATATATTTCGCAACTCTTTCATCCTTATTGGCTTAAGGAGATAATCACATGCACCGTGTTGGACGCCTTTCATCACCCTGCTTGTTTCTCCATCCACAGACATCACTGAACAGCATTGCAAAGTGTGATTTGTCAGAGCGACGACTTTTAATCAAATTGATCAAATGATTACAATGTTATCATTGAACAAAAAATGTGAATATATTATTGATAGAGAACTGACTAATGACAGGAAGATCCATCTCAAGTCCAACATGCTCAAGAAGTTTGAAACCGTCCATGTCGGGCATGTTTACATCGCTGATCACTATATCGTATCCGTCTTTCCTTTCACGGAGCAAGCTTAGAGCATGTCTTGCTAAGCAACATGTGGTCACTGAAACAAATAACTGACTAGAGTTAGAATGTTGACTGAAGATGTTTTTCATTCCAAAATTTGTTAATTCTTTGACATCTCACTTATATTAACAGCATTAGAAAAAATGAAAAAAGTAACAGAAAAGGGATTGGAATCCTACAATTTTGACTGAACAATAAGCTGCTTTTTTATTATTACTACTCTTAGTGTCAAATTGTTGAGCTCTAGCTTTTCCCTGAGTCTTAGATGCCACTGCTAGTGTCTCAACTATACTCTGACATTCATGTTAGTACATGTTACCAACGGATTACCACCATTGACATGTTATTTCCAAAGATGCCATAAACAATGCCAAAAAACAATAAATTTAGATTAGCTAGAATCAAATTCGGCGAGGGAACTCCTTTATGTCTTAAAAAGTAGCAGACATGGCAACACAAAACTTGAAGCCAAAAATTTATTTATAACCCTCCTGCACCATCTAATAATTCAAGTTTTTCTTGAAGATTGGAAAGGATCATACTTTGAAAACTTTTAATGCTAAATTACTAGGTAAAAGCTAAACTTATAAAAAAAAAATATGCCAAAAAAATTTTATTTATAAAAAAATGTTACAAAAAGCATTCAAATAACATTAGCTTGTAACTACTTAAATGCCATCAATTTTTTTATATACTTATTTGAATTTTGGAAGAATTTTGTTTCTCTTGCTTTGTTGCCAAGAGACATTTTATAATCCAACACATTAAAATTCAGAAACTCAAACCTAAATTTGGAAACAAATGAACATAGATAGCAAAGCAATTAAGCAACAGTAAAAGAAAAATCTAATACAATTTTGAAGATCCTTAGCAGTATAGTACATCAACTTAGTACTGCATGTAACTTAATTAGCACATAACAAAAAGAGGCTGCAGTGTGTTGAATCAAACAAACAAAGAAACAAACCTTCATAATTACACTTCTTAAGCATCTTTTCAAGGATCTTAAGCCATGTTGGATCATCATCCACAACAAGAACACGTAAACCAGCAGGAAAATCGCGTCGAGGCGAAGAGAAGCAACCATTATCCATTTTTGAGAGACCAAGCTGTTTCTGTTTCAGTTCAAAATAGTTTTGGCTTTCTTTGTTGCCTTATAATAAGGCAATGAGTTAAAAAAAAACATAAAAACACACACACACAACAACAGAGAAAGAAAAAGTGTGCAGCAACGAATATTAGTGGTGGATAAGTAATGGTTCCTGTGGCGTATGTTAGTATATATCCCTTTGTGTTTGGTCTAGTCCTATACAATATACAATACAAGTTCTGTGCTAAATATTTTGAGGAACTAGGTACAGTGAAGAAGATTTAATTAGTTTAATGAAAAGGTAAGGACAAAAATGTGTACGTGACTAGAAATGAGAAAGTGTGACATGCCAACTTTACTGCCGAAAGATGATGGGAATTAGATTGAGACATTTGGTGGATTTAACATATATGATTAATTCAAAGAAAAGAAAAAACAAACGAATTTGTTTGTTAAGATGATGAAGACATTTCAAGTATAGCTAAAATATGCATAGCTCAGTT
Source organism: Medicago lupulina (assembly GCA_958299785.1). Classification (NCBI taxonomy): domain Eukaryota; kingdom Viridiplantae; phylum Streptophyta; class Magnoliopsida; order Fabales; family Fabaceae; genus Medicago; species Medicago lupulina. Next base: position 14,535,968 of record OY283144.1, on the reverse strand, counting down.
TATGTATATGTACTATACATCTATTAAGGGAAAAATTAACAGTACTGTTTTTTTACTTTCTACTATACTATATATAGATACCTTAATATATGATATAGTAATGCAATTTGTATGGTGGTGGTGCTTGTTGTAGTATATTTTATTAGGTTAATGAGGTTAGAGTGGGAAATCTACGGTTTACATAGCACGAGAGAAAGACAAAGAATAAAAACTGGCCAGCTTCTATTTTGGAAAAATGCATGAGACAGGAATTTTATCAAGAAAAAGTAAAGTAAGGAGACAGAAAATATATAAAGAGGACATGTCACGTCTATTTTGTCTGCTATTTAAGAATTAAGTTATCTTGTAAATTTATATTTATATCAATAACAATGGCAAGAGTTCTTTTTTTAATAAACCAAAAAAGTTCATAATATTTTATGTTTAAGATAAGTTATTTAAATTTAAGTGTTTATGATAATTTGATTTAAATTGTTGTATAAGTAGAAAAAGGAAATTAGATATACAGGCTTGAAATTCCATTAGTTGAGTGAGGAAAGTTTTGGTGGTGGAAAGGCACGTGGAATGCATTTCATAGACATGATCATGGGAAAGTTGTTGGAGGTAAGAAGAGTAATTGTAATTGTTTGTTAGAAAGGTCCAACATCATTTGAACTTGAATTTCCAAATGAAATAAATCATTAAACCTATTGAATTCAGAGTGACTGAGAGAAAAAGTATCCACATTCACTCATTGAAATGGATATATGAGTACCATATTTGTACTCTCCTTGTCCTATGTGCAAGTTCCCTACACTTGAATTTTATCCTTGATTTTAGTAGTCCAAATGTCCAATACCTTAACTAATGGAAGTGGATACACAAAGCAATAAAAAAAAATGGTTGTAAAATTATCTATGGATGCAACAATAAAGACTTATTCATCGAGCTGAATACAACCCCAATAAATTTTTCCTCAATTTTTTGAAGAGTTTTTCATTCTTAAATGACTATTGATAAACTTAAACCTCCTCTAAAATCTCTCCAACTCGATCTCTACGTCTAACATTAAACTTATGAAACACGGATACTCCTCAAATTAAGTGTATCTCAGTGTCCGACACGTGTCGTGTTCGACACCGACACTTGTAATTATACTGAATTATATAATTTTCTCAAATTATTATGACATATCAGTATATGTATTGTGTCTGATGTCCGTGTATGTATCCGTGTTTCATAAAACTAAACCCTTCCAAGGTTTAGTGACCCATGCCACTGCTTTCTGGCATGTAAATATTGACTAATAATGGATCCAACCAAAGTAACCGAACTAAGGGTAGAAAAAAAAAATACAAACGCGGAGGGACAAAACATCAATGTCAAGTCAAAAATAAAAAATGCTCGAATGTTCTGTCTCCGTACTATTGGTAATGCTCTGCTTCTTTTCCACACTTTACATATTAGTATTACATAACCCTTTCAAAAAGTAAACAACATGGGGGATTAGTGGAAATTTTAAATTAACAATTAACTTATACTATCTTCAAAATGAAAATTATTAATACAATTGGAACCACGTCCAAATGTAGAGAAAACACACTTTTTTTTACCATGAATATGGCTTTGCAAAAGTCACGGTGGCTCGATAAAAACTCTTTTGAATGGAAGAAAATGATGTCAAATGCAAATCCAAACATAGACTAAATAATTTATTTCAATACTATGTTCTAGCTTAAATATTTCATCTGTAAATTGAAAGTGCATAAGGATTAAAATAATCAAGAAGAACCTCTAAAAAAAAATCAAGAAGAAACACAAAAATTGACAAGGCCAAACTCATAATAAGTAGTACTGTTCTTAAAATAGAATTACGGATTTTTTTTGTTTTCAAATATAAAATTTAGAATCGGAACTCAACATAAATATTTTATACTCACTAGATATTAATGGAGTTTGCACTAAATAAAACAACAAGGAGAACACATAAAAAATTGAAATGTATATATCGAATTATGCCATCATATGATCCACAGAGTCATGTATACGTGCATCATAGTGAGTTAGTGACGCAAGATTGCCCAATCAATTTAAATTGCAACCCAATTTTTTTCAAAAAAAAGTAAATTGAAATACTGAAAATGGATTAAATTAAATTAATAAAAAAGGCATTTGTTACCACTGCTGCATAACAAACTTATAAGTAAGCAAACAAAGTGTGTGCACTGATATAGGCCACGATACCCTACAAATACAACGTTTGAAGGCCATGATAGCTCCATTTGTTACGCATATATATGAAGGGATAAGGTTGCATATGCATCTACTTTAAAACTTTAAAACAATGATATAACTAAACCAATTATAACTTAATTAAGTTCCATGATCAACAGTCAGAAGTATTAATTAATGGCTCAAATTTTTTAATCTCTCACTTTTGGCAGCGCACTTAGTGCTTAAAAGAGAGATTGCGATGTTACCAATTAGAGGAGTTTTTTTTTGAAATAACCAATTAGAGGAATTATAAAGTGCATGTGTAAAATTGATGTGTAGTGATACAATTGATCTTCAAATCAATAGTTAAATGAATTATTGTTCAATCAAAATAATTTTACCTCGTTTACAAAGTAAGTGTTAAAGAGTCTCTTGTTTACCTCAATTAAGCTCCTCTCATTTTGATGGTTTAAAGCAAGAAATGCTACTCTTGTTTTTTATTATTATGTTTTGGTTTTGACATGTAGCTTTTCTTATTTTCCTTTTGTCGGCTTTGTAACTATTTGTAAACGGTAAGTGTTTTGTCCTGACAATACTTGTACCGGATCAATTGTTTTGTTTGCAGTGATATATTTCATTTTGATTTGCTCGAAAAATATGTTAAGAGTCTCACACTAAATGAGAAGTGGTTTGACACTTTGACTATGTATTTATAAGTAGGGATAAGACTCACCTTACAAGTGACTTTGTAAGGTTGAGTTATGTTCAACCCAAAAATTTAATATGGTATCAGAGTTTATCCAAGATTCGTTGAACCACATTCAATCAAATTTCCAATATCATGCCACTATGTTCATACTTCAAATATCTAGTCATGAATGTGACGAGTGTGTTAAAGAGTCTCGGTTGTATAAGTGTACTTATAAGCGGGGTAAACTTCACCTTACAAATCACTTTTGTAAGATTGAATAAGACTCGATCTATATTGTAATAATAAGAGTTACTAAATACTACATTTTATCAAAAATGTCCACTAAATAACAATTAAAAAGATCATGTTAACTTACATTCTAAAGATACATGTTAAAGAATCACACAAATAGAATGTTTTGAGAAAAGCAATTTGTTACTTTTTGAGAAATGAAATGTAAAATTTTAAATACTAAACCTTTTATCTTTAGGATACCAACAAATATTTTAATTGCATGTGTTAGCATTTTCCTACTTTCATAAACAATGAAATGATTCTTTTTTTAAAAATTGATTTTTTTTTAAGTACAAAACTTTAAAGATAGTTCTCAATTCACAAAAATGAATATTATTTTATTTTTCAAGTTCTTCAATTACAATCTACGGTAGAAACGCCTTACCAATTAACAAGTCAGCTTAATTAACTTCTCTTTCCATCTGTTATTCTCTAGAAAAGGTTCCCACTTTCAAGTTCGTGGGGTAAGAGCCATGTTTTAAGGATATATAAGCAACAAAAAACTAAATGATCCTTAAAAGGAAATTCCCACTGAGAAATTCTTTATGATAAGAGGAATTATTTACTTAAAAGAAGGGGTAGTGAGTGAGCCTATGGTATGCATGATAGAAGAGTCACAAAATAGAAAAAGGATTAACTCCATGCAACTTAAGCTAAGTGGAGCATAGCTTTTCATTAATTTAATTTAAACTTTAGAAAATGGGTCTGCCTTATTCTCCCTCATGATGCTTCATTAGTTGCTCTTTACATGTTTATTCGTTCTTTCTTTCTTATTTTTAATTAACTTTCACAGTTAAAATTTTCACTATTTTGTTAGTAGTTGAGAGAGATGCTAAGTAATGCAATACGCGAGTTGCTTTGGGAGAATATGCGTCGCCTAATCATTTGAGCCACTTGCCAGATCGTGTTGTGGTGTGCCATAAAATAATAGGATGGTTGCTCTTTTGATCCCGTAAATGCGCAAACTGTTTAGAAGATAACTTGCGAACAACATTTTTTGTGTTTTTAAATGTATTTTACACGAAAAGAAATTCTGAATATTGTTTTTCAAGATGAAGACTAAATAAGGGATCAAAAGAGCACCCACAAATAATAAAACATGTTATAACTTATGAAATGCATAATCGTTTCAAACCTTTTTTTTTCATTTAAATCATTTAACACCTTCGTATAGGAACCTTACCTTTCCCACCTTCCACGCTTCTCGCACGTCCTCTGACTATTGACTAAAATACCTTCAATATTTGCGTTATATAATCTGAAATATGCTTATATATAAGCAACAATCAAAATCTTCTCACATTTCAGCAGTTGTAAATTTTGATTTTAAAAACAAAACAAAAAAACAGAGTACAATAATATTAAACTTGTCAAATTAAATCATACATATATATATATATATAGAGGACATTTCAAATGAGAGGACTCTTTATTATGAGAGGATGGGAGGAATTGATCTCAACCCTTAGATTTAAATAAATGGCTAAGATTAAATACTCATTTTTCTATTATCCTGCACCCTTTTGTTATTCAAGCTCACAGTTCATCTTCCTAGATACCACGCTCAAGTCTTCACCGATTTAGTTTTCAACAGCTTCAACAAATCTCTTCTTTCCACAAAGGAAATTAATTCATGGAGTTAAAATGTTGAATTAAGCACCCAATTTCGCATGTGTTTGGCTCCTCAGTACCCCTCTCTCTTCTCCCAACATCACCTTTCTCTTCTTCTCCTTCAATTTTGTTTTCTTCTTTGTATGCTAATCAACTGGGAAATTGCCCAAATTATAAACAAATATTTATAGATCTGAGGTATCTACCACACACATCAATTTTTTTTTTCTTTTCAATTTGAAAGATTCACCATCTTTTTATATAGCCCACCGCCCTCAATTTTTTCTCGTGTCTCACATTAAAGTGACCAGTGGAATGAATTTTATGTGTATCTCCATTCAATTGCAATACCAAGAATTTTATATGTATTCCCTTAATAGAGTTGATAATCTTTATATTTAAAGTTTGAAAATCACATAGAATACCAAAAATTTGAAAAAGGGGTTTTAATTGATATAGATTGACAGAGCTAACCAACACCATACCAAGAATTTTAAAAGATATCATATATTTTCTGGGACAAGGAGGTTTGAAACTTTGAATTGATATAGCATGTTGAGAGAAAGTACATAGAAGAATCATGAAGAAGGTGTTACGACGGCAGAAAAGGAAGGTGAAGCGTTTAGGGAGGAAAGGAGGTAGAAAAAAATCTTGTGTGTTTTCTAAACCTGTGCATTTTCTAATCTGCACCGTGGAGTTTAATCTAATGGTCATTTTTTATCCCTCTCATCTCTCATTATAAAAGTTCCTCTCATTTGATACATCCCCTATATATATATATATATATATATATATATATATATATATATCACCAAAAAATTCTAAAAGTCAAAGAAAGTTAATGCAATTTTTATTTTTTACATTTTTTTTAGAATATAAGAAATAAAAATGTGTCTAAACAATGAAATTTTGAATTTTAAGGGGCGAAATCTCATAAGAAGATCCTTCTAAAGGGGACTTGTTCCTTAATTTTTTTTATTTTCTAGGCAAGTTTTAGAGCAATCCGATTAGGACAGTGAAAACGATAGACAATGACCTGAAACACATGACACTTTAGAGCAGTAGATTGTAATGGTTAGATTGACTATCCATGTCGCAAAGCAAGTTCATTCTTTATGTCGATACAGTTCAGATTATATAATCCGAACATATTTTTTTGGGAAATCATTGCTGATTTTATAATCCTAATGGGTGAAAATGCATTTTTCCACACACACAAAAAAAGGAAAAACCTCATTTTAGATTACACAATTCGAAAATTTAAAGGCATTTTTGAGATATTGGAGGACGCACGAGCAGAGAAGAGAGGAGGGAGGGAAAAGAAATTCTCTGTCATATGATATTTTGGTGAAGCTATTTTGGCCTCATAGAGTAATGTTTTTGTTTCCCTCACACAAAAAAAGAAAAAAAACAATGGTCTTGTTTTTCACCTTCTTACGAAATACATAGAAAATATAGTATCGCATCCCTGTTGTTCTCGCACACGGCTAATAATATGAAAATACTTTTACTATTTTTGAATTTTAGAATCTGAATACATTTTACAACTCCTTATAATGAGAATCGATGTTAGCCACAATTTTCTGTGGCTAACTTTTTTTTTTTTCTTCAAGATTTTTACAAATTTAACTTTTAAAATCAAAACGGTAAAAATCTAATTTTAGAATCCTAACATGTCCTTTATATGGTTCAAACATCTCTTGTGACAAAATGTAATTTTAATATTTTTTTCACATCCATCTGTAAAAAAAAAATCATTTCTTATTGGAGATAAATTTTCTCTTGAAATTAATGTTGCTAGAATATTCATTGATATATTTTACTTATGGTTTAAACTTCTCTTGTGACAAAATGCTATTTGTCAAAAAATAAAATATATTATTGAATATTCTAGCAAGCTTAATTTCAATAAAGAATTTTCTTTTTTTTGGGTTAGATAGTTTTGTGGCTAGATCTCACATGTTTTAAATATGCAGAAGTGTGGTGTTCGGAGTTCGAACCCCGGCTCCTACATATAATATGTAATATCTCTACCAACCGAGTTAAACTCACAAGATATTTCATTAAAGAATTTATCACCAACAAAATGTGAAAAATAATATTTTAACTGGATTTTATCACAAGAAGTTGAACCATGTAAATGATGCGTTCCGATTTTAAATTTTGAATGTCTAAATTTCTATTTTTTTACCGTTTGGATTTTAAATCCTGAAGAAGCAACTACCCAAAGTTAAAACGTGGCTAACTTCCTTGATGGAAGGGACGCAAATTATAAAGGGTATTCTAATTCTAAAGTTTGAAAATGGAGATAGTATTTCAGGAATTTTTAAGGGATGCCTGGGAATCACGGGGTTGGAATAATAAATTATAAAAAAACATAGTGAAGTGGCCCAAAAGTTAAACATCAACCAAGACTGCTCTTAGCCCATTTCCAATAATTGGGCCATTTCTAACAAGACTTGGAGAAATAAAAAAAGCTTACCTTTTATATTTCTAGAAAATTGCTTTTCTCACATTGAAATTTTCTTAAAAATACATTGAAATAACGCAAATAGTTAACCACCGTTGCAATAAAACCGGAGGTAGTTAGCTATCGCCGTGATTATTTTCCACCGGTTGTTAATTACCTTTGAGATTTTGGTACAAATGACAGAAGCACCAACAGTTCTGCATATTCTCTCAATTTTCATACTCTCAAAATCTCCCAATTTCATGTTCATAAAATTCATCCAAATTTCTTCAACAAAATCACAATTAAGTAATCCTAGTGATATTAACATACAATATAGTTTGTATAGGGTGTTTTTTTATATATAATTTTACTTTTAGGGTACTGAAATTTTGATTTTTTTTTTTGTAAGAAATGGTTCGATGTTTACATGTAAATGATTTATGTTGAATAAATTTTTTAGTTTTATGGTTTATGTATAGTTTGTACTCTAAGTGTTTGAATGAATTTTTCATTGATTGTTTTTAATTTTTTATGGTATAGATCTGAAGCAATGGACAATTTGTTCAACGCTCAAGTATACTTCAATGGTGGAAAGTCCAATTTGTTCAAGATTCAGGACAATGTCACTTTAAAAGATATGAATGAGTGTGGAATACGTTCGGTATGAAATTCCATTATCGACTCATAGGGGAGATTGACGTTCAGTCGGCCAAAGTTAACGAACAACGACGTTGTGAGGAATATATTCTAAGCACAACATGTTTCTGACGATCAAGATGGATGCTACGTTGTTGAGATCACCTGAAAATATTCTCTGGATTTTGATTCGGCCATACGAAGATGTTTAGGTAGTATTATTATGTTGTGTCATTATTTTGTTGGATTTTAGTTTAATTCTTGTTAGTTTGCTGAAGATGTTGGTATTAAAGTGTTTTTTACTCAGCGTAAAGTTTTGGTAGTCTCTTTGAAATCTCGAAAGAATGAAGAGAACACGACATCTATTCTACTGAATTAACTATATAGGTTATCACATCGAAATCCTTCGTATAAGATGAGTGTGATGAACGAGAATGCATTGCTAAGATGTTTTGTTCTTGACCAAGCTCCTCTGTTGATTGAAGCTTGTCAGTTGGCAGAGCAATATGATTAAGTTCAAAATAATATATTGGAATGCACTTCTTTTTGTCAATACTCATCCTTGATTTGAAAGAATACATGTGTTGTGTTTTCTTGATTTTTTTTGAGTTTTTGATCTGACTAGTAAATTTTTACACTAAGTATAAGACACTTCAATGCCGACATTTTCGGCAAACTTTCAAGAATTTAAGTTAAATCCAACATCGTAATAATACCACATATTTGGGGAGAATGTAATGTAATACGATTGTTTAAAGGTAAATAAATTTAACGTATTCTATTGTTTTTGAATTGATTTTGCGTACTTGTATATGAATTGAATTGATCTTTCTATGACATCCTTACCATTAAGCAAATGAACGATTTTAAAAGATATTGAGAAAGATCGAATAAATGAATGTGGTAAACGAGAATGATTGAAAAAGGCAATTTTCAACGAACAATATTGTTAAAATGCATCAAATGTCATAGAAAATTGGTTTTTTCACGTACAAAAATTATATTTTTTTGACAAAACATATAAAAGTTCTCAAAAACACATTGAAATGACGCAGATAAATAAATTTTGGTGCCCGATTAGAACGTAGATGAAATTAAAACTACATTAATTTTGCGTAATTGCGTATTTTGTATGTTATGATTTTTAAAAATTTAGTAAATGAATGTTATTTAAAAATGCATTTTTTTTGTCAATGATTGAAAAAAAGAAAAACGCAGCGGTTGTTAACTACTTCCTCCGGTCATATTTATAAGCAAAAAACAACTTTTTAGGTACATTCAATAATTAATGTATCTAACTTATAAATGTGACCAGATACAATAATTATTCAATGTATTTGAAAAGTCAATTTTTGCTTATATATGTGACCGGAGGGAGTACCACCAATTTTAACAGCGGTGTTCATTGAAAAAAGTATTAGTTGCGCACGTTGATTGTGGTTATTTGCATTACATTCAAAATTAGACTTAAACTCAAGATTATTGATTAAGCTCTCTTGGGTGTTGTTAAGTTATAAAATTAGGTTTCCATTAGGCTCAAAATTAGACATTACTCAAGATTATTGTAGAAACTTAATGGAAGGATCATTATTCTGATTTTTTTTTTTGAGGGAAGGATCATTATTCTGATTGGGTGTTGTTAAATACTAAAATTAATTTATTCACGTGAAAGGATTATTACAAAGTGAAAAACAGCCAACCCTTTACAACTTCAAGCCAAATTAGAGAAAGAAATGTAAAATTAACAAACCATGGGAAAATTTCATTAAATGTCAGGTGCTATTTTGTTCATACTAACAGATATTCGTAACATTTAGAATTGTTTCTTTGCTTTAAATGTTATATTTTCCCTACTCTGTTTTTTTTAGTTAGAATTTGATGCTTTCAAAAAATAATAGTTGTACTCGATAAATACTCATCAGAAAGTAGTTGGAAAATGAAGAAGAGCAGAACTAAAAGACAAAGTGAATCTGTGCACGGTGCACCTTGGACCACCAAATTAATTGCAATTTGCATGGAAATTTGAGAGGGGACCGCACGATATCCGCATACTTTTTCAAACTTCAAAAAGCAGAAATACAACACCATGATAGTATAAAGTTGCACCTTTAATAAGATTACTATTAATGCGCTAGGAAAAAGCACAATTTAAAATACATAAATTTATCCTTTAAAAAAATACATAAATTTATCAAGCAATAATATTGATTGGGTTGATAAAAATTTGGTTGATTTTATGTAAGAGTGTGGATTCAACTTCGGATACCAGCGTAAGAATTTTTGGTAAACAATATACTCTTATGAGTGTTATACTATTTTGCTTGTAGTATATTTTGATGAACTTCATTTTAAACTTTATATTCATAAAAACAAGGACATAAATTTATCCAACCAATTGCGGTTGCCACATTTCTTCTACTCATATGAGTTGTCACTTGAAAGGTTATAACTTATAAGTAACTTCATTGTAAATCATTTTGATGATTCTTCATGACATTTTATAAAGGGTTAATGATACTATTAAACCATCCTTTCTATTTCTATCTCTCTTATGATGTATAAGAGATTAGGATCCTCTCAAGTGGAAAAAGAAAAAAATTAGGAAATAATATGAGAATACTGGCCACTGAAATATAATAGGGGATAATTTTTGAAATTTTAAAAAATGGGGACAAGTTTCTTTTTTCTTTTTGAAGAAGTAGAAACAGAGACAAGTTGATTAATGTACACGTCTATATGATTTCATTTTTTTTTTCACTCGAGTACATAAATTTATCTGGTCAATAGAAAAAGTACATTAATTTATTTAACTCTTCAATTCCAATCATGAATCTCTTTTTCTATCTTAGGGTATTTCCCCCAATTTTGCATGATTAAGGTTATGTCCACCCCAAAATTTTAGCAATTTGAACTTGCATAATTTAGTGTTTAGTAACTTTAACATTCGATATCACTTTTTTTTTTTTGAGAGAAACATTCGATATCACTTAATATATATCATGTTACGTATAACAGCAAAAAGAAAAGTGCATAAATTTATTTAATCCGTTCATTTAGGTGCTACTCTCTCATAAAATTTTGTATTTCAACATTTTCTTAGGGACCTATGAGAAATTAAAAAAAAAAAACAAAGGAAAGAATAGTACCAATTCCTTTTTTGTTTTGTTTTGAGGAGTGGTACCACCAAATCCTTGATATGTACCATGATGTGAAGGTGCATCTGTTCCGTTCATACTCTTATATAGCTATAAGACTATACCCAATTTTAGTTATCTTTAATTTGTTTGGGATTTATGATAGTGAAAACAAAATAAGTGGTAAAGAGAAAAATGTTTACTAATTCCATTTCATTATTGAGCTTGTGAGTCTCTCTTTTTAGAATGGTAAAGAGAAAAAGGAAAAGAAACATGTAGTCTTATTTTCTTAAAGAGAAAAAGAAGATTCCAAAAATCAGATAAAGAAAGATACATACATCATCAATATGAAAAGTTAAAGTAATAAAGTTAATAAGTGGGAGAAAGCTGGTTGAGTAGTGATGCTGATCTCAAACAATCAATTAATTTTGTCAATCAACCAGATTTCTTGATGCAAATTATTGTACTTTGTTCTCTTCCTATCTTCAATGGCTTTATTTTTTCTCTTTCTCCTAACACTTCTTGTGTTAATATCATGTGCTTCTTGCCAACTTCAAGGTATGTTTATAATGTAGCCATGCATGCTAATTAACTATACTAGTTTCTATAAATATCATATCATTTTATTTATATGATAGAAGAAGAAAACAGAATCATGATGATAGGTTTTAAATCTGTGAGATAAAGATTATTTATTGTCTTTGTGATGCAGAATTTGTAAGCATTGATTGTGGAGGAACAAGAAGTAACTACACTGACACTACCACAGGGCTCACATGGATTTCAGATTCTGAGATAATGAAACATGGAGAGACAGTTGAAGTAAAAAACCCTAATGGAAACAAAGTTCAGTATCAGAAACGCAGAGATTTTCCAACAGATAGTAGAAAGTATTGTTATACACTTGAGACTGAGGAGAGAAGAAGGTATTTGGTAAGAGCAACTTTTCAGTATGGAAGTTTGCAAAATGGAGACACATACCCTCAGTTTCAACTTTACTTGGATGCAACTAAATGGGCCACTGTGTCAATTTATGATGAATCAAGAATATATGTTAAGGAAATGATATTTAGGGCACCTTCAAATTCTGTTGATGTTTGCATGTGTTGTGCTACAACTGGTTCTCCGTTCGTATCTACTATTGAACTTAGGCCCTTGAATCTTTCTATGTATGCCACTGATTTTGAGGATGATTTCTTCTTGAAAGTAGCTGCAAGAATTAACTTTGGTGCTCCAACTGAGGATGCTGTCAGGTCTGTTAGTTTCCCCTTGTATTTTTCTTTGATTGAATATCAATTTAGTCTGTGAAATTGTAGCGCGTTGTCAGTTTAGTCCATGAAATTGTTGGGTATGACTCGTAATTTACTTATAAATGGAGTCACTTCCCCGCTGGACTTGGCCAATTCGTTTGCCGGGATGTGACTGGGAGGTGCAGGGGCTTTGCCCCTCACAATATGGCTCATAGGTAGTTATGTAAACTGGACCGTAGTATTTTAACCACAAGCTGTAATTTGTAACCCTAAGATTGAATAATAGAAAGACATTGCAGCCTCTCTACAGTCAGAGATGTGGGAAAAATTGTCCGAAATCCGTGATGAAATCATATGTGTTCTTTGTTTGCCTTTTTCGTGTATGTTATCTTTTGAACCGGGGTTGCTGTTCTAATAGTTACTACTGTCACAAATTACGGCTTGATGCCTTTCTCATTGTTATTCCTTGTGTATATATAGAGGTTACAAGGCTATACATATAATTACACTAAATAATATATAATTACACTAAATAATTACAATTATTAGAAACAAATCAATTTCTGATTTATCTAATAAATATAATAAGGAGAACAAGCTAACTCCTTATTCACAACTACAATTGAACATCTCTGGTTATATTAATCCTTTTCGATCAATGAGTTTAGTTCCTAAAAACTAATGTAATTAAGAGTTTTCAAAATCAGAGATCATTTTGAAATTTCGCTAATTTTAGAGACCAAGTTGTTTCTGTTCTAGAGTTTTAGAGACTAAATTGGTGATTCCCTCATTTTATTAACATCGGCCGTAGTTTTTTGCTAACAAAAATCAAATATTTGGTACTGTCGGCTTGATTTATGTATCTAATGTGTATCAGGTATCCTGAGGATCCATATGATAGAATATGGGAGTCTGATCTTGGAAAAAGACAAAATTTTCTTGTTGGGGTGGCCGCAGGAACCGAAAGAATAAACACAACAAGGAACATAGCAATAGAGACAAGAGAATATCCTCCTGTTAAGGTGATGCAAACTGCGGTTGTTGGCACAAAAGGGCTACTTAGCTATAGACTGAACCTTGAAGACTTTCCGGGGAACGCAAGAGCTTATGCATATTTAGCAGAGATTGAAGATCTGAGTCAGAATGAGACTAGAAAATTCAAACTGGAGCAACCTTTTATAGCTGATTATAGCAATGCAGTGGTGAACATAGCTGAGAATGCTAATGGAAGCTACACTCTTTATGAACCAAGTTACATGAATGTGAGTTTGGAATTTGTTCTTTCCTTCTCCTTTAAGAGGACACCGGATTCTACTAGAGGACCTCTACTAAATGCAATGGAAATAAGCAAATATCAAGAAATTGCTTCAAAGACACTCAAGCAAGATTGTAAGTTCTTAATATCAGTATGTATTCGGGAAAACAGATATTCTGGTGCATGTATTGAAGAAACTCAACGATTACATATGTTGTATCAAATGAACAAATTACTAACCATACTTCTCTTTTCCAGCAAATTTTGTAAATGCATTTTCCTCCTTGTCTGATGAAATTATCCCAAAGAATGAAGGCGATCCTTGCGTTCCAACTCCATGGGAGTGGGTGAATTGTAGTACCGCTACACCTGCAAGAATTACAAATATGTAAATTCTACATACCTTTATGTTGACACTTTTATTCTACGCTAACTACTAGTCTAGTAAATTATGTGAATGAGTCATCTATAGCTTATGTTTCTATAACACATTTGAATTTTGATTTCTAAAAGAGTATGCTTTAGAGTGTGAGATACCGATATAGTTATAATCAAGAAAAACATAAGTCAGAAGCATGATGAAAAATTGCAAGAAAATGTTTCTATTGTTTGCATAACAACATAACATTTTGCCATGGTAAATATTTTCAAGTTAAAGTAGTACAGGTTTTTACTGGTTACAATACCTTGTATTAGAAACTTGTCAGGAAGGAATTTGACCGGTGAAATCCCACGAGAGCTCAACAACATGGAAGCCTTGACAGAATTGTAAGTAAAACATTCTTCAAAACAAAAAATGATTTCATTTATATTTTTAATTTTAGTTTCTTTTGTAATTCATTATTGTTTTCTTAGGTGGTTAGATAGAAACTTGCTTACAGGACAACTACCAGACATGAGCAATCTTATCAATCTAAAGATTGTGTAAGTTCTTTAGTTTCACATACCATCTTGGAAAACACTGTTCTTATTTTATTTTATTTTCTTTCTTATTTTCATTTTATTTTCTTCCAATAATGTATGCAGGCATCTAGAGAACAACAAATTGACCGGTCCACTACCGACATACCTGGGTAATTTACCAGGTTTACAAGCATTGTATGTAACATATACTCACCATTGTTTATCATCTCTACTCTAAGTACAACTTCTAGCATTTTTTCGTTGTTAGCCCCATAATTCTCCAACTGAAACTAAATGTCTCCCCTCGGGTGTTTATGAATGAATCTATGCCAGGTACATACAGAATAACTCATTTACCGGGGATATACCAGCAGGATTATTATCTACAAAAATCACTTTCATGTAAGTAAGCTCAGCAAAATCGTAGTTTTCTCATATCAGATCAAATTAAATGCAAAAGCTACAGACTCGTTGAATATGAATTTAAAGAACATTGGTATCTAGATTGAAGTGACAGACATTTCTTTTCTTCTATTCTTTCAGCTATGATGATAATCCTGGACTACATAAAAGGAACAAAAAGCATTTTCCGTTGATATTAGGAATTTCTATCGGAGTACTAGTGATTCTATCAATCTTGTTCTTAGCGAGTTTAGTGTTATTGCGTTATCTTAGGAGAAAGGCTTCTCAACAGAAAAGTGATGAAAAAGGTTAGTGAACCAAGTCAAATCTAATACTTTTAGCTAGACAAATATAAATTTCGATGATTAAAGCAATATTGTGCCATGCAGGTATCTCAGGACGCAGTAGTACTAAACATTTGACTGGATACTCTTTTGGTCGGGATGGGAATTTAATGGACGAAGGTACTGCGTACTATATTACTCTCTCAGACTTGAAAGTAGCTACAAACAATTTTTCAAAGAAAATTGGAAAGGGAAGCTTTGGATCTGTCTATTATGGGAAAATGAAAGATGGAAAAGAGATAGCAGTCAAGACTATGACTGAACCATCCAGCCATGGGAACCATCAATTTGTAACTGAGGTAGTATTTCATACTTGTATCAAATGATTTGTGTTTCTTGAATTTTACCACAATGATTGTAACATCGCAAATGCAGGTAGCCCTCCTATCAAGAATTCATCACAGAAACTTGGTTCCACTGATTGGATATTGTGAAGAAGAATATCAGCATATTCTGGTTTATGAGTATATGCACAATGGCACTCTAAGGGATCACATTCATGGTTTGATTCCACACCCTTGTATTCATCTATTTACTCAGTAGTAAAAATTATATAATGGTTTAAATTCCAATGTTTTGACAGAATGTTCGAGTGAGAAGCAATTAGATTGGTTGACTCGTCTTCGAATTGCAGAAGATGCAGCGAAAGGTTGATCGAATGACATTGACTAGTTCCTTGGTCAATAAGTAATTTTTAGCATTTCAATTTTCCAAGTTAACAGTTATAACAAATTTCTACTTCTATAGGTCTTGAATACTTACACACAGGATGCAATCCCAGTATCATTCACCGAGATGTAAAGACGAGCAACATTCTCCTAGACATCAATATGAGAGCAAAAGTGTCAGATTTTGGACTCTCGAGACTAGCTGAAGAAGATTTGACTCATATATCAAGTGTTGCCAAGGGAACTGTGGGCTACCTGGATCCCGAGTAAGACATTTGCCTCATATTTCCATGATCAACAGCATTATTTTATCGTAACATGTTGAGCTCAGATTCTTTTTTACCATATTAACAGGTACTATGCAAATCAACAGTTGACTGAAAAGAGTGATGTATACAGTTTCGGAGTTGTTCTATTGGAACTGATATGTGGGAAGAAGCCTGTATCACCAGAAGACTATGGACCAGAAATGAATATAGTTCACTGGGTATGTTGAAAAACTAGGAAGCTGAAACAACCTGAACATTTAGGCTATCTAAACAGCTTAATTAAGCACTTATACATAAGCACTTATTAATTATATAACTGTTTATGTATAAGTTATTTCTATATCAAAAGATAAAATAAAGTCAAACTGTTTTCGTAAAAGTTACCAGCTATTTTCATAACTATCTTAGAGAGCTAATATAAAAAAGTTGAAAACAGCTTACGAACATGTCGTAAGTTGTTTTCATAAACTATCTCAGACAGTCTCGCAAGTGCTTATGCCAGTAGATAAGCTCACAAGTGTTTTTTGCAGGCAAGATCTTTAATCCGTAAAGGCGATATAATCAGCATTATGGATCCTTTACTAATTGGAAATGTGAAAACCGAATCAATTTGGAGGGTTGCTGAAATTGCCATGCAATGTGTAGAACCACATGGTGCCTCTAGGCCAAGAATGCAAGAAGTGATTTTGGCTATACAAGATGCTTCTAAGATAGAAAAAGGAACAGAAAGTCAACTAAAAGTATCATCCTCAAGTAGTTCAAAACCACAATCTTCAAGGAAAACTTTACTAACAAGCTTTCTTGAAATTGAAAGCCCTGATTTGTCAAATGGTTGTCTTCCATCAGCAAGATAAATTTTATTTTTTTTAATTCATATAAACTTATCAATGTACCTACCTGCCTAATAAGGCCTTATGTGGGTAGGTGAATTTTTTTTGTACATTACATATCACTAGTTTTGTTAATCCTCATACTATTAAGTATTTAATATATGTTTATAACACGGTGACAAGATATAAGCTCAATAGAGAATTGGGAGAAAATGAGAAATTAAAACTGAAATTTATACTGGACTAGGTTCAGAATACTAAGTGTTTGCAAAATGAACTTATCACTTATCAGTAGGTTGATAATTTTTTTAACCAATTTATATAAACAAACTTCAGGATACCAAAATAATGCAAGTAACATATGATAGAATGTGTATCACAATTCCTCGCTTCTATGACATGGTGATATATTGGGCTGGTAAATGTTATATGGGATTGAACCAATAACTTGATATTTTATCACCCATGTGCATAGAAGCGAGGAATTGTGGATTCAAACCCGCACTTCAGCTTATCAAATGTCAGTGATGCATGTTACTATCTCAGTTGTATTTACCAAACAAATTAGGTAAAAGTTATTAGAAATAAATGTTTGTCTCTACCATAATTTGATCCTTTCTAAATGCCAAACATCCAATGACAGAAATAAAATTCACCTGCTTTGGTGACGAGCATTTGGTAAAAAATGAAGCTATCAGCCAGAATTACTTTTTATATTTTAAGCACCTAATTAGCAATCAGACAATAATTTGTAGGTTGAAGAAACCCGTGGGACAACAGGTTGCCAATGGTATGGCATTTGCGGGTTAACAACTGTTCTCCTTTTCTCAATGGAAGAAAATCGTTTGGTCGTGAAATAAATATAATTTATCCAATAACATTTCAATCAAGAATCAATTGGGATTCTTCCATGCGATTTGTTTAGAGCTCAAGAACTACTAGTATCTAATGGCTTATTAACTTTTCTCCAACTTTTGTTTAAGCCTTAAATGACTTAATCATGACTCGTGAGAATAACTTATTTACTTGAAAGCTCAAACTATCCGTCAATAATCCTCCTTTGTCGTTGTTGCATTAATTGATCATATTAGCTAGAACTAGGACAATTTGTATACTTCTATAGTAGTATTAATATGTATCTTTTGGCGAGATTCACGCACGTTAAATATATCAAATGTCTATACTCACGAAACTAATGTAATATTCGTACATCATATTTGAAAATCCGTGAATAATATAATGTCTAGCCATCATATTTTAAAATTGAGATCAAAATAATTCAACGGTAGATTCCGAATTTTGATGGATTGTACATCACAAGAAACCTAACCAGGGCATCTAAAAATGGAACTACTAATATTGTAATAATTTTTTTTTTTTGAATAAACTAATATTGTAATAATTGATGGTAGTTCATCTAGAGCATAGTATACAATATAGTTTCCATTGATCAGTCAACCCATGCGTGCTTTATAAAAAGAAACAGGAGGATAAGCTACATATTGAATATTAAAATATTTTTATATTATATGTATTTAAAATGATAATATGATCACATTTGTTTAATACAAATAACACATGTAATAAATAGATGAGAATAAATTTAAATATTAAAACAAATGTAACAAACTTCTATATGAATATATGTATATCTATTTTTTTTCTTTATCATTTTAAAAGCATAACAAACTACCAATTATACTCTTAAACAATTTTTTCTATAATAAGGATTTTGTTCTTGTCACTGAAAAACAATAAACATTTATATTTTTACTTTTAATCAAAACCAAAATTTCATAAAAGAAATACCGTTCATAATCTTGTCAAAAAAATACCATTCATAATTTTCAAACGTTATTGCATTAAAAAGAGCAGAAAGTTTATATTATATAAATTAAAGTTTATTTTAAAAAAATACCCAATTTGTATAGAACTCAATTTAGTCTCTCACAAAAATCACCAAATAAATTTCGTAACAGATAAATTAGTATCTTTGTTATAATGAATCAAAAATTAATTTAGATATTATTTTTTGTCGTAGACTAAATTGGACCACGGACGAATTGTGAGGGACTAAATTCAATATTTATTTACAAAATTATAGTTATGGTTTTGCAACTTTGGACTAATTTACGTGTCACATCCTCATTCATTAATTTTTTCACACAATTTTAACTATCATTTCAAATTTGAAATTTATATCTGTGACTAAAATTCAAATCACTCATTTATCATATTAATTTTAAAGATATATATGAAAACGCTAATGGAGTACTATAAGGAAAATGTAATGAAAGATAGCTATAAAGCAGCCGATCTAAATTGGTTGTTGATACTAAATTAATATGTAAGGTTGTGAGTTCAATTCTCTATAAATTTTGAGGTCTGATTATGATCAACTAACCTAAACTTTTTTCTATTAACAAAAAGAGCTATAAATAAAATATAAGGTGAGTACTCCCAACTTTTTATAATACAAGAGAGTTAGAGATGGAACACATGTCCATTATTTAAAGGATATAATTCTTTTACAACTTGAATCAATTCATTACTTATAACTTTTTTTTTTAAAGGGTAATTTATCTTGTATATAATTATAAATTGTGTTTTTTTAGG
This sequence comes from Medicago lupulina, assembly GCA_958299785.1. Lineage (NCBI taxonomy): Eukaryota > Viridiplantae > Streptophyta > Magnoliopsida > Fabales > Fabaceae > Medicago > Medicago lupulina. The sequence goes on along the minus strand of OY283144.1, from coordinate 14,516,420 downwards.
GAAAATAAAAATTGTTATTGTGTCAATTTAATTGAGCTTTTTCCTCAATTCACACTTATCAAGAAAAATGTAATTGTAAAGGAGAGGAAAAAATAGTTTTATGTGCAGTTATAAAACATTGATGCATTTACCATTATCATAAATATAAAATAGAATATATTGAACTGAGAGTGATAAAAATAATATTAACTTGAATTATAATTAAAAAAATAATTAATATTATATTGAAAATTGATCCGTTATTTTAGGACAATATTCTTTTATAAAAGGTTGGGTTATTATGGAATGGAGGGAGTAAAAAAAAAAAAGAAATTATTATCCGATTTTGAGGAAAGAAATTGAAGTTTGAAAAAGTAGGGAAACAAAAAAACGATAAAATAGGGAATAGGAAAACCCCACTGGCCCCACTAGGCAATATCAATAGTGGGATAAGGAAAGAGAAAGAATAATAGTTTGTACATAAATTTTTGAGAAAAGAAGAAGAAAAAATGGATAAGAGATTTATTAATTATAATTAGTAAATGGGATAGTTTCGTAACAAACAGAAGCTATATATCTTAATAATAAATGTCGTAGGTCTCTTTTGACAATCATGAACGCATCTTTTATGCTACGGCATTCCTTACCTCACCCAACCAAACCCACCTCTTTAACAAAAACCCAACCACACTCCTCTAATCTCTTAATTAATCGATCAATCTTCTTTCTCTAAACTCAGAAACCTTTACTTTTCTTCATAAAAACTTGATCATCTTCACCCAGTTGCTTAAACTTATTATGGCAATGATGCCATACTACCTTTCTCGGTTACCTTATCAGGATTCTCTTCAAATACTTGAGGCTGATATTCAACAAGCTAATTCTTTGTAAGTTTTTTTTTTTTTTAAATTTTTTTTCAACTTTCCTTTTATGATAGTTAATTGTTAATTAATTTCCTTTAATTGGATTTTGTTTTTTTAATTTGAATTTGAATGATGGGTTTGTTGATTCTAGGGCTGCTGCAATTCCAAGAGCAAGAGGAGGGACTCTTATTAAAATGAAATTGGTTTGCAATCAGTTGGCTCCACTATTACTATTATTTCTTCAGTGGATGGATTGGTCTTGTGCTGGATTTTTGCATAGTTATCTAAACCTTTTCCACATACTTATATATAAGGTCAGTTCATTTATTTCATTATTAGCTTCTCTTGAAGGAACCTGGGTTTTAACCCCGACATCGGGCCTAGCAATTTCGATATTTTGTCAGTTGAGCTAGTACTTGTGGATGTTACGCTATAAGTGATTTTTTTTCCCGTATGTTGTTGATGTTATCTTATTTTAACATAGGAACCAAATGATGGTAGATCAAACATGTCTACTCGTGGAAGGAAGGCAACCATTAAGGACTTTTATGGTGTGTGAATAAATTTGACTTACATAAAGTTTTTTTTTTCTTTCTTTTATTCTTTTCCTAAAATGTGTTGTTTTTTATGGCTGCATTGACTGATTATTCTTTAAGTTGTTGTTCTCATGTCATTGAAAAAATTGGACTTTCAGCGGTTATATTGCCATCTCTTCAGCGGCTTCATGGTAGTTTCGACGAAACGTTGGAGACTTGTGAAGAAGGGAACACAAGCTTAGAAGGTTCAATCTGTGGTAATAAGGTGATCGAAGGAGATGGGAAACTAACCAATGTTGATTTACAAAGAGAAGATGAATGTGGGATTTGCTTAGAGCCTTGTACCAAAATGGTTTTGCCTAATTGCTGCCACGCCATGTGCATCAAATGCTACCGCAAGTGGTAATTAATCACATTCGTCTCTATCTTATATTAGGCTTGCGTGGATTAACTTATTTGAGCTTGTTTATTGAAATAAGCATTTGTGTGACTGTTTGAGATAGCTTATAGGGACAGTTTGCTATATTCAACTGATTTCCATAATCTCTCTAGGTTATTTTGTGAAAACAACTTATAGCTTATGCTATAAGCGCTTGATTGAGTTATCTATCCAATCAAGGCTATTGTTAACTTGCATAGATGGTGTATCAGTTTATCATTCTGACAATCTTTAATCATTCTTACAATCTTTCTTCTGCTGGACCTATTCCATTTGCAGGAACAGAAAGTCAGAGTCGTGTCCTTTTTGTCGCGGTAGCTTAAGGAGGGTTAATTCGGAGGATCTATGGGTATTAACTTGTGATGAAGACGTTGTTGATGCTGAAACAGTTTCTAAAGAGGATTTATTGCGCTTTTACCTCTATATCAACAAGCTTCCCAAAGATAACCCTGATGCACTTTTCCTAATGTATTATGAATACCTGATTTAATTTTCTTTTTAATGAGTAGGAATCAAATTCGGCACCTCGGAGTTTACAACTCTCACACACCCTGTGCACCAACCACTTGTGTTAGACACCCGTGGTTTATTTGATTTTTTTTTTCACTAAATAAGAAGAAAATGTGTACATATAGGAAAATCCGGACCGCAAATGTGAATAGTGTCTGGTAAAAAAAAATATATTCTGGCCATTTCATCATAGCACTTGTAAGAGAAGTTTCTTGGATTTTTAGACCAGGAAAAGCACTCTTTAGTCCTCTGATGCATATTTATTATTGTAAGCATTGCCCTTACAGTTAACTTGGGATTCCTTGTTTGAGTTGTTGGCTAGATATTACTTGTTGAAAACTTTAAACAGACTCATGTTGAGGATGAATTCATGTGCTTAGATTATATGTATTGGTCAAACAAGTTTATGAAGTTTTAGAATCTTCTATAAGCTGTCAAAGTAGACTTATATAGCAGCATTGTTTAATGGTCTGAAGAAATGTGAATTTGTTAGTAGAATACTCTCAACTTATTTGCATACATATAGTTGTTAGCATCACGGGTGTTAAAGGTTAGTAAACAATATTTGACAAAAAGTAAACATTTAAGACGTTATTTGAATCATTCTTGGAAAATATTTACTTAAGAACGGGCTGACTCTCAATATTTTTTTGACAAAAAGTAAACAATATTTACCTGAGAACGGGCTGACTCATTCTTGAAAAATTTGAAAATTGAATCTCTTTATTAATCAGAATGTGAATTAAGCTTAAATAGAATTTTAATATTAAACCGAAACACTTTTGTAGATTTGAACTTGATCTTTAACCCAATAAAACTTGATGAGGTACATATTCAAAAAGGATACGTCCATACAAGATAATACTGGGTTGATCCCAACTCACCAAATAGCATATAACAATACTTTTAGGGCCCGTTTTCCTTAAAAAAAATACTTTTAGGACCCGTTTGGTGCACATGATATGATAGAGATAAAATATGATATGAAATTGGATAATGATATGAAATGATATAAACATGATAACATTTATCCTATCACATGTTTGATGCACACATGATAACAAATATAATATCATATATTTCACAATTAAATGACGTAATTACCTTTGTAATTAATTCTAATTAAATGTAATTAAACTATTATTAATTACACAAAGTTATAAAAAACATTGTCAATCGTCTTCTTCCTTATTTTAGGGGTGCCGTCATCTTCATTCTTAAAGTTCAATAAAAAAAAAATCATGGTTTCTTCAATTAAAAAAAAATAGTTGTCTTTGTTGAAGATAATAATACGAAATTCTTAAACTCTTTGTTTCATCCCTTTTCAAATTTAACTTGAGTACAAAATAGATAATCAAGAAAAAAAACAAAAAATTAAGCAAATTGAAGAAAAAATGATTGTAGGTTGAAATTGGGGTCGGATCTGTATCAAATAGAAGAGATGGTGATGAAGAGTTATGGAGGAACAAGTAGAAGTCGATGGATGGAGAGCAAAGAGAGCATGAGTGATGAATTGAGAGAGGGTAAAATAAACATTTTAGTGCTAATCATGATAGGATAATTCTAACCCACTAAAAACTAAGGATAAAAATAACAAAGGGTGAGTAGGATAGGATAAGAAATGGGTTTAAGTTATCATTTCCTATTGATGCACCAAACAACAAATTGAATCAGGATATGATAGTTTTATCATATCCTGTCTTCCTATCCTATGCACCAAACGGGCTCTTATAAATTTATTTGGCATAACTATTTTAGTTCTATATTCAAAGCTTCAACCATAGGAGAATAAACACCGGCGTGATATGAATGCCATATATTGCAAAATGTGTGACTTTAGTAGGGAGGGAGTGTGAGACGAGTTACAAGAGGGAAAAAAATTAGTGTATTCACCCTGGCTCCAGATCTCATTAGTGTATTCACCCTGACTTCAGATCTCTCCTCCGTGTCGGGGGTGGAAGTCGGGGGTGGAACAATTTAGGTAGGAAATAGTCTTGCATAGACACAAGTATTTAGACACACACATATATATATAAAAATAAATAAATAAAATAGTCACATTAATTAATATCATTTCAATCATTTTCTTTTTATTTTTTTCAATTTTATGTATGTGTGTCTAACATGTAATATTTGATGTTGTGTCTAATCAAGTATTTCTCTTTAGGTAGACGGTAACGCGGTTGCCCTACCTTGACAAGAAAACCAAATTGAGTTCTCTAATCGGTCCGGGTTTGACTTAAACAAGTTGTTTATATCATCTAGGTACAAGTTCTAATTTAGCGGAGATGGTAGTATACCATCACCACCATCAAAAAGAAAATTCTCTATATCAGTTGCTAGATAGCGTTAAATTTGTTTTTGGCCATCAGAGTTGGTGGACTTGGCCGCTTGTTTATTTGGGCAATGGCTAATGTGACTTCTATTTTCTTGTTAAGCTTATAAAGCAGGTTGTGGTTGTAAAACTTTAAGCGCCTTTTTTGACATGCTCTGTACCCTTGAAGCTTCTCGTTGATTATAATATATCATTTTTGTTTCTTGAAAAAATAAAAATACACCACGATATTTGAATAATATTATACTAATTGAATTTGATTATTAACAAAACATATCTCATAATCCCTTAAATAACATAATAATATTGTCCAGCTCTAATATTTGCTTAATCTCTTAAGCAAATATGAAAAGAAAAAATCAGTCAAAATAATTTTTTGACTTGAATTATCAGTCAAATTAATAATAATGTACTTAACTAATAACGACTTGTCTTTCAAAAAAGAAAAAAAAATAACGATATGTCAAAAATAAAATAGTAATTAATAATTGCTCCATTTAAAAAAAAAATTTGAAGCAAATTGCTCCATTTAAAATAAAACTAGAAATTCTTATCTTTATTTGTTTTTTTTTTTATTTGTTTCGAATTTCGTCGTCATAACAGGTGCGCATTAATCACCTTTGCTTGGCACTCACTCTCTGCAACAATTTCAGATTTTCCAAGTCAAATTACATTTTAGGGTTTCCTTTATTTTCTTCATCTCAGATTCATTCGATTCAATTTTCGATTCAATGCTTATATAGGTTGCAAAAAATCGAAATTTCAGATCCGAATGAAGGAGTAGTTGAATTTTGACGATTCGTAATGTCTGAGAATAATCACTTATCGGAGCAGATTTTGGATTTGGATTCTCAATCAAACGGGGTTAATACAGAATCAAACATTGATACTTATCAAAATCAGGTACATATTCCTAATAATATACATGTAATTGAAATTGGGATAATGTAAAGTTTTAATTTTTAATCAATTAATGGGACTGGGTGAAGCAGGGAACACATGCTGATCTGAAAGATGAAGTTTTGGGAGAATCTGAAGATGTAAAATCTACAGAGGATAACATGTTTGTTGATTGCCCCGACGAGCTAATCACATTTGACGGTAAGCAAAAGGAAGAAGAAGCTGTAGCTGCTGATGAAAATGAAGAGGAAAGTCAAATTCTGCATCAGCAACAGAGTCATTTTGTTGGATTGGACAATGGCGTAGCCGGTGAGCTGGAACAGCTGCGGGTGAAGTTGGAGAATGCTGTTGCTGAGAAAGAAAGTGTTGTGAATGAATATCAGGTGTGCTAGCATAGGTTAAAGACTCAAAGTTTGTTTGTTTGTTTTGTTGCTCAGAAAGAAAATTTTGTTAATTTATTTGTTTTGGTGATATTCAGGAACTTTTATCTGTGAGGGACCGCGAGATAGAGAATCTAAATGAAAAGGTTTCACAATTAATGACATCGAATGAGAGCCTGCAGGCTTCATTGGAAGCCCAACTTGAAAAGGATGTTGATGTTGACAATGTAATAGGTAGGACGATATCCTCACTTGCAAGTGTTGTTAATCAAGGGCAAGTATTGGACGAGTCTAGAAGTGGGAAAATAGTATATATCGAGGAAAGCACTGCGCTTTTGATTGAAAAGTATAATCAAATGCTTTCTGATATTTATCAACTTGGACAGTCGTTCTCGGAGGTTGCCTTGGATACTAGTGAGCAGGAATATGGAAACATACTTGTTGGTGCTCGTGGTGGGTTGCTGGAGCTCAAGAGAAAGGAAGATGAATTGATTGAAAAGCTGTCTCATCTAGAAGGCGAAAATCAGAAATTGGTAGAAGAGCTTGACAAGGAAAGAGCGGTGATAGGGACATTGAATACTGAGCTTGGAAATATAAAAGTAGAACTTGAGCAGGAAAAGGTCAAATCTGCTAATACCAAAGAGAAGCTTAGTATGGCTGTGACAAAAGGAAAGGCATTGGTACAGCAGCGAGATTCACTAAAGACGTCTCTGGTTGGTAAATCCAGTGAGCTTGAGAAATGTTTAATTGAATTGCAGGAGAAGTCAGCTGCACTAGAAGCCGCTGAACTTACTAAAGAGAAGTTGGCCCGGAGTGAAAATATGGTTGCATCCCTGAATAATTCACTACAACAAAATAGTACCATTTTTGAGCAAGTAGAAGAAATCTTATCCAATGCCGAACTTGATCATCCTGAAATGCTTGATTTGCCAGAGAGACTTCGATGGCTTGTGGATGACAGGAATAAACTGAACGGTGCCTTCCTGGAATTAAGCAAAGTGAAGGAATCTCTATCTCTACTGGACTTACCAGAACCTGTTCCATCATCTGATCTAGAATCACAAATCAACTGGCTTATAGATTCTTCTCACAAGGCCCGCAATGATATCTACGTTCTACAGGAAGAAATTTCTACAATCAAGGAAGCATCCGTCAACTATATTGATCGTTTAAGTATTTCTCTTTTGGCGGACTCACAAGAAAAAGATTACCTTCAGTCTGAATTAAAAGATTTGAGGTTGGAATATGGAGACCTTACTGGCAAGAACCATCAGATTTCTTTGGAGAAGGATCAGATCGTGAAAATGTTAGTAGATTTTTCTGGTCTAAACATGGAAGATGAAGGAATTGATCAATTCTCTTCTAACACTTTGATGATCATTGACTTATGCTTTCAAAAAGTAAAAGGGCAGAATGGTACCCTCACCAGAGCATCTCATATTGATCCCGAATTGTTTGAAAGGGTTCAAAGTCTTCTGTATGTTAGGGATCAGGGCTTAAACCTCTACGAGGATATACTGGAAGAAGATATTCTAATCAGATCAGATGTGAATAAACTGGCCAATGAGTTAAAAGTGGTATCTGACGAAGTTATAGCACTGAAAGAAGAAAGGAGTTCTCTGCTGAAAGACCTTGAACGATCAGAGGAGAAGACTGGCATGCTTAGGGACAAGTTGTCCATGGCAGTTAAGAAAGGAAAGGGATTGGTTCAAGACAGGGACAATCTAAAAGGTCTTATAAACGAAAAAAACTCAGAGATTGAGCAGTTGAAGGTTGATTTGCAGAAGCAAGAATCTGTAGTTTCTGAATACAAGGATGAGATCAATAGATTGTCCAGTGATTTGAAAAGAGATAGGGACAATCTACAAAGTCTTATAAATGAAAAGAACTCAGAGATTGAGCAGTTGAAGGTTGATTTGCAGAAGAAAGAATCTATAGTTTCCGAATACAAGGATGAGATCAATAGATTGTTCAGTGATTCAGAAAGAGATAGGGACAATCAACTAGGTCTCATAAATGAAAAGAACTCAGAGATTGATCAGTTGAAGGTTGATTTGCTGAAGCAAGAGTCTGTAGTTTCCAAATACAAGGACGAGATCAATAGATTGTCCAGTGATTTGGAAAGAGATAGGGACAACCTACAAGGTCTCATAAACGAAAAGAACTCAGAGATTGAGCAGTTGAAGGTTGATTTGCAGAAGCAAGAGTCTGTAGTTTCTGAATACAATGATGAGATCAATAGATTGTCCCGTGATTTGGAAAGCATTCCAAAGCTAGAGGCTGATCTTTTGGAAATAAAAAGGGAAAGGAATCAGTTTGAACAGTTCTTGATGGAGAGCAATAACATGTTACAGAGAGTGATGGAGTGCATTGATGGTATTGCTCTTCCAGTTAATCCAGTTTTTGGTGAACCTATGGAAAAGGTGAAATGGCTTGCTGGTTATGTCAATGAATGCCAAGAAGCTAAGGTACATTTAGAGCAACAGTTGCAGTTAGTAAAGGAGGAGGCCAGTATACTTGAAGCTAAATTGGCAGAAGCCCAAGAAACTGTAAACTCCCACGGGCAAAGATTGTCTTCTTCAGAGGGCAGTGTTTCTCAACTTGCTAAAGAAAAGGTAGAGTTAGAACATGAGAAAGAAAAAGTCGTGGAAGAGTTACAGAAAGTTAAAGAAAAAGTTGCTGAAGTTTGCAGTACTAGTAAGTCACTTGAAGACGCTTTATCACAGGCAGAAAAAGATATTTCTGTTCTTTCAGAGGAGAAAGAGCAGGCTCAAGTATCTAGAGTTGCTGCAGAGACAGAGTTAGAGAGAGTTAGAGATGAAGCAGACAGGCAGGCAAGAGAACTATCAGAGGCCAGCAGTACCATAAAGGATCTAGAAGTTGAACTATCTCAGGTTGAGAGTAAGGTGAATTTATTGACTGAAAAGAATAATGCTGATCAAGTTGTCAAGACTGAATTGGAAAATGAATTGAAGAAGCTGCAAGATGAAGCAGAAAATAATGCTAGCAAGTTGGTAGGTTCCTCTGAAACTATAAAATCACTGGAAGATGCATTGTTGAAGGTGCAAGATGATATTTCTACCCTGGAAGATGCAAATAAAATTGCCAAACAGGAGATATCTTCGCTCAGTTTGAAGTTAAATTCATACATGGATGAGTTAGCTGGAAAGAATGGCAGCTTAGAGAACAAATCTCTAGAGCTCATTGGATTCCTTAATGATCTTCAGGTGCTTATGAAAGACGATACTCTATTTCTTAGGATAAAACAATGCTTTGAGAGAAAATGTGAGACCCTGAAGAATGTGGATCTCATTGTGAGCAAAGTAAGAAACCATATTTCCCTGTTCGCTAAGGATTCTGGAGGGCACCTTGAGATGGAGGTAACATTCTTACTATCCTTTTTAGCCGGTTATTTTCTCAAGTTGTGTATTTGATATTGTTTTGATTTAATCTACATATATTTGCCATCTAAATCTTTCAACCACTATGATATGTGTCCACAAATAATTAGAAAAGTCTGGTGATTAATACAAAATGATTTGAATTATGTACTCAATCCCAGAAAATTACACGGGGCTTTTGGGATCAAATATGTGTTGTTCCCAATGCTTTTGGGTCTGTTCAATTATCTTGTATCACTCTTATAAATATTTTGATTGTATATGTGATGTTTTCTGTTCCAGGAAGATCCACCTGTGAGAAAATCATTTTCAGATGGCCTTGAAAAATTTGAAGTTGAACTGGACAACAGAGAGATTAATGGAGTTGATATTGACACCATAATTTCATCATTTGGAAAGATTGTGAAAGGATTTCAGTTGAGAAATGAACATATTGCAGATAGGTTTGATGAATTTTCTGATTCCATCGATGCCTTTATTTCTCCTCTCCATGGAAAACTACTGGAAACAGAGTCTAATATAATGGCTATTGTTGAGCACGTGGAAGTTATGAAAGAAAAAGCAAATAGCGTTACAAAGTTGAACGAAGAAAAGGATAATATTATTGCTACTTTAGAGAACGATATCAGTTTATTGCTGTCTGCATGCACTGATTCTACCAGTGAACTTCAGAAGGAAGTTCACCAAAATCTTGGGCAACTTGGCTCCACTTTTGAGGTTGAGAAGCTAAACTACAAAGCAGATGAACAAGTAGAACATCATAAGAACAACACATATGCAGACGCTTCTAGAAAGTTGATAGATGCTTCTGGAGAAGTTCAAACTTTGATTAGACAGTTCAAATTTAAAAGTGAGCAAGTAGATGAAACAGTTAGAGATTTGCAGACCAAATTGAACGAAACAACAGTTGCTTTTGAATTGGCTACAAAGGAGAGAGACTTAAATAAGAACAAAGTTTTGCAGTTAGAGTCTGATATTCAATCACTTGAAAATGCATGCACTGAGCTTAAGGATAAGGTAGAGCATTATCATGTCCTAGAAGAAAAATTAAAGGACAAAGAGGCAGAAATTTCATCAATGCACAGTGCTTCGTTGGAAAAAGAAGGTATAAAGTGTCGAAATCTGTTTTGACCTAACCATGTTGAATTTATTTTTAACGTGCATTTGTTGATTTACTTTGTTATGACTAGATTTTCCTTTTTGCATTGGCAGAAAGCTCCATCCTTTCGACATCTCAGTTGAGAGATATCTTTGACAAGATAGATAGGATTGAAATCCCTATTATAGAATCTGAAGATAGTATGGAGACACATACTTCAGACCCTGTGAAGAAGCTCTTTTACATTATTGATAGTGTTACTAGGTTGCATCATCAAATAAATTCTCTATCTCATGATAAAAAAGAAATGCAATCAATCCTCGAAACTAAGGCCCTTGAAATTAAGGATCTAAAGGAGGAAGTTAAACAACTCAATAGACACTGTGAAGACTCAAAAATGATCAAGAATGAACTGTCTGAATTGACCTCTATCTTAGAAAAAATAATAGATATTTTGGGAGCCGACAACTGGGTTGTAGATAGACAATCTAAAGGTTTTAGAGAATTATTGCCACAATTGGAAAAGCATATCATTGCCATTCTTTCAGAATCTGAAAATTCAAAATCTAAGGCCCATGAACTTGGTATTAAATTAGTTGGAAGTCAGAAGGTTATTGATGACTTAACGACCAAGGTTAAATTACTTGAAGATTCGATTCAAGATAGGATTTCTCAGCCGGAAATTGTCCAGGAAAGGGGCATATATGAAGCACCTTCATTGCCTGCTGGCTCCGAGATAACTGAAGTTGAAGAGGTGTTATATTTTAACAGTTTTCTTAGCTTAAATTTTTTACATGATCCAATATCAGGGTCTACAGGATCATTTCAATCTAAATGTTTAGTTGTTGTTACATTGAAAATAGAACTTATTTCATATCATTTTTTTGTGCCATTATATAGATGGGTCGAAGTGATTGATAGTTGACAGAAATACATCATTTAGATATGTCTGTTAGTGCTTTATTTTATTCCTGGATTCGAGCTGATGAATTAGGATTTAAGCCTTATATTGGAACTTTATTTGTTTCCTGGTTTATCACTCTTGTTTTATCTGTTACTAATTTATTATGGTGCTGCATTCTCAAAGTTGAAATGTATTTTTTTTCTTTCTAGCTGCCAAAAGAAAATATCGAAGTGATTAAGTGCATATATTAAGAGTTTGCTTATTTACACAGGGATCTCTTGGCAAAAAAACATTATCTCCTGTCCCATCGGCTGCTCACGTGCGAAATATGCGAAAAGGATCTAGTGACCATCTTGCTCTTGATATTGGTGTGGAGTCTGATCATTTAATCAACAGTGCTGATACCGATGATGATAAAGGTATTTACTAGTTTCTCATCATTGTAAATTGTTTGATTTTAAAACTTGAATACTTAATAATAGATTACTTTGCAGGTCATGCGTTCAAGTCTCTGAACACTTCTGGATTCGTACCGAAACAAGGAAAGCTCATTGCAGATCGTATTGATGGAATCTGGTAAGTTGTTATTTTCTGTATACCATATTTGCCTTTGTTAAAGTAGGAGTATTTAAAATTGCCTGTTTCAGCATTTTAACTTGTAACCATGTATGCACTCTTCAAATTTACATGGCAAAATAGATGTTGCTTATTTGCAATGTTGAACCCAGATGATCTAAAATCTGTTTTGCCTAGAATCTCAACAACTTAACTCTAGACTTGAGATGATGTTTAGTGGTAGGACCTAGAAGATACTTGCACTCACTGCGAAAGATCCTTTAATGGAACATTTATAGATGTATAGATGTACTAGATTATTAAACTGATGCAGGGTATGTTATCATCCTTGGAATAAATAAATTGTAGGCTTGTTTAAGAACATTTAGTTTCGAAGATGATTCAGGAGTCAGGACAAATAATTTAAATTAATTTATTGGTGCTTGTTTAATATATTTGAAGGTAAAATGGTAGAAAACATTTTATTTAAATAACTAAATGTTGAAGATTTAGTAATTCCATCATCATTATATCAATGCTAATAGTTACATTAATTCAATTTAAATACCTCAAAAGTTAAACGTTTTATTTATTTATCATGAAAAATTCACTCATTTACCGTTAATTTTTTTTAACGCTACCAAACACATTTACGTTGGGTTTGATTTCTTTATGCAGGGTATCCGGTAGTGGGGTTCTTATGAATCGTCCCAGAGCAAGATTAGGACTCATTGGCTATTTGCTAATCATGCATTTATGGCTACTGGGGACAATATTGTAGAAAAATTGTGCTCTAAGCAATCTGGACTATTCAACACTTATGTCCTGCATCTGCAAATTGTAATGTAGATAGATATAGTAAATGTCCTTTTGCTTCTGAATGAAGCCTACCCTGTTTTTCTTTAGTCTCATCACGCCCTCTAATAGTTCTCTGCAATCACATTTTAGGGATTCAGAGATTATAGTTTTCATGTCTGGGTTCAGTTTTTGATAGGCTTCAATTATTTTTATTTTTATTTTTATTGCAACCCTTACATTGTATTTTCCCTATATTTGTTTCAAATCTAAGGGATGTGGTAGGTAGGAAATAGGTAGATGAATTTTTTCACTTGTTAGTATAATAAAACTGTGGAGATATTTTAAGAGTGACTCATTTCTATCTCAAGCAATGAATAAAAACATACTGAAACTGATTGAAGATATTTATTTCAATGATGCCTTTGAACTTGAAGCATATGTATTTCATATCGACTTAGAAATATTTTAGTTAGCATTTTTTAAGTTTAGTTTAAACAAGTACTTTTATCTTCCATGTTTTATTTTATATGTATGTTCAACATAATTTTATGTACATAAAAAAAAAAAAAGTTAATGTAAATCAAAGTACAGATTATATTTTCCTTCTTTTATATATATAAAAAAAAACGAAGTATTAATTATATTGATTAAGCAGCACTGTTGCCACCTTTAGCAAGAATCTTGGAATTTTTTTAATTTCTGTTGACTGTTGTCCTAATTATATGGATAATATGTTAATTTATTTACCATAAATAGTTAATGGTGACTTTTTAACGGAAACAGAGTGTTATTAAAGGGTTAATATTGTTAAAAATGTAGATTAAAATAGCTGTAATAATAGTATAATAATAATAATAATATATTAACGTAAATCCAACAGCTAGTTTTCGCTGCAGTTTGTTTCTCATTCTGCAGCCTTGATATAAAATGTTTGTATTTCATCTTTTTCATATTCAATTCCACCTCACCCCTTCTATTTCTTTTTAATAATTAATCTCCATTCGTTTTATTCATAATTCTAACCATCTTCTAAGAATTTCTGGTGTTGTTGAATATCATCAAAAAGCAGCTTCCATCTCATGGCTTCGGTATGATCTTTTTCCCTCTCCATCTTTTTCAATTATCATGCAATGCATGTTGGTTTTTGGTTATGTCATTTATTTATTTTTCTCTTTAACAACAAAATAAAGCCTTGTGGAAGGAATGTGTATGGAATCCGTATTCAATCATTCTTTTGTTAACATTAGCAATTTTTTTTTTTTTTTATAATTTTGTTAACATTAATCCAATCATTGAATGTCTTTTCTTTTCAACAAAAAATTGTTAAAGAAACATGTTTTTGTTCTTTCTAACGAAATTAGAAAGAAAAAAAATCTTTACTTTGGCTAAATATTAATTTTAATTATTTGGTGCTGGCTGCTTAAAGCAACATTTAACGTGATGTCTAAGCAACTAATGTGAGATTGAAGAGTTTAATTTTCAATCAATCAATTATTTTGGTATTGATGACATAATGTATGTGCAGTATTCAGAACAGGATGGAAAGCCTCTACCCAAATTTGGGGAATGGGATGTAAATGATCCATCCTCAGCTGAAGGGTTTACTGTTATATTCAACAAAGCTAGAGATGATAAGAAAATTGCTTCTGCATCAGGAAGATTTCCTTCACAACGACGATATGACTCTCGTACCGGTCGCACCCACGATAATAATAAAAATTTAAAGGCTTCCTCAAAGGTACCCAGTATTATTGATGACAATAAGCAATTAATAAATTGTTAGTTTATTATGAAGCTGCTTGATTTATTTACAATTGGTTTTGTGTGCAGAAAAAATGGTTATGCTTTGGCGCTTAGACGGCGATGTAAAGACGCACATATATTTTTTGATGTCGACACATGTGATTACAATTAATCTCATCAACAAGAGGCAAAGGGGGAGAAACAAAGAATGGAAAAAATAGTTCAGCTTGCTCAAATCATCTGTGTAGCTTCTAGGTGTTGATTTTATGCATCAAGCTACTTTATTATACTCCTAAGCAACATCCAAAGTTTAATTGTAAATACATATACACTGACCAATTCAACATTTTTGGTATATATTGCTTTGAGAAACAATGCCTTTTTATTTGTTGCTTTCTTCATAATTAATTATGCTGATGATAGTATAATGTGATGTATTACTGTTTTTTAAGGGAGTATAATACGATACGTTTGTGATTTGTCAACCGTTTTACCGTCTTTTATAGTACTAGTACTTGGTACGATATGGATACATAGCTTTATTATAAAATCTTATATATGAGTAATCACGACCAATATCTTTTTGGTTCAACGAAGACAAAATGGGATTAATTAACACCAGAAGCATACATAATGTGTATTAATGTTGACTGCTGACCAACTATCGTTGATTATTTTTTTTACAGCACTTGTTTGTTGAAAGTTGAACACACAAATAAATACCATATGCATGACCTTATGACGTACAATGTAGTAGTTCTTTTCTTTTTTGGTCAGGATACGATACGATGTAGTAGTTCTATAAACTAAACTAGATTTTTTTATGAACAAACTAGACTAGATTTAGCGATGCTGATAATTAAATTCTTAACTCATAGGCTTCTAGATGAATGACTTATTTTGTTATTTTGCTTTATAATATTAATTAAATATACTTTGTTTGAAAAAAAAATAAAAAAAATTGAGCTTATGATTTATAACTTATAATAACTAATATTTAATTTTTTTAGAGGAAGTGTACGAAATAATTTGTTGGGTACAATATAAGTTAAGTTCATAAACAACACGCTACTTTTTCTTTTTGAACACTCCTAAATCATAGATATTGGGAAATACTGTGTATGTAAATCGAAGTGTGAAACAAAAGAGCACGTGGAAGTGTTGTTGACTAGGAAAACAAAAGAAAGAACAAAAAAACAATACTGTCTGAATGCAACAACCTGAGGAACAGAAACTGAATCTGCTGTTGTACTTGTACCTGAGTGAGTCAGATGAATGGCGAATTTGAAGTGTGCCGTCAAAGGTGGCTGTCCCACTGATTATATAGCTGTTACCGTTTCCATTCTCTCCTTCATTCTGTAAGCTTCTCTCTTTCATCCTATGCCTCTATCAATTTTTAGCTTAACCCCTTTCTGATTTACCTTTATTTTTCTTACATGATTTATGTGATTCAATTATAGTATGCTTTAGTTTGGCCTTTAGAGCGCTTATTCAATAGTTACTTATCATCTGTGAGCTTAAGAATAAGCTGTTACTATAATTAAAAAGTGGGCTAAGTTAAATTCTGCATAAACTTACTACAATAAGCAAGTTACGAAGCACTAACCTAGTTAATAGTTATGCACACTAGACACAATACTGACACATCGCCGCCGATAATAATTTGAGAAAATTGAACATAACCACATGTGCTGGGGTTGTATTGATGTACACTGACACATGTCGGACACCAGACACACTTATGAACATATCATCAACTATTATGGTAAGCTCTTCAAAACAATTACCCAAGTGGATGTGTCATCAGTTCAAATAACCTTATTGTTGAAGCTTCATTTGTTTTGAAATATAAATTGAGCGCTTAATCTTATGCATATTGTATCGGTAATGGTTGGCTTCTATCTTTCAGGCTTCTCATATGGTCAATATTTCCCTTCATAGTTCACAAAGTTCCTCGTACTAAAGGCAGTGGTTTCTGGATACCTCTAATTCAAGTTGTTGCCAGCTTCAACCTTCTTCTATCAATTATGGTGAAAAAAGATTTCTTTATGTATATGTTACTGATTTTCTATGAAAAATTAAAACAATATTTGTTGTTCAGTCGTTACAGTAGTAAATACTCAGTATCGCCCTGTTTGTTTTCATGCTTAGCTATCTATATTTTTTTTAATGCAGATGTCACACAATTTCTTCAGATTTGAAAAGAGCCATTGGTGGCAGTCATGTTACTTGTGGACGGGTTACCTTCTTGCCGTCTATTCTGACTTATGTCTACTTCATATATTTGAACATGTGAATATTTGTTACTTGTTAGCATAACCATACCTCGTGTTTATTTCCAGTATGGGGTGAAGGTCCACTGGGGTTTGGTTTGCTGTTGAGCTCTCGCATAACACAAGCATTTCAGTTGTATTTTATTTTTGTGAAGTAAGTGACTACCTGATATTCAGTTGTTAAGCTCTATAGCTTCCAGTTGCTGCCTTAGGTGTGGCACTTTGCCAAGTACTTAATTTTATCATTGGAATTAACCATTCCATGCCTCTTGAAATTTCTACCTCCACCCCTTTTTTGCAGTGTGAAAATATAACCCCTCATTTTCTTTGTGTATTTTTGTAGCTTTTTAACCGTCCACTTGTCAATTGTGTGCTGAATTAAATTTCTTTACTGCTATTTCAGGAGGCGTTTACCGCTGATCAGATCATTCCTTTTAATTCCACTTGTTCTTTTGCCCTGGATTGTAGGTGCTGCTGGTAAGAATCTGAATTAGTTTTAAGTTACTTTTTGCTTTTGTTTGTGTTACATAGACTTTGCTACTGGGAGTAGAGGTGGCTATAAATTTATCCGTGTACTTTGATGGTTTTTCGCCTGTGGAGTTGCATTTTTTTTATCTATTTTCATGTAATATATTGTGTTCTTTCAAAATTTTGCTGGGCATTGTCTACTTCAGTTGAATGAGTAATTCAATTTTGAAATCTTTCTGCAGTATGTACTTAGTATTTGCAACATCTTGTGGAATTTCTAGAAATGATTGTCAGAATCCCCCTTTGCCTAGCTTAAGTTGCCATGTTGCTGTATTTATCTCTAATGAAGCTATTAATTTTTTCTCCAGTTATCCATATAAAGAAGCCTCTTAACAATCGCTGCCACATGTCAGTTCAGTGGACCATACCAGTTGTTTGCCTTCATGCGTTGTATGTTGCCACTTTGGTTGGGGTAACTGCTGCTGTGCATCATATAGAGTTCAGGTTTGATGAACTCAGAGACCTCTGGCGAGGAATACTTGTATCATCTGTATCCGTTGGTATGCTTTTTTATACTAATATTAGACTTCTACTCTTATTTAAATAGGGAAACAGATCATAATATAAAAGGAATTATGAGAAGAACTAATCCCAAGAGATAATCTAAGATACTCTAAATATAGTTTTCTTATATTCTAACACATATTTTCTGGATATCTCAGCTTGGTGGCCTCATAATTTAACCTTTGCTCATTTGTTCTGTCAGTTGTATGGGTTACTGCTTACATACTTAATGAAATTCATGACAATATCTCATGGCTTCAAGTTGTCTCCAGATTTCTTCTTTTAGTTTTGGTATGCTTTCCGACTGCTTTTTCCTTTTTTGCATTACAATGAAATAACAAACATCGTTAGTGCATTGGAAGTATGAATTCAAAGTCATTAGTTATGCTGTTGATCTTTTATTTACTTCATCTTATGTTGTCTTCATTTAAAGGCTAGCATACTTGTGCTGGCTTTCTTTTCAATATCAAGTTCACAACCACTGCTCTCACAAATCAGCTTGAGGAGAAGAGAATCCAGAGAATTTCGCACAATGGGCCAGGCTTTGGGCATACCTGATAGTGGGGTATTAACACAAAGTGAACTGATTTCGAGGGTAGATCCTAATGAACCGTTGGATAAGCTTCTCATGAACAAGAAATTCAGGCAGTCTTTTATGGGATTTGCTGATAGGTAAAATGTCCTTCTGTTGACTCAATATGTTGGCATTGGCATACATTTATGGGAATTATGGTTTTGCTTATTTAAGGGAAATAGTTCAAGTAAAATGGGTAAACCTTACACTGACATTTAATCACTACTTTTCATGTTTGTCAATTTTTAAATAAAGGCAGTATGTAACTCTTGTTGTGTTGGCGAGTTGTGATTGGCTGTTTACACTGGCAGTGTATATCCTTTAATCTCTAAATAAAATTGGTGTTACATTTGGACTAAAGAACCCCGGTTGAGATAAATGAATCTTTTGAAATCTTATTCCACAGGGTCTTGAATGTTTTGGACCTAAACATCAAAGTAGAAGTAAAGAACTAAGAAAAAAACCTTGTATTTTTTTCGTTCAAAAGAATAATACCTTATTGTTGTAATATATCTACAGCTGCTTGGCTGGGGAGAGTGTGCATTTCTTTGATGAAGTGCATGAGCTAAGTAAAATATCCGAACATGACTGCGTGAGAAGAATCTATATGGCAAGGCATATTATTGAGAAGTACATAGTTGCAGGTTGGTACTTGGTACTTACAGATAGCTTCCTTTTTCATCCTTTCCCTTGTTCTCCTCTATGAGATTCCTGCTTTTGCCATTGCCAAAATTGTAAAACCAAAATTTTCTCAATCTTTTTATGATCACAACTTTTTTCAAACTTCATAGAAAAAAACCGCATGCTTGCAAGTTTTTCTTCCAACTGTAGGGTGCATGGTTTTTAATATTTGTTACAATGTAATTTTACAGGTGCAGCTATGGAGATTAACATCTCTCATAGAAGCAAACAGGAAATTTTGTCGACATCCAATCTTGCACGCGCTGATCTCTTTCATAATGCACTTAATGAAATCGTGCACTTGATGAAAACGGTAAGTTCCTTAATTCAAAACAATTTGATGGGATTCCCTTGATTAAAATTAGCCTGGTTGTGGATGTATAGTTTTCATCTAAATTAAATATATTCTATCCACCTCCCCAGAACTTGGCAAAAGATTACTGGTCATCAATGTTCTTCCTGAAGTTCCAGGAGGAATGTGATATGAGATGTAATGGCTATGAGCTTGAGCAAATGACAGGGTGGAATTATTCTCCAAGGTTAAGTTCTGTGCATGGTACGGATGATCCTTTTCACCAAGATCATCTTCTGAAGAACTCAGAATGTGACAATGATACCGACTCATGACTTGGTACTTAGTAGTGCTTATTGCTTATCAACTCCCCAAACCAGATTTACCTTTTTAGAAAATTACTGATATACTTTTTTCCTATTCCATATATGTTAGTGTCCACTAGTGAGGAGGTGTATGTAGGAAGAAAAAAAGGCAATTGTATTTTTTAACTTTTTGTTAACATCTGTATAGTCAGGATAGTATCATGTACATCTTGGCCTTGTTTCTTAAACTGATAATCTAATACTGATTTTGTTGAATGCAGCTTCCTGTATGATGCACCTTTAATTCTGATTATTACTTGTCTTGTTTTTAGCCCTAGGTGTTACAGAGATTATTTTTTATGGATGACAGTGTAAATTTTTACACACATGCATTCAATCATATCAGTGTAGATATATTGTAAACGTAAAATGTTTATTACAGTGTTACAGATAGTTATTGTTCTGTTAGTTGATAGTGGCCACCGGCCACTGTCATAACCATGTATTCATTTCTACATCTTTGAATCATAATGATACTTTATCACCTTTTCACAATTCATCATTCTCTAGCACCGAAGTTTTCCTCACCTTCCCTCATAATCCTCTAATTCCTCTTAAAACTCTTCTCGAGTTTCACATTTTCTGAAGCCATTGGTACCAACTGTAGAATTGCATTACGCATACTATATCAGTAAGTGCAGCACTGACCCAAGTCTGCACGTTACATTTTACTCATTGAACGCATAAAACATAGCCTGATGCAGTTTCAATAGCTAACCAACACCCTTCTTATAAGAAATATAAAATTAAAAAACTTGGTTCCTTGGTTGAGACAAAGAAACACATGAACAACACATGTCAATTTCGTCAGAGAAAAAAAAAACACATGTCAAGCTCGGTTATATAATTCATGAGGCCCTTAACAGATATGAGACAACCCGTTTGCAATAATTACTATTATGTCAACACAAGAACAACACATGGACATTAAGAATCTTCCACCTTCATTAAACAGTTAGCTGTCGTAGATAAGCGAGCGGCAGTTAACTACCATTTACCACTTAACAGTAGTTAATTGTTGTTGAAGATATTTCCGTCACTTTAAAGTGTGTGAGAACAAACAATGTGTGTCTATAGAGCAGTTTTCTTACATTATATCTGACTTTGACCACTCAATTCCATCCCCACACACTACCAACAAGCTTATTTATATTCATTCACATCTTATAAACTCAAAGTTGTTGGTTGGTGAACATTTGATACTTACCAAACAAAAACATATTAATTAAGATTCCCTTTGTCAGCAGTGAAATACTATATTAAAAACCTAGGAGTTCTCTTTCTTTATCTTTACCACATGGATTTGCCAGATTTCTTCCTAGTAGCAACAATCACCTTAGGCTTCATCTCCATATGCAAATCTCTATTCCATTTTCTCAACTGGATAAGAATCATGTTCTTGAGACCACACAAAATACTCAAATAATATGGTTCATGGGCTATAATCACTGGATCCACCGATGGAATAGGAAATCTGATTCACATACCCCCGCAATGTTCCACACAATGCAATAATGTTGGAGCTGTTCTTTCCTCATAGTTCCAGATCTAACACCACTTGGCTTGTATTTTTTGGGTAAATTTTTAATTGTATTCTAGTTTGCATTTTTTGATAGATCCTTTTGCAGTAGATAAGTTTCAACTTTTATTTTTGTCAAACCGAACCATTTCAATCCGCGTATCATCACATTATATTGGTTCTAGTTTAGACAGAAAAAAAAAACATAAAAACCGAACCAAACCAATCCAAATAATTTGAATTTTTCATCGAAAATTGAATCAAACCGACCCATTATACGCGAGTTAGGGTTTACTCACACGGGTTATTTTATTACACTTGTAAGTTGTAACCGATTACATTATATATGGCCTGGACCACTCAATCTCAACCCCACACAAACCACATGATTACTTATTTATATTCACTTACATTGTAGAGTAGTATAGCGGTGAACATTTAATAACAAAAAACAACATAGTACTCGTTTGATTTTCCTTTGCCAGCCATATAACAGTTTCATAAACCTAGTTTCTTTACCATTAGTGCGATACACACAAGTAAGTGATATTTGACAACACATGGATCTGCCTGATAATTTCTTCCTAGTAGCAACAGCCATCTTAGGATTCATTTCTGTATGCAAATCTCTATTCCATTTTCTCAACTGGATATGGATCATGTTCTTGAGACCACACAAAAAACTCAAAGAATATGGTTCATGGGCTATAATCACTGGCTCCACCGATGGAATCGGAAAAGCCATGGCTATTGAGTTTGCATTAAAGGGACTCAACATTCTCTTAGTTGGTAGAAACCCTCTTAAGCTTGAAGTAACATCAAAAGAGATCATAGATAGAAGTTTTGGAAATGTTGAAGTCAAATGTGTTGTTATAGATATGCAAAATATTAGTGGAGAGGAAACGATGAAAAGGGTTGAAGAAGCAATAGATGGTTTAGATGTGGGAATTTTAGTTAATGGTGCTGGTGTGGCTTATCCTTATGCTAGATATTTTCATGAGGTTGATTTGGATTTGATGGATTCTATCATCAAAGTGAATGTTGAAGGAACAACTTGGATTACAAAAGCTGTGCTTCCTAGTATGATTAAGAAGAAAAAAGGAGCTATTATTAACATTGGTTCTGGTTCCACTGTTGTGATTCCTTCATATCCTCTTGTCACACTTTATGCAGCTTCAAAAGCGTAAGTAAGCTCTATAAATGTGTGTTTTTATTTATCAAAAGGCAGGTTCTTATATTAAAGATCTGTTATTAATTTCTTATTCATTCTAAACCATGCTTACGGCCTTTTAGATTAGAAAGAAAGTACTTTTCCCTGTGGGTTTGACTCGGTTGGTAGGGATATTGCATATTATATGTAGGGATTGGGTTCGAACCCCGGACACTCCACTTCTCCACATTTAATTGTGTGAGCGTTAACCATTAGACTACTTGACAAAAAAAAAAAAAAAGTACTTCATTTCCTTTGCCTAATACACTGTCAGCAAAATCGCTTTTTTTTTTTTTATAGATTTTCTTCATGTCTGTAAGTGTAAGTTTTACTACTTTCACTCTATAGAAGTTTGTGTATATGATGTTGATTTGATGACTATTTGACTATAAGTCTTTCTGTTTTGCATATAAAATATGTCATCACTTTAATTGAAAACAACACTAGAAAAACTAGTTAAGAAATTTTTTTACTTTGGCTCTTCATTGTTATTTATGTAAAATAAAGAAATTATTCTGAAGTAGTTGTATTAATTAAAACCAAATATGAATTCATATCTTGATGCTAATTTTACAGATATCTTGCAATGTTCTCTGCATGCACCAATTTGGAATACAAGCAGCTAGGAATTGACATCCAGTGTCAGGTTCTCTATTGCCTCTCTTCTTTTCCTTTATGTTTTGATGAATAATCTGTGATACTGACAACTCATCCAAAGATGTTGATCATTGTCCATTCACACTCATACCCTTTAATTAAGGGTGAAAAAATGTTATTTTGAAATGAAACATAAGATAATTGATTTGAGGTGAAAAGTTTCAGAGAAAGTACTTAATCATGATCTATAATTAAGTATGATGTAAAATCTATTTTTTTATCTTCCAACTTGAAGGAAACATACCATACCAACCTAACTCTTTTTAAGTGGAGCTTGAGTTGAATATGTTAGGATGAAGCATGGACATCGGACACTACACATACACTGACACGCCAACACGGATAATAATTTGAAAAAATCACATAATTCAATGTAATTATGTGTGTCGGTGTCGGACACCGACGCGTGTCCGAAACCGGGATGTGTCTAATATGAGGAGTGTATGTGCTTCATAAGTTAAGAGTAATATTCTAGTAGTTCGTTATTGTAATTTTTAGTCCATGTTTGGATTGAGTGAAGTTTGGCAAAACCACTATATGTTACGGGGATTTTGATAAAAACTACACTTTGTAACTTCGTCAAATTCATAGTGTATCCCAATCTGCACTTAATTTGAATTTGATTTTAAAGTTTGTAAATCTTAGCCTTAGATACCTTTGTACCTATATCTTGTCTTGAGATGTATTCTGAGCTTAAATTGAAATAAATTTGAATATACAGGTACCATTGTTTGTGTCAACAAAAATGACAAGGATTAGGGCATCATTTTTTGTTCCTACACCAGATAAATACAGCAAAGCATGCACAAAATGGATTGGCTATGAAAAATTGGTCGTACCTTACCTCTTACACAATCTGCAGTCATTTCTCATAAGGAAAATTCCTGACGTATTCTTGGATTCCTACATGTTGCGTAATTTGCTTTACTTGCGTAAAAGAGGGCTCATCAAGGACTCCCAAATCAAAGGATCAAAAGCATCTAGTAATTCTGAAACAAATCAACATTGATGCATGATGCCAAATTTAGTTTTCAGTTCCTAACTTTGAAAGTGAGGGTGGTGATGGAGGTCTCAGTGAATTATATGTAGTTTCCTTTTTGTATTTTTCTAGATTGAACTTTGGGTGGATCATTTGCCTATTAGTTGCTACTGTTGTGGTTTATTTAATTTTGTTCTTATTTGCTTTGTCATCTGAGGTAGCATTTGTCTTTTTCTATCAGTATTATATCTTATGTTGCTACATGTGATGTTTTAAAAAACAGAATCTGAAATTGAATACGTGGAAACATTTATTTCATCACATAGAATTACTAAATGTTTGGATTAGCTGTGAGATTGGTGGAATCATGGTGAGCTTGTGTGATTTTGACAAAAGATACAGTTTGTAACTTAGATGAAATAATGGTGCCATCATAAATTTTCAAATCTAGTAGCGTAAAGGGTGACACATTTTGTAAAGATGAGTTAAATCTAATATAAAAATTAAGGAGTTTTGCGGAGAGAGATAATGCTTAATGCCGAACCCCGACTCTACAAACACTCTAATTTTTATCTCTAATGAGATTACCTAAAAGATACATGTTCTTATTCGGTAAGATCTTTCTTTTAAACTAATATGATGATATAAAGGTCTAATAATAATAATAAAGGTCTTAAATTTTACATATTAGTTTAAAAATCTGAACTTGGATGTTCATACTTTATTATTAGACCTTTATATCATTTTATTTTTGTCTAAAACAATATAACTTTAAATTTAAAAAACACCATTTCATACTGATTCTCACACTCTGGTTTTGAACAAGTTTTGTTGGTTTTGAACCTATTCCTTAGATGTTCTCATCAATTATGATATCATATGATTTTCATTTAGCTAAAGGATTCAAGTTTATACTACACTTATTATTGATAAAAGTAATCTAGTATATAGCAGTCATATTGAATTAACCAGAACACAACACAACAAAACAAAGTCCCAAAAAACATCCCACCTCCACCCACAGCATCTTCAATCAAAACAACGTGTTGAAAGTGGAACAGACCCAATTTTACAAGTGGCTATGCTGTTCTGTGGACTCTGCGCCCATTTTATCATTACAATTGCTTCAATAAGTACTGCTGCGCAATCTTTCCCTCCTCTCATCCCACTCTCACCATAAACTTTGTGCTCTTCATCATTCATTTTACTTACAAATATTACTAATTACACCCCTTAATATGGAATGTTGTATAATCAATAGGCTCAGGACTCAACCTTTGTGGTTCGTCCTAGTCTTCCTGGTAGGCTTATTCACCATTTTGAGGTTCGCTTTCATTTATTTCAGATGCTTCTATGCCAAATTTCTCAAGGCTCCCAAAAAAGTCAAAGAGTGATAAATTATTTACAACAAACAACATCTCTATGTAATTTATATCAATAAGGGCTTGTGGAGGTCCCAGTGAAATTATATGCGTTTTCTCTACTTACTACTATTACTATTTGTAATTTCTTATGTTGACTTTTAATTTGATTTATCATCTTTGTGGTCACCATTTGTCTATTATATCAGTCAATTTATAACTAGCCATGTGGGTCAGTAGCTATAGTTGTTAACCAAAAAATGTTTCATTTACAGTTTCCACATGGCAAAAGTAAGTAACAACCTTCATTTTGTAGATGCTGATTGAGATGAGATTAGAGGTCATTCTTATTCAACCTGGGCAATTGTACTATTGGTTGTTGCTACTTAAAAATGACTCATTAGTGTTTTGAAACCTATTATGGTACCATACACCGCATGACATTAATTAATATACGTGACAAGACGAGCAACAACACTACTCGAAGTTTAGGTCACCCATTAACAATCCAAACCAAACAAAACACAAACTGGTCTGCTATTCGCATCTTCTAAAATCCTTATTGCGTTGAATATGTATACTACAATTGAAAAGAAGAAAATAACTTCAAACTAAATTTTTGTATGGATTAATTGCGAATATTACTTTTGTATTTTAATATGAACTTGAAAATTATCGAAAATACAAATATTAGATTGAGAAAGAAAATATCAAACCTTAACTTATGTAGAAAAAAACTTGGGACGTTATTTTTTTAAGGTCTATAGGACCTTGTATTTGGACGTCAAAGTAAGAAGGGAAACCCGCTCAAACTCTTCTATAGCTGAATTTTTCATAGGTTGACTTTGAGATTTAAGTATTTTTATAGGACCACTTGATGATGCTGTGAGTCTATGTATGTGTTTGCTTTGACAATTGAAAAAAAACTTCCATGTGTTACACACTCACCTCAGAGTGAAAAAAGGGAAGCTAAGAATCTTAGCTTTTCTATATTGACGTACCATAAATAAAATATTATCCAAAACAAAGACATAATGTGATATGTGAAAATATCTTCAATGACATTTTAAACTAACGAAAATATCTCCAATAACAATTAACTATTGTTTGTTGGTAACTGGTAGTTAATTACCGCCCGCTTGTCCACAACAGCTAACTGTTCAATGAAAGAAGCTATGATATGTAAAAATTGTGTCTTCCTTTGTTTTCTTAAATTAATAGCTATGGTATGTAAAATTTCTATATATATAGATTTCTTAATGTTCGTGGAACACTAGTTTGCAAAACAAAATAAATTTAAGGCAATGCTAATCACTGTTAATCAATAGTATTTCTTAATCAATATTTCGGACACCGTTTAACATTTTTTTTTAATAAATTTATTTATCTTAAAAATTTTGTCTTAAATAGTGTGCCTTAACCAAAATTATGAATTTATGATGCATGAGCATTGAATGCCATGGTGTCCCAACGGTCCAACCTCCCTACTTAATTTCTGTTGATTTTTCTGCTCATCTACCTTACCAGTTACTACCATACTATACCCACACTACTCTCTTTCTCCATAATAAATCCAATGCTATTCTGATCTTCTTCATAAATAAATCAACCCCTCTTTCTCTTTCTCTTTCTCCCTAACACAATCTCAACATCAACATGGATTGTTGCATAATCAGTAAACTCAAATCCCAACCTTTCTGGTTCCTCAGTCTCTTCTCCCTCGGTCTCTTCACAATTCTCAGATTCACTCTTCTTCTTCTCAACTGGTTCTATGTCAATTTTCTCAGACAACCCAAAAACCTCAAAAAGTATGGATCTTGGGCTCTCGTTACTGGACCCACCGACGGCATTGGAAAATCCTTCGCCTTCGAACTCGCTCGCAAAGGCTTAAACCTAATCCTCGTTGGTCGTAACCCCGAAAAACTTAAAGACGTTTCAGATTCCATCAAAGCCAAATTCGGAAAAACCGAGGTTAAAACTGTAGTCGTTGATTTCACCGGTGATCTCGACGAGGGTGTTAAGAAGATTGTTGAAACGATTGATGGGTTGGATGTTGGGGTTTTGATTAACAACGTGGGAATTTCGTATCCTTATGCGAGATTTTTCCATGAAGTTGATGAAGAGCTTTTGAAGAATTTGATTAAGGTTAATGTTGTTGGAACTACTAAGGTTACTCAAGCTGTTTTGCCTGGCATGTTGAAGAGGAAAAAAGGAGCTATTGTTAATATTGGGTCTGGTGCTGCTATTGTTATTCCTTCTGATCCTCTTTATGCTGTTTATGCTGCTACAAAAGCGTGAGTTTTTGTTAATTGCTCTTTTGTTTCAGTTCTATGTTCTTAGATTTGTTATTTTTTGAGGTTGTTCTGAAACATGGACGTTATGCTGTTTTTGAAACGAGGGTTTTTGTGTTTGTTGTTTCAGGTACATTGATCAATTTTCTAGATGTCTTTATGTTGAATACAAGAAGAGTGGGATTGATGTGCAGTGTCAGGTATTGTGCTGCTATTTTGAGTCACTCAATTTACATACTTCTATTTCTAGCTTAGTCAAGGGTCATACTTCATAATAACCTCAATTTTGGCGCATCATAACGATTTTTTGTGCAACATGATTGAGGTTGTGACCGTAATATCCAATCGCATGGACACGATTCTCTGCAATATCAAGGATTGTGGCGCTATTCTTATTGCGACAGTTATTTAAAACATGCTTAGTAAAACATTTTTTTGGGGTAAAAAAATACATCATTCTAAAAATTAAAATATACCCCTATGTATTAAAGTTTCAACAATTATACTCAAGCTATTACTACCGGTTAGAATAGACTGAAAATTGGAAATCCAGCTGAATACCTTTGGTTTCAAATTCTCTCAAAAAAAAAAAAAAAAGCTCTGGTTTCAAATGAAATCGATTGAATATGTAGTGATGATTATATATATATATATATATATATATATATATATAGACACACACACACACACATGTTTGCTTTGGTAGCATTATCTTATCATTAGTATTGTTGAAGTAGACGTTAGCAGGCTGCAACTATTACCATAACGCAGAAATGCACAACTTATGACTAATTTGCTAAAGCACAAATGTTTACGGTTACAACTGTTAACATACATAAACCGTGAACAAAAATTAAACAGAAAAGAAGCCCTTTTACTTTTTTTTCTTCCCCCAAGTTGTTGCAACTATATGGCTATGAAGTTTGTTGGAAGTTGAAGACCTGATATGTTATAATTCTTTTTGATATTGATCTTTTTTCGTGGTAAAATTTTTATTCTGTGTGTTGGTCTCTCGTTATTTTATACTATAATTTTTTACTTTATCCATGATAGCAGCACTTTTTTCATGATTTTCTTTCTGAAGTTTTACTTTTATACTCTGTTGTTGGTATTGCATCCTAATTATTGAGTTACATCTGATTTCATTGTTTAAGGTATTGTAGCTTAAATCACTGACTAGATTTGTAAATATAAAAGCGTGTCAACGATTGTGAAATTTAGGTTAATGCACAGTACACATCAAGTCTAGGTTGCTTTTCCCATCTCCCTTTCCCACACACCGTCCAAGTGTTTTCTTCGTCTAGCAGCTGGAAAACAGTCCACCTAACTAATCTGTTTATGGAAGATATTGACTATGTTGAAACAAATTTGATTTGCTGTACAGCTGACACTACACATGCAGAGTTTGATATAATTCTTGTCATGTTTCTGATGGAGATTTTTCTGTATTTCAGGTTCCATTATATGTGGCAACAAAGATGGCGTCAATCAGGAGATCTTCATTCTTTGTTCCGTCAACAGACGGCTATGCAAAAGCAGGTGTAAAATGGATAGGATATGAACCTCGATGCACACCATACTGGCCACATACCCTTCTATGGGCTGTGGCACGCTCGTTGCCAGAGTCTATAGTTGATACTTGGCGCCTTGGGTTTTGTATGGGTATTAGAAAGAGGGGTCAGCTCAAAGATTCAAAGAAGCAAGAATAAAACGATGCTTGTTTGTTTGTATTGTGTAGGCATAGATGTTGTTGTTGTTTACTGCAGACTGCTGCTAGTAGATTAAGATTCCAAGTTGTTTTATGTGTTTCTAGCTTTACTCTTACTGTTACTTGTCTTAATGATTATCAATTGTGTGGCTTATTCTTTTTCTTCCCACATTCCAATTGTGTTTCTGTCCTTTGATGTTCTGTTGATCATGATGATGATGCATTGTTACATCTTTTAACCCGCTTTTTTCTGTTATTTAAATCTTACTTTTCTCCCATCCCACTCTTTTAAGTGAAATAGACAAATTATGTCTCAAAATTGAGAAAATCAGTCAATTAATTTTGCAAATTGGTAAATACATTATTGAATTTGTAACTCGTCTGTCAAAATGATATGTCAAAGAGATCCCTCTGTAGAGGCTATAATGTGGTATGTTAAATGAACGTGCAACTTTCACCATGGATCTCATAACACTGACAAATCACAAGGACTAAATTTTAAGATAAAAATAGTATTATTACATGTTTAGGTTTGGAGGCGATGACTTTAGAGTAGACATGAGAGACACAAATTTGGTATGCAACATTTGTAGTGATGTTACGTCCCGCAATGGAGCATTGTGAGTTAGTTAGACGTAATTGTGAGGCATTTAGAAACTATGCTGTCCCGGATCAATGGAGCACATTATTGTAACTTGTTAGTTTCAACATGCACGACTAGCTTCCATGAAATCTGGGAATTTGACAGCTCAATTGGGAAAAGGAGTTGGGAGTTTTGAGTTTAAACATGAATGTAAGAGTAAATATTAACTTAGCAAATTAACTATTAGTATCATTTAATCCCTTAAGAAACTTGTCGCTAAAAGAAAAAAGTTTTTTGTGGAATCTAACTACTAACTGGCGACTATAATTTGGAAATTGCACCGTTGACCATCTTCGTTACTTATGTTTACCCCTAGATAATGCGTTTGGGAGTTACTAACTGATTAGTTCGAGAGATGATTTCCTTCGGTACATTTTGAGAGATAATTCTCGATTGATACTATTTTCTTGGCAGAACAAAATGACAATTTGTCATATATATATTTTTGTGGTTTGAAGATTGAGAAACTTGAACTTTGAGCCCCAAAAAACTTGAAAGACACGTTGTGGTTAGATAGGTCATGATCTTTACACTACAATTTTAGAGAGCTAACACACGGACACGAGCAATTTTCATATTCTTACTAGTGAAATGACCATCACTCTAGGACATGTGCCATGCTTGCTACTTTTACCCACATCGTAAATTTTCCAATCATTGACGAAAAAATGAAGAGGTTAAATGGTTGATTGAGTTCCTTTGAGTGGAACCAACAGATGTCATTGCAAAGTATGACAAACTTCATGGGGTATCATATTACATTTGGATAGTTTCGTCAAATTTACCATGACAATCTAAGAGATGTAAAATATAATGTGAGTCAGCCTGGGTATGATAACCACAAAGATAAGAGCCGACGCTATGTAGATGTCGTATACTACAAATACTTCGAAGACTTCTCAACACTATGTAGATGTCATGTACAATAACTTAGTTGAAGCAACAAAGCCTAAAGTTAAGGAGTTGGAGACCATTGTTGTCTCCTTCAGCAAACAATTCATTTATGAAATTAATTTTATGAGGTTTGGATTATGAGGTTACTTTTATGTTTCATGAGATACTTTATGTCTACATACTTGGATTATGAAACATTTTGAAACCATATGTCTGTAGGATTTTGACAAGAGCCATGATGAGGAACTTCCACGGGATAGGTGGTGGGTTCATGAAAATGGCCTCTTGTTCCAAATCTGTACAGACTACAGAGCATTCTTGGATCACGCGATGGTTGATGACGGCATGTTCTCTTCCTATGACAATCATCATTAAACATGTTTGGTAGAGGACATATGCTAGTATTTTAGATGGATCATGTGCGACCGTCGTACCTATTATATATACTTGTCAGAGTTAGGGATGACGATTGAACAGAAGTCCGATATATACCACAAAAAATACTACACAGTAATATTTTTTAGGGTTAAATATGTTTTTGGTCTCTATAAAATTACGACTTTTTAAGTTTAGTCCTTACTTAATTTTAATAGGTTTTTTAATCCCTACAAAAAATTTCTACACTCAATATAAGTCCTTACTCAATCTAACTTTGTTTAATTTATGTTTAAATTATTAAGTTTTTCAACAATTTTTTATAGGCATGTTAAAAACGTTATTAAAAGTCTCTCCAAAAAAATATCGCAAAAATTTGATTTTTACGTCCATATTTTTGTTACTTATATCTTAAACTTTGTCGTTTTAAAAAATTCATATTTAATTTATTTCATGTTAAAAAATTCTAGATTTTAGTAAATGAACCTTTCATAGTTTTTTAAACTTGTATAAAAAGAATCGTTGAAAAATTTAAGAGTTTAAGGATAATTAAACAAAATATGTTTTAGCAGGGACTAAAATTATAAGTAATTTTTTTCGTAGATATTAAAAAAGCTATTAAAATTAAGTAAGGACTAAACTTAAAAGGTTGCAATTTTATAAGGACCAAAAACATATTTAACCATACTTTTTAATATACTTTTGTATTAATCGAGTATTATCTACGTGTGACTATAAAAAATTAAAAACTAATCCATTCTCTAAAGATATTCCTTACTAAGTTACCAACTAATCTAATAATCTCTTGATTAATTTTTTGGCTAAATTATCTTTTTGATCCCTTAATTATTTAACTAGGATTGGTTTGGTTCCTTAACTAAAATTTTATTTATTTTGGTCCTTAACTTTTATCCGTTATATATTTTGGTCTTTTCCGTTAGTTTTAATTTAAAAACGTTAGGTTTTCTTTTAGAACTTTTCTGGGATTTTTATTGTTGAATGTTGATGAAGATGATATGAAGATGAAAAAGAGGAGAAGAAGATGAAAAAAAACCTAATGTTTTTAAACTAAAACTAACAGAAATGATCAAAATATATAACAGAGAAGTTAAAGAACCAAAATAAATTAAATTTTAATTAGGGACCAAACTAAAGGTTTTACTAAAAAAACTCTTACAATTGAGCCGCGAGAGAAGGACAGGGCATAAGATAAAGGGGTGTCACCAAACCGTAAACCCTTGTATATATATGAACACGAATACGCAGTTTAAAGTAGGGTTTAGCGTAAGCAGTTGCGAGATGGGGACGCCGATTTCTGACTCCGGCACCGTCGTCTTCATCGATACAAACCTCAATACTCACTTGGCTCTCACCGTCTCCGATCACCATACCGTCTCCGATCTCAAAAGTAATTTCTCTCTTTCTGTTAGTTTTCGTTGACGTGTTTTTTTCTTGTTGAACTTCGAATAACATTCATGCCTCTTATATGTAGAGTTAATTGCATCGGAACATTCTTCATGTTTTCCCAAAATCGGACAAATACAGATTTATAGCATCAAGGTACACACACTACTGCTTCCGCTGTTGTTCAAATAATGATTGTTGCAATGTCTTATTGATTATGTTGTTTTTATTCGTTTTTGTTTCTGTTAGGTTAAGCGTAACGGTCACTTTTATCACTTATCTGATTCAATGGTTGTGCGAAGTGCTTTTATTGGTGTCAACAAAAGCTGGTTTCTTAGTGTTGATGTTTCTGCATTGAAAGATTCTAGACCGAATGAAAAATTGTTACCTCATGGTTCGCTTCATCAGGTGGAATCTATTGGCATTGTGAATAATGCTTTAGTTGGTTCTGGTGGTGATAATAATGGGATTATTTTGCCTTGTAATTCCCAGTTGCAATTGTTGGAGAATAAGAAAAATGAGAGGGAAGGAGTTCACGTTGTTAGCCCTTGTGTTTCTGAACATACTGCTAAAGAAGCTGTCGCAGATATGGAGAATGGTGTCAAATTATTGGGTGATGATGATACGGCGATTCCATTGCTTGGTTCAAACACCAAGACAGATAGACATCTGAATAATGAAGTTCCAAGTTCACCTATGGAATGTGAAGTAGATGGGCGTGATAAAGGAAGTAAGGATGATGGTAATGTAGGTGTGGAAAAATCTTCAATGTCTGTGCAGACTGGGAAGAGAAAACGGAAGAGTAAGAGGAAAAGAGAAGACACTGTGGGAGGTGATAACTCGAAAGAAGAAACCCCTTCTGATCGTCTGCTTGTTGCAGAACAGAATGAAAAGGATGCTGTGAAAAATTTGGAAATGATTCCAAGTTTGAATATTGAATGTGAAGCAGATGGACCCGGTGGAGGAAATAAGGATGATCGTAATGTGTGTGAAGAACCACCTTCAATATCTGTGCCAAGTGCAAAGAGAAGAAAGAAGAGTACAAAGAAAAAAGAAGCCACTGTGGTTGGGGATAGATCAGAAGAAGGAATCCCTTCTGATCACCCACGTGTTTCAGAGCACACTGAAAAAGAAGCTGTGAAAAATTTAGAGGTGGTTCCAAGTTTACATATTGAATGTGAAGTAGATGGATCCAGTGAAAGAAATAAGGATGACCGTAATGTGTGTGAAGAAGTACCTTCAATATCTGTGCCAAGTGCAAAGAGAAAAAGCAAGAGTAAAAAGAATAAGAAAGACACTGTGGGAGGTGATAATTCGAAAGATAACATTGCTGCTGTTGATAATCCTGTCGATTGTCCATCCGAAAGGACATCCAGTTTCAACGATTTTCAGGTACCTCAATCAAGGAACAGACAGGATGACAAAGAAGTCCCTTTTGACCGCCCACTTGTTTCGCATAACACTGAAAAAGAAGCTGTAAGAAATTTGGAGATGGTTCCAAATTCACATATTGAATGTGAGGTAGATGAATCCAATAAAGGCACTAAGGATGACTCTATTGTATGTGAGGAAGGAACTTCTGAACCCGCACCAAGTGCAAAGAAAAAGAAGAAGAGTAAGAGTAAAAAGAAAAAAGAAGACACTGGGAGAGGTGATATCTCAAAAGACAACATTGTTTCTGTTGATAATCCTCTCGACTGTCCATCTGAAAGGGCATCCAGTTTCAACAATTTTCAGGCGTCTCAATCAAAGAATAAAAAAGACGAAAAAGAAGAAATCCTTTTTGATCACCCATGTGTTCCAGAGCACACAGAAAAAGCTGTCACACATTTGGAGATGGTTCCAAATTCACATACTCAATGTGAGGTGGATGGATCTGATAAAGGCATTAAGGGCGACTCTATTGTATGCGAGAAAGGAACTTCTAAATCCGTACAAAGTGCAAAGAAGAAGCATAAGAGTGTAAGGAAAAAAGAAGACACAGTCCGAGATGACACTTTGAAAGAAAGCGACGCTTCTGTTGTTGTACCAGTTAAGCAGAATATTGTCCTAGCCACCTTTGCAGAGAATGCCGATAAAGAAGTAATTAAGGCAACTGAAGTTTTAAAGGAGAACAATGCAAGCAACAATAATAACACTGCAAATGAGGTTAATGCTGTGACAATGAAGGAGGCCTCAGAACTCAAATCTCCTCTAAAGAAGAAGCCTAAGAAAAGGAAGAGATCTCCGACTCATAATTCTAAAGAACCTTTGAAGGGAGATACATCATCTCAAAAGGATGAAGCACAAACAGCTGATGGAGCTCACGAGGAAAGGAAACAATCAGAAGGTGATACTACTCAGTAAATGGGTGAAAATAGAAAATACCTTCCTATTAATTTTTGTGTTAAAATAAATTTGATAAATTTTAGAATAGTGTACTTTTAGATCTATCCCAATTATTATTATTTTTGTGGGCAGATATCATCATTAACAAAATGGAGATTGGAGCGGTTGCATACAAAGAAAGCATACAGTCTCCAACAAAAGAAACAGGAAATAATAATAAACAAGGTGATATTGAAATGGAAGTACAGCCTTCTGATGTGAATGAGCCCAAGGATCTGATGGAGGATAACGAGAATGTTGTCGGTAGTCATTGTCATGAAAGTGAAGCTGATAAAATCGAGGGAGCTGGGGAAGGAGAAGTATCACCACAAAATGATGACGTGAATAGAATGAAGGAACCTGTAAAACCAGCAAAGGAACATAAGGGGGTAAAAAAAGGTAAGAATAAAGGTAGAGGACATACACTTAGAGCAGATAATGGTATTGTGGATGCTTCTGAGAGTGAAACTGTTGTTGCGAAGTCTCTTAAAGAAACCGTTTGTGATCCTCCGGAAAATGCTGCAACACAGGAAAGTCTTCGAAATCAAACTGAAGAGGAAGGGATGGTAATGTTGCAGGGGGAAATACAAGGGACTATTCTTTCTGTGACTGATAAGGGAGGTGATTTTAGCGCGGACAATGCTGATTCCTTGGAGCAAACTAAAACAACATCTAATGCTGAAAATGTGGATGAACTTGTAAGTAAGAGACTGAAAAAGAAACCAAACAACAAACAATCTTCTACCTCAAAGAGCACATCAGATATGATCACAAATGGTCATGTTTTTGATAGTAAGAAAGAGCATGATGTGCACAGGATTGATAAGGCAACAAATGCACACAAGACTCAACAGGTTATAAAATTTTCTAGTCCGTCTAACAGCGCCATGTCCTCGATTGGTGAAAATCGAAAATCTCGCAACAATGCTTCTGGGAAAAGTATGGATTTGGAAAAACAAAGGGAACACATTCCTATTTCAAATGCAAAGCTTGAAGGTTCCAACAAAATGGTTCAAAATAAAGCAAGAAAAGCTTCTGGAAATAATGTCATGGAAATTGTGAGTAAATCACAGCAGAAGAAAAGCTTGTTAGAGGGAGCAATTTTCGAGGATGATAGTAGCAGTTCGTCTGAAGATGAAGGTCAAAAGAAGGTTGATAATTCTGATTCCAGCACTAGAGCTCCATCTGACAATTCACACGCATCCGATTTAGACGGGTTAGACAGTCCAGGTGTTGATTCACGACAAAATGGTAAGTGAAATCTACTTTGATTGTGAGTTTACCTTCATTAATGCATCTGTTGAAATAGTGGATACAAATATTCTTTGGGTGGATGGAGAGTTTCTGACTGTGTTATGAGTTTTTTTTTTTTTAACAAGACTGTGTTATGAGTTAGCTTTTCTTTTTCACCCCATTCATTGAGATCTGATCTTTGGTAATTTTGTAATGTGCTGTTAGTCCTAATACCTTGTGTTTGAAGAGCTGCAAGCAAGTACATAAATAATTTATTAAGGTTTAAAATATTGAAATTACAGGCAGGCACTCCGCATACTTGGTAATTTTTCTGTTAACTACTTGGGCCACTATTTTCTTATCTACTGGACTTGCTTAGAAAACTTTTGGTAGTCTTTAAGATTTGTTCTTGATGTTGTTGTTGATGACTAGCTTGCATTAAAGATTTTTATCATTGTATATCTTAGTTCACTATATCTTTCGGAACTAATTTTTTTCCCTCTCTTTTTGTATCAAACTGGATCAGGTTCTTATGATGGGAAAAGATTGGAAAATGATGAAAGAAGTCCCTTCGAAGCAAGGTAAGTTAATAACTTGTATTTCTGCTATGACTTTGCAGAGTGAGCACATTGTATATGTGGATGTTTTAAAGCAAATTGCTTCTAATGTGTGTCTTTTTGCTTCCATATTCAGTTTCATTTTTCATCCTTCTAAAATTCTTTACATATATGAGCATTTGCATATGAAAAAAATTTGAGACACTTTTTTTTAAATTGATTATACAAGGACTTTAACTCAATTCTGAAGTTATAAACTATATGAGCATTTGCATATGAACAAAATTTTAGACACTTTTTTAATTTGATTATTACAAGGACTTAACTCAATTCTGAAGTTATGAACTTATAGTTGACCTGTCAAATTAATTTTTTTTACTTATTAACATAGCTACACTTACCTTTAATATGGTCGTTGGTTCTATTTCTGTTTGTTAGCATTTATAGACGCCTAAAGAAATAAGAGCTGATAAATAATGGGGGCATCTTTAAGGATTATTTTCTGTCACTTTATTGCATAAATTTATTATGCAATAAGTGGTGGTGAGGGGACTCAGACTCTTATACTAAGCACCGAGCACGGAAAAATAGGTATAATGAAGGTGTGCCCGAATAGGGAAAAAATTCAAAACTCCAATGAAGTGTTAAGGTTCTGTTCCTAATATCTTAGATTGGGTGTTCTGCCTGAAGAAGAAAAAGTGACCAACTACTGGTTCTGATAATTTTCCAAATGCTCTGTTAGTTCTGATTAGTATCCAAACACTCAGGAAACCCTCCCTTAAAAGCTAGTTATCAAGAGAGAATAATCATCCGTCAAAAAAAAAAAAGAGAGAGAATAAACAAGCAACTTAAATAATCCACTTAACATTTACAACATAATTTACAATTTGTTATTACAGACTAACGTTGATAAATTCTATCGATTGGTATCCTCAAGTTAAGTAAAAATAACCAGGCCTAATAACCAATTATATGAAAACAGCTGTACAAGTGATGGGAAATATATCTATCCATATACACTCTATACAAATAATAGGAAATAATGGAATTTATCTCTATAATACAACATCTTTTAGATGGATGGTTTATTTTATAATGAATTGAGTCGTTCACATCCGCCGATCATTATGTGAGAGATGTAAACTCAGTGGCGGTGCCACTCTTGTGTGAGGGGGTTCAAGTGAATCCCCTGGATTCAAATCTTTGTACCTATAAATCTACTTTTTCAAATGTTGAACCCCCTCAATATTTCTTTTTGAACCTGGTTTTTCAATCTGTGCCGTTAAAACATGGTGCAATGTTACTTTGTTTTTGTTTTTTCTGCTATCATAACATAATATTATTAGAAGAAAAATGAAAGGGATCCCCCACGTCATGTTATTAAAAGTAATATATCCAATAGACTAGTACATCATTTGATTGTATCTTTGGAAAGTTATTACATATATGCATGACCTTCGTTAAAGATTTTATATTTATTTGGTAAGCATTTTTCCTCAAAAAAAATTTTATTTGGTAAGCATGCTTTAAAATTTAAATAATAATCTGTCATTGCTTATACTTACAATTATTTATTTTTTACTAATAAAATTAAATTGCTATAATCCTAAACTGACAAAAAAAATTGTCGATGTCGATTGACTTAGAAGTTGATTTACAAATCACAAGAACGTAAGTTTAACTTCTCTTGCCATTGTAAGAACCTTGTTGGTGGATAATTTGTATGTAATTTGTTAGCTCTCTCTTGATCATTATGAGCTTCTAGTACTCAACTCACTTAAATTGTCTTTTCTGCTATGAAGATCGTGATAATTGGGTTGTGTAACCAAATAGGATAATTATGAGCTTGTAGTAGTCAACTCACTTAAACTGTCTTTTCTGCTATGAAGATTTTGATAATTGGGTTGTGTAATCAAATAGGATATGAAACAATCGTAGAATTTATATATATATACACACACACACACACACACACACACACACACAATGTAATTTTTGAATATACATTAATTTTATTGCATAAATTATTCAAAAAAATATATTAATTAAAATTTAAAAGTGTGAACCCCCTAATCCAGGGTCCTGGCAACACCACCAGTAAACTAGTCACATTGTGCTCATAGTTATAGCTTGGGCCTGCTATCATCAATTATCTGTAGCTATAACCTCAAGTTCTACTGCTACTTGCATCTGTATGATGAAAGATGTAATTTTTTATTGTAAGGGTAATTAATCAATTCTTTGAATGTATAAATGCTTTTCTCTGCCTGGGACATGCTTGTCGTTGCTTATTTCTTAAGAACCATACATCATTGTAAATAATGGATGTTTTCGTGGGCATCTTTTTGTTTTACTTTTCATTATTCATGTGCTATGCACTACATTTTTGAATTTGCAATAGCTGAATTTTGAATCATTCTTTGTCCAGTTTGCCAGGCACAGCAAAAATGTCTATTGATCATGTTATTAGAAGGTCAACAAGGTATAAGCAGGCCAGAATGATAGCCTCTCAATTGGATGATACTGAAGTTCCAGAGAGCGAGGGCCTCTCTGATCTATAATCACAAGTTTCAGGCGTTGTGATATTTTTGTTCTCTGTAGTTGTGATATTTTTGCTTCTTTTTACCTTCATCCCAAACAGTGCTGATTTTCTTTTAAGCTTGTTTACAGATCATGCGGTGATTTATGTCATGAGTCAAGTTTATTAATTATACCATCGTGGTATATTATTATTATTATTACCAGAGATATAAACAGTACATCAGTCAAGTTTTTTGTAGAAATTTTGAAGTCAATGTCAAACGATTTTGTTGCTCGTCTATACAATGTTAGTAATAGTATGTTCTTCGTTAACGTTCTTGCCGGCTGAGTTACTCTGCATTGATAGATTTTAGAGTGATATATATTTTTCTCAAGCAAGATTTTTTTTTTCTCAAACAAGAAACCACTCCTTACAAATCAATCAATGCAGACACTTAAGTATTCACGTTTCAAGATATAGTATACTCCCTTCGTTCCGTAATAAATGATCCTTTTAAAAATGTGTAATTTTGATCTATCTTACTTTAACCATATTTTTCTACTAACATATCGATGAATATTTTTAAAATATCAAATTTTTATAATTTTTTTTTAATATATTCAAGATATTTAAACTCAAAATTATGCATTGGCATGCGTAATAAAGTTAATTGCGTTAAGTATTATAGAACAGAGAACAAACGAAAATGATAAATGAACGTAAATGTCCTACGAAGTGCTCAAGGAATACAATATAACTTGATTGCACAGAAGTCAATGTGTATTTTGATTAACATTGATGAAAATTTAGTCTGAATAAATCGATTTAAAAAATGATTTTAATTAAATGCGAGTAAAATGAAAAGTAATTTTTGTTTGGATATATTTTCAAATGAGTTGTGAATGAATCAATTTGAGAGTTGTACTAATTTCTCATCGAGAAAGTTTCAAATTAGAATACAATTGTTTACTCTCAATGGAAAGCACAAACACTCAAACATGTGTCAAAAATTAATCTTGTGATTCAAAATTCACTTTTATTCCCACAACGAATCTAAACATGCTATGATAACTGTTATGTGTTTATTCAGCAAATTTGTTGAAGGTGCTTTTGCTAGAGATTGCATGTTTAAAATTGTAAAAACAAAAAATGAGTGATGTGCTAGAGTAAGATGATTTCAACAACAACAAAAGTAAGCCAAATAAGAAAATAGAATGGATGCTAAGTAGAAAACCATGTTTGATATATAACACATGATAGAGAGAGCATTAGATACAAGTTACAAACAAGTGTTACAACAAAACATTGCACAAAAATCTCCCCTAGTTTAATCTGATCTCATCCTGTTGATCTGGTTGAGAGCAGGCTGCAAAATATTGTACAGCACCCAAAGGATAGCTGGTGCAACAACAAACAGCAGAAGTGTTCCCCTGTTGTCACTTCCAGCAGCTTCTGCAATCAAACCAATCTCACTAGCTGATGCTTCTGACACCATACCTGAAGCTGCAAGTCCACCAAGTCCAAGTCCAAGCCCAACAATCACACCCTTTGCGTTACGCATACGGTTGATTTGGTTCAAAGCTGGCTGCAATATGTTGAACAAAACCCAACCTATAGCTGGTGCAACAACAAACAGCAGAAGTGTTCCTCTGTTATCACCTTCTGCTATTTCTGCTATTTGTTGAGCTGCGAAAGCCGCGTCGGAGGCTGCAAGGGATGAAAATATTGCTCCTGCAATTGCAAGTGAAGGTGACACAAAGTTGGTGTTCTTGGTTGAGACAAGACCCTTTGGTAGGTTCTGCATGGTGGTGGTTTTGCATGTTGATGTTATCTTAGTAGTGGTGCTAAGATTTTGTAACTTGGGTAGGCCTGTGTTTAGGCACTTTGTGTTGATCATCATTGCCATTGTTGCTGCCATTGATGAATATGTTGAGATATTGGCACTGATTAATTCTAAAGAGTAGGAGTGAATTTGGTTGTTGCTATTGAAGAATGAAGACTATAGTTTAGAATATAGATGGGAAAGCCACGTAGGTGAAATAAGGACCAATAATATTGTGATTTCTAGATTCTTTTCTTATCTAAATAGACTTCATTGGTGAGATTTCCACCTCCTATTCTTTGGTTTCTTATCACTTCACTTTATATACAAAAAACTAAAATTCAATAATGAAATTATTATTGTCTTATTTTGTCTGCTGTGAGAACTTGAGGATCAGCTACATGTTTTTTTTTTGTTCGAAAAATGCAACATGTTCTTTTCAACAAAATTTGCAACATGTTGGGTAGTTAGTGCCTAGTGCTAGAGTCCATGAATAAAGTTGGGCCTAGCCTGGTTATTGCTTACCTTACAGAAAATTGCTTTCATGCCCCCCCCATGTTTTCAGACCCCCAAAAAGTTTGGTAGGTAGCTTTCAAATTACATTTTTTTTATAAAAAATTTAACACATTCAATAGATAACTTTCGATGAATAGCAATTCTCTCATCGCAGTTGCAACTATGAAACGAAGTGCAAATCATTGACAAACTCAACTCAAGTAGCACAATGTTTGAAAAATCTCCGACCTATTTCCACAAAATCTATTTTTATTTATAAAAAGGTCACTTATTATAGGACGGAAAGAGTGATGTTAAATATGATGTTAACTTTTTTATGTTCAAATAACATGAGGTCATATAAAAAACAAAGAGGAAAAGGAAGGAAACACTTGCATACACACACATTTTGTGAGAAAGATATTGAAAATAAAATTATGAAGTTGTTCACTTTATTGATCATATTAGTTATTTATACATGACAATAGTCTCACATTTATTGGACTAACAAATCTAAACTAGCATGTCTTCATTCTCTATAAGATATAAAGTTTAAATCTCATCTTAAACAATCGTACATAAAATGTTTTGAGTGCCCTATTTATTAATAGTAATTTCTCCTTTCTCAATTTATACTCTCCTTTAAACCAATGACTCCAAGGACGACTCACTCAAAATCTTCCTCATTTCGTTACATTTCTCAATATTCAAGGGTTTTGTCACGATGAGTGCAATTTGCATTTCAGTTCTGCAGTTGGTTAAGTTGATTCTTCGTTTTCTTACTTGATAACGAAGGAAATGTAATTTGGTCTCTAAATGCTTGCTCCTCCTCAAAGCTATAATTTTTTAGCTTAGTTGATGGTTGATTTGTCGTCAATCTTGAGCTTCATTGCTTCTTCATTTCCAACTCCAATCTCACACAACAAAGACTACAATCAAACTCATTGGCGTAGTGCATGAGAAGAAAATATAAATTACGCTTCACACAATGACAATTCCACAAGTGTTTGCATATCTAAGTCCAAAGAAATTGGTGTTTCAAATAGCTTAAATACACATCTCATGGTTCTTATCCTTTCTACATTGTCACCACACTCATGAGTCAGAAAACCAACTA
Source organism: Medicago lupulina (assembly GCA_958299785.1). Taxonomy (NCBI): domain Eukaryota; kingdom Viridiplantae; phylum Streptophyta; class Magnoliopsida; order Fabales; family Fabaceae; genus Medicago; species Medicago lupulina. Next base: position 14,473,608 of record OY283144.1, on the reverse strand, counting down.
ACTCACCATCTCTATGGTTATAAGAATTAGAAAACAATATCATAATCAATTGGTCATTGCAAGTACTATAAGATTATCTTGTTTGCCATCATGTGACAATGCTTAGTCTTTTGCACAAGTCTGCTCACCATTCTTACACTGAAAAATATATCATGCCTAACACTACACACATATCTTAGAGAACCAATTAGTAGTTTGTATATAGTGATTTTTTTTTTTGAATCGGCAAATATTATTAAATGTCATCCCCGCAAGACGCAAGGTATGGACGAAACAAGATACAAATGGTGCCGCATATAGACGGTACACCATAACCACCTAAAAACACCCCTGGAGATAAGCTCACCAAAACACATCACCACCTAAAACAAACTCCAAAACAACAAGCTTTGTAAACACGGTATCCACCACTGCCCATCGTCACTACTCACCCACAAAGAACACACTCAAAATAAAACTCCTAACCCCAAAACCCAAGCTGAGCCACATTTCGAAGAGCACCTAACCGAAGGATCATGCAACTATCGCAAACCTCGCGACCTCCGATCCACCGAAAGAGCACAACTCAAAGCCCAAAAACTAACTTAAGTCAAAGAACTGACTCCCGATCTCGAATCAAAAGTGATCGGCCCTCCAGACCAAAGAACCAAATTAGCAGGGCACCCATCGCCCCCGGTACACCAGAGAAAACCAAACCAAGTCAAACAAAGATTGCAGCTAGACCCCGACTCCCAATCTCAAAGCCAAATGAACCGGCCCACCGAAACCCAGCACACAATATGAAGGAAGAAAGACATGGCATGCGAAGTTTAAACAACAACCAAATCAAAAGGAAAAGGTTCAACGCAACATGACACGCACCCTCAAAACTCTGTAAACACCTAAATCACCCAAAAAGCACAACCAAGAGCTAGAGGTGACGAACATGGACCCGTTAAACAGAGGTTGCCTCCAACGAAAAACGCCCCAACAAACACCCGCATCCTCACCAAAACAACACCTGCCACCCCCTTAGGTAGGTCACGTCCGCAAATCATTCCGACACTCCAAACCTCACCAAGACAGCCCCACTAACCATCGCCACCACCTCAAATAACGGACACACAGTGACCCCAGGGGTCTGCCACCAAATCAAGCAAAATCTAACGATACACAGCCACTGATGCGGATAACCACAACCACCATGATCCTTACGACAACAAACGATCCGGGAGTTCGTTGAAGGAGGATTAATCATGTAAGAAATAGATGCCACCACACCTGCACCCGCCGAAATCAAACCACACCGATCGGCAACACACCACACCCCCTTCGCACCACAGACCGTCACCACCACAGTCCACCCTATAACCACCTACACTCCAACCGAACCACCCACCAACACCACTGTACCAAACCTCGAAACCACCCAAAACCACCACTAAAAAAACCCGCTACAACACTACCAAATCAACCTCCACTAAAACCCCCACGAAACACCACAACCCACCACCATTGTCGCAACCCATGAGACCTGAACTGGAACACAAGCTAACACCGAAAGAAACTTCCGACGACGAAAAATAAATCTTCGAAGCTGCAGCTATGAAAAAGGACAAAACAACTTTGTTTCTTCATGTGAAAAAAATATGACTAAAAAATAATAAACACATTTGTCATAAGTGGGAGTTGAATTGGCGCCACAAGGCTCAACACTCCTGTGTTTTCCCACTGGGCCACATAATCAGTACTGGCAAAATTATAATATTGTTTCTATATATTAATATTTTAATGCATTATATATATAAAAAAAAAAAAATTTTGAGCCCCAAAACTGAAAAGACACCGTTCTATAGAGCTGTACCTCCCAAAGATCTCAAAATCAACCTATCTTACTTTTGAATTTCTCAATCTAAACTTGACTGCTTCCTATTATGCGCAGATCATGAACATAAAGGTACACCAAACTAAGATCTTACCGTTTTACTCCTTTTAACTATTCACGCACCTTTATTTATATTTATATGATATGATATAATATATATTACACTTTGTAACTTTTGTTTGGTAATGATGTGCATCAAGCATCATTATTAAAAAAATCATATTCAAAATAAAAGTCCTAATCACGTGGAATAAAGAAAACATGATATTCTCCTACTATTATATTACCCCCTCGAAGTGATTACCCCCTCGAAGTGATGACCGAAAGGAGAAATTAAAAATAATGCCAACAACCTTTTATTACACAATATGAATTTGATATCCACAAAAAACAAAATTTAATTTATATACAAAACTGATATAAAGATATTGGGAAATGCTAACCGATGTTCCCGCGACACTGGTTAAAGATATGAAAAACGAAATTATATTGTATTTAATGCATTGAAATTGTGTAATTAATTTATAATAATGTCAAAAACAGCTTCATTTTATAATAATAATTTTCTTTTATGATTTGCTTAACCAGTGCCTGAGGGCACCAGTTAACAGGACCCAAAAATATTTACACATTTTACATTTGAGATTCATTCAAGTAATGATACATGTGATATTTAATGTATCTAAAATATGAATTTTGGTTTGTAAAATAATTGCCGAAGGATGTATATTGCTATATTTGACATCAAATTTTCAAAGTAAAATTATTTTTTTATAAGGAAAGTAAAAATATTATTTTTGTTATAAAATTGATGGACCCTTTTAATTTTTTAAAAACCCAAAAAAGGCGGAGTTAAGAACAAAAATCCTACAAACCCCTTTGTCTCTTCAAGGCTATGTTTGGATTGGTGGTATGTGATGATATGAAATGGAATGGAGTGGTAAGTTATTAAATTCCATTGTTTGGATTTGCAAAAATTTAATGGAGTGGAATGGAACATAATGGAACCCATTCCATCACGTATAGGGATGACAATAGGTACCAAATGGGTAGGATACTACAATGCCCTTCCCCATACCCGCATTTGTAAAAAATACTTGTACCCGTGCCCATTTTCACGTGGGCAACAACTTTAGTCCCCTTCCCCATACCCTATGGGTACTAAGTGTCCATACCCGCACCCATTACCCACACTTTAACTACGAAAAAAGAATAAAAATATCACAAATGAAATAAAACTGAGGTCCAAATTTTTTAAAATTAACTAATAAAATAGTACGAATCGTAGTATTTAGTTAAATAGAAAACATCCAAAATATCCCTAAAAAATTGCACACGGGCATTATGGAGTTGTTATTGTATTAAAGTATTTTTTGGTTTAAGTTTAGATTTAGGCTTAAATAGCTAAATAAATTAATTAATTATACACCAAAAATAAATAAATTATTTATGATATTAGATAAATATGTATATGCGGGGTTACGGGTCAGGGTAATATAGTATCCTTACCCGTGCCCATATCCAGTTAAATTTGTGGGTATTACCTGGACCCGTGTCCAGACCCATAAAAACGGAGTTTTACCCTACCCATTGTGAATATTTTGTGCGGGTACCCATTAGGCCTAGGTCCAATTGCCATCCATAATCACATACCATCCAATCCTTCTATTTTTCATTTTCATTTCACCCAATTTGAGGTGTATCCAATGAAATGAGACTTTATAATTCAAATATTACCCTTTTATCCTTATCTTCATTATTTGTTTCTTATTTCTCTCAAATACACTGTACTTCAGGTATCTTCTATTAAAATAATTCACTATGTATGTCTATTTTAATTTGAGATGTTTGTTTCTGATTGACTGTGTAAGCTTCGCTATTTATTATTTTACAAAAGTTGGTGTTTTTTTTTTTAGTTCGTGTTCCCTCTTGGATGATGCCATTTTTCAGCAATGGTTTTTCTTCCCAAATTATGTGTATGTTGCACCATAATTTTATCCCAAATTTGTTTAGTAGCTGGACGGTCTCAAAGGCATGTTGAATAGATGATATTATATTTTTCCCTTGGATGTTGAACAATGCAAAGGTACGTTAACAAGGCTTGGATATCTAAAATTAATTTTATCAATTTATTCTCCCGTTGATTAGGAAAAGAAAATCCACTATGCATATATTTGTTTTGTGCATTGTTTTTTTTTTCAAGTCCGCAAATATTATAAAATGTAAGGTGATAAGATTTTAGTAATAATATTTTTTTAGTTTTTATTTTAGTAATAATATTCTCTCTAAATAAATTAATAAAAATATGATGTTTTTAAATAGGGGCAAAAATGGAATAAAAGTCATAATTTATTCTATTCCGTCCACTTTCCAAACAATGAAATTGAAATATTATTTTGTCATTTCGTAAAATACCCAAACAATAAAATAGAATTCTATTTCATTCCGCTCCATTCCATTTTATTGTATTCCGTCAATCCAAAGAAAGCCTAAGACTCTAACTATATGATATCAATATCACCATCATAGTTGGAATACATCTCCTCCATTTCCGTGTACCTTCTTTCCACTCCTCTGTTCACTCCGCTTACTACAGCTTACAACGCAACCCTCCTATCAAAAACCCGGTCGGTGACGGTCGGTGATCGGTCTTTTCATTGAACCGGTTCATTTCAACCCCAACTAATGGCGGCTCTGTTACCTTGCACGCCGACTATACTCTCTGCACCGTTCGGAAACCGGAGCAGAGCCAATCATCTTCCGCTTCGACCTCACTCCCACGCCTTCCCAGGCTCGACCAAACGCTTTCTTCGCGGTTCTCTTTCCGTTGCCCGGTTCGGTTTTCATCCCGGTTTTTTACCCGAGCCGGAAGATGCTGAATTCGTTCTCAGGGAATTGTTTAACCGAGCAGAGGGTTTTCTTTACACAATTGCTGATGCTGCTGTTTCATCTTCCGATACGGCGATAACAACCACCACCACCGCCGCGAAACAGAATAATGATTGGTTTTCTGGAATTACCAATTATATGGAAACTATTCTCAAGGTATTGGTTTCTTAAACTTTGATTTTTAATTTTGTTTTTGATTCTATTGATTGTGAAATTGAAACTGTTATTTGAATTTGGATTATCATCATACTCGATGGAACGTAGTTCAATTACTAGAGAGAGTGAGTTTAGAGTTGTTAAGTAATATTTTAGTTGTAGTTTTCTACATTTTGAGCTTATTGGTGGTGGTAGATAGGGTTCTGGTTTATGGTGTCTGCAGGATAGTTACGATGGTTTTAAATTGCCGTCGCGGTTAAGTTGTGAAAGTTTTAATTACTGTAAAATGTGTGTTGTTGCTATGCCATGTCAGATAACTCAAAATCCTTTTTGTTGCAGTTGTAAACCACATTTTTAAACCCCTTCTGACTTGAGAAATATCACAAGCACCATATATAAAATAGGTTTAGATATGATTTTAGTCTCTGCAATTATGGCGTTTTTTGGTTTTAGTCTAATAAGTTTTTTGTTGTTGTTGTTTGGATTCAGTATCTGCAAATTCAAAAAATGTTTTTTAGTCTTCGACTTCAACTTATTGAGCGACATGATGTGATTTTATTGGCCCACGTACGACGCAGAGACTAAAAGCAACAATTTCTGAATCTGCAGGGACTGAATCTAAACAAAAAACTCTATATATGCAGGGACTAAGATCATGTTGAAACCTATAAATTGTACCATTGGTTTCCCTTACTGTTTCTATGTGCCATGGAAATACGACTCTCGAGTTATAGTTTTTCATATCAATAAATTATATGCAATTTGCTAAAGAATCCTATTTTTTATATAGGCGTTTCTTCTAGTTCTCTTTCTGAAATTGTTATAAGTTTTTAACTTGTGAGTTGTAATTTATTTGTACCTGTAAATTACATAACTTCACATGGTTGCTAGTTCTATTTCTACCAGGATGCATTGTCAAGTAGTAATAATTCTGAAGGGAAGTATTTTATCCTTTTCAGGTACTCAAGAACGGGCTTTCTACTTTGCATGTGCCATATGCTTATGGTTTTGCAATTATAATGCTCACTGTTCTTGTAAAAGCTGCCACGTTTCCGTTGACAAGAAAACAGGTTTGTCGTTTTTGGGATGTGCTTCACTTGTTTTTAAAGATTTGAAAATGATCATTATAGGTCCTGTTCTTTTGATACTCCTGAATTCATGGATGTAAAATGCTTGTCATTGCCTTTGACTTTTAAAAGACATTTTTCATCATGTTTCATCATGATTTAGTTAGACAAACTTTTCTGTGACTGTTCTCAGGTAGAATCTGCCATGGCTATGCGATCTTTGCAACCTCAAGTAAAGGCTATCCAGAAAAAGTATGCCGGGGATCAGGTATTTTATACGACTTCTATAATTGTTATTTTTCCCAATAAAACATATTCTTTTTGAACTATTTGCTGGTAAATTAAACTGATTTTTTTTATTTACTTCTTTACCATCATAAGAGTGTGTATGGATTTTGGAATGCTGAGAAATGGGATTTGGTTTGATTTGTAATTTGTAAATCAAATTTGTGTTTGAAATGATAAAAGAGAAGGAACAATATGATTTTTAAAATCTCATTGATTTCTTTTCACGGGTCACAAATCCTCTTGAATATGGTAGTATTTGTGGGAATTGATTTTTTTTTTAAATTTAATTATTCAGATCGACCATTTACTCTTATTTAATGGCCATTTCCATAAAAAAAGAGTCAATTTCATTTTTTAGCGAGTTCCAAACATATGATTTTATTGTAAACATTAAATTTGATTTCTAAATAGAATAAAAGCATTTTTTAGGATTCTAACCATGATGTTAGCATTTTGACTCTCTATCCTTTTACCGAAGTTTTTCTTTTTTTCTTTTTTCAATTGACAAGATTTCTTATGTATTGTCTTCTTGCAGGAGAGAATTCAACATGAAACTGCCCGGTTATATAAATTAGCCAAGGTTAATCCTCTAGCAGGTATCCATGACATAATTGTCACTGTTGTAAAAGGGTTGTAGACTGTAGTTATAGATATTTTCTATTGCTTTTAGGATGTGGCCTTCCTCAGTTTTCAGATGACAAGTCTGGTTGTTTTCTGAATTGTTTCCAGAATTTTGCTTGTACTGTTTCTTACGTTGTACATGGAACTATGTAATATATATTACCTTATTATGGCTTGGGTAGGTAGATGGAGGCAGCGATCAATCCACTCCTGTATAAAGCATTAGTATTGCTTTTTAAAATTGAGCTTGCTAATTTTTTTTATCAATCACTCTTCATTCTTCCCAGGATGCCTGCCTGTTCTCTTAACAACACCAGTGTGGATCGGGCTATATCGAGCCTTTTCTAATGTGGCTAATGAGGTATGTTGCTTATTATGTTGAGTTTCTATTTGATAGTTACCTGGGCTGTTTTTCAGGTATACGTATATTTCTATCTTCAATGGCTAATGTAATGTTTTGTCTAATAATAAATAAAGGGACTCCTCAATGAAGGCTTCTTTTGGATACCTTCTCTTTCTGGTCCAACTACAATTGCAGCTCGGCAAGACGGAAGTGGTATCTCATGGCTTTTTCCTTTTGTGGTAAATATCTCAACTAGCAAGTAAAATTACATGTGTTGAGACAATCAAATTTGCAACTTTGGAAGAATTATTTCCTGATGAGGCCATTTACTTTCATGCTGAAGTCGTATGAAATGGAATTGAGAACTCTATTCATTTGTTTCATTAGTAAGAGGCACATTTCATACATTTTCTAATTTTTAGGTGCATTTTTGCTGGGAATCAGTTGTTTGATTTTGTTGTTTTTGCCTTTTCAATAAACATTGGATTTTTATCGATTAAAAAAGAGCTGTCCCCTGGCCCACTTAAGTTCTTCGGTTTCCTCCTTGAATAAGTCCTCACAATTGGAGGCCTATTACTTACATGATTCACCTTCATTAATCTAGATTATTGTGAAAAGTTTCCATGTTGTCATTTTAATTTTTTGTTCACATTGTTGGTAATTTCTGGAAGGTTCTAGGTGGATTTAAATTTGAGGTTTGTTTTAATGATTTATGCTTTGATTTATTTTTATATATCAGGATGGTCACCCTCCCCTTGGATGGCCAGATACATTGGCTTACCTTGTCTTGCCTGTTTTGCTGGTTGTCTCTCAATACATTTCTCTCCAGATAATGCAGCCATCACAGGTAATTGATGTTGCATGTACAATTAAATTGGAGGCTTCTTGGCTCTATAATTAATGTTCTCCCTGAACCTGTGGACTGAAGAAATAAACACATTGAATTTATTACTTATATAATCTAGTTTACATGTCAGATTTGAATTCAACACTAACAAACTGCTCGGTTATATAAATTAGCCCTAACTAGGAGTTTCCTTCTTTATCAACAAACACAGATAACTGTTTATACTGCAGACACCCTATTAATAACATACCATAACTACCCACACAAAAACATAACTAATTGACACATAAAAACATAACTTCGTATCTGAACCTTGTTGACTGTACAAGTGTTTCTGTGTTGTACTGTATAAAAGCTATACCTATGTTTAGTCATAGCTTTAAGTAAAACACTTTTCTACCTTGTTAATTAGTGAAGCATGTTGGTATGATTTTTGTCCTTTTGGTATAGCCAGGCTATCTAATATGTCACGACAGTCATGTGAACCCCACCGACTTTTCTACAAGTATTAAAAAAAACTATTTGTGCTAATTTACTTGGTATTTGGACATTAAAGTGCATCTTTGTGTTTACATTTGCACCTGAACTACTCATAATTTTCCATTTTTCAGGCTACTGATCCCAATGTGAAGAGTTCTCAAGTCTTAAACAAGGGCCTTCCATTAGTGATTGGTTATTTTGCTCTTTCAGTTCCTTCAGGTCTTAGCCTTTACTGGTAAGCACATGTAAAACCTTCCAATGGTCTTATATGTGTAAGCGTGATATCTATATTTGCTTATTATACTTTTTAAGTTGTGCAGGTTCACAAATAATATATTGAGCACTTTACAGCAAATATGGCTTCAAAAGTTAGGAGGTGCCAAAAATCCTTTGGGACAAGTTCTTGATGATAATGTGAAAAATGTAGACCTAATGCAGGTTCAAAAGTCAGTATCGAATCTAAATTCCACAAAAATTGAAGAAGCTAGACAAGATTCAAAATTGACATCAGAAGGGCCACGACCTGGTGACAAGTTAGTGATTATAATTATAAGGAGCCACACTTATTTCATAATGCTATTGATTGATTTTAACTTGTAATTGTGTTTGTCTTTTTGTTGCAGATTTAAGCAATTAATGGAGCAAGAGGCAAAGAAGAAACAACAGAGAGAAGAAGAGAAAAGGAAGGCCGAGGAAGCAGCAGCTAAAGCTAATAATCACGAACAAACAGTTGCAGGAGGAAACCAAGTTGTAAGTGACTTAGTTAAAAATTCCCAATCTGTGGCTGATGATACTGATCCATCTATATCTGGAGTATTAAATGGTAATAGTAAGGACTTGGAGGGAAATCAGAATTCTACATCTACATCTAATACTGCAAATGATGAAGGTTCTGCTCATTTGAATGCAGTAAACAAGAACAATCTAGAAAAGGTATTATTGCATATATATATATATATATATATATATAGGACATGTTTCCTAATTTTTTTGGTAAGGATAAATTGCTTCATTCATAAATTGCCTAACATTTAAGAATGGTGGGGGAGTGGGAACTATTACATGTTTGCGGCAATTTTTGCTGATGTTATAAGAATCATGCAAGAGTGAATTTTGTAGCAACATCTCCTTTGATATCATTGTTTCCTTGGCACTGCTGTTTTATGTTTCAAATGCTATGTTTCTGGTATTGGGATAATTACATTTTGCAATACTGTAATATACACAAGTATACAAAATTATAGTTTGCAATATTATACTGCTTGCTGAGTTATGATTAATTGATAGAAAGGGTGATGATAATAATGTGTTAATTTTTTAATTTTCATTTATTACTTCTTTGGGGTAATGAGGAAACATTCTTTTTCCATTAGGATAAGGATAAATATGATTTATTTTGTAAATCTTAAAATTCTCCCTCCAATTTCACAATTTCACAGGAACCAAGAGAAGTACTGTCAACCAGAGCTACTACAAACAAGCAAGCCCATGGAGAAGACTCAGATCGTGTGTCAAAGGATTGATCAATTAGAGGACTTAGAAATTCAGCTGCTGTATGATTGGCTCGTCAAGCTGTCATCTACTGGCCATGTTTTAGCAATACAAATAGAAATGCGACGTCCTGTGCGATTTAAGGCCTATCTAGTTAACACCGTACATTCCCACATTAAATGATGGAAAGAATGAGATTCAAGGTTTTCTACATTGGCCTGTCAGCAGGGGTTGGGTTTAATTTAGATTTGATGGCTAATGCAGCTTTGTAGGTTGAGTTTGTATTATATTTTTTTCACATCAATTTTCACTAACTAGTTAATAAATAAGGACAATACCTTTATAGCCTGCTTGTCATATTCGATGCTATTTTTGTGTGTCGCTATACGATGGATCAATTAACTCTGGCCTATGTATATGCTGTGACTGGAATACCATTATCCGAGAACTTCCATAATGTGTTTTTCTGCCCTAAAAGTATAGGCATGTAAGTGTAACAGAACTTTACAGTGGCCTTTATAGTATTTTCTTATGATATTTGGCTACTCACTTGCACTAATGATGAGTTTATGACGGTATAAAGTTTTCAGACATGATGCATCATGCAAGTTTGTTTGATCCCTAACTTTTACCGTGAAGGTAAGATCCCATCTGTGAGACTAATTTGTTAGGATTTAGGGTTATTTTCGTTCATATTTCTTGTTCTTTTCTTTAACGGTAGTTTAACGGAATTAAGGTGAAGGGAGGTTAGTGTATTTTGAGAAACAGAAGTGATGAAGGACATTTTAGCATATTTAACGGAGTTGTGTGTTTAGAACAAGTTAGTCTTTTTAATTTTTTTATTACAAATCATTTTTAAGTCATAGAATATTTACATTGTAATGATATTTTAAGCCAATTTCGTAAAAAAGTGACTATGGACCATTTAACATTGAAGTGATAGGTCTAAAATTTTTTATAACATCAAACCTGATTACTTATTATGCACATTTTCTTCTTAACTTTACATATAAATATTAATCTATGATACATCTATGAATCATAGTTTTGAGAACGGTGAATTTGGACATATCAACTAAACATTAAACGTCTACATAAATAAATAATTTTTAACCGAAAAATATACATGGTGTAGATATTTTCTGATTTAAAGGGCCAACTTTGTAAAAAAAGAAAACTTTAAAACTAACTTGTTATAAAGATGTAAACCGCATATGGTATTTCCATACGTAGCAAACCTGAAGAATAATCCTACACAGTACACATATAGGGTCGTATTTGTGACCACTTTGGATAACGTTACCCAATTTCTTTTGTTAGGTAATGTAGTAGCCACCTTGCTTATTTGATCGATTCAGGTTGCTTACGTTACGTGAATCCAGGTTAATACTTCAATTCGTTGACAATGTATATGCTATGGCCTATAGTATGCTACTGTAAATTGATAATGTCATACGTATAACAGTTGCTATTGAACCCAACAAATTGATAATGTAAATGAACCCAACACAATTTACGCTATCAATGGTTATACGTTAAATGCCATTCGTTGACAATGTAAATGTGTACGTTTAATACCTAAGGTAATATATACTTCAATTCATTGACAATGCAAATACTTATCATAATGATTGAACTCCATCTAACAACGTTTCCTTCTACTAACTCAGCCACCCAACCACACTATATATATCATATGTTCCAAACAACACTTCCTCACACACCAAATATCAACTAGTATTTTTAATACATTGCAAGCTAAGATATGGTGACAGTTAATGAGATCCGCCAGGCACAGAGAGCTGAAGGCCCTGTGTCTGTGTTAGCGATCGGCACTGCAACTCCTCTAAACTGCATGGATCAGAGTACATATCCGGACTTCTACTTCCGCATCACAAATAGTGAGCACAAGACAGCTGAAAGAAAAATTTCAACGCATGTGTAAAATATCTATTTATATTATATAAGTTTACTTTTTATACACGCGATTAGTGTACAAATTTTGCACTGTCAACAAATTACATGTGTGACTTTAAAAGTTAAATATTTTTAACGATTGATTACATATGATTGAAAATGTAAATATTTTCAGACTGCATATAAATTATGTCCATGTTATATATCTTTTATTTGTCTCTATTTTTTTAGTATTACTTAAGACTACTGATTAAACTGCATATAATTTTTTCTAGGTGACAAATCTATGATTAAGAAGAGATACATGCATTTGACAGAACAAATATTGAAGGAGAATCCAAGTTTTTGTGAGTTTATGGCACCTTCTTTGGATGCAAGACAGGATATTGTGGTTGAGGAAGTACCAAAGCTAGGAAAAGAAGCAGCAACAAAGGCTATCAATGAATGGGGTCAACCTAAGTCAAAGATTACTCATCTCATTTTTTGCACTTCAAGTGGTGTCGATATGCCTGGCGCTGACTATCAGCTCACAAGGCTCTTAGGCCTTTGTCCATATGTAAAGCGTTATATGATGTACCAACAAGGTTGTTTTGCTGGTGCGATGGCTCTTCGCTTGGCTAAAGATTTGGCCGAGAACAACAAAGGTGCCCGTGTGTTGATCGTCTGTTCAGAGATCAGGGTATTTAATTTCCGTGGACCTAGTGATACTGATCTCGATAGTCTTATGGGACGGGCATTGTTTGGAGATGGTGCGGCAGCTGTGATTGTTGGTTCAAACCCGTTGCCAGAAGTTGAGAAGCCTTTGTTTGAATTGGTATGGACTGCACAAACTATCATTGCAGATAGTGAAGGAGCTATTAAAGCTCACACTAGAGAAGCAGGACTAACATTACATATCATCAAAGATGTTCCTGACCTCATCTCAAAGAACATTGAGAAAACTCTTGTTGAGGCCTTTCAACCTTTGAATATCTCCGATTACAATTCCATTTTTTGGATTGCACACCCAGGCGGACGAGCAATTCTTGACCAAGTTGAAGCCAAATTAGGCTTAAAGCAAGAGAAAATGCAAACCACTCGGCATGTACTTAGCGAGTATGGTAACATGTCAAGTCCATCCGTGTTATTCATTTTGGATGAGATGAGGAGGAAGTCAAAAGAAGAAGGACTTGGCACAACAGGAGAAGGACTTGAATGGGGCGTGCTTTTAAGTTTTGGACCCGGACTCACTGTCGAGACTGTTGTGCTCCATAGTGTTGCCACCTAAATCCTTGCATTTTACCAAGGCAACAAGTTCTATTTCACCCAAAAGTGAAAGCATTATTCTTCCAATGTGTTTCCGCCAACTTGTTTATCATTCTTCACATGTTTCATGTACCTATAATTAATCATAGTTATTATTGTATTAAATAAACCTTTGATTTTCTATTTTCTGATAAGATCTTTAGATAAAGAATGCATAGATTCGGCTCATAACAAATCGATCAACACATGTACGTACCATGAAACCTCTTTTCCAACCATTGGAACATCTATCAACTCCATGTCCTCATTTCAATGGACTGTTGAAACTCGTTAAAATCAATGTAATACAAGATTGACTCCTTTCGTTTTGTATTTGTTATCCATGGGATTGAATTTTTTCCTAGTACACCATTAATAGGTTGCACATAAAAATAAAAATACCTTTCTACCTTTGGAAAAAATCATAAGTCTAACATTATAATGAAAGAACATGTGTTATTTTTCCAAATAGTGTTGTTGTACCAACATCTTTTATTCGATATGTCACGGCCGTCATGTGAACCCCATCCATTCGTCTACAAAGATTAAAGAAAACTATGTTTTAATTTACATTGGTCTCAGCACATTAATTTGCATCTTCACATTTACATTTGTAGCTGAATTACTCATTATTTTCCTTGTCAATTTTCAGGTTACTGATCCCAATGTGAAGAGTACTCTAGTCTTAAACGAAGTCCTTCCATTAGTAAGTGGTTATTTTGCTTTTTCAGTTCCTTCTGGTCTTAGCCTTTACTGGTAAGCATGAGTAAAACCTTCTAAATGGTCTTATATGTTTGACTGTGTTATCTATATTTACTTCCTATACTTTTAAATTTTGCAGGTTCACGAATAATATAATGAGCACTTTACAGCAAATATGGCTTCAAAAGTTAGGAGGTGCAAAACAAAACCTTTGAGGCAAGTTCTAGATGATAATGTGAAAAATGAACCAATGCTGTTGTATGATTGACTGGTCCAACTGTCATCTACAAGGCTATGTTTTAGAAATAGAAATGCTACATCCCATGAAATTTGAAGCCTATCTGGTTAACACTATACATTGCCACATAAATGATGGAATGAATGAGACTAGAGGTTTTCTACATTGGCCGGTCGGAAATTTAGATTTGATGGCTGATATGCAGCTTTGTAGATTGAGTTTGTATTATACAACGTCCCTTTATAGCCGGCTTATCATATTCGATGCTATTTTTGTGTGCCGCTGTTCGATGGATCAATAAACTCTGGCCTATGTATATGCTATGACCGGAATACCTCCTTTATTGGAGAACTTCCATAATGTGTTTTTCTGCCCTCAACTTAAAAGTATAGGCATGTAAGTGTAACAGAACTCTACATTTGTCTTTATAGTGTTTTCTTGTGAAATTCGGCCACTCACTTGCACTAGTTATGAGTTTATGAAAAACAAAGATGATGAAACTCCCAATAATACTAAGATTCAGTCTTAAAAAGGTCACATACATAAAACTGGCTAAGCGTTGCTTCTCTAATTGAAATTACTTTAAACCAAAATAAACTTAAATATAAAATTATGAAAGGCGTATTTATGATGAAAGGCATATTGAATGTATGTGTATAAAGATTTTAGGCATGATGCAAGTTTGTCTAAACCCTAACTTTTGATGGAGTTAAATTATCTTGATTTGAGACCAATTTCATTGAGAAATGTTACCGAATGTTTTTAGAACATTTTTTAATAATCATATGTCACAAGTATTTATGAATATGTCTATATTAAATGTATAAGAAATTAAAACATTTGACTTTTTTTAAAAATATTTGGTTAATTTAAAAACATTACTAGTTTTAGACTTTTAGAATCGTGTTGAAATTCTTATATCCTCTACAATGTTTTGTGTTCTACTGCACTGGCTATCCAAGAACTCACGTGTTCTAGCAAACTACCACTTTTACATGGGATGTTTCATTTGTTGACGCAAGTATTTCAGTGTTTCGATAATTTAGGCCAGTTCCTTGTAACATTGGCTATTGTATGTTCAACATGTCCACTTCTGACTTCTTAGGTTGACGTTGCGTTTGAGTTTGTTGTAGTACCGTACGATTCTGGTATTAAAAAATGAATTCAAACTTATCTATCCAACATACACCCTACCTCCGGTCACAATTATAAACAAAACTTTCCATTTTAGATTCATTCATTAAATGATGTATGTGGTCTATAATAAAGATTATATGCATAATTAATTGAATGAATCTTAAATCCAAAGTTTTGTTTATAATTGTGACCAGATGGTGTAAGACTTATAGTGACATATTTGACTGCGATGGTTTAAATTTACTTATTTGATGAACACTTATAGTGACATAAACACCTGTTCCTTTGAGGTTGGAACAATACTTGTGAAACATATAGCTTATAACATTGCTTTGAGTTTATTTTTTAAAATTTGCGAAGTAGATATTGTCTTTCTTTAAAAATAATTTATACACAAACACTTTTACGATGAAGTGTTTAAACCATAAATATTTAATGATTTAATTGTGGTGAGTTTAGGGCCGTCTTAACAAATTCATAGGCTCAGTTTTAGTTTTATAAGGGATGGAAAAAAAAAATAATAGGCCTCAAATAAGAATTTAAGTCACTTTAAAAAAAATTATTAAAATTTACACTTTGGTGGGACTTGAACTCATTACCTCCCACTCAACAAAAAATTACCCTTGCCAATAAAGCATGCTGAATAGATTGTAATTATTTGCTTTTAACAAATATATAACCATTATTTAATTTCTTAAATATTAAAAAAAAATATTTTGGGCCCCAAAAAATTGGAGCTCCGATGCCATAGCCCAGCCCCGACGGGCTATGGGCCGGCCCTGGGTGGGTTGACGGTTCAAAACTGTTTTGCACACACAACCAATCAAAACATTCTAAATCGCCACATCTATTAATGTTTTAAATTAATGTGGGTCAAACATGACAATTCAGAATGTTTCGTAACAAATCAGGCTTTGGTCAATGTAAACTAAGTAGAATAAAAACGCTTGTGCTTTTCGTGCGTTGACTGTTTCGTAACAACAAGCATTGCGCTTTTTTTTAATAAGCAAAATTTCATTGAATAGGGGTATAGGAGATACTCCAACCCCGTTGCATAGAAGACATTACATTCATAGACAAAAATACTTTATCCAGTCCCATTCAGCACACCTTTTTTGATTCCATATTACTGCTCCACAAAAACTAACATCCTACTCAAATGTCTTTTATGCTTATTAAACACTCGTGCTTTTAATAAGCATTGCACTCCATTTCGGTTAGGATGTTAGTTTTCATTTGAGTATGAAAATGCATATCTATATTGTTTGGACCTCATTCCTTGTGTTTCTCCTTTTATTTGAATAAATTGACTAAACTGAATTATCTTGTCGTGATTTATTTATTTATTTATTGAACATGGCAAAATGAATACCACTTAAAAGGTTCTCCCAAGTACAAAGAGTGCAAGAGAAAACTCATAGTTCAACAAGAGTTATTGTGTAACAACGAAAATTGAAAAACAAGAAAAGAACACAGCTAGGTGGTCTACCCCACAAACATTAAAGGATTAACCCACTAATGATGAAAGTTAACAACTAAAATTTGATTATTGGCTTTCAACCACGAAAATTTTGATAATATAAATTTATCAAGAAAGTGAACAATTGACTCTTCCAACTTACCCAGACACAAGCATAGACTCTAACCTAATCGCTCTATCTTGTGATATAGGGTTCATAGCACACGATGCCCGCGATGTCAAGTAGGCAGTAGTCGACTTTTTAGTTTTTTCACTCCTTGCTTCGTTTCTTCACATCAGAATGTCTATAACGACTATTCCCTAAGTTTAATTGATGATAAACTTGTAAAAAGCATAACACAATTAAGTGTTGTCTGGTTCAAGTGAATTTCCATTATTTCAAGGCTTTTTCTAGTCTTTTAGTCTTTCAAAACTTTTTGAATGATTTCTATGCAAAACTTGACTAAAACTAACCTAAATAACCTACTTTAATGCTAAAATGATGCTAATTAATTAATGACTCAAAACCTATATGTCGTACATCTTGTAGGACGCCCAAATCTATTTTCATCCTTAGCTTTAAGGAGTAATTAACATAAGAGGACTCAACACGCATTCTTTGACCTTGCACACGTGCAAACTAACTACTATTATTGCTTTGCTTATCAACTCAAAAATCCATTTTTTAACAGAGCAAATCTTCCATAGTCACAAGACTATGGACACAAGTTTAAACACATTGACATAAAAGCAAAATATAAAGTTAACTTTATCATTACTTTTGAAATAATTAAAAGAATATGATGTGGAATTTATATTTTGTAAATGTGCCTAAAAAATTTGTATTTAGGCTTGTGACTATCTAAGAATAATCCTTTTTAACATTGCAATTTTCTCACGTTTTCCACAGATGAAATTTGTTTTTTTTTTTTATCACTAGAGTGTTAACCTAAAGGATCTAAATATTTTTTGAAAGGGAGAAAGAAGCATTGCTAATTCAAAAATCGATAAAGTGTGGTTATAAGTTCCAATCACTTTGATCTCATCCTAAATTCATATATATATATATATATATATATATATATATATATATATATATATATATATATATATATAGAGAGAGAGAGAGGATATATCATATGAGAATGAGTTTCTTATATGAGAATGGTATGAATAAATCTCAATCATTAGATAAAGAATGCATGACTGAGATTAGAACCCAAAGTTTAATGACTCATGTGTATTTCTTCACAGGAGTGAGAGAGTGTGACACAGGAGTGAGTGAGAGACGACCGTCATAAAGAGAACGATCAGAGATTCTGTCGTCATCGGCAGATCAAAAATTGGATCTCGAATGTTTTTTTATGGGTTTCCAACCACGAAGGTGTGTAGAAAAGCGACAGTGACGGCGGGTTTCTGACCACAAACCGGCGGTGGAAGGTGACGATGGCGAGGATGGTTGGGTCGCCGGAAAAGATAATTGATGGTGATGGGAAGAAGAAACAAATGTTATGAAGGAAGAAGAAGAGGAGTACGCAGAGAATGAAGTGTCTGAAGAAAATTGAGTGAGTTTGGTCATAAGATTAGAAAATACTCATGTTTTAATCTCAACCCTTATTTTTTAATCTAATGATGGAGATTCATGCTCACCATTCTCACATATAAAAGTCATTATCATATAAAAGTCATTATCATATGATATGGATGATGAAATTTAACTTATTTAAAAAATTAGTTTTAAAACATTTTAATTTTTTTTATTTAATTAAACTCAATATCATGTTGCGGAAGGAATTAACTTATTCCATTGTGAATAACGTTTTGGACCAACTTAAAATCTTTAAAACGTAAGAAATCAACTTAAAACTTTTAAAACATAATAGTCCAACTTAAAACCTAAATAAACATAAGGGATCAAATATGCAATTATGATATATCAAATGTGAAGGCTTTGTATTATATGAAAGATGACTTTGAATTAATCTTATTTAATTTTAATCATTGCAGCTTAGTATTTTGTGACCTACAGCTACATCTGCTTAATTTTGTGTCATTTCCTTTCTTCATTATAAAAAATACAAAAATCGTGTCTTTGTTCATTCTACCTCTCGTGATTTACTAAACATGGAAGCAAATGAGGTTTTATATGCTTTGATCATTATGAAAATGAGACTCCCAGGATTATAACACACTTTTATTGAGTGGAGTTGATGTATGTCCCACCATGGGTTCTATAGTATAAGACTTTATTGATTTAACCTAATAAAAGAGACAATATTAGAAGAGTTTGTTTAACATGTGTAATATTGTAAATGTTGAAACAATTAAAAGTAGCAAGTTTTTATTAAAAAACAACAATTATTTATTAAAAAGTTATATATTTAAGACAAAATGTACAAATTTCATTGCAAAGTTGCTATTTAAACTTCTTAACATGTGCAAATTTGTATAGAAAAACTTATATTAAAAAGAGTGTTCAGTTAACACTACTTGCAAAAAATGTTTTGGATATGATGTTGTTAAAGCAATTTATACATGTACTATAATTGGAATTGGATATTATAGGCTGTTAAGAGCCAACAAAAAAAGTCATTAACTGTTATAGGGATGATAATATCGTGAAGAGTAAGTCATAAGTGGGTTTATATCATATATATACACTAGCAAAAATGGACAACAAGGAATATGCATAATTTAGTTACAAGAGAAACAAGATTAACACACATTTAACACCAGCTCAAAACTAATAATACCAATAGACTACTCCACACCAATTAGAACAACCTACAACGACATGTTACTTATGCAAATACATGAATCGCCGAAAAAGCAGGTGAAACATCAATCAAAATGTAACAGTATGCTTGCTTCTTTGATTAAAATAAAGAGTATGTTTTCAACAATCTTGTGTTTTGGTTAGTGATACGATCTCGCAAATGTACGGTTCTATCGAATAGTAAAAGTTATCGATCCACTGGAATTTATGTAATTATCAATTTAATTATTAGTTTTGATTAGCTGAAAAAGATTAAATTTGTTAATTTCAGTGATTACTTGGTTTTAATTCAGATATTATAAAAATGGTCTTAGCATTGTCCTCTAATCATAATGATAAATACTAAACATTTCCTATCTATTTCTCTATTTTATGTTAGATTCGTTTCTAAAATTAAGATTTTCTTTTGTATTTCATGTTTCCTGAAATAGAGTCTAGACTTAGGTTGAATATGATTAGGTCATTAGATTATTCCAACAATTCCAAGACTAAACAAGTCTACTCACTCATGATCATTGTAGGCAAGAGATTAGAATAAAAAAGGCATTGAAATCAAATGGATAAAAGTAAATGACTGAATATAAAGTGCTAGAATTGTAAAGAACAGAATAGTAAAAAGCAAGAACAATAAAACACAGGAAAATAAGAACAAAATAAACTTAGAACAATGTAGAACTTTAGATTTCAATGGAGTAAGTTTACAAGCATTCTAAGATGTCTTACAACTCTGATAAGAGACCTATTTATAACCTATAACCTCAGACAAGACAAACTAGAATTACAATGCATTAATGGAAAAATTCAGATGATGCGCACGACTATGCTCAGTTTCAAACTGTTGAAATTCCAAGCTACTGAAGGGGCACACGACCGTGCTTGTGGGTCACACGGTCGTGCGCGTTGGTTCTGACTTGAACCACACAACCACTGTCAACATGAGCACGACCAGTACAAAAATGAGCACGGTTGTGCTTGTCCAAAATGACTTAAATTCTTGATTTTTCTTCTCTTTCTTGGCTCTTTAATTTACCCTTGCTTTTGATCCAAGTAACTTGGTTCTTTATTATTTTGACACTGAAAATATAATAAAGACTTTGAAGTAAAATATCTCTAAAACAAGATTAAAACACACTAATTTTTATTGAAATTGAAAGCTAAAAATATCATAAACTACGGCTTATCAGTTAGCAAAAGCCCTTTATCTGTTTTCTTGATGTAAACAAGCGAATGAACTTGACCACCCTCAATTATAATTTTCCATAAATTACGTACCTCAATCTTCACCTAGGCAAAACAGATGTAGTTTTCTATTTTGTGTACATGGCTCAACCACGTTAAATTAGTTGGTATGAACGAAAATTTAATATCGAAGTTAAACAAGACATGACCTGTAAGATATGCTGTCATTATTGCACAACTTGAAGCATGTATTCATGCATGCAAACTTTCTACCTAGATCGATCCTTTGGAATTGAATGTGAATAGAGAGTTTAGAGATATATGGTAGTGATATTGTCGCTAGAAGATTTGTTTGTCACGCTTTTGGCAACAAATGACAGCATGTGGAATGAAAGGTAGAAGTTGTACATGACTTTCTTAGTACGAAAGTGACCCTCTACGCACATGCTATTATTAAATTTCAACATGTGGGTCTTTGCAATTGCACATGATAAATAAATCACCTTTTCCAACATTGAGGGGCGAGTCACTTTTATTTGTTTTTTTGTTTAAAATTTGAAGATCAAGAAAATGGACCGTTAACTCATATGTAAATCTTTTGGGGTAATAGATGTACGTACGTGTAGAAGAAAAAAACGAACGGTTACGACAGAATTATTTGTGCAAATTTGGAATGGTAGTGTATTAATGTGGGACGAGTTATAAGAAGATTTCCAATTTTCCATGTTTAGTTGGTAACTATATAAGGCATGGTGTGGAATGAAATATATAGTAAGGTTGTTTCCCTTTTTAGAGGAAACGGTATATGAATCAAAATCAGTGGTATAGTCAATTTTCCTTCCTTCGTTCACATCACGAGTTTTGCTAGATAGATACACATATGTACATATGATAACAAGTATAAGCCACTTAGGCCATAGCCACTATATATAAACAACTTAGGTTATGCTTTGACTATAATTGATTTTGAGTGAATTGATTTATTAGCATTGATTCGGTTTCAAAGTGAGTTGTAGGTAAAGTAATTTGTATTCAAATACATTTACCTAAAAGAGAGTTGAATTATATAAATTTGTGTGTTATAATCAAATTAAAAGCTACCAATAGTAACTTCAAGTAGAATTGCTTTTAGTCCCCAAAATTGATTTTTTAAAAAATGCCAAACATTATCTTATAGAGTTAGATTGTTTCTGCCACTTAAAAAACACTTCTAAGGCATCTAAACTTAAAATCAAACACCCTCTTACTTTGAAGCTTATACATTAATCGCTTCTCATATATAAATTATATAAGCTCAAATCATCGTATGAACATATCATAAGTTGTTTCATAAGTCCTCATAAATAGTCAGATAAATATTTGTTAGTAGATAAATTCAAATAAACCAATCCAAACAGCGGTATATATATTTGATATCAGATCAATTTCATAAATTTATAATTTCCTTTTTTTTGTGTGTGTGTTTGTTTGTAGTTTATTTAACCAATGGTGGTAAATTACAGAGAAGATTACACTAACCTCAAACGAGAGTATGAGATATGTCTAAATGACTCATACAACTCTCTGTTCTATATATAAAAGACATTTTCCACCAATTACAAGCATCATTCCAAAACCTAGAGGTGCATGTGTTGTTTAGACATCAAGGGGGTGTATGTCACTTAAAAAAAGACCATAGGAAAATGTGAGTCTGATATATTTAACAGGTAAGGGTGGTGAGTGTTTTTTTAAAAAAACAGAAGGATTATATGTATAATTTAAGCATAGCCATGTTAAGCATTTTTTGCTTGAATATGATCCTAGTTTCTTTTAGGTGAATACTACATACTCAAGAGTTCTATTTAAGTTTTTAGAGAACTGTTCAATTTTTTACTTTATATCATGGAAAATGTTTTTTAGGCATACATCCATGAAACATCTTGAGGGAGATTAGCATCCTCTATCATGTGTAAGAAACATGACGAAGTAATATGAATGATATAGGCCATTAAAATATAAAGAGGAGATAGTATTGAAATTTGGAAGAAAAGAAAATAGAGAAAAGTTGATTAAGAGTTGAAATGTGAATATTGAGAAAACAATCAAGAAAAAATGGTGATTATCCATTTTCCCTTAAGAGAGAAAGAATAGTCTCAAATTATAATTTCGAGAAATGCTAACAATTTTTTGGTACAATCCACTAAAGAGATCTTTACTATTGTAATAGTTTTTTAAACTCTCTTTAAGATAAGGGTACGGAGTATGGATAATTTAAAAGTCATATTTTTACTCTTATGTATTCAAACTCAAAAGACCTATTATTTTATCCGAGTTTTTATGCATCCTTTCTTTATTTCTAATCTCTCCATCTCAATTAAGTAAACACCAGAACAAGAGTTATTGACTTTTGACGGCAACCAAAAACATAACTGTCGGTGTCATGTAGATATAATAGTTTTTTAAAAGTAAGTTCCAAACGATTTATTTATTTATTAAATAGTCATACAATTTTTTTTCTATCAATATAAAAGTAAAAAATCAAACACATGTGTGCTATTCTTTGGAGGAGAAAGTCACTTTGTAGTGGTTTATGGATATAAACATCGAATTATTATGATTGATGTGTGCTATTGTGCAAAACATGCTCTCTTTAGCTACTAAATTCTCAAGTGTCAAGTGTATACTTTGAAGCATGGATCTAGTTTAGAGCCATTTGGTTGACATTTCAAAAATTTATATTTGTGTTCTTTTTGCATAATTTCTAATAAAAATGTGCAAATCTTTTAGTTCATTTCTTGTATCCTTGTGTATTTGTTGTTAATATTTTTACAAGGGCATCATCTCATAATTCGTCCAAATCGGCATCTAAATTCAAAGGACCGATCGTGACCTTAACTATAAATTGATCTGCTGGTTATTATTTTTTTAACAACAATATCTCCCAAAATATTTGTAGGAAAAACATAAATATTTTGGTTTAATTAATAATAAAATGATATAATGACGTGGAGATAAAATTTACACGTGTCAATGAGCATGCTTAGCATAAATTTCCTAAAAAAAAATTAGTTAGTCTTTCGAAAGACAACAACTTAGCAATAATTGCTCTTGTGCAACAATTTGACCTCCTTCTTCTTATCATATACACAGTTTACTTGGTTTGATCAATACTCCCTCCGATCCTTTATACAAGAAACAAAAGACACAAATCATTAAGATTAAGGAAATACATTGAAAATAATTATCTTTATTTAATATATCTATACATTTAAATTTTTTCTATGGATACCCCTAAATAATTACTCTTGATTCCACCAACTTACTTACTTTTAATATTCTTTTTTATAATAAATAAGGGCACAAATAAAATTTAGCTTCAAACGCCCTTTAAAATTGATCAATATTTCTTATAAAAAGGACCAAAATAATTCTCACTTTTGTATCTTGTATAGAAGACAGGAGGGAGTAAGTTATTTACTTTTTTTTGTAATTTTTTATTTTTTTATGTAGAAGAGCATATAAATATTTGTGGTGCAAACTAGTAAACTGTCAAAAGTAGATAAATTTCAACTTTGTTGCCAAAGTGACACATCATCACCATCAACTCATAAATATAAAAAATGGAAAATAAAATGGAAAGCAAAGAAGAGAATAGAAGAGAGGATAAAAGCTAAAATTATTCATTCTATCTCATTCATTCACTCTCAAAAAAATTAAAAAAAAAAACTAAAAAACTCATTTTTCTCTCCTTCTATCTCTCAACCTCCTCCTCCTAATCATCATCTTCGAAACACAACACCACACACACTCCAACGTTAATCCATCAAAAACCCATTTCAATCTTTCCACAAAAACATCATCAGATTCTCTTCAACCGATGCAAACACCGTTTCAGAATTCCTTCATCTTTGTTTTATGTAATCATCGTTTCCATGCTTTTCTATAATCCGATCTGTCCTGTCACGATCGTAATGCCACTCATCGGAAACATGTTCTTCATATGATTGTGTTCTGTTTCCCCTCAATTCTGTTTTTTTTTCGTTTTTTTTACCTTTTTTTTTTCTGGTTGCGTATTCAGCAAGTGTTCTTGTTGAATTGAATGAATTACCTTAATAATTCTATGATCTAAAAAAGTCACACACAAAAATAAATAAAAATTAAATTTTTTTCAATCCCCTGTTTTTGGGTGTTCAACCATGAATATGGAGGATGGATTTTCTGGTTTGATTTGTGATTTTTACTGTGATGATGTTACTTTGATGAATCACGATGACTTCACGTGATTAAAGTTTTTAACTTTAATCACAAATAATTGAAAAAATTCCTTTCTTGTTTTGGAATATCCAACACGTTAGAAGAATGAAATACTATACTTCTCCTCAAAGTTTTCATCTTTTGACTCATCTTCAAATACCCTTTACTTTTTTCCGTTTTTTCATGCTTTTTATTCATCTGGGTCATCATCTGATATCTAATCATAGTTTTTTGAAACCATCGGTGATGATTTTCTAATTTGGCTCAGGTTTTTGTTTTTTGTTTTTTAATGTTGTATTTGGAAAGTGATTTTATTTTTCTCTATGATCCTCCTATGAATTTGGAGGTTTATGATTTGGTGGGTCTAAAATCTAAATGCATGCCTTTTTGTGCTTGTAGTTCATGATTAATGATGTTAGGATCAACAATAGAAATTTGATCATAAAATTGAGTTTTTTTTTTTTTTTCCTTTTGTGTAATTTTGTGTCACATAATGAGTTTATGTTAAATGTTAAGCATGTTTCTCTTTGTAGGTTTGAGACCTGAGATTTGCTAGTGAATTATATTTTTGAGGTACACATTTTTTGCAAGTTAGTAAAATACTAATATGTAAAGTTTCACATGCTATAATTAGAGAAACATAGAAATCAATCAATTAATTAAATGTAGTAATAATAAATTTGCACATATTTTGGTAACTTAGATATTTTCTTCTGCAAAGTTTGAGGGCACTGCTTAGAGTTTTTGCAGTGCCCATGGATGCCACAACCAGCGGAACCCCAACTATCCAATACCATAACATCACTGACCAGACAATTACTGCCATTGTTGTTGCCACACCACTTCCGACATTTCAACGGCAACAACGCCAATGCTTAGGAAACTCTGCTCCGGGAGAGTTTCCTTTGTCTGCCAGTCCCTCTATTGTCCTCCATGTCCTGACATCATGTAATCTGGATCCTCAAGACCTCGCTAAACTAGAGGCAAGCTCTATCTATGCTTATATGTATTTCATCTATCAAGTTGATGTTCTTGAGTTGAATGCTATCTTTACCAATTGAGATTAAAGGGCATACACTGCCAGAGTAAAACTGATTTACATTGATATCCAATGAGAACATTTTATTTTGGCACTTCATATCATTAATTTTAAGATTCAATTACAAGAGTGTTCTGACAAATCAGAATAGTGGATTCTCATTGGATGCATGTGTAAATTTGGTTTACATTGTCACTGCATCCCCCCTGTAAACTCTTACCAATTTACTAATGCAAATAATGCTGCTGGCTTTGTTTTGTTATGTGTCTGCTGCAGGCAACATGCTCCTTCTTCAGGCAGCCAGCACACTTTGCTCCGGACTTTGCGCTGTCGTTATCCGAGCTTGCTGCATTTGACATGTGCATGAAGAGAGCCATCTTTAAGCCAATGACAACAGAAGAAAGGCAAGATTTGAAGCAAAGGTGTGGAGGTTCTTGGAAGTTGGTTCTGAGATATTTGTTGGCTGGAGAAGCATGTTGTAGGAGGGAGAAATCACAGGCAATCGCAGGTCCTGGTCACAGCATTGCTGTGACATCTAAAGGGGATGTTTATTCATTTGGATCTAACAATTCAGGACAACTCGGTCATGGCACCACCGAAGAAGAATGGCGACCAAAGCCAATAAGGTTGTAACATGTAAACTTAAGTTTAAGTGGAAAGTGATCTTGTAGTTGATTTAAAAGTTAATGGAAGTTCGTTATGTTTCAGAACTTTGCAAGGCATTCGAATTATACAAGCTGCTGCTGGTGCTGGGAGGACAATGTTGATCACTGATTCTGGACAGGTCTATGCATTTGGAAAAGATTCTTTTGGGGAAGCTGAATATGGAGGTCAAGGATCTAAAACTGTCACAGCTCCAAGGTTGGTGGAGTCTTTGAAAAACATATTTGTTGTCCAAGCTGCAATTGGTAACTTTTTCACAGCTGTATTGTCAAGAGAGGGAAAGGTTTATACATTTTCTTGGGGTAGTGATGGAAAACTTGGCCATCACACCGATTCAAATGATATGGAACCTCATCCTTTATTAGGAGCTTTAGAAGACATACCAGTAGTGCAAATTGCTGCCGGATATTGCTACCTTCTTTGCCTAGCTTGTCAACCAAGCGGAATGTAAGCGCCAATCACATATAGTAATTTATTTCTTACATGTATTTACAGTACAAGTCTATATATCATTGTAAGAGTCTCACATTAATTAGATACGGTCTGAAATTGTGTTTTTAAATGATGAGTAGTTCTCACCTTACAAGCTGGTTTTTGTAGGGTTGAGTTAGGCCTAATTCAAAATTGTAAGAATCCTCAAGCTTAAGATTCATGAAGGGGTCAAACATTGTTGAGTCATATTCTTAAGTTAACTAGTTTATACATGTAACTTCATTCTTGTTGTATTTGAATGTTTTGTATGTCATGCTTCCTTGACAACTTGCAGGTCAGTATACTCAGTTGGATGTGGCTTGGGTGGCAAGTTAGGACATGGAACAAGAACTGATGAGAAGTTCCCTCGTTTGATCGAACAGTTCCAGACGCTAAACCTTCAACCCATGGTTATTTCAGCCGGTGCTTGGCACGCCGCTGTGGTAGGAAAGGATGGCCGCGTTTGCACATGGGGATGGGGCCGATACGGTTGTTTGGGACATGGGAATGAAGAATGTGAAGCAGCACCTAAGGTGGTAGATGCATTGACCAATGTCAAAGCTGTTCATGTTGCAACAGGAGATTACACAACCTTTGTGGTTGCTGAAGATGGTGATGTTTATTCATTTGGTTGTGGAGAATCTGCTAGTCTCGGACATAATGCAGTAATTGATGCAGAGGTCAGCTTTGTTTATTCATTTATTCCATGACCATGTATGAAGGCCACATTATGCATTTCACGAATTGTTAATTAATAACCAATAATCTAAATAATGGATGAAGATTTAGACAGCAATGTAGCACCAACACATCAAATTGAAAGCATGATTGCTGTTTGATACTTCTGACAAACAGTGGTACAAGTGGATACGTTCAATAGCTTATATTTTATCGGTGTCTACGTGTTAGTGTCATGTCTGGTGTATGTGTCTGTTGGTGCTTAATTCAGTTATAAGCTAATAATTTAAATAATTACAATTCAAATATTTGTTAGACATATTGATAATGGTGATATTTTTGTTGTTAATGTTATGATTACAGGGCAACAGACATGCAAATGTGCTAAGTCCAGAGCTTGTGACATCACTGAAACAGATCAATGAAAGGGTGGTACAGATTAGTCTAACCAATTCCATATACTGGAATGCTCATACCTTTGCTCTCACTGAATCAGGGAAGCTTTATGCATTTGGGGCTGGAGACAAAGGACAGCTAGGAATTGAACTTGTTGCCAACCAGACCGAAAGGGTAAATCCAGAACGAGTCGACATTGATCTTGGTTAACTGTTTGTGCTAATCACCAATTCTTTAAACGGTTTTTATCGTCTAATTTATGATCATCATCATGCATAGCATTTAGTGTTTAAATTTCCTTGTCTATTTTGTAAATATAATCAAAAGAATGCATCGGTATCATGAAGGTCCAAGGTAGGTAGAACAGCTAACAAGGGCCTCAGCTACTGTCTTTATGGTCTTTCATATCAGTCTTAGGCTTCAACTGTTTGTTGATAGTTTATTTATACATTGTTGAAGGTTCATTTGTTTAAAGTTTAACTCTCCTTAATTTGTTTTCATGGCATCATTTGGTCTAAAATTGTTTGTCAAATTTATCATTCATAATTTATTTACTATTTGTTTACCTCAAAGCATGTGGCGTTACTTTTTCCTATCCATATTATTTTTGTTATAACAAATTTGACAAATGATATGTCATTTATATATGTCTTATTAGTTTATTTTGAAATTAACAAAATTTTTTAATCACAAAGAGACCCAAACCCAAACCCAAAACAAGAAAGAACTACAAAGCAACCAAGTGGGGGAAGCTTTCACTCATAGAAATGGAAATTGTTTTGAACTTTAATCAACAAACATATACATGTCATTATTGTTTTAATATTTATTTTATTTTGTTGCAAAGATATGATATAAGTATTTATCTTTTTGTAGAAAATTCTGAAATTCAAATAAAATACAAATGTATATTTGATTCAACGGACTAAAGTTTTATTCTTGGTTAGGAGATATGTTCATACTTACAGCTCCACAATGCCTAGAATGAGATGAGCTCTAATTGAGTGAACTTGTAGGACACTAAACAAATTAAAATTAATGAACACAAAAGATTAGAACATTGCCTATTAGTGGTGGATCAAGTAGTACGGGTAATCTATAACAATATATAAAGGGGAATCACTATTTTGAGTTGGACTTTTTCTTTTATTTTACCCTTTATTTAAACTATTTAAATAATTAGTTAAAAAATTCCGTAAATTTCATTAAAATTGGAATAATCCGCAACAAAAGATGGAACATAATTAAAAAATTACGTAAATTTCATTAAAATTGGAATAATCCGCAACAAAAGATGGAACAATCAACAACAATATGAACAAAATATTAGACACTATAAAATTATCTTGACATGATGTAATACATATCGTATTTTGGTGGAACATTTTTTCTTCCTATTTTATTTTTCATTTGATTATTTTTTAGCCTTGTATCGTTCATTGTTAATAAAAGTTAAAAGACCGCCACTGTAGTGTCCATTTAGTAGTAGTAGTAGTAATTGTCAAAAATAAATAAATAATAGGTGTAAAAGGATTTCTTTTGTTTATGTAGTAGTAGTAGTAGTAATAATTGTTAAAAATAAATAAATAATAGGTGTAAAAGGATTTCTTTTGTTTATCAAGGAAAACCTCATATGGTATATCACAAAACATTATGATATTGTTTGATTTCTCTATTTTTAAGGCTTAAATATGTACATCATCCCTACAAATATCAAGTATTTTGGTTATAGTTTCAATAAAAAAAAATTGTTTTAGTTCTTCCAAATATCCATTTACTTTTTTGCTTTTGGTCCTTGTTGTTTTGGTTTAGTCCTTGAAATTGATTTATATTGGATTTGGTCTTTGTAATATGTAACGGTTGAATATTAGTACAAGGCAAAATAAAGGATGCATATTAGTACAAGACAAAATAAAGAATGATGTCAAGCCTCAGTTCTTAATGCAACGGTTGAACGTCCAAATAAAAAAGACATGCAACTATCTTTGAGGAAATGACAAGTGGTCATCAAATATAAGACAAGTTGATCAAGTTCATAGCAATTAAGAATATCTTTTGATTAACAAATTGTCAGCAAAACACATAATTTATGCCAAGGAGTTAAAATCAACATTTGAACATGATGATCATCTGCACGGTCAGTTGCATTTACGCCTAGTACAGTACATGAGCAAAAATCATATGGGTCATTGATATATTTAAATTGAGTTTAGTACATATCAAGATCTTCAAGTACAAAGAAGCAATTCTCGCAAACTCTTCAAATCAGAGAATTCACTTCAAGAAAAAAGAGATATAACAAATACTTATACAATATGAATGTCAATTATACAAATGCAATATGATTATATTATATCTATTAAAAATACTTCATACATGAATTTCAATTATACAACAAATTTATATTGATTAATTAACGACGTGAAATTGAAGGTTGAAATGAATGTTAAAATTAAAAATATTTTATCAATATGGTATCATGTCACTATATGATGTACTCCAATTCACTCAAACAAGGTAACTTACTTCTTACAACAATTTATTTGATAAATACAAAATATTTTCTTAAAATAGACAAATTAATAGACTTATTTGCGCTATCGTTTAAACTAAAAAATGTATAACTTAACATAAAAATGGTAAAATTTTAATACATGGTCATGGTTACTCTAGTTATTAAATTATTTTGTTTGAAAGAAGTAATAATAAAATAATAATGAAATTTGATGGTTATATGGTGATTCACTATTATTCTCGTGGATCTTATTGTACCATACATTTTAACTCCAACGTCTCTACTTTAATATTATCATCTGATTGAGCTTCACAACTTAACCTTATCTCTTTCTACAAATACTCATTTCAAATTTACCATTTTTTATTAGTTTTATCTACATTAACTCTTAATATATGACAAATGTTAATTTTTTATTGTCCATCCCTTTTTCTTTCTCTCACAATTCATTTCATTTATGATTGCACTAATAAATTAATTAACGCAACTTATTTAATGAAACACAATTGAACAACAACGTTAAAAACAACAACACTAAAAAAACTTGTTCTCTCTTATATTAGTTTAGTACTCAATTGACAATACAGTTTTTAATATAGAATATTAAATGTATTAATATTGTCGGTAAAACCTCCTTATCAAAAAATATTTTTTGACATTGAACCAATTGCTATTTGCTTAATTACAAAAATACATGATGATTTTATTGAGACAAAACTTTATCAGTGGTGGAACAAAGATAAAATCATGGAATGTGTAGAATTTTCAGAATAATAATAGAAAAAAAGGAAGCAATAAATAGAGGTATGATCCTAGCCTGAGATAATCGTTATTTCAAGAAATTAAATAGCTCAACGAATGACAAGAGACAGATATTGGTTGAGGGAAAGTTGTGGCATGAAGAAAGTACAAAATTTATTATTGTATCTATTATGTTGATGTCTATAACAAATGATAGGAAACAAAGAAATATTTGATATGGGGATGTTGAAAAGTTTAAGTTGTCAATCTTATCTCTTTTGTTGGTGTTAGGTAATCTTAACGAAATTTTAAAACCAGGACAAACCAAGAAATGGAGGTATGATCCTAGCCTGAGATAATCGTTATTTCAAGAAATTAAATAGCCCAACGAATGACAAGAGCCAGATTTTGTTGAGAGAAAATTGTGGCATGAAGAAAGTAAAAAATTTATTATTGTATCTATTATGTTGATGTATATAACAAATGATAGGAAACAAAGAAATATTTGATATGGGGATGTTGAGAAGTTTAAGTTGTCAATCTTATCTCCTTTGTTAGTGTTAGGTAATCTTAACGAAATTTTAAAATCAGGACAAAGAAAAAAAAAATCAATTTATGGCTATATATATGTGATAAAGACTTCAGGACATAGATGATTAACATGGTTTTATTACATTCTTTTGTTGAATACATCATTTTGGAAACTTAGTGAGTTGGTTGGATATAATGTTTGTACAGACGAGAAAAAAAGTTAGAGGTGCGTAAATATTTAAAGAAATTGAGACATTATATCATAGAACAAAAATTTATTTTTTAGAAAATATTAAGATTGGAAATCAAAGACATGGATAAAGAAATTGTTGATGATAATGTTACCGAGATAGAGGATAATCTATAAGTATTGATATATAAAAAAAGAAATGAGATAAGAAATGTAAAGAAGATAAAGAAAGAAAGTTAGATATGTAATCGTCAAACATTAAACAACTTGTAAAAGTTTGAATAATAATGGATGATATAATAATTGAATCGAAAATGGTTCATACATCATATAAGCATTTAAATACTATCGAGACTCTAATTTTGAA
The DNA here is from genome assembly GCA_958299785.1 of Medicago lupulina. Taxonomy (NCBI): domain Eukaryota; kingdom Viridiplantae; phylum Streptophyta; class Magnoliopsida; order Fabales; family Fabaceae; genus Medicago; species Medicago lupulina. Next base: position 14,441,046 of record OY283144.1, on the reverse strand, counting down.
ACAAGTAGAGATGATACTACATGAAATTGATAGATTTGAAATATACCACAAGGACAACGACATGATAAACGATGAAATTGTTCAAATATAAATAAAGCAATAAAGTATTTGACAAGTATAATTGAAGTCATTGACATATCTAAGAAAAATAAAAATCTTGTACGTGCAACTTTTTATATTTACAAATTAGTATTAAAAGACTAAATACTCATTAGACTATGAGTTAAAAAACATACAAATAGAATATGAGTATATCATATCCATTAAAAATATTTTAAATATAAATGTCAATTATAAAACAAATTTAGATTGATTAATTAACAATATTAAATTGAAGGTTGAAATGAAGGTTACAAAATCAAAAATATTATATCAATATCATAAACTTTGTCATTGAATATTTACTCACACAACATAACTTAATGCTTACTATAAAATCAACTCATGATCTTTGGATTGGATCATGGTTTTTGATCAACTGTTACTTAAAAAGTATCATGCGTCTTACTCTGATTTGATGAGATTTTTTTATCAAAAGAATGATTATGAATTAAAAGTTCACTTCAGTTGCAACAATGACAAATGTACAGATTAAGGGGTTTGCTCGGCTGTGCGATACTCAAAATCGGGAGAACCTGCTAACCTGATATATTCCTCGTATTCTAGACAGTATGATGAACACAAACTTGTTCTTAATGTTATATTATTTTGATATTAATCCCCATTTCTTTGAAGTTTGTATGTTTTTGAACAGACTTTATTGAAATATGTTAACTAAGTTCTTACACTTTGAAGTGCTGAAATTGCCATATGTTATAAGAAATTTGGATTTAGATGCAAAAAAAAAAAATTACTTTAAAAAATATAAAATATATCATATTCATTACTTGAAATGGATCAATGAATTGATTTATTTACGCTATTGTTTGAACTACAAATCAATATATAATTTAACACAAAAATGGTAAGACTAATAGTCAATAGTTATATGATTATTCATTGTTTCACCGATGACTCTTGTTGTAACATTGTTGTAACTTAAATTTATTAGTATTGATATGAAACTAGAATGGGGTGTCGTTATGGTGAGGTTTAGAATGGGAAAGGGAACTTGTTTCCCACCATGGAAAAGTAAATTTTAATCATTGGATCAAATGAATAATACACTCTTATCATATTCCTTTAACATCAAATTACCACCTCCAAAAAAACTCTAGTAGACACCGAAATTGACATTCAATTCCTGCAATTAAGTTAGCAGATCTAGCATCTCATCTACCACAAAACTATAACTCATTTGACATTTCTATCTTCATCGTGTTATTCTTGAAAAAAAAAACATACCCAAAAAATTAAAATGTTGTTCTTAGAAAAACATACCCAGAAAAATAGATACATAAACAATCTTCACGTGGTGCAACAAAGAAGCACCCTTTTATGGAACATGCAATTAAAAACAATTTTCTTCAGTTGTAATCTAAGAACAAATTAAAAAACAATCTTCATGGCTTCAATCAAAGGAAGCCAAATTCACTGTTTTAAGTGACATTACAGTTTTAAGTAACATTACAGTTTTAAGTGGTTTCAAATTGCAATGGGTCTTGAATCCTATGAGGTTCCATTCATGTGCTATCGAAAATTCTTTATGCTTGTAGCTTTAACATTTCAACTCAACAATATTCTAACAATTTAGCTTTTTTTATTCTAAAAATCCTAAGATTTTTATTTGTATGTGTTCTTGGGTTCTTACAAGAAAGGCCATGAATCAATGTATTAGATCTATGAAGAAAAAAGGGTACCCATGAAAGGGATTGAGAAACCAATTTCATACGAAACTGCAAAATTCAATTTAAAAACCAGTATTCAATTTGATATAATTTTTTCATGTTAAACTTTGGTGAGGTGGATTGTTGACTTAAGTGTGGTGGTGGCGGTGAAATGAGAGAGATGATAGTGAGGTTGAAGATATAGTGTGTGCAGACTATAATAAGACCAATGATCCTCTTTAACCTAATGGTAAAGATTTACTTTCCCATGGTGGGAAAGAACTTTCCTTTCCTATGCTAAACCCCACATGTCGTTATTTCAAGAAATTGAATAAATCAACAAGTGATTGTAGATGGATCTAGCTTTAGGAAAAACTGTGGCGACATAAAGAATGCAAAATATATAATGTTGATGTATCTTTTATTTTAAATTATGCAACAAATTATATCAAACAAAAAAATTACGTTAAGATATTAACATATATTGGGAAAATAAAAACATTGCACGTGCAGATTTTTATATCAATGAGTTAATATTAAAATTGAAAAAACTCATTAGCTTGATAATATCTAGGTTTTCACTAGAGAAGATGATTTCAAACGTCAAACAATCAAAACTTAGTTACCCTGTGTGTACTTTCAAAAGTCATAAAATCAAACCTTACTTATCATTTGTACTTAATTTACGTGTGATTCATAATGACAAATTCAACCTTTATTGTAACTTTTTCGTATCTCATGTGTCCCTCTACCGAGGGATTGAGGGAGAATATCCTACAGGGAGCCATTCCAACATGACGGAAGTTTAGGAAGTTCTTAATTAATGAATACGAGTTTCTGCCTGAAAACATCAAATTGATCAAAGATAAAAACAAACCATCGCCTCAGAAGGTTATTGTAGTTCGAAAGTTGTGTAAGTTTGTATCGATGATAACCTTGCTTATTTGTTCATTGGTCATGGAGATCGTGATGTTGATTATTACGACAACACGGATAATGTAGAATACCATGTGTGTGGGATGTACGACGACGTTCAAACAATGATAGAAGGTAATTTTCTTTTTCATTTAAAAGTGAAGATTATGTTGTTGTGTGTTAAGACCACCGTTTTTATTTTTATTTTTATTATACTTGGTTATAATTGTAACAGTTAAGTTGAATGCCCCTCTAAAAAAAAGTTAATTAGGATGTCTTTTTTTTTTTAACTAATTTTTCACTTTTTTGATCAGGAGAAATAACTTTATAACATGACATAGTAGTAATTACAAAAAATAATATTAAACAATAATATATGGTTTATTTAAAAAATTGTGCATGGCGAAAAATTAAGTTTGAATAAAGTATTTTACAAGTAGAATTGAAGGCATTGACATATTCACGGAAGATAAAAACATTGTACGTGCAGATTTTTATATCAACAAGTTAGTATTAAAAGGGAAAAAATCATTAGACAACGAGTTAAAAAATATACAAATACAATATGAGTATATTATATCTATTAAAAATACTTCCTTAAAAAAAATCTATTAAAATACTTCAAATATGAATGTGAATTATATAACAAATTTATATTGATTAATCAATAATATTAAATTGAAGGTTGAAATGAATATTAAAAATTAGGAACATTTTGTCAATATCCTATGTCATGTCACTAAATAATGTACTCCGATTCATCCAAACAACATACTTTACTGCTTACAACATTTTTTTTTATTAATAACCATCAAATATACCACATTGATTTTACCATACAACATATTAATTGATTTCTTAGCATTATTGTTTGAGTTACCAAAGAACGTATGACTTAACACAAAAATGGTGGAATTTCAGTCCTTCGTCATGGCTATCCTAGTTCTTATATTTTTTATTCATTTTTGCATATGTTTTATGCTTTTATATTATTTTGTTATGTCTACTATGATCATAAATGAGTATAGTTTTTAGTCTCCAGTTTATGGAAGAAATCCAATGATATATTTTCTATAATCCTAATTCTTTTTTTTTTTTGTTATGGGCTCCAAAACTTTTTAATTTAATATTTTGTTCTTCATATGTGTAGCCATAGAAGTATAGTTATCTAATCTTAGATATCAAGCGATAGATTGAAAGACGATGCTCGATATCGACAAATATGATTAGATAACTATATAACTATAATCATACGATCTTAGACATCAATTAATAGACTGAAATGTGAGGGTTGATGTCAAATATATAAGATTGAACAAGAGATTCCAAGCATTAAAGTAGTCTAGATTCTCATGAGATTTTTTTTTTTTAATAGCGATTCTCTTGAGATTGTATATAGAGAAAATCGATCTTAATGAATTTTATCAACAATTCCACTAAAATTAGGATGTTTTGTTGCTTCAAGACACGCTTTTGCATCTCTGAAAGGGGACATTGGTTTACATCATCTTTAAAAAATTTATTCCCATTACAAATAAGAAGAATTGATGTTGTAGTTTCTATCTTAGTAATGAAACTGCAATCCTAAAGCGTTTTTATATTATTGCATATTTTCTATCAAAAATCGTTTCTCGAAACTATCAATTTTTTAGCTAATCACCATAGAAAAAAATTAATACTCAACAAAGTCTATGTGGGATCAATAATTTTACTATGCGATAGAATCATTCACATCCGGCCTATCAGTAAGCACACAACGTAAATCAAATTCAAAATCAACTTGCCTTGTTAGTTAACATTATATAACAATAATAGGTTTCATGGAATATGAATTTCATCTAATGAGAATGAATAAATGGGTCTTTTTAACTTTAGAGGAACACGTTAAGAAATTCAAATGTAAAAGTATTACATTGAAACTATTTTTATATTAAATTTCTTAATATATATGACCTTAGAGTTAGATTAACCGTTAACGTATGTATTTGCCTAAATAATTAATAGTATGGTTATAATATGTGTCTATATGAATCTGAAATCAATTGTTAGCATATACTTTAGATGTGATTGATGAAAAAAGGGATTGAATTTGTGTATTACCTCTAGCAATAGTTAATTCATTGTGCCATCAATTAATGAATTATAGAATTTGGTAGCATCATGGGAACGGTAGCTAGTTGAGCACATGGTGTGCTTATGATAAGCAAAATGCGTTATCTTAATCCAAATCAAATAATGCAACAATCACATGCACATTTTGACAAAACTCATTGTGGAGATGTGAATGTCCTAATGTACGGTGATATACGACCTCAATATAATCATTTGGATCAATACTATAGCAATTTCTTTCCTTTTGTTAATTCATGCTTTCAAGTTTCAATTATCATATGCATGCATCCAAAGCACATGATTGCTAGAGAAGCCATATGATAAAACATCTTCACATGCCCTTTGTATGTAAAACTGATTTCGGTTTTCCGTTACTTCGGAAGAGTGATACGCAAGCAAGGAGATTAAGATATTGTCACAAAACCAACCATATATGGCCGTATACCAACCATTCCATATATTTTAAATCTCTAGCAAGTTATAAGTCGTATATATTTGTATTTAATTATCTCAAAAAAGTCTATTTGTCAAACATTAGTGGTAATAGGAAAGTAATTTATTTAATCACTTTATTGATAAATTTATTTATCTTGTTTTGACATTTATAGTCTCTGAAGCAACTCTAGAGATAGTTTTATTAACGATGAAAATTGTTAAGACAAAACTCAAATATAAAATAGACAATGAATTTCTTGCATATAACTTAATTGTTTATATTAAAAATATATTGATAGTCTGTTTAACACAATGTAAATCATGGATGAATTTGATTCGCTTGAATCATAGTTAAACTCAACTTTCTAAAAACTTTTTTTCCTTATTAGTAAGCTATTTAATATATTATTATTTAATATAAACATATAATTCTCTTGATCGAGAGTTTTGTCATTACTCGGATCGAAAAAATTAGTTTATGCATCTACTCGGATTGAAATTTTTTTCCTCGCATATCCTTCATCTAAAAACTAGTTTCGAAAGAATGATTTAGAGCAAATATAATGATCCGTACAGTCACAAAATAATTGATCCATCTTACAATTTGGTTTGATAAGAAAATTTAGGTTTGATATGATTATTTCAAAAAAAAAAAAATTAATGATTAAGCGGTGCATTTTTTTCATTAGGACTTTAACACATCATCGTACTATTACACACGTAATCCTGAATACATTCTTTTGATCCAGTTATGCAAGTTATTCAAATTCATATTGGACGCTACTATTTCTTGATTTGACTAAATTATACATTTTCACGATTTGATGAATTTTATTTAACTTAGCGTATGATTAGAGATAACCATTTCGTATGATTCCTTTATTGTCATTATGCACACAATGATGTCAACAACCTGTTTACAAAACAAATCAACTAATATTGTCTTTCCTTCTCAAGTGATCAATTACTTGAGCAACTTTTCCGTTCAATAAAACGTGAAAGAAGCCACTACTATGCCAAATTTGCCTTATCTATAATTTAATTCCATTCAACAGTTGAGATTCCTTGGCTGCTTAAGTATGTACTTTCTATATTGTTGAATTGACAAGAAAGCCAAGTTTTAAATTGAAAATTGATAGAGCTTGAAAATAGTTTATAAAAGAAAAGGGCATATTATTCACTTTAATGATATAGCTTCAATTTAATGAAATATTGAAGAATAATCTATGGTACAAGTCATCTGAAGACCGACGCAATACGTTATTTGATTTTCATCTAATCATTGAGATTCATTACTAGAAAAAAAAAATTTCTTCAATATTTCATCAATCACCTTATCTTTTCCAAGTTTCGAATTCACCTAAATTATGATTATTTGGTATTATTTAACCACAACATATCATACTCTCTTTTTTCTAACAAAATAAAAAATATCTTTTGAAAAAGATGTGCCACGTGGTAGTCACTTTTGAATTGAAGTGGATGAAAGTGGAGGAGGAGAAGGATCAATATACCACTTTAAAAAATTATTTTTAAATAAATCAAACATGTGAGGGCCATGCATAGAGAGAGATGGAGATAGGTAGCCATTAATGTTTAGCATTCATAGCCACACTACTCAATTGGAATCTCACTGTATTGGTCTCCTTTTGACGAAAAAAGTGATCCACCCAAAATCCAGAGTTTGGTCCAATTTGAAGAAGCTCGTTTAGACAAAAATGGGGTCAATGAGATCAAGGGTTGAGATTAGCCACTAAATCTGTAGGCCCCACCTTGTGTGAGAAGTATTAAAGGGAACACAGCCCACATGGGTGAACATGCATTCTCATCTGTGTCTCAACCCATTCACGGATGGTACGGTTTTCCCATGTGTAAATTAATTTAGTTTCTATTTTTGAAGAAAGAAAATTAATATGGCTATCACCTAAGAATTATAGACAAAAATGAAGTTTTTACATTTGAAAAGTTTAATGATTACGTTTAACATTTTACACATATTTCATATTTCTCAACAAAAATAAACATTTTCCAGAGATATATCATTATAAACAACTTGTTTATAAGCTATGAACCATGATATTGATATAAGGAAAATGCTATGAGTATTAATAATGACACTGACACCGACACCCCTTAAAAAGAAAATGACGTTGACAAGTCAATACATAATTAGATAAAATGAAATAATTAAATAAATATAACAATGTGTTAGTATTATGTTTGTGTTTGACACAGATCAGATATTAAACATGTCCAATTGTCAAGATTTCTTGCGTAAATATTCGAGGCTATTCCTAAAATAACAGAAAGAATTTAAAATGGAAGCCAAAAAAGTCATGTAGATAGATTCCATCTCAGCACATTTCAATTCATTTTATTTTCCTGCGCAGTTGACGCTCATGCATGTGTTATCGTCAGACCATTTAGTGTTACATCATTTTCTTAATTATAAACCATTTTATTTTATGATTGTCACAATTAATTCCCTTGCTATCCTGATCCCATCACTTTGTAATGCTAGATAAGGCATCATTAATCTTTTATATAGTTACCACTCATGGATCACGTCACATAAATAAATGCACAATGTTAATTTGATAATGTCTAAGACAAGAAGAATTGCTTTGCAATTATAAATGTCACACGATATATTATTATTCACGAAAAATAAAATCTAAACAAAAGAAATATATATATATATATATATATATATATATATATATATACATATATATATATATATATATATATATATATATATAAATATGTACCTTTTGTTGCAAATGTTGAATTGCAGAGGGAAATAAATTTCACCACTAGGAAATGGAACAGGAATAGGTGTGGATGGATTATTATACTAATTTAGTAACACATGGATGTTGGTGAAGGAATGGCATGTAATAAATGATGTTTGTGTTGTGTTGTGTTATGTTTAGAGCTCATAGAAACCTACTTCAACGGCCATAGCTGAAACCATAGTAATAATAATGAGTTGAAATTCACTAAGATGGGGTGATTGGGGTCCTACTTGCTGTAACTGTAAAGGCCAAAGAGTATACACACTACATATAGTAATGCAAATTACCCAAAAATAATAATTCATCTATGCAAAGTGTCGGCACAAAGTTAATTTGTGATTAAACATAAACATTATAAATCACTTCATTTTGAATATTGCATTTTGAGTGCTACCTAAGCAATTAAATATAGTGCATGGGAGCTTACTTGTATAATTTACCATAACCAAAATACTTATCAATAATGATTACCTTAAATCATGCAAATCTTGGGTCTAATGTACCAAATATTTATTTATTTAACGAGGCACAAACTCCCATTTTGTTCCCTATATATAGTATAAACTGTCCTTACATTTCTTCATAAACAAAGTAACTCTACCTTCCCTGTTTCTTTTGATTGAGGGTAGCTCAAGAAGTTATGGCACTTCCACTCTCATTCATGCTACTCTCATTACTACTTTTTGTACCTTCCTTCATTCAATCTTCCCCACTTCAAGATCCTGAATTAGTAGTCCAAGATGTACAAAAGTAAGAAATTACTATATAGTATATAGTATATAGTATACATTTTTTTCATTAGTCAATTAGTCATTACCATACCACATTTATTAATCTCATGTGTTTTTTAATTATTTCAGGAGTATTAATGATTCAAGGAGAAACTTAGCATTCCTTTCTTGTGGAAGTGGCAACCCTATTGATGATTGTTGGAGATGTGACAAAAATTGGGAAAAGAATCGTCAACGTTTAGCAGATTGTGCCATTGGATTTGGCAAACATGCAATAGGAGGAAGAGATGGTAAAATATATGTAGTAACTGATCCTAGTGATCATGCTGTGAATCCAAAACCAGGAACATTAAGATATGGTGTTATTCAAGAGGAACCATTGTGGATAATCTTCAAACGTGACATGGTAATTAAGCTTAAACAAGAGCTAATGATGAATTCTTTCAAAACAATTGATGGTAGAGGAACAAATGTGCACATTGCTGGTGGACCTTGTATTACTGTACAATTTGTGACAAATATTATCATTCATGGGATCAATATACATGATTGTAAAAGAGGTGGGAATACTTATGTGAGAGATACACCTACACATTATGGTTTTAGGACACTTTCTGATGGTGATGGAGTGTCTATTTTTGGTGGGAGTCATGTTTGGGTTGATCATTGCTCTCTTTCTAATTGCCGTGATGGATTAATTGATGTTATTCATGGATCTACAGCTATTACTATTTCCAACAATTTTATGACTCATCATAATAAGGTTATGCTTTTGGGTCATAGTGATAGTTTCACTAGAGACAAGAATATGCAAGTTACTATTGCCTTTAACCATTTTGGAGAAGGACTAGTTCAAAGAATGCCAAGGTAACACTTTCTCTTGAATTAGATTAGATTACACTTTTTTTTTTATTAGGGGTAGCTTAAATTTCTCATTTTTCTAATATGTTTGTTACATTTGTAGATGTAGGCATGGATATTTTCATGTGGTGAATAATGACTACACACATTGGAGAATGTATGCCATAGGAGGAAGTGCTAATCCAACTATCAATAGCCAAGGCAATAGATTTCTTGCTTCCAATGACAATACCTTCAAAGAGGTTAGATCCATGAACTAAGATAATTTTTTCCTTTTTAACTCATTGTTGCATATTCGTACTATTTTAGAATTTGAGTTCGACCTAATTCAATCCTATACTAAATCAGCTTATAACATTTCTATAGCAGTATCACTAATGATCATTTTACAACTGTCTAATTTCAGGTGACAAAGCGCGAGAATGCAGGACAAAGTCAATGGAAGAATTGGAATTGGAGATCCAGTGGTGATTTGATGTTAAACGGTGCATTCTTTAGGCCATCAGGAGCAGGTTCATCTTCAAGCTATGCAAGAGCATCTAGTTTAGCAGCAAAACCATCTTCTCTAGTAGCATCTCTCACTGCATCAGCTGGATCACTAAACTGCAGAAAAGGATCTCGCTGCTGAATTAAGAAGCCTAAAAGTATATTAAGTTACATTATTAGAAATAAAGGCAAATATCAATCATTAATATGCCAACTGTATCTAGCTTTGAAAAAAAAAGTGGTTCAACTTTTTTTGTAAATTGAACTTTTTAGACATATTTTGTTTTGAAACTACAACCTTGGCTTGTGTCTACAACAATATCTACTAAGTAACATGATGATGTTGATAGACACAAGTGATAGAGTTGATATAATTATATGTTTAATCAAAAAATCAGAAATGATAAAGAAAAAAAAAAGGTTCAATCTCAATGAAATGTTTATTTATATATGGCTATATGATCTGTTCATACTTTCTTTATGAATTGATTTGATCATGTGAGAATGGATAGATACACATCACATGGAATGGAAGTGAAAATGAATTATCTTCATTGGTAATTGTAACCATGAAGATCATAGAAAGAGGACCCATAATGCATCTTTAAATTAATTACTTGTGTCAGCACTGATGAATTTGAGACATTATTTAGAATGGATCGATTGAATTTTTTCCCTGACATGCAATGCAATGTAGGGCAAGGAGAGTTGATAATAATACAACAAATACTAATGTTATTGAAAATCAATTAACAACAGATATAAAGTGACAATGATTGAAGTTTGTGTCTCAGACAAGATGCTGTTGTTATAAATGTCACCACCAAACACTATAGTTTTCATAGTTAAGTATGCTGCAATGCAAAATGGAATTTTTGGCATTTAAGCTAATATAGATTTGTCATTTTTTGTCTTTTGTCTCCTTAATTAAGTCTAGATCGGGAATAAAGATGGGTCATTGGCACCATGACCTACTTGATTGTTACAATTCTCAACTATCTGTGATTATTTAATACTAGCACAGTGAAGTTCTTGATCGATTTTCTTTCTGTTAAATTTTTTGATTGATTATGATTATACCACAAGCTGAAATTACCAAATGTTTAGTTTTTCATTACATGTTTATCTTGCATTATTCATCAAGGAAAAATTTTATATCAAGCGAAATAGAGTCTTGCGAATGCATCCGAAAATGTATTTTTTCTTGGAAGTTTTTTTTTCTTCCACCTTTTTTCATGATTTTTCTTGAATTCCGCTTCACTCTAATTTATAATTGGTTGATTATTTTATTTTTTTATGCTTTTGCTGCTGTGTTTTTTCGTTTGATTTAGCAACACTCTTTATCAAGTATCTCTACACCAAAAACTAGTATGTCAATTAAGATAACTTCGTAGAGGTGATGAAACTCTTTCGGGAGAGTTTTTGTGCCTCACTATTTTAATAATTATATTCAAAATTGAGATCACCGATTAAACTCCAAAAAAACATGAATCATCTCATCATTAAGATAGATCGTCCCAATGATAAAAGGTGGGGGATCCAACACAAGATCGTCCTAATGACTAAGGCTTAGTCCCAATGAAAGGTACACAATTTCTATTGCATTCCTCTACTCCCACTCATTCTCATATTGATTTTATCTCATCTCCATAGCGATAGAGTGTTGTTCAACTGGTTCACCTATTCGAGCAACCTCTTCAGTACATTCCGGTTCAAGTTATATGTGCACATTTTTTGTTACAAAGCGACACTTAATTAATTTCTCCCAATTCTAGAAAAGTTTGTGTGTGAATTGGAAGATAAATGATATATGTACAATTATTTTATGATAACTTTTGTATAACTTTCTCTCTCAAACTCATATTATGTTCTTACACACTCTCTTCCTTTTTCTCCCTCTATTGTTTTTGACCAACAAAAAAAAAATTATTACAAAAGTTGTCACCATAAAATTGTACAAATATCATTACTCGAATTGAAAACAGCTAGAAAGTAGAGATGTTGTGAAAACCAACAGCAATGATAAAGGCATTAGCAGACTAATGTCATATATAGAATAAATTTAAACCATTTCAGATATATCAATAAGTCAGTTATTTGTAGGGGTCAACCTTCATTTAATGGGATAATTGATAGTTCGCTGTGTGCATTAATCCACCAAATTGGTCACCACTTAATGCAATGTGCACTTCTTATTCATCTTGGACCCTTGATAGCTTCATTTCCTTTGGTCCCTCCCAACGTTCTCTCGTTATTTGTGGGTGCTGAATCATGGCTCTTTCTCACCTCCACCTTTCTAAAATATCATATATGATTTCCCACTTCTACATTTCTGGCATAAAAACTTTTTTATTTTTATTTTATCAATATTTGGATGTAAAATCTATTTCACCTTGCATTAACCTAACATCTATGATTTTCCTATAACAATCATAACTATAGAAGACGGTGTCAATTCTAATTTTATTTTTCCACTATAAAATCAAACACGAGCTAGTCTTATAAGGTCACAACTCATAAGACCAAATGTATAGTGTTTAAATACACAGGTAAAGACATTTTTTTAATAATAAAAAATATTTAACAGTTTAAGGATAAGTGTCCCTTACGTGCACACGCGTCAAATACTGTACATTTAATCTTGTAACGATAATACAAACACAGCAAATACACAAAATACAAAATCGGTTATTGGTAGCAATTGAATCCAAACTACATTGATCTTTCACATTGAAGATATGTCACTTATAGGACTAGTGGTTAATTTGTGAGAAATTTAAAGTTGCTCAAGCACTAAAGATGTGGTAAATTTCATGCAACACTGTCAATTTTTATACATAAAAATATCATAATTATCTAAAGCTTAACAAGTAACAACAATAATAAGTTTATTAAGCAGTAATTCTACTTCGTGTGTAAGAAGTAAGAGCATCATGAACAAAGAATCTCTGAACTCCGATCAATCAACGCAAGGCCGGCTTTTCACAGTTTTCAAAGAAGTTGAATCCTTTCTTAAAAAAACATGCTCTTTCTAATCAAACATTCCTAGTTATAATTTTTTTTCATAAATAAATATCTTTGACAACAATGTTTGACAATCTACATCACAGGCTCAACTCAACAAATAATATTACTCTCAAAATTTATGCTTTCGGCAATCTTTTTTATTTCATGGTGAGAAACCAGACGGCTGTTTAGTTAGCTTTAAAACATATAAATGAATAAATTATGATTTGTTAGTTATAAATTAATTAATTTAATGAAGAGAGACCGTTGGGAGTTTGTATCCTGCAGTTTAGCTGAGTAGAACACTAAGATCGTAATTTGAGGATTATATTGGTGAAGTAGACGTTCCTCACTCCAGTTGAAACATAATATATGAACTTTTCACATATAATTAAGGGCACTGGCTATCAAATAAACTTTGTTTATCGGGAGGAATCTAACGTGATGAAAGCAACATGTATATTACTACCTATGTATTTCAATACAACCATTATATTTCAACATCCTCTATTTTCTTAAACATATTTATTTCTCTTTCAATCTCGTCATCAATCTATTACATCACTTTATTTTATCTCTTTTACTTTCAAGATGTATAGACCAATATACATGTATACCAAACATTTTTTATTTCAATAATAAGGTTTTGTTAAATTGTGGCGTAAAGACGCACGTTAATATTAAGGAATCTAATAGTGAAAAAATTAGTGTAAAAAAAAAATCAACTTTTATGACGATGTTTGCATATTGAGTTTCTCAATATATATATATATATATATATATATATATATATATATATATATATATATATATATATATATATATATATATATATATATATATATATATATATAGTAAGAGCACATATTAATATTCAAACTTAGGTGTTGTGCTTCAAGTTAACAATTGAGGTAAGAATTATGACATGTACATCGATATTGTTCATTAATAATTACACACATTTTTTGAGCAAACACTACGGTGATACAATTGAGAGTTATGTAGCTTAGAGGCTTCACATTGAAGTGTTTAGTGTACAAATTGACACGTGTGAATTGGGATTACGTTCAATTATTTAAAATAAATTCAAATTTTTATTTTACCGTTGTCAATGTGTCTGTGTCGGCGTGTCTTATCTGAGGTCTGTGTTGACTCAACATCTGATGTTAATGTCAGTGTTATTGTCGTGTCTAACGTATATGCTTGTGTCATGTTATATATTAACACAATTGACGAAATTAACGATTTTTCCATCACATATCTAGCTAGATAATGAAATTATTTCTCAGGTAAAATAGAAAACGTAACTTTATTGCTCCATTATTTTGTATTTTTTTTAGGGAAATTTTGTAGTTCTTTATTTCTATTAATAATATTATGTTTACTTAGAAAGAAAAAAAAATATTATTCTTGACAAAAAAAAAAAAAAATCATTGTCTTAGAGGATGAGAAATCAAAGTTGAAAATATTTCCATAAAAATGTATATTTTACGAATTTCTTCTATACACAAAATGAACAGAGTCTGTATGCTAGTGGTACTTCAAAATAACATGTTAGGGTTGTACCTAAAAAAATAACATGATATGATATTTTTCTTCAAGGAAAATGTGAAATATGTCAATCATAAATAACAGACACAATTTTACCTCATTTAACGACCAATGCTATATGCAGCATAATTGATGATTGATATATAAAAAAGACAAAGTGGGAGATTCTGATGCTGTCATCTCCAAGGGTACTTTCTTATATAAAGACAGAAAACTCATATAGCTCAAATTTCATTGTGTTGTAATTCTTTTTCTTTATTACTATATTTTCTAATTAATAATGTCCTCCTAACTCCTGAAAAGGAAAATTTGTTAACCAATTAATCAGTTATTTAAGCAAATGGTATACTATCGAGCTCCTTAACCGTGTATGAGTTGACCTTGGAAGAAAGATACCTAATATTATAGGGAAGCAACTATAGGGTCCCTAAATTCACAAATAAAAATTGATAAACATATTTGTTTAATCATAAATTCAGGATCCTCACCCCACAGCTTGTTATCTATATAAGCTTCTACCACTCTTATAGAACAAGTCACTACAATTTAAGTTTCCTACTTGATAAAAAATTTCTTCCAAAAAATATGGCATTTGCTACCATACTAGTGTTCCATTTCTTGCTTCTTGCTCCAGTTTTGATTTATTCTTCTCATCATGTTGAAGATCCTGAATCAGTAGTCCAAGAAGTGCAGAAGTATGTTATCCCCCCTAGTCCTTTTAAATATAGCTGACCAAATTTGTATTTGTCTTATTTTACCACAAATCCTATTGTTGGAAATCAGGGAGTTTTTTTTTTTTTGGTTTAATATTTCTTTTGTTTTATTGTTTGATGAAAAAAATTAGGGTGATAATATTTCTTTTTATTAAAGTTAGATATCGTGAGTTTAAAATTATATATTAACTTTTTTTTTAGAGCATCTATGTACTAACATGGAGACAAGTTTTACATAGACGTACAATCATATTTCACGATCTTATCATGTTATAAATAACCTTTATGAAAAAACTATTCGGATATAGGAAGTCAATAAAATATGTTTTTTTTTTTGTCAAAAAAAAAATTGTTTTTTTTACTATTTTTTTTATATAAAAACAAAAAGAATACTACTTGTTATAGGTTAGAGTAGTGCTAATAAGTAATAACATTTGCTTTTGAACAATCTCCAGCACTCACTCTTTAACACTCACTTCTTTCAAATTTTTAAATTAATTACGAAAATTACTTTATAACTTTTATATTTTATTTTTGTAAATTTATTTCTTTTTCTTGGATTAATCATGTAACTTTTTTAGTTTACATATTTTAGATTTTGGTTGAATTAAACAAATTATGTAAAAATTCCCAACCGGTGAATAATTTTAAGAAAAATAGTTTAGAATGATATCATGCATTCCTTTGTTTACTCACACTTTATGGGTAAACAAATATGTTAATAATAGTGAGCACAACTTAAGCTTCAACACTCTAAAGCAGTACTCAAATAGGTGAAACATGAGTTAACTAATTTTGTTTGTTTCTATATATAGGAGCATAATTGAGAATCAGAACAGAAGAAAATTGGGTTATTATGATGCTTGTGGTACAAACAATCCAATTGATGATTGTTGGAGATGTGACCCCAATTGGGAAAATAACCGCAAGCGTCTAGCAGAATGTGCTATTGGATTCGGTAGACGTGCAATTGGAGGTAGAGATGGCAAATATTACATGGTCATCGACTCAAGTGATGACCCTGTGAATCCCAAGCCAGGAACATTAAGACATGCTGTTATCCAACAAGAGCCTTTATGGATCATGTTCAAACATGACATGGTGATCAAACTAAAGATGGATCTTCTCATGAATTCCTTCAAAACAATTGATGGTAGAGGTGCAAATGTACACATTGCTGAAGGACCGTGTATTAGAATACAAGAAAAGACCAACATTATAATTCATGGTATACACATTCATCATTGTGTACGAGGTGGTAGTGGTTATGTGAGTGACTCTCCTAACCATCGTGTTAGGAAAGAAAGATCGGATGGTGATGGGATTACAATCTATGGTGCGGCTCATATTTGGGTGGATCATTGTTCCTTGTCAAATTGTTTTGACGGTTTGATTGATGTTGTTCATGGATCAACGGCTGTTACTATTTCTAATAATTATATGACACGTCATAACAAAGTTATGCTCTTTGGTCATAGTGATTCCTATGAAGAGGACAAAAATATGCAAGCTACTATAGCTTTTAACCATTTTGGAGAAGGGCTTGGGGGAAGAATGCCAAGGTAGGTTTATTAGTTAATTTTTCTATGCCATAATAATTAAGCCCTTCTTGCCTTTTGTTATATATTTTTACTCTCTTTATTTCGAGAGATTAGTCCTAACAGTTTGAATATTTTTCTATAAAAATGTTGCAGATGTAGGTTCGGATACTTTCATGTGGTGAACAATGATTACACACATTGGCAACAATATGCAATCGGTGGAAGTTCGTCCCCAACTATTTTTAGTCAAGGAAATAGATTTCTAGCTCCAGATGATGATGACCACAAAGAGGTCAGAAATACATATAAACTAAAAACAATATGAATATACAATATTAGTCACCAACTAATAAATGTTATATTTTTTATACTAAAGAAAACTAATAAGAGTTATTGAGATACAAAATCGCTTTTCACAAACTAAATTTGCATGTCTTAGCATTATTTCTTAAAGACCAAATATTTATAGTATTAATAAAAAAAAAATGTAATAGGGGAAAATTATTGAATGTAGTTTAGTGCAAAGCTATTAGATTCTAGTAGTCTACCATGTCATATTGATTTTATGTCAATTTGATGATGAGTTACTGATTTTATGTGTTTTTGGAATGAACCATTGGGTTATTTATCAGATCACGAAGCATTTTTACTCATCAAAGGGTGAGTGGGAGAACTGGAATTGGAGGTCTGAAGGAGATCTAATGTTGAATGGTGCCTACTTCACACCGTCTGGAGCGGGAGCATCTTCTTCGACATATGCCAAAGCCTCAAGTATGTCAGCACGACCACCTATGCTTGTGGCTTCAATGACAGCGGGTGCTGGAGTTCTTAGATGCAAAAAGGGTTACCAATGCTACGACTAGAGTGCTAGTAGTCACTGCGCCAAGAAAACAATTAACTTGAAAAAGTTTGGTTTGAATTTTTGGCACTTCAGAATTTGGTTTCCTAATGAGAATGAGGAATACCAATATCGATTAGGAAAGTAACATGCATTCCCATAAAGGGCAATGTAGGATAGAAGTGTGTGTTGTATAGTACGTAATCACGGATATTAGAGAAAAAAAGTTTGTGTTATTGTCTAAAGTTTGTGTTATTATTTCGGTTGACAAAAATTAGCTTTGCTCAAACTACTACCTTCGTTATTAGCATGAAAAGAAAAAAAAACTATTGATGAATCTAAATTTATCTATAGTTCAATCTATTAGAAGATATCAACTCTTTAAACAGATCTCAATTATAACAAAAAAAAAAAAACAATTAATCTCTAAAGTTACATGTACATGCAAAAAATACCGTTGAATTATAACTTAAAAGATTAACCTCTAAAATTATGTACAAAAGATACAACCCTCCAATCCATGCCTTTATTTGCAGTCCTAATTAATTTGGCTAGTCTATTTGCATATGTACCGGCCAGTACCTCCAATTGGATAGATGAAACAAAAACCAAGTGTATATAAACACGAGTAGTGTTAATAATGGTTATTGCAACTTTTCTTCACGTTTTAAATACATAAGCACTCAAAAGTACAAAAGCTTACAAAGCCGTTCAATCAATTTTCACCATTTAGATATCTTACCGTATTGTTTTCTGTAGGATTTAATTAGACATGTATTATCAAAAACATACATATCAAATGTTATATATGCAGCCTGGCACCATTGCACAATGTTATGGCTTATCCAACACAATCCTGCGATGTTAACTCAAATCTTGACAACAGTGGTTCAACTTCCCAGGACTTCACGAATTTATAATATTCAAATTAACTACGAAAATGCATCAAACAAAAGAACAATCGACTTTATCAGGACAAGGAAAACAGCAACCCCAACACAAAGTCGTGCCAAAATCTTGAGATAAATATACTTCAAGTTAAAATACAAACTCTGACTAAAATCATACAAACCAAACAAAATTCCATCAGCAATTATGCATCTTGACATGCAACATGAGTTCAAGAAAAGATATATTAGTACTCAGATGGGGAAATAACATCATCAATTTTCAATATCATCTTGACAACTTGAGTAGCAAGCAAGATCTGTTGCTGCTTTCCAATCAAAGTTTCAAAGACGTTTTGCTCCCTCATGTCATTGGTGCCAACATCATTGCAATCAATGCCAAAGTGAGGATTTTTCTCCTGCAGGCAAGGTTAAAGTCAGTATCATGAGGTGCGGAAAATTATAGACATCGATCAACTGTTCATATAGTACAACTTAAGTGCACGAGCATAGTAATAACCCGGCTAAAAGCAATCATCGAGTTCAACTATTACCGTTATTTGCTGAGACTTCACAGCAGACAATGTTTCAATTGGTTGGAGACCACTATTTTCAGCAAGGGCCATAGGGATCGACTCCAAAGCATCCCCAAATGCTCTAATTGCATACTGCAGGGGAAAGAAAAACCACCAATCAACAAAAGCATTAAAGAATAACCAAATGACAGTAAATCATAATTAGTCATGAAAATACATTTGATCCATTATTTAAAAACAGCAAAGTCGATGGTCTTTTTTGGGAAAATTCTGTTCTACTCTTTCATAATTGTACTTATCTAAATGATAGGCAGACTCCATTTGTGTCAATTTACATGCTTACTTTCAAACTATTTTTCATTAGGAGACTTCTCTGCATGTCTTGTCAAATTATATATGTATGTCTATTTGAGATGAGTTGTGGAGAACAAAATTCGCGTACCAAGACATTCATATGTGAAGTATATTTAATTATGTATGCATTCGGGTTTTGACATGCCAAATGCTTAAAAATTTTAATCTTTGTGATTGGTGTTGGCTATTAAAATTCATATCAGAAACATAACTAGAATACTCAAGAGTGGGATTTTGGATTATCAGATATTGCATATTCCCATGACTCATGCAGATTCCCTCTTCATACCTTCAGATGAACTTTTGATCACAAGACAAGATCCTTTTTTTTTTTGAAGGATCACAAGACAAGATTCTTAAAATGTGAAATTTAGTTGATTTGAATGTGTTGCATGAGTAAAACCTTATAAAAATTTGGTTTCAGTCTAATATGTTGCAGTTTCTGGTTTTTTTATATCCTACTTATAGATTATTATTCTATTGTTTTGTACGGATATATTGTATAAACTTCATACTCTGGACAAAACAAAGGACCAGATTTTCAGTGAACCTGATACAACAGTTCATTTTACCCCTCCATTTTCAGAAGAAAAAAAAATTCTATGAAAAAACAACTCAAATCCTAAAGATCGCGCTACCAAATAAGAAATTAACCCCAAAGTCGAAGGTATATTGTTAACACTTAACAATAACAGGAGTTTTAAGTTTAAGAACAAATTGTGCTGAAAGTGAATGTTGAAGATGACTGTAAGCACATCTCCAAAATAAATTAAACCGTGGGTTAATATAATATGCATACCTGTTCTACGCCAGGGTATCTATCCGCAGCTGCCTCCACGGCAATAGAGCATGCAATCTCAGCTGAACCG
Organism: Medicago lupulina; assembly: GCA_958299785.1. Lineage (NCBI taxonomy): Eukaryota > Viridiplantae > Streptophyta > Magnoliopsida > Fabales > Fabaceae > Medicago > Medicago lupulina. The sequence continues at coordinate 14,420,647 of OY283144.1, read as the reverse complement.
CCGCCATACACAATTGAATTATTGCGAATAAGATTCCTAGCCACACACAATGCATCGTGAATACTGCGCTTTGTCTCCTCAATGATCATTTTGTTACCTGCCAGTACCAAACAACAAGGCCGCTTTTTTAAATTTGTCAAGATTGCTCGGACATTCATCAGTCTTCAAATTTAATTCTATAAAGCTCCATAAAAGATTATAATACTTCACACTCTGAAGTAGTAAATACAATGTTGAACAGCAATACAACTAGAAACCACCTATCTCCTAAAAGATGACTAATTACATAAAATGCAGTGCAAACCACTAAAACAGAATGTTAAAAAGTACACCTCACCTCCACGAATGAATATTGTTACAGCCCTAGAGTTTGCACAATGCTCAATATACAGCATTCGGTCTTTAGTTGTTCCAAATGCTTTTTCCCTAACGATGCCAGCCTTGAATAGATCATAAATTAATGTTACTTATAGTCAAATAAATAAAACAGACAATAAGAATCATTGGCACACGTCCTAAATTACTTTCCCCATAATTGCATGTAAATTCAACAAAGAAGGCCCAAAAAAAGAAAAGGTTGAGGTAACGCATGAAAAGAAATAAGGCTGAGATGATACCTTTCCCAACTTTTCTGCAGTTAACTCCTGGAACCTAGGAACAATCCTTCCACCTTCATTTACAAGAAGATAATTAGTTTGTTAATTAGTTATATAGAATAGACTACACTCGTTACTCATATGATACAAAGTTATCGAAAGAATATTCTAACTTCCAGAACAAAAGAATCATAATTGAAAGCATACCTGTTGCTATGGCAATCAATTCCAACTCAACACCACCAACCCATCTAACAGCTGGCAAGTTCCTGTGCATCAAGAGATGATTTGCTTCATCGTCAAAACCCCATTGGCAAATAACAAGGGTTGCACCTACATCCTGCAAATCAACATAAATAATCCTTTTCAATAAAGTGCAAACACATTCTAGCAGGCAAAAAAGTAAGTTTATAAGCATATCAATTGGAACATAAATCCCAATTAGCTCATATACCAGCAAAAAGCAAGTGACAATGCCCTACTTAGATAGGTAAAAAAAATCATAAATAGAAATATGCACAAGACTCTAAATGAAGTCCAACCTTGCATTGTTGAACCATGTCATCAAAATATTTCTGTTCTTGTTTCCTCAATGTCTGAAACTTCTCCACTGTATCAATATCAACCTTATGCTTGGTTTTTGGCTTCGGGGGCTCAAATGGGCAAGTCAGAATAGCAATTTTAGCATCTTCAATTTGCTTTGGCATTTGAGGATGGCTCATATCCTTGTCAACAATGATTCCATATACCAACTCAGTATCTTCCAATTTCCCACCAACCTTTCCTTCTACTTTAATCAGATCCAAGTTGACGTCTTTCCTCTCTAGATCCGCAACAGCAAGAACAGCTTTTACAGCAATCTCAGCTAAGCTTCGCTTGCACCGATTCACACTGCAACATTGATACAAAAATCACATAAATCATCATAAAATTCAAACAGAGACAACACTGCTTGCATCAAAAAAGCGCACAAGCAAGATCATGTATCAATTCACTAAACGCTTACATTTTGGATGACAAAGTAGTCATACAAGTCTGAATCAAAGGCTCCAAAATAGTTTCGCCAAACTCAAACTTATTAGCAATCTTCTCCAGATTCTCAACAGCAATCCTCGACGCCATTTCATACCCTTCAGCAATCCTAATCGGATGAATACCACGTTCCAAAAGCCTCTCAGCTTGCTCAAGAAGAGATCCAGCCAACACAACAACACCAGTAGTTCCATCACCGATTTCATAGTCCTGACTCCTCGACAACTCCACCATCAGCTTCGCAATCTGGTTGTCTACATCCATCTGCTCCAATATTGTCGCTCCATCATTCGCTTCAAACAAACACACACACACAAAAATGTTACTATAAAGTTCCATTAACACTCAAAAACCTCATTCTACTAAATTACTACGTTTATTAGATGTAATAATTAGTTAAACTAACTCGATGTAACTAACTATTACATATAATAAAATGCGTAAAACAGATATTAGGGTTTGATTTTAGGGTTTAATGGAATAGAACGGAAATGAAAATGAAATGAAGAGAGAAAGGGAGAAACATACAGATGATGACGTCACCGTCGGGGCTTTGAAGCATCTTATCCATACCCTTAGGACCGAGGGAGGTACGGAGAATACGAGCGACGGCTTTACCGGCGGAGATGTTAGCTTTCTGAGCATCGAGACCGCGAAGACGGTTCTTGGATTCTTGTTCTCTGAGGATAATGAACGGTCTTCCGAACTCGTCGAAAGCCAGCGCCATTATGGTTTACACGGTCACGATCCAAAACCCTATGGCGGTGTTTTGGCTCCAAACTGCGATCGGAAAAATGAGAGTGTTGTTGTAAGAGAAATGTAGAACCCTAGAGAATGTGAGAGTGTGAAGTTGCTATTATGCTACTAACTTGTTCCTTTTCTTCCCACCTTTTTCTCTGATTTTTATTCAATTACAAGCCCGGTTATGTTTGGGTTGGGCCGGGCTGGTTTGTTGAGTTCTAAATATTTTGCTACTTTTGATTACAACACCCCCTTTCCCTCTTTTTGAATTTTATTGTTGTCTAAAATTTAACATTACTTACTCCGTTTCATAATAAATCATCTAGTTGACCAATTCACATAGGTTAAGAAAAATGTGTAAATAAAAGACGGAAAATAATATATTTACCGAAGGATTTTTATTTTATATTGGTATATTTACATTTACCATAAGTGTAAAGTAGAAGATATTATAGATACCAAAAAAAAAAGTAGAAGATATTATTGAATTGGAAGTGATAAGAATAGTATTAATTCAAAAAAAAATTGTATTAATTAGAGGGTATAATTGAAATAACAAAAAAAGTAATTAATGTTGTGTTAAAAATTTAAAGAGGATAGTCCTTTTATGATAAATATTTTTACAAATAGGTAAGTTATTTTGGGACTAAGGGAGTACTTTTTAAGATTTTTTACATGTGTTGTCTCTTGATGCTCCTTGCACCATTGCAATTTTTGAGCAATGTATTTGATTTAACTTTTACACTTGCAACTTTTACAAAGCACTTATTAAATGTCTCTAAGCTACAAATGCCAAGATTGTATTTATTCTAAGTTTGAAAAGTTCCAAGTTACTGACTTGTTTCACATTTGTCATTATTCCTATTTTCCATTGCCCCCTTCATCACTGATTTGTAACTAGGGGAAATTTCATATGAACTATGTGGTCAAATCATTTTATAAACAAAGAAACCAGTTTTTACGTATAAACCATCAATTTAGCCTTTGAATTATTAACCTCTCATCAATTTAGTCTCTAAACTATAAAAATTTACTAAGTAGTCCTTGAACTATATGAAATACATATTGGGGCCAAATTGATGGATTTTTATATAATTTAAGGACTAAATTAAGAAATTTTGTATAGTTTAGGGACTATTTACTATTTAGTATATTTTTAAAGTTTATGGACTAAATTGAAGATAGAGTGATAGTTGAGGGAGTAAAGTGATAGTTTATTCCGGTTATTACTATTGAACTTCATGCTATGTTATAAGCCGATAACTGAGAGTAAATATGGACGATATGCTTGATGATATAAATGTTGATGTGGTGTTTAGTTAATATCTTCATTTAGTTATAGTAACTTTCGATATCGTTGGCTTCCCTAAAGTTCTATTCAGGGCCATGGCTTCTGCATATGGACAGGACAATATTATGACATGAATCATATTATATATTTGCTGATTAGCTATTGATAAATGGGAAAGCTTTTGTTGATCTAAATGAGTCTTGAGCAGTGGATTGTCAATGTAAATGGTTTTTTTTGTGATTCATTAGTTGTTGGATGAAATGGAATGATAATTTTGATTTTGATTCTTATACTATGTAGGCAATTCTTGCTTTAATAATATTTAACTCCTTCCACATGATTTTCAATAGCTAAAAATTAGACATAAAATTGAAAGGCCGTACTCCTTCACTAACTTGGATTCTTATACTATGGTGTTTTTCATCAACTTTGATTATTTTGTTTGCAGAGGATTACCCTACTCCTTAACCAGATTGCAATATGGTACAATGTTGTGTACAAAGCATTATACAAGAGCTTTAGAAGATTTGCTGCCGAATGGGTTGCAGCATAACAATAGCCTATTTGCATGTCCACTCATTCAATCCAAGAGTATTTTGCTTAACTGTTTAAAAGAATGATTACTCCATAGTTTTATTGTTTAACTACTCTGTGTAATTGAGTACTAGAGATAATATTTGCAGTTATATTATTACACATACACCTTTTGTCTTTCCTATATACATCTGCTATCTTCACTTTTTTATTTTATTCTTGCTTTTTCCTTATAACAGATTTTTATTCTATTTTCTTTGTTTATTGGTCAGCTTAAATTCTTCTTCAGTCAGAGACATTTGTTGTTGCACTTTCCTCGACAGTAATTTTAAGATATTGTTACTATTGAATTGAATATTAGAGTTTAGTTTAACTTCGACTAATTTTACTTTTGTCTTACTACTATCACGTTGTCCTCAGTTCTCACAATTGCTAGTGGTGTTCATACATCACAATTGCTACTGCAGAAGTAGTTGTCCTCAGTTCTCACACATACAACTAAACAGGTATATTATTAGAACCTCTTGTTTGTTTCTTTTTTACACCAGTTTTGTAAATTGTTATTGCAATGAGTTTTATACGTTGAGTTATCCACGATGGATATATGTGTGCAAGTACAAACTAAAAAGTATGTGGATCTTCATGTTGTGCTTATATTTTTATTTGATATTAGAAACTTGCTAGAAAATGAAACTTTAAAATGTGATGTGATTAATATATTCTTGTTAGGTTACTCTTGCGCAAAATTTTAATGAGCCTTATCTACTTAATATAAATTTCTTGCTAACAGACACAATCAAATGGTCCAAGCCAAACCCTTCTTGTAAAGTTAGCCATGAGTCCAAATGCCAATTGAAGGTAATGAAGGATCAACATACTGTAAAGATGATTAGCCACATCCACCCCATATACTCCATTATGGATGCTCATAGTAGCATACAGAAGCCACCAAGCCAAATAATAGACACACACACACACTTTGAACCAAGACAAAGACCAGAAAACACACTCTTTGAACTTTCACAGAGCACCAGAAAACACATTCTCAAAGCCAATCATGCCCAAACACACACGGCCACACAACCCCCTACTGACAGGGACGCCTACACTTAGAAAACAAACCACCACTGAAGGCCGAAAAAAACACAGCTGCAGAGCAAAAGCAAAACAACTCAGAGACAAACACATGTAGACCTCACTCCAAAGCTCAGCAAAAAGTTCATCAAATATTAATAGAGATTAATACTCAAATATGTTACTAAAAGCTCTAAAGGTAGTAGCAGTGATATTCGTATGAGACTACAAAAAATTTCACTCCAAAGAAAGGCCCTCTCACAACCTGTAGCGCCACAGCCATGAACAATCATAGATACTTTGAAACATCTGATTTCCGTACATCTAAACAGCAGCAACTAGTCCTTCTTTTGGATCATGAATTTCATAGGTTCTCTTCTAGATTATAATTGCACAACATTTTTCTAGCAATTGTCCTAAGATGATCAAAGTGCATTTAGCTTCTGCTACGTTATACACGATATTTTTTAAGTTCTGACATAAAGAATATAAAGATTATTAGTTACTCTTCAACCTTAATATGGTATTCTCCAAGAATTTAGGTTGGTATGCATAAATGAGAAACCAGTGTTGGTGACTATTGATGCCTAAATTTGAGAACTGTTATCTTTTTTTGACATTGAATGTTACTATACCTCTTATCACAAGTACTAATATAGAAACTTCAAAGTAATTTCTATGATATCCTCAAAACACACAAGGAAACAAGAAATCATGTAATTTATGTTGTTATTGGGTACTATTTAGTTGGGCACTAGATAAGGAAACAATAAAGTAGTCTCTTCACTACAGGTATATGATAGTGTATATTTTAGTCCCACATATCATTGTTGCTTCTGCGTTCCTTAGATTTTGCTATGCCATTGTTACTGCAGTCAAAGAATGAATAATTGTTCCTATTATATGATAAGTGATAAATACTATCATGCAGAATAGACATAAAAGAGTAATAAAATAGTGTCTTTGTAGAGCAAATCTAAAGTAAGGGAGAGTTACTTTCATTGTGGAGAGATACTATTTCCACAGCAAAGGAAGTTCAAATCCACAAGTTAGTAGAAATATTATCACTAAAATAAAGGAAAAGAAGCTAACAATAAGGGTCACTATCTTCAGGGACAGTGATCTCAACATTGTGACGTGACATTAGCATCTTTGTTCGTCATTTGAGGTCTGCTTCAAGCTCTGAATCCTTGGACGAACCATCTGCTCAACCATCACTGCTTTCACTCTCCTCTCCCTCATCATCAACTACAATTTCACCATCTCTTACCTGACCCCAAAGGCGCATGGCATTTAATTTTCCTTCATCAACTGAGCACAAGAAGGCAGCTTGAGACTTGGCACATTTGAAACCTTCCAAATATTGATGGTCTGCATCAGACAAGACCTCTTGAAGCCTCTTTTTCTCGTCGGTCAGATTGACCTGAGTGGATTTGTGCAGATCACGCTCTTCCTTCAAAGCAGACTCTAAGTCGATTTTTTCCATGCGCCATTTCTCTTGTTTGGTGTTCAAGTCAAGCACTTCTTTTTTAAGCTTGTCTTGAGCTATGTGAGCAACCTCCAGTTTTCTCTTCAAATCTTTGTTCTCGATAACCAGCTTATCCTCTTCACTCTCTTTAATCAGCTTATCCATGCCATCTGAGATCACAGCTTGTTTCACCTCCTTCATAAGAGTTAAAGCTAGTTCAACCATATCTTCTTTCCTCAGTTTAGCAATACGTGTTCTGTCAACTCCTAATGAAGACCAAACCTCATCATCTATCATACAGGGACGGAAATGAACATCCACCATGGTTGGTGCCAGACCAACCGAAGGGACCTTGGAGGAAGGAACATTCCCAGCAATGCCAGTTTCTACTGACCCCTTAATTCCAGTAGTCAAGGCAAGGGGGACAGATGACTCCATGACACGAGCTTGTTTATGAATCTGGGGCTCGGCTGGGACCTTGGCTAGTCTTTTTCGTCTCTTTTCCTTAAGCTGACTGCCCGAAGGTGCGGCCATGGTACTGTTGGAAGCTGAAGCATCAACAATCAAATCCTTAGAAGGTATGAATTTCTTCTCCAAGTCCTTTTTCTCAAGCTTGCATGTCATGTCTACTGCAACAACAAAAAATGAATATCAATGTAATATACATACATCAATAGAAACGAAGATAACAAGCGTAACATAACCAACAAACAAATCAAGACCCTCAGATTCACAACTTACAAATATGACTCATCAAAGCATGGCGATTTTCATTAAACTTTTTTATCAAGTCAGCAGCACAATGAAACTTTGGTAAACGGCCCAACTGTTGGACTTCATCGCGCTCAACCTCGTTCAATTGTTCAATCTCAAAGGTATGGTAACTAACAACACGATCAGTTGTCCAATGAAGGGGAAAACGAGGATTTCCCCCTTCATCGAAGAAAAACGAGGAACGAACTCGGAAGAACTTGTTCTTCCAATACCTGCAGGTAAAATCAAAAGGACCCACCAACCATCTCCCTGGTCGGCGTCTTGCAGAAATCCATCCAGCCTTTCCTGAAGCACATGATTGAAAGGAAAAGAAATACAGAAATTTACTGACACTAGGCTCAATACCAACACAAGAACAAAGGATTTCAAATGCTTTCATATAACCCCATGTTTGTGGATGAAGTTGCGTAGGAGCAACATTCAGTGTAGCCAAAAAGTCACATTGAAACTTCGAAAAAGGAAGTGAAATTGACAATTTCTCAAAGAGGAACTTATACATATAAATGAACTCTGGTTCATTTTCATCTTTGTGTTTGTGTTGCCAACACACACGTTCTTCTTTGGAGCACGGAAAAAATGAAAACTCATTTTTTGAAGAATTATGAGTGAGCTGAATCTGTTGTCGCAAAACTGAATGGGGCTCCAAAACTTCGGGACTAACCCATGATTCATAGTTTAAAATGTTAAAAGATGAACCTTCTTCAGCATTAGCCTTGTGAAGGCTAGAAGATGATGAAGAACTGGAACTGGGTTTTGGTTTTTGAGAAGAAAAGAGCTTAGTGTTACTCATTACTAAGTTTGATTCAAAAGTTTGCAAAGAAAGTAAAAATGGGAAAGATCAAAGCTAGCAATCAAAGAAGAAGCTGATTTTGTGTGTGACTGAAAAGAAATGGGAGTGAGTGGATTTGTGTGTTATGTGCGGTTTTTGTGGCACTGTACGAACAATTCTTATGCAAGTTTCAGTTTTTATTTCTTTTAGAACAAGTTTGCTTTATTTTTCAATAATATGCTATAAGTTTATTCATAAATAAAATAAAATTGCATGCTTCACCAAAAAAAAAGAATTTGCATCAAAATTTAGATTGGTGTAAAATAAATGATATTTAAACAACTATTTTGTGACAACTTTTTCACTCATGCTTACATTATGATTTTACTTTTTCTTCCTCTATTGTTTTGGTTTTTGTGTTAAAATTTATATTTTTTATGTATTTTTGTTGTTCAAATAATATTGCTCTTAGAGTAATGACGCAGCTAATGAAATTCTAACCGAGGCACGTCTATTGTTGATTGAAAACTAAAAAAATTGCTCTTAAAATAATGATAAATTGACAACTAAAAAATTGTATGTCTCGTGTACTTATAAATTTTATGCGGATTATATTATTTGATTTTCTATTTTTTAATAAAGTATATGATTTTCTTTTGCTTTTCTCTTTTATTTAGTCATATCATTAGTTGTAAATGTTGTATTTTTATACAATTGTCAAATACATTGTTGATTTTGCTTTCTTCAAATAACATTTTTCTTTAGTTTGGGAGTTTCTTTCTACAATTTATTACTCATTGTTTTCATTCATATGTAATTATACATAATATATATAGACACACACTTTTTATTCTACAATTCATTTTTTTTTAAATTGTTTTGCAAGAATTAACTACTAAAAGATAAAAGAGATATATAAAGATAGAAGACATATCATATGAGAGGAGTATCTTAAATAAGAGATGAGCGAACTCATTAATAGCCATTAGATTAAATTGTATCAGTTAGATTAAAAACTCCATATTAAATTAATTATACATGATTAATTCATCTTTACTAGCTATCCCTTCTCCTTCCTCCTTCTCTATCAGTTTTTTCCTGTATTCTCTCTCGAATTACATTGCCCAGACGTGACTTGTTGTACTACTTACACACAGTAGTAGTTAACTCTACCAGCGATTTAATAAAAGAATATTTTCAATAGCCTTTTAGATTTAATTTGTCATACCCAATTCATCTTTCTTCTCTTCAACTAACGTTTTTTTCAATTGGTTTAATAAAATAATTCTTTTCAATGGTCTTCTAGATACACATGTTAGGTTTTAAAAGGTTGTGCTAATTTTAATTTCATGCACAATTGGTAATGACTAAAGTGCCCAAGGATGCATACATGGTAGTGTGAGGATTTTTTTTTCTTTCTTTTATTGTTAAAATGAGGATTTTGTTTCTGCTAATTTCAAAACGACACAGAATTAATAAATTAGAAAAACCTAGAGTTTCCAGGATAAAACAAAACATAATTCTAGGCTTTTTTATATGTTCCTTTTAAAATAATTTTGAGAAACATGACCCCGACAAAATTAGGGATATAACAAAGCTGAGATATGAATCAGAGAACAATTTAAAAACGTGAAAAAAAACATGCAGAAAGTGAAGTGGTGTTGATTTTCGAAAGAGAAGAGTATTTGCAAACTTTGAACTGCATCTGAACTGTTTATTGTTTCCGATATAGGAGGAAGAGGAACAGGTAACCTGTAAAGATGAAGAATGAGAAGCTGAAAGAAGAAATTAATCATGTATGATTAATTTAATATGGAGCTTTTAATCTAACCCACATAATTTAATCTAATGGCTATTAATCAGTCCTCTCATCTCTCATTTAAATTACTCCTCTCATTTGATATGCCCTCTACAAAGATGATCAATAAATTATGTTATTGAGAGATAATATAAGTATAGGTGAGAATACATTTAGGTGAAGTTAGGCTTTGAATAGTCTAAATTTGACATATTAAATTATTTTTAACATAAGTCTGACTTGTAGTCTTTAATAAGTTTGTGTTTCTACGTCTGAGTTTAATCTTTCAATAACATGATGTGACATGTTAGACTCTTTTTTAAGCATGTGTAATTTTGGCCTTTCTCTTAATCAAGTGTATTAGAAATTTTTAAAGATAAGCGGACATGTGCAAATCATCCATAATTTTTGTGAAAGAAATATAAATATTAATTGGCTTACACACATCGTATTAAGGATTTAAATTTACGTGTTTTCTAGACTCTCACTCCTCCTAGTAAACTTCAAAAGCTCCTATTTGATAATATTTTTGGGCTTGTTTTCTTGAACTCGTATTTTTTTATTTCTTTTATTCCTATCTTTTCTTTTTTCTTTTTGGTCAAAGAATTTTGTCTACCAAATTGATAATAATTGTTAATCCTTGTTATGCGTGTAAGCTTCAAATTGAATGGGTTTTATTTTTCTTTACAACAACCTATATGCATCAGGGCAGATTTTGTACGAACATGAGTGGCTTCGTTGCAACAAGGTACAAGCAAATTTTTCATGTGTCAATCACATGGTTTGTTCTGGTTGAAAAATGTCAATTCAAAAGGATCATTTCAAAATTGTGTTGTTCCGTTACATGCCTTTAACTAAAAAAAATTAAAATTACAAGGATTGTATTAAAAGGTTGGGAATTGTTAAGTTGACAACTTTTTGGTTGTTTAACAACGTATAAATATATTGTATAGACATCATTACATTTTTTAATAAGTTGTTTCTTACATCAATGGTTATAAATTGTGTATTTTTATAATATTGTCAAATAATTGTTGTTTTTTAAATGTTAAAATAACATTGTTCCAAAAAGTTATACTTATAAAGTACATAGATAAAATATTAAATTAATCTATGTGACCTACCTAAATTAATTTAACCTGATAGTAAATATGAATGTAATATAGGATTAAAACTACACATTGTGCATTTGTAAATTCTAGTGAAACTGACAAATATCAAGATATTGGTCTGAATATTTGTGATGTCTCGTATACAAACTCATAATCTCCCATTTAAACGCTGCACAATGTATAATTAATCTGAATTAGCAGTATAATAATATGTGAATAGTGAAGGAAACAAAAACTTCCATTTTTTTCTTTTTTTCAATATAATGTAATGTCTCCATCAACTAAACTAATTAGCTAGACAATAATTCTCTTATCTATTGTCTTTTAACAAAAACTTTGCATCCATCTATTTAAAAAAAAAATCCATAAAAAATGTTCACTTGTCTCCTTAATAAAAGATGAAATTAAAATCATGGATGTGTTTGGTTTGCAAAACGATAAGTATGGGACAGAACGATACAAGACATGACAACACAACACAAGGCAGAACAGTACAAAACAAATTTTTATAACATTGAATAATTTTTTTTGTTTTATACGATTTTTGGAAGACAAAATGTTATTTGTGTATTTTAGACAACTTGTACGTGAGACAAAAAATTGTGTTGTGGTTTGGTGGGGGACAAAAATATCAATTTTCGTCATGTCCCTTTCCTTCAGTTTGTCATGTACCTGAATCAGTTTTACAAATCAAACATTGTACACTTGAGTTATTCTGACATGTCCTTTATTTTTTAGCAAATCAAACGCACCCTAAAGAAGTACAAAAATAATATAAAAAGGAGGATAAAAATACATGTTAAATTGTGAACATATTTTCTTAGCCAATATCCTAATTCGAATCCAAATTATGAAAGCACATGATACATGGTTAAAATAAAACAATGTGTCAACTAAACTCACCCATTTCAGAAAGATGAAAAGAAAAAAAAAACAAGAGGAAACAAGCTATTATTAAAGCATAACAAATAGTTTCATCACTTAAGAAATTTACAAGCAAAATCAGTTAACGATACCACTATAGTATAATCTATATTCCATGTTAGTTACAATACTGTAACGGATGAACTGTGAAAGATTTCCAATATGCATTTTGCAATTTCATCATTTATACTTCCAAGCCTCAATTTTCTTCCCAATGAGGAATGCACAGTAAGCATCAACACAAGCATAAACAATCTGCTCATGACTCAAATCTTCATCATCCCAATCACTTTTACCGATTTCACTTCTCAGTTCCGGCACCATTTCGTAGCCTAAGCATTTAAAGATGATTTCCACCACCGAAGCAAGTGCTAGGTCTTCATATTCATCTTCACCATCCGTGTAATGCCTGAGATCTAACGGATCTCTATACATCTCGAGTCTGTGTTCCGATGACTCCATCTTCCGGCGATCGGAGTGGTTCCAAAACCCTACAAAAGTGAAGTCAGGATCCTTAAGAAGTTTTCGAAGAATCCTTGGAATATAGTTAGTGTAACCTAGTTGGAAGATTAAGCAACGGCAACCAATGCAAAGCTGTAATGTGTCTGCTGGAGGATCTCGGCCGCCCGGAGTCCATTGAACGCCAAGACCAACGACAGAACGATTCTGTTGTAGGTCGCGGCGACAGAACAAAAGTGTGGCGTAAATCCACTTTCTAACGACAGAGGCAACAACGGTAACAGTGACTTTGATTTCAGTACCTTGAATGTTGACGGTGTAAACGTCGTGGTTATTGAAGCGTTCATGGTAGACAATGATGGCCATTTTTGGTTTGTGTGTGAGAAAAAAAAAATCGAAGTGAGAATCTCACTAGGCGGTGAGTGGATTTGTGTAGAGCGATTTGGTGACTGCACCAAGCAAGCAGTTATATATATATGATAGAGTTTGTGCGTAGTGGATTTTGGTTATGTAACAATATCTACTGCATATTCTCAGCAACTAACTAACTTCTTGTGCAAGTTTGAGTTTTTGTTTTATTTTTTTTATTAGTATTTTTTACTATGTTTTATTAGGGAATTTTTTAGCATGTTATTAGGTGGTTTGGTATGCTTTAACCGTCTTTATGTTCCGAGTACGTTATTTACGAATGGACCACACCAAATTTAATAAAAATAAAAAGAGAGTATTTACACATCTTCACATCCAATCTTACCAATTAAACCCTTCACTCATTAGTGCATTGATCCTCCAGCTCGTTGCATCGATGGTTCAAATTTTTTCTTAATCTTCACTCGTCATTCACAAACATCACAGTTCATCTTTCAAACTCAAACTCAATCAAACTAATTCATTTCTCTCAACTGGAGTTTGTTTGAAATCACGTCTCAATCAAATAACATCCACATCAAAGTGTACACTATGAAGATAAAATTTTTTTCTTATTTGTGGTGGTGGTGGTATTTTTTTGTGGGCTATGGTGGTGATGTGTTGAATTTTTTTTTTGGGTTATGTTGTTTTTTTTTTATGTTCATATGAAGATTAAGAAGAAGAAGAAATGGAAGGTAGAAGATAAAGAAAGGGAATACAAATTTATGTGTTGGTGATTTACTATTAGATTCAATTGTCTTGCATGATTTAATGATCTACTTTGTGGAGAAGACATTGACTTTAATTTGATCATAATTTATGTTAATTTCTAGCATAAATGGAGGATATGGGTAAAAGAAATGGTGAAGATGTGTGGCTAAGATGAAAACGGTGGAAGAAGGACGAGAAGAAAATGGAAGAATTGTTATTTTTAAATTTGAATTTTTCGACTTCTCATTTTTTAGTTTGGTCCCTCTACAAATTTTGTTTTTTGGTTCTGGTCTCTCTCCATGTGTGACTATCGTCCAGTTTGTCACGTGAGTGTCGTCTCTCACTGCCACAACATCCTCCATTAGCCACGTGTATGTTTTTGTAACAGAAACTAACGGGATGGGCAAAAAACAAAACATTAACAACTTACAAGAGTGGTTTAAAAAAAAAAAAATATAAGAACGAAAATAAAAAACACGCTAAATTACATAAACGATTTACACATTTAAACCTATAAAATTGTTATTATCAACACAAATTCAAAGATAGCATTTCAATTTGTCTTAACAATATGTCTTCAATACGTTTGTTAGCAAACCTCACAAACAAAACACAAAAAAAATATTTGACTTGCTAAATATATATATATATATATATATATATATATATATATATATATATATATATATATATATTTGACTGAATTTTACTTTTGATGTTTGATATTTTATCAAATTTTTGTAAGGAATTTTCGATTTTTATCATATTAACGAAAATTATAATTTTTTATGCAATTCAGTTGCAAGATAGTGAATTTTGACCAAAGAAAATCGTGATTAGTTCTCCCCAACATTGAATGTCAAGCAAAAATATATCAACATTGAAAGCAAATTTCAAAATTTTAACGCCAAAAATCATCATCTATAAGGATAAATATAAAGTTCACCACTGTAAAATTAAATCTAAACACATCTAAATACTTTATAATCAAATTAAACCGACAATCTGCCTTTATGAAACGAAACTAATTAATTTAACTCGGTCTGATAGGACTGGTTTGGTCGAGTTACGGCCATCAGGTGGAGCAGTTAAAGTGCCTGTAATATCCTCCACCGGTTTTCACTCATGGCCCCACTCCCAAACGAGATTGTGCTGTTCAAAAGTTGCAAAAAGCAAAGCAATTCAATCTGTGTACGTAGGGGTCCAAAAGCATTAAAGCCAATGACTCTTATTGGATCACATTACTATAGTCAACTCTAAAGAATGCTGTATATCCATGATATGATATGATATGATGGATATTCATAGTATTACCCATTGAATAAACCCAAACACACCATCACACAAATCACCATCGTTTTTATTTACAACCAACAAAGGTAACAAATCCCACCCAAATCCATCGTTCAACAATCACTTTCATTCTTACCAAATTACCCAAACACCCTTACTTCCATCGCTATCAAGAAGAGACACATATGTACTTAAACGTAATTCCATACGTAATATTTTTCATCATAGCAAATGGGCCTGACATAAGGAAAAAAGAGACGGTTTTACGAACAAGTTTTGAATGGTCACAAGATCAAATATGTAATATCTAGACACACATACAGATAGATACATTTTTTCAATGTAAGATTGTTCATTCTTTCACATGTGTGTCTAAAACATTATATATTTATTTTTGTGACCATCTAAAAATTGCGCGAGTTCCTCCCACCCAATCAAAAGATCTAAATCCGTTGCCTTTAAAGTAAGAAAGTTACGGTAATTTTATGTTTATCCATTTTTTAATGTAGTGTTCTCTATGATTTCTACTATTTGATTTTATTTGCTCCTAAAATACACACTAAAGTGACGATAATGGATTGGAAACACCCTTCCCTACTCTCTCCCTTCAATCACTACCCGTGCATAAGTGCGCACGTTAGCTGTCCCCTCTCTCCCTTCGCCACTTCTACACAGTGAAAGAAAGAAACAAAAATACTGAAAACTTGACTAACTCTGAAATCAAAATGAAAGTTCCATAGTTCATTTAAATCGAATGGTAACGTAACGAAAACAATTACTAGACCAGTAACAACAACATTTATTAAAATGCATGATGAGTATAGTATAGTAGAGAGAGAATACAGAGTGGCAGGCAGGCATGTACTACTACTGAGTGAATGAGCATAGTGCCTTAAATGGATGTATGTAGGCAGTGGTTCAGTTCCTTTATAGCCTGCCATAACAACAACAACAACTGTACATCACTTTCTTTCTCATCTTAACTTTAACACTATTTTTATTTCTTTCTTTATTCATCATCCATTCAAATCTCATCTCATTAAAACGCAACCGTTTCGTTTCTTTCAAATCTGAATCTCTGATCAGAGAGTATAACCGTCGCGGATCGGAGATTTTCCGATGAGTGAACAATGAATCCATTATGCTGCATTGCTCCGGTTTCGATCGATCGAGACCGGAGTACTCCGGTGGTGTCCAAATCGAACTCTCAGTGTCAATTAGGGTTAGATTCATCGATCAGAACAGTCAACTGTGCTTCTAAATCGAGTTTTTCAACTCATGATTCATCGTTAGCAGGGGATTCGGTGAAATCCTCTTCAGCAGGTTTGAATCATGATGAAGATGATGTGGTGAATGAAGTTCGTGATTCCAAGGTGTTGAATGGTGGTGGTGTAGCTGGTAGTGTGGCGGGGATATTGTACAAGTGGGTGAATTACGGTAAGGGATGGAGGTCCAGGTGGTTTGTGCTGGAAGATGGTGTGCTTTCTTATTATAAGATTCATGGACCGGATAAGATCTTGATGAGTCCTGCTAAGGATAGGAGTGTTAGGGTGATCGGTGAGGAGTCTGCGAAGTTTGTGAAGAAGGCGAATTGGAACGTGAATCGAGGTAATGGAGCTACCAAGCAATGCAAGCCCTTTGGTGAGATACATTTGAAGGTTTGTTCTTCTTTCAATACTAGATGTTGATTCATAGGGTACTTGATAGAATCTTACAGTGTATGTTTGCTTGAATTGATTATGTAAAATCAGCTTGAAAGTGAGTTAAATTTAAAGTAATTTATGTTTGAATATGTTCATGTAAAAGTGATTTTCAGTGTTGGATCAAACTATTATCCAAGCATGCCGTAGGTCATATATGTATGAAGTGCAATGGGTGAAGGGCTGTGAGGTAAGAGGACTGGGATAATTTCGTTGGTATGCTAATTTATGCAGGGTATTAGATGAACAATCTCTAGACTGACTCGGATACATCGCTTTTGCTATTGTATTTGCATGTAAACATGAACTTTAATTGCTCCTTTTCGTTAGTCAACCATTAGTCAATTTTTAGTCAACCGTTAGTCAATTTTGAGTCAACATGTAATTAAAGATCTAATTACAAAAAATATGATAGTTCAGGGCTTTGATCAAATGTTTTACAATTTTGGGAGGCGAGAAATGGTAGATTTTTTATCCTTTTTTTTGGGAAAGGATGCAAGTATGGAAGATTTAGTAAATGATATTGAAGTTATCTCTTGGAAGTGGTTTCTTGCTAGAAAAAAAGGGGGTCCTTACTTGTATTATGAATGGTTCTCCAACCCTCTTCTTTGTATTAGTTTTTAGTCGGTAGTGTTCGTTGTTTGGTGGGTCGAGTTCCCCTTGCAATTCTCCCCGTTTGGTGGGACAAGTACTAACTGTACTTCTCTCATTCATTCATATAATATTCATTTTGCAGTTAAAAAAATGCATTTACTTTGAAATATGTTTAAAATACATACTCTCTCTGTGGTTGGATGGTCATTTTTTTTACCACAACCAAGTAGTGATGTATTTGAAATATGTATCAAACCATCCTTGCTTGTTTTCCCATATTCTTGATGTTTGTGTTAAATGATTGATCTGGGTTGTTGAAATATTGGGTTCTTCAGTGTCTTCACCAACTGCTGCTGAAACCACATTTGTAGAAATAGTTATGACTTATGAGGATTGTGATTATATCCTTTACACTTGCATTTTATCGTAGATAATATCTACCATGAGTGTGCTTTTGTTTTCTTTCGTTTTTAAATGTAAACTTTCCTTGCTTGTCAATTCCCGTGAGTGCCAAATCTAATTATGTTTGTTTGCAGGTTTCTTCAGTTCGCTTCAGCAAGTCTGATGACAAGCGACTTTCCGTATTTACTGGGACAAAAACTCTTCACTTGAGGTGTGTATCTAGAGAAGACAGAGCCATGTGGATTGAAGCCCTGCAGTCTGCGAAAGATCTTTTTCCCAGGGCTCTGACAAGTAGCGATCTTGCAACTCCTGAAGATATCGTAGTTTCGACAGAGAAGCTGCGATCCAGATTGTCACAGGAAGGCATAAATGAAGAAATCATTAATGACTGCGAGTCTATTATGCTCTCGGAAGTCTCATATCTTCAAGGCAAGTTGAAGTTTCTTCAGCAGAAACATGTTATGTTGTTGGACACCTTAAAACAACTGGAGGTATTGATCTTCCCTTTCTTAACACAACTCGGAACGTTATACTCCAATTCATAATATGCATTTCTGTTGTGGATGGTTATAACAAGATAATGGTTTTCTGACCTGGCTGCAGAATCACTTTTTTTGCGCGTTTGGTTTTTAATTTTCCCTAGCAGTAGCTCACCTAGCCTGGTTTAAGATTTCAAATTTAACTGTGATTACTGATAACCTAATGTTGGAAGCATGGGAGTCTTATACTTTTACCCGACTTTCAATTCTACACGAGCCTTCTAGTCTTTTAGGAAATTCAAGTGTGAAAGGATTTTAAGATGAAGCTGACATTCTTTGCTTCATAAAGAGTATTGTAGGATTATAGTATCTTGTCGGAACCTCCCTAAATAGTGAAAAGTAATGTTTCTTTCGGTGACATTTCATGGATATATATGCTCATCCCTCATCCGGATTACTACCTCTATCCCTAAACGTAGGACTTCGTTGACTAAAAGAACAAGAGTTGAGAAAGCTGATAGCTGTATTAGATTTGTTTATAATTGATATTGTATTGTTTTTGTAACTTTACCCTTCATAGTATTGTTTGCTTACTTATTGGTTAAAAAAAAGATGTAAAATAATTAGGAGTATTTTGGCAAAGAAGCAATTAATGCAGTAGAAAATTTTAAGCGGGTCCTATAAAAAGAGACAAATTTCTTGAGAGGGTCCTATCACTTATGTTTAGTGATAGAGACTGTCTTTTGATTTTTCTTTCCCCTAGGTCAACCATTGTATTGATATTATTACTGAGAGTAAAACAGCACTGAAGTACGCTTTATAGTAATACAAACTAGAATATATTTTTCCCTTTAGCATTCTTGCACTTTGATTTGTGGCCGTTGCTGAATCAGTAAATACTGTTGATATGATATTTTTCATGGAAGTTATTCAATTTATGTCCATTATGATCCTGTATATGTTTGTCGGTGCCTTGTTAAAAGATGAAATTCTTGTCAGCCGAAATTTTGATTTTCTCTTAAAAAATTAATGCAGACGGAGAAAATAGAGTTGGAAACTACTGTAGTAGATGAAACAAAGGAACGTGAGTCATATTGCACACAGGGGAATAGAAGATATAGTGGTGAGTGTGGTGTTAATATTCTGACATGTCTTTTGCCTTGAACTGTCATTAAAATATATCTTTTGCCTTCAACTGTCATTAAAATATATACTTGCATAGAAGTCAATATGAACACCATTTTAGATAGTTGCGTTTATTGTGGTCATGTATTATAAATTCAAGAATTTTCAATATTTATGTCAGTCTGGGATTGAAGTATTTATATTCTAGAAGTTATTTTTCTTCCAAGTTCCTAGATGGCTGACCTCTGGGTTGTTGTAGCCTGTATGAAGCTATCAACTGATTGTTTTGACGTTTCTATGTTGGTGGCAGTCATCTTACTCCTTGATTTGACCACTTGTGTATCAGATTTCTATTCTGTAATGTCGGAAGGCAGTGCTACAGATTCAGTAGTAGATAATGAAAGTCAAGATGGAGCAGATGCTGAAACAGATGATGAAGATGGAACATATTTTGATACAAATGAGACGTTATATTCAGATGCCCTAAGAAGTGCTTCCTATCGAAGTAGAGAAGGTACAGGAAGTGCCAGTATATATGATAGAGATTATATTCTCCATGATGGTTTGCATGGGTTTGAGATGGCAATCAAAGATATAAGTTATCCTTATGTCAAAAGAAGGGACAATTTACCAGAACCAAAAGAGAAAGACAAACCTGTTGGCTTGTGGTCAATTATTAAAGACAATATTGGGAAGGATCTTTCTGGAGTTTGTCTCCCTGTTTATTTTAATGAACCACTCTCTTCATTGCAAAAGTGTTTTGAAGACCTCGAGTACTCAAACCTAGTCGATAGAGCATTGGAATGGGGAAAGCAGGTCAGGTCCTCAGCTGTGCTTTCTTTTGTCACAAAGCAGTTTTAAAAGCATGATCTCCTAGGTTCATTTTGTCAAGGTAGATAATATGTTTGGTTAAACTTAAGGAAATCACTACTCATAAAAATTTCATGTAGCGTGATAGTTTCCATTTGTTCAACATGTTGTAAAGTATTGTTCTGGTAATTTGTCCATCTAGTATTTAGGGCCATCAAATTCGTGCTATTTTTTCCCAATATATTTTCCACTTTTGTCTCTTTTTTTTTCTTTTCTAATAAGCTTGTCTCTTGTGTTTATAAATCTCTCCTCCCCCCCGCTCTCTCTCTCTGATGAATTTCTTTCTGAAACCATTGTCAAGATTTGGCAGTTATATAGATGCTAATATTGAAAAATCTTGAATTTGTCACAAAATTTCAACCACGAGAGTGAAAGTGAAGTGATTGAATGTAATATTCAAGCTTTTTTTAATATTAATGTCAGTATGGAATTAAAATTGATGCTTAGATGAATTTCAACCATGAATTAAAATATACTTCCTTTGTCCCAGAATGAGTGACACATTTGCAAAAGAAATTTGTCACAATAAGATTCACTCATTGTGGGGCAGTGGGAGTACATTTTACTTTGTATTTCTTGTTATTCTTTTTACTGCTCTGAAAGCCTTTCTTGGAGTTGAGTTTTTATTAGATAGATGTCAGTGGTTATAGATTTAAAATACTTCTGGGCTGCTATAAGACAACTGAAACAGTAGGGATTAATGGGTTTGGTTTAAGGTTTTCTTGATGGTTTTTTGATGTCATTACTTAGCTTGTTGGCATGACCAGGGCCTTAGAAATTATGAATTTGGACATGATGGGATTTATGGATAAATTTAAACTAAAAACATAAGGTGTTTCAAATACTGCAACCAAGCTCCCTAGTCACAGATAAACTACTAGTATAATGCTTGGAACTTGGAACTTAACTTTTTTTTTTCTTTCTGACACTGCACCCTGGTTCACACTCATCGAAGTTAATTACAATTAGATGTTATTCCACTTCTAATATTCTCAGACATGTAGAATAAGGGTTTGTTGGTATTATTCAGTTGCATTATGTTAGGTAATCAGTTCCCCAGGTTCGGGAGATTTCATTAATAGGAAAATGAGGCAGGCTTGTAAATGCCGCTGGACTTGCTTGACACTGACACCATGTGCCACATTGAACTTTAGAGGCGTTAGCACACATGGTTCTAGACAGTCTCTTATACTGCTTTTCATAGAATTGTGAGCCCTATTCTTTGCTAAGGACTTTACGATTTAGTTTGATGTCAAATAATGTAGTATCATTTGAAATTCTATAATATTGAAAGGAGAGTATTCAGTTGTCAAGTGAATGTTTGATTTTTTTTTTTTGAAGTGCATGCTTGATTTCCTATAAAAGTAAATGTGGATGCTTGATATGTTTCATTTTTATATGCTTAGCTTGTTTGGGTATGACTTTAATCAAGATTTTGCATGCTGCAGGGGAATGAATTGATGAGAATTCTAAATATTGCAGCTTTTGCTGTGTCCGGCTATGCGTCCACCGAAGGTCGACAGTGTAAACCTTTCAATCCTCTGCTTGGGGAGACTTACGAAGCTGACTATCCAGATAAAGGAGTTAAATTTTTTTCTGAGAAGGTAACCGGATTTTTCTTCAAATTTTCAGGATAACATAGCAATAAGAGAAGTCATAAATTAACTGTTTCATTATTGCCAATCCATTGAATCCAAAATAGCTGTAATTGATGTTTATCTAATGCTGCTAATATCATCTAACAAGAAGCTGGCTGCAGGTTAGTCATCATCCAATGGTTGTTGCTTGTCACTGTGAGGGAAGAGGATGGAAGTTCTGGGCAGACTCCAATTTGAAAGGAAAGTTCTGGGGGCGTTCTATTCAGTTAGATCCTGTGGGTGTTCTCACCCTACAGTTTGAGGATGGTGAAACATTTCAGTGGAGCAAGGTCACTACTTCCATATACAATATTATACTAGGTAAAATTTATTGTGACCACTATGGTACTATGCACATCAAGGGCAGCGGAAACTACTCTTGCAAACTTAAGTTCAAAGAGCAATCTATCATAGACCGTAATCCACATCAGGTATAATTATGTATACAACTTGGACAAAGACTACAACTTCCCTTTGATTATCAATAAACTTTATTTTGATTAAACATATTGTTCTTTCCTCCCCTATTTTATCTCCCAACATAGTTCACTAAATTCCTACTGATGTGGCAAATAAAGCAGTGTTTGTTTGATTGGAAAATCATTTTTGTTTTCACTATTACAGATTTGTCACAATGTTTTCACTTTGTTTCTTGTACATAAATGTTTGAAAACAATGAAAAGAGTGAAAGCAAACTACAGCTGTTGTAATTATCAATGTAACCGCAAAATGAAATCTTAAAATTTTTCATCACTAGAATTTGTATTCCTTTTATGGTTTAGCCGTTTAGGTTAGACTTTGTAAGGTAAGGCTGCTTATAATTGATTCAATTATTATGGAAGTTTATACTTTATAGCACCAAAATTTATATTCCTGCTATTTTGTTGTATTGGTTTAAATTAGTTTTGCCTCGTCTCATTTCTTTGTTCTGGGTTTCGTAATTTTAATCATATATCAATCAGGTCCATGGGTTTGTTCAAGACAACAGAACTGGAGAGAAGGTAGCAATGTTAATTGGGAAGTGGGATGAAGCAATGTATTATGTACTCGGGGATCCAACTACAAAGCCCAAAGGTTATGATCCTATGACAGAAGCTGCATTATTGTGGGAAAAGGACAACTATGTCCCCAAGACGAGATACAACCTCTCTCCCTTCGCAATTTCCTTGAATGAAATAATGCCTGGTTTATTGGTGAAGTTGCCTCCAACTGACTCAAGGTTGAGACCAGATCAGAGACATTTGGAAAATGGAGAGTATGAATATGCAAATGCAGAGAAACTAAGGCTTGAACAGTTACAGAGACAGGTAATCGACCTACAACTCAGCTTTTTGTCCTTCAAATCTGTGTTTGGATATGCTATCAATTTTTTTTTTTTCCTATTTCTTTTCTAGGTTGCTGACCAGTTTTCTTTCCCCCCTTAAATTGGCATTTTTGTCGAAATATTTACTAGGTTTTGTATTATTGTTTTCCCCCCTTTTCTGAATGATACAGTTGCCATTTGTTTACAAATAAAATAATCCCGTGCATTTATGATTCGACGTCCTTCAATTTCTTGCCCTCCTGGGTGATTTACTATCATCTCTCCAATCTGTTTGCAGAATTTGGCGACCTAAGCTTTATGCTATTTTGTGCATTATACTTTTTTTTATTGAAGATTCGTGTAACTTATGCTTGATTCATATTCATAATTCAGGCAAGAAAGATGCAAGAAAGAGGATGGCAGCCCAGATGGTTTAAGAAGGATGAAGATGGTTCTTACCGATACATGGGTGGCTATTGGGAGGCAAGAGAAAAGAACAATTGGGATGGAATCTCTGATATATTTGGACAAGGCTGTGATTTGCCTTCATGTTCTGAAGAGATTGTATCCTACTGAACACTGGTTTTCCTTTGTGGCTCTCTTGTTTTTGCTATATGTCCATTTGGATGTAGGTTGTAAGTTATATATATAAAAAAATTCTTCCAGATAGTGTATTGAAATTTCTTCTGGCTGCGCTTTTGGGCAATTTGTCTCGCATCTTCGCATTTTGGGAGAAGTACTTATCAGCCTATGTTGATTTACAATTTATCCAATACATATGGCTCGTTAAGAATGCACCTCTCTACCGGTCACATCTTTCGTTCTGGAACTTGATTTTTAATGATATATATAAGTTTATGATTATCAAGAAAATAGAAAAAAATATTATTGCTTAGATAATCATTTTGTATAGATTTCGACAAGATTTTACTTATTTACTATATAACCAAAAAAGTATAAATTGCCATACCTACCTAGACTTCTGTTGGGATAAATGTTATATAAAAATGTTCAATTTTCATACTGTCAGTGTAAAAAGTAAAATGATTTTGATGATTTTACTATTATGATTGATTGATGACTATGTATATGAATTAAATTTTATGCATAATTTCTTCATAACTAATTTCAATTGTCAAATATTATAATGTATAAGATCCTATGAATAGTTTTGCTCTGTTACTGTTTCTCGGCAAATATCCTTTGGTTGTTTGAATAGTTATATCTCAAATGTATATTAGATAATATAAATTTAATTTAACACTTGATTCTTTGAATGTTTATTTACGAGAAAGATAAATTTTACTTGAATACAAGAAACAAATTTTTTATAATGAACATGACAATGTGATTATTTTGGTTTATCACGAAAAAAGTACAAGATCAAATCTAATTGCACTTTTCGTGGCCAATATAGCCACCCCAACATCCTCATTCCTCCATGCAGAACTTTTTGCTATTTTCTTTAACTTGCATCTTGCTTGGCATAGAGGCTCATAAATGTGATTTGTTATTTTCATTCTTTGAACACCATTTCTTTGATTAATGCTTATGCTCCTAGTCCTATGGTCTCTTTACACCACTTTGCCATATTATTGTGAAGGATGCAAAGCAGCTGCTGAATCAGTTAGAATATCTAGTTGAAACACACTCTTAGAAGTAAATCAACGTACCGGTTTCATTTCCAATTTGGGATTTTCTTCTTGACTCTCCTCCTGTAGAGATATCTCAATTGCGTTTGTAACAGGGTTATGCTTGATAAGTAACCGATTGTAACAGGGATTTTCTTACTGGCTTTCGTTGTTTGTTTTCTTGCCCCATTCCCTTTTCTTATTCGTTAGTTTCTAAAAAAAATTCTACTTGCATTTGAGGCAAAACTAACGTGGAAGTCGAACTTTTAATTCAAACAACGTTTGGAGAAAGTATTACACTACATTCATTTTTAATCAAGTTTACGTTTGTAAAATGTGGATTCAATTGATTCCAAATGTTGTCAAAGTTTTTTTAATCTTTAACTCGAAACAAATATAGTCTCATAGGCCTCGCACTATTTTTATTTTATTTTTTATTTTCATTCCTGGTGGAGTAATCCGTATGCTTGGATTGAAAGTTACAAGATAAATATTTAATAGTGGTACATAAAAAACTTACAAACTTACGTTTATTTTATCAATAAAAGATATTATTAAATATTTCGCTAGTTTTTCAATTGAAACATGTTCAGCTCTTTCCAACAAGAAACCTAAGTATCTCGGACAAACGTGTTTATTATCATTTCTGTTGGTGAGGACGGTAACGTAAGAGCGACAAAGGTAGCATGGTAAAGCAATAACAATCAAATGATGCCAATTAATCAAGTCATTAGACGGTTATTTAACTTAGGTGCATTTCTTAAAATGTTTTTTCGTAAGTTTATTTTTACATAAAATTCTCATTCTATGGTTACGACAAACTTTGAGAAAATTATGGATTTTTTAAACAATCATTGGTAGTTACAAGTAATTTATGTGAAAAACCACGCAAAAAGCACACAAAAAATGCACCCTAGTTTTCTTCTTATTTCAATGTTACCACTACAAATGAAATCTCGTTAACACAAAGATTTCAACGAAGTATGCTTCTTTTGAGGGACTGGATAAATACAAGGTAATTCATTTTGCTTTCTAATTCCCCAACTAAAAGGAATTTATCCCCCTTTCATGCCGTTAACGAAATTCCTCCAACTAAACTGTGTTGCCATTAAATAGAAAGTCTCAGAAAGTAACGAGTGAAGGAAGATTACTGCCGACGAACTAGTCAAAAAATAAATTTCCTTCTGCTGGAATGCAGAATCAAAATCCAATCTAAAGAATTTATATAAATATTACACCATCAAAATTGAATATAAAAATAATAAAGCAGCATCTCGTTGATTGCAGTTTGGCTTAACATAAAAAAGAGGTCCAGAAAAAACAGACTAATGGTACATTTTTAAGAACAAAAAGAATCAGCTTATGATGCAACAACGCCCCGTATTTGTTGCTCCCTATTTCCACGCTTTCCTCCCACGTTGTTGTTTACCAGAACGCTGCTGTTTTATCCTTTTCTCTATCTTAGTTCTTGCCACCTTCTTTCTCTTTGCAACTAGCGGCATTTGTTTCTTGTGTTCCTTTTGTTTGTTACTTAGACCACCCGTCTGTTCAATACAAAAAATACACATCCATTGGATTTGAGTGCAATCATGCAGCAGCAATAAGATCATAGTGTAGACAAATAGTCGTTCTTTCAAAACTTCAAAATCAGACATGACCTACATACTTTATATTTGATAATAAGAAACTTCATTGAATTTAACATTTTGATCAACTGACTGGTTTTAATAGCGTGGCTCTTTGTCGATTTGGTTTTTTTCACGCACATATACATGCACAAGAAAAGTTGCCACACTGTTATATTTGGAGAATCACTGGGTTGTGGAAAAATTCTAGATGTCCATGTTTTGGGTAAATACAATTCAAACTTGTAAAAAATGCATAAGGAAGACAATTAAAAATGCAAAGATGCACAGATTCAAAAAATTTAAAAAATGAGCAAGAGCAACTAACATACCTTTTTCTGTTTTACAGCCGCTCGAGCATGGTACTGTCCTCTTTCCTCCCTCCCTGCTCTAACCATTGCCAACCTCTCCTCCTTGTTAAGCTTTTTCTTTACATGAGCCTAGAAGGTGCGCACATAAATAAGTAAATTTGATTGCCCGTGTTTTCTCTTTTTGTCATTGATTGAAGATAAAGATCATCTAGAGATCAATTTAAACAAGTTAGAGCTACTTACTTCAAGCATGGAACCATCCACTCGCTTTAAACCTAGTTGATCAGAGCTCGGAATCTTATTTGTTGATGACTTTAAAAGCCCGTGCTGCGCTAATGCAGTTCTTGCTTCGTTTTTGGCCTATGAATTAAAGTAAACAAATTCAACATCATAAAAGTTACGAAAGTTATAAATTTAGCTTACTGAATAAGAGGTGAACAAACCTTTAGTTCCTTGATCCTCTGGAAGTCTGCATTGGAAAGAATTCCATCATTTTCTGGCAGGGCATTCTCCATTGTTGTCCCTGCCAACTTCTTCAAAGCCCGGAGACTTGAATCAGCAGCTGTAAGTTGATCATTGAAATCGCTAAACTTCCTCTTTTTTGCTGAGTCTTTCAACGTAGTTTTTGTATCCTCACTTCCAAGAATATGCAGATCACCATCTCCTTCATGTTCCGAAATCCCACCATCCTCTTCATCAGCCTCTTCACTGTCTTCTAGATCATCCCCTTCGTCTTCAACATTATGAGCATCATCACCACTGGTTTCGTAATCAGAACTTCTATCGTTTTCATCGTCTGATACACCATCATGATCTTCGGCTTCATCATCATCACTTCCAGTATTATCACTGCCTAGCTGGTTGTCATCATCAGAATTTAAACTTACCTGATCATCTTCCTGCTCATTGTCTGAACCACAATCATCAGAATGAGAATTCTCCTGCTCAACATCGTCATCAATATTCTGTAACAACTCAGCACCAGGAACGTCAGCCGCAACATTGACTTCTCCATAAGCCTTTGGTCTTGCCGTGGGGTCGGTAGGCCTCCCTCGGTCCTTCTTAATTAGCAGTGAAGGGCAAACCTGCAAACAAACAACATTAATCAGGTGTCGAAAATGAGTATGAGAGTGCTATTGTGCTTTAGCACACCCCCCACACAAAAGAGTTACGGTAATCACCTCTCGGAATAATGTAATCAGAGATCGAGCTGCTATCGAAACTCCTTTCTCATGTGACTTCTTATATAGGGCAAGGTCTTGAAGTAGGTCTTCATTCATTAACTACAGTCCACAATCAAAATATCACCATAGGACGAAAGGAATGAGTTTATGAAGTTGACAGAAAACAAAGTATATAAGTTTTAAGCAAGGGAGTTATCCCATTCCACGGACCACGCCACAAGCATACCGAACAAAGTACTCATAGATGATCTACTAATGAAAGAACACATGTAGGAATCAAACTCAAGACCAGGACTTTTAGTCAGCTTAGTTCAATCCTACTAGTTAAAACCAACCCTTGTTGGATGCGCAAGATATATTTTGTCAGAACATATCTCAGCAAAATGCATATATGTCCAAGGACCAGAAAATTTCAGTAATTACCAGTGGCATACGCAGGCATATCTCCCTGACTGCATTTATTCCAACAGTGATAGCCTAAACATATCAACCAAACTCATCAGCAAATCAAAGTTGAGTACTCCTGTCATAATTAAAAATCCGCAGCACTATATCAAATGATAAGCAGATTCAAATAAAGACCTCTGGACGTGAGCGGTCATGTACAAATTGATTTACAATTTGTTTGAACAAGGGTTCAACTGCATCAGGAGGAACCTGCATCCAAAAATTAACATCTTGAATGAAATAGTTAACAAAGAAAAACAAAAGAAAGCAGCATACTTCAAAATACTTAAAAATCAAATTTTGAAAGAAAAACTACAACTATAAAAACAAATCTGGTTAAGAGAAATCACAGTATGCAGTACCATATCATGGCAAGCTTGAACCGCTGCTGCAATCAAATTTGTAACGTCTCGTTGATGGGGCTGGTTGCAAAATAGATATATTACAACTGTCACACTTCATATATTTATAGAATACCAAAGTTTACCAAATTTAACTAATGATACCTGGATATATTTCTGAAGATAAGGGTAAAAGTTTAACAACATTAACTGGTGAAGCCCAATTGTTCGAGCTATCACTTTCAACATCATCATCTTGACCTACAATTTTGAGAGGGTAATTGTAAAAACCAGTAAGTAAATATGGAGACTTCAACAATCATTAGAAGATTTCAAAAGGAATTAGAAGTTTTCATTCACAATAATATAGGCATGTTGCCTTGGTTTTAACTAATATGTACCTCAAATCGTTCATTGCATTTCTGCAGACGTGAGAACAGCTTCTCCACAAAGCCCTGCAGATCACATGGAATCAAGATGCTGATTGGATAGAGCAAAATGCAAACAGGAAATGTATCTATGATATTATGATACAAAAATTTACAAACCTGTGGATCTTTCAGATGGTTGAGTGGTGAGTAATAGATGTTATTCTTCCTTTCAGATGATCCGCGCTCTTTCTTTTTCATGTTACGTATTATGCGGTCTAATTGCCTTTTCTTTTTCTTTTTGCTAGCTGATGTACCTTGGTGGCTTGCCTATAATTATGTAAGAATGACCCATGTTACTGATAACTAAGTTCAATTTGCAAAATTTATCAATAAAAGTATAAAACAATCTCAAACATATTGCAATGCGCCGAACATCCTTATTTCCTATGAACGAGTGCAAGTACAAAAGGAACTTGAAGCTATACAAAAGGAACTTGAAGCTAAGTTTGGATGGAGGGAGAAGAGCAAGGAGAAATTCAGTCAAGTATGAAAGTCGAAAACGCATAATCTCCATTTGAGGTGAATTCTCTTCCTGTCGAACATTTTTTCCTCATATAAGGGATAGTTGTTGTTAAAAAGCATTTCTTGTTAATTGAAGTTATCTTGTTTGATGTTATCCTGCACTATTGGGTTCAATCTCTATATGTGGGTGATACCGGACTAGAGAACGCAATTTAACAGAAACCCAAAGATAGACCCCAAGGCTTTGTTTGGGAGTATGGAGGCAAGGGGAGGGCTTTGGGAGGTGGGAAATATAGGGGAAATTGGAGAAATCTTTCACAATTTTTGAAAGAGTTTTTTTTTATAGAATCATAAATTAATGTTTATGATTAATATAATTTTAATTTTAAGAATATTATAATAACATAGATTGAATTTGAAAAAACCATATAAACCCTCCAAAATCCTCTTCCAATAGAATTTTTTAGTTCCCCAAAGCCCTCCTCTCCCGAAGTCCTCTATTTCTTCCACGCGCTCCTTCCTTTTTTTCCCAAAGCCATCCCCTCTCTTTTCCTCCAAACTCACAAACAAAGCCTAAGTGAATAGAGCGTAAATTACATAATGCTCATAGTAACATTCAACTCAAATGGATATCTACAAAACTCCAGAGCATATGATATGACTTCAGATGAAGATGGTCCTCTGTCAATCCCCTCAAGAACACTACTCTTTTCCCATATATCTAATCATTCAGCTGAATATTCCCCTATACTACCCAAATGATATAACAGAATGCCACATCTTCCGATATTAACCACCTCCAACTAACACCCCCTCAGCCCCAAATTCTTTATTTATACTCAAATATATTCTCCTAATACTAAAGCTTCTATCAATGCTAACTCGGCACTTGCTTATTTGCTAATTTATCTCAAATATTCATGCATGATTGTGTGCTATGTATTCTATTCACCAAGGCGTTAAAGCATGCTCAGTATACTACACTGCTGTTTCTGTTTATCTGTGCCTGTGCGAAGTTAAATATGGAAGTCAAAAAGTATAGTCTGCCTTAGATCTGAATTCTCTTCTTGTAACTTGTAAGGCTATTCTAAATAATTAATTAGAACTTTTATCTTATTTTAGACTGTAGATCTGATCTTTGTTGCATTATTTATGAACTCACATAGTGGTTAGTACTTTATAAGAGTAGTATTGACACTTAAACTTGAAATCAACTTCACTGGGGTAACTGCCATTAGCACTTCCAAAAAAATAAGGGTTCAACTTTAAAATTTACAAACAATAGAGTGATATCCAGTAATGAATCAATGAATTCTCTCCAAAACTCCATTACCATACTTATTACCTTTCCGCTGCATCAAAATTTCACCCAACCCCACCCTCTTCAGAACTCCTAAATATAACCTTAGCCAATCAATGCTAATATCATTCATATCAACTTATATCTACTATTCTGTTTGAGTTTAGAAAGGAAAAAAATACGACAGAAAATTTAGCTAATAATTAAAAGAATAACAGTTTTAATTCAATTTCAATGTTTATCAGACAATCCTCTCACCTTATAAACTGTCTCCCTTCTAAGAATAACTTGAGGTGATTCGGTTGCTTCCTCATCACTGCTTTCATCATCACTGTCTTGGTAGTTTTCAATCTTCTCATAATCAAGCAGAAAGCATAATGTTGATATCATGATTCTGAAAGAGACACAAATATAATATTTAGGCCTGATATTTAAAAAAAAAAAAAAAAAACTCAACAGCATACCAAAGCAAACAAAAGAAAAAACAAACCTTGACGATGGATGGAAGGAAGCAGTGCAAATTGCATTTGCTGTTCTCTCATCAAACCATGTTCGTCTCTTGTGAAGCTCACATAGTGTCACAAGCGCCCTCTTGGCCCGGTCTTCATCCTCTTGCTATTCAAATTTTACAAAACCATTCACTAACTTAGAATTGTGTGTTTGGATTATCTCATTTTATGTTTTATTTAAACAACTTTGTAATCAAAATTTAACATCCAGAAAAAACACAAACACACACAAAACAAAATCCTTAAACACTAATTTAAACCAAAAAAACACAAAACACAATTCAATAAACAACCGAACAACGTAGAAACATTGACAAACCTGTAACATGACAAAAAGAATGTTCTGAAGTGCACGGTTTTTGGCTTCATCCTTATGCTTTTGGTTCATACGTTTTATGCTTTTAACAACGTGTGCAAATGTCAACTCCCTCAGCTTTTTATCACCTAACGTTTGAAGCTCCATAAACAACGAAAGTGTATCTTTAATACTGACAATCTGCAAAATTCACACACAACAAAAAAATGAAACCAAACCAATACACAAATTTTCATTTCCAATCACATAACAAACTCAACAAGGAAAAACACAAACCTCTCGATTAACAAGAAGGATAAGAGAATTAGCTAAATCGTTACGAAGTCCAGAAGGAAGTGTTCGAGCAGCGCAACGAAGCAACTCAGCGAGTTTGTTAGGAAATTCAGAGAGGTGTTGAGGGTAAAAGGAGGTGAGATGAGAGAGGAACATGGCTTTATCGGCGAGATCTTTGGCGACAGTGGGGTCGTTGGAGATGCCGGAAATGGACGTGAAGTTCATGGCGGATTGTTGTTGGAAGAGTTCAAGGGAGGAATTGAATTGGCTTCGAATTAAGAGGAGTTCGGATTCGTAGCCTTCGGGGTCGCATTTCATCTTTGATTGGAGTGCTGGGAGGCTCAGCTTTTCGGATTTTAGGCCGGAGGGGAGAAATGCCTCCGTCGCGGCATGGCTCTGGTGGTGGCTACGTTTCATGGTGTTGATTGTGCAGAGAGTGTTTTGCACTCTGTTTTTCAGTTATGAGGTTTCTCTTTGCTCTTAAACCTAACTAGCTACTACCATGGGCTGGGTCGGGTTGCTGGTAGAAAATAAAGCCCAAAAACAATTGGGTATTTTTCATTGAAAAAAAAAAGTCAGGAAAATTGCTCAATAAGCTCCTCAAAGTGCTCACTATTTAAAAAAAAATATATATTCATTAAGAGTTACGATCGATCGGTCGAACAATTTGAAGGGTTTATCGAGCAATAACATGGGATGTTCCCAGGTTGGATTGAGTTGAATTTGACCAAATTTAAATGCTAAAAACTTGAAAATTCAAAATTGTAAAAACATATGTGTATACTAGAATAACTTTTGGAATACAGGTTTTTTTTTATCAAGTATCCTAATTGTTACATTTTAAATGTAGAGATGTGGGGTGTTGGGGCTTGAATCTCAGTCGTGCATATATTATGTTTTTGTCCTTACCAACTGAGGTAAGCTTATAGGGATTGAAATAGAGATTTTTATATTGTATTAAAATAACCTTAAAAATAATTCAAAAAAATAACCTTTAAAATAATTCAAAATTTTGAAGAATACTCATGAATTTATGTAGTAAAAGTAGGGGTGGGCAAGAAAAATGAAAAACCGAACTAAATTGTTGAATTGAACTAAAAAAAACCGAACTATTATTGACAATTCTAGAACTAAATTGAAACAGTCCGGTTCTGTTCGAAACAGTTTAGTTCGGTAATCAAAGTTCTATTTCGTTTGTTTATTTTTTAAAAAATTTCAACTGTACCAATAATAAAGTTCAGTTCAATTCGAAATGGAGACAATTCAATTATTTTAAATTTAACAAACAGTTCAGTTTTGATTCGGTTCAGTTTTCATCCCAAAATGAACAATAACCACCAAATAAAAGCGTGCGAACCGTTGCTTAATTTATATAGGATTGGTAATCAAACCTCCAACATCAATTTTACCATATTTAAATGTGTAGCTACCGCCACTTATCTATTACTCCCTCCGTTTCATAATACTTGTCACTTTCAAGTTTCAATGCAAAATTAATTATTGTCTTGTCAATAATACCCTTACATATTTATCATAGAGAATAAATAATAAATGGTTAATGATATTATAGATATGTATTTTTGCAACGTAGGAGTAGAAAAGAAAAGAAAGAAAAAAAAGAAAAGGTGTGTGTGAAATCCCCAAGTAAAAAGGGTTAAGGTTATAAACTTTATGACCGTAACTGCTAAAGTACGAAGTAGTTTGACATGAGAACCGTGATTCGTTCAAACGCTTTCCAGGTCCGCTTCATTTATCTTATTATTCTTTGTTTCATTGTTTATCATTTTTACTTAGTTTGAACTTTTCCTCAGTTATAATGAGTGTTGTAGTTTGAATAAAAGCTTTTATTGTATCCATTCCCTTCTATATGATAGGTAATTTCAAAACCAAAGCTCCTAAGTGAGGAGTCTGTGGAAAAGTTACTCAACAGAACATGGACATTGCCAAACCCTGAAACTAAAATTCATCAAGTTATTCATAAACATGGATTGGGAGGTCGTAGTTTTCTATTGAACACCAGTCCAGATATTGGTAATGGCAATGTTGAAATGTATAAACAAAGGAAAAGCTTTTATGTCGTGCGCGATGATTTGTTGCATCCGCTAGTCAATGGCAATAAAGCGAGAAAATTAGATGGCTTGCTTCCTTTGCTTCATGATTATTCAGTCACTGATGTGGTAAATTATCCTTCAACTTATTACTTTACAAACAATGTTTAGTTTTTCTTTTATCTTTCTTTGTTTACTATTCTTTGGTAGCTCATTTTATCAGCTTATGTGAATTGCATTATCTAAACTCATAAGTCATAACATGCCTGATTTCATATACTTGGTCCCAAAATTTAACCCTTTAATTCATTATCAGTCAAAACATAAAACTGTCATTAGTAAAATTCGGGTTCTTTTCTAGCATAGTATTATTAATCTCAGAATCTTGGTTGCGAAACTTTCTTTCTTATTATATTGAAATAACAGGTGCTGCTAATTAGTGTCCATTGGTTAAGCAATAAAAAAAGAGTAAAATTTTACTTGAGAGTTGAGATTGCAGCACTCAATACGTTATTAATTTCAAAATTTACTTAAGTTGGTATTTGCCAGTATCAGATTTTCTTGTTAGTGTCACTATACAATAGTATATGCATATCTTCAAAGCTTAAGGTGTAAAGGAAAATGTAGTATAAATATCTCAGATTGTGGGTGCTTCTCTGCATGTTGATTAAATTGTTGTTTCCTAAAGTCAGAAAGAGAAGGGAGTTACTATTTACTACTACTCAGTGTCCTTTAATTTGTTCCTTATCATACTCCTAGTAATTTTTCTGCCACACACTAAACTTGATTTTAGGATTTCCAAGATCAAATAACATTCAACAACCACATTTTCTAGGTTACCTGCGGAGGTTGTCAGAGTGCTCACACAGCTGCTATTGGTAGGTAATTTTCTGAGTTATGGTAAAAATTATGTTCACTTTTTAGAAGTGTACTTTTTTTGTAGATTATGTTTAATTCTTAATAGTTAATGCTACTTTTCGTATTATGGCTTGCCTATTTTTGCAGCTGTTCTGTGTGCTGAGAGAGGAATTATGTCACATTTGCTTCTACGAGGAGAGCAGCCTGAAATCTTGACTGGCTATAACTTGATGTCTACAATATACGGAAATGTCACATATGTTCCAAGAAATGTTTACGCCAACAGGGAAGAAATGCTAAAGAGCTATGCTGAGTCAGTGGCCGGAAACAGTGGTTATGTCCTATGGTTCAGTGATATCATTCAAGCTTCTTCAACAAACAAATTGTCTACTTCTCCAAATTTTATGCCAATGGATGCTAGTCGAAGTGAGGGAAACCATCTTCAAAAGATTTTAATTGTCAATGAAGGGGCTGGTGATTCTGTTGCTCTACTAGGTAATGGGAAATTGGAGTTTGAAAAACAACAAAGCATATCTTTGGGAACATTTTCTTTGTACTAGGTAACAAATCTAGACGTGAGGGCTTTGATCAAGTGATAGTGGTGCTTACTGCTCATATGATTTTCCTAGATAATGTTATCTGTATTTAATTAGAAATTTAATATAGAAGTGAGGTTAGCATTATCAATATGAACCAAACATCTCATTTACATACCATATCCTCACAACCTTTTTCTTAAAACTACTGTTTGATATATATTGTTGTAACTGGAACGGTTTTATTAGAATATAATATTTCATTCTTTTCTCTTATTTTGTGTGTCACCATGATAGTGTGTAATTACGAGGACAAATTTTATTTCCTTTTCCTTGATTATCATTTATTAAGAATAGGATAGGATTCGTGTTCAACAATAGTCTATATGTTGGAGCCTGTACCTAGTAACTTATCAATCAGTTAAAAATATTCAGATTATTAATTTTATTTAATTCTACAAATTGGTGCTGAAATTCAGTTAACTTTAATGGTTTGATGTGGCAAGAACTTTATGAAAATGTTATTTCTTTGTATAGGTATTATTCGGTTAGTGCAATACTTGTCACAGAATCATTTACTTGGGAAACAAAGGGCCGTGAAGTTTGTTGTGGATGCTGGTACTGGCACAACAGCAGTTGGTATAGGACTTGCAGCGCTTTGCTTAGGGTGCGATTCAGTTTGTAGCATGCTAATTTTGTTAAAAATATTTTTAAAATGTTTTACTGCTACTATTCATGTTGGGTTTTTAACCATATTAGAAAAGGCTATATAGTAATCTTATTTGTTGCTTCCGTGCAGACTCCCATGGGAGGTATATGCAGTCATGCTGGCTGATAAAATTGATGGGTACCGAAAACAGGAAAAACGCTTGATTTCTGAATTCAATAAGCATTTTAATGTTGAGTTTATTGACCACGATGTAAACAAAGATGATGGGATTGTGCACTGGGTGGAACGTGACCATCCAAGAAAGTAAGATGTTATATAGTTTTTTTTTTTTTTTATGGTATGAAGATGCCACAGACTTTGCATCAACTAGATTGTTAGAGCTATATATAAAAAAAGATACCCCCAATGAGTCAATGGCTCCTTCATAGTGTAGTTCTCTCCTCAAAGCCAAACCTTCCTTACTCTCAAATCCCCTCCCTAACACAATATCCTCTTCTTTCCTGCCATACTAATACTAATGATCATGTCACAAACTAATTGTACTCTATCCCCGCCTTCTTTCTTTGGACTTAGGTCCAGCACCTGATGCAATTCTTTCTGTCTCACATTTGAGTCCAATAGGCCCTATAAAAAGCGCAAACAAAAAGGGGGCTATTTTCTCTACCCTCGACACCCGTGCGGATGTATGCATCCGGACAATTTATGTGACCTGGATATGCACTTTCAGAAACATAGATTTTTTTTAGAGTAAAGGCAGGGGAAAGCAGTGTCCAAACAAAAACGATGGCGTAAAGACATGTTTACTTCCCCACTTTCTTTACTTTCAAGCCTGCTTTGGTTGTAAGGAACTCTTAGTCGTGTCCTCAAATAGGTCAATTTAATCTTGTTCCTCCTTGTTACATTTTGTACTGAAGGACTGTTGAATGCTGCTTCTCCGTTTGATTAGTTTTTTATGATCTGCTAGGATGCTAGGTGTTCATTTTTCATGCTTACATCTGAAGCACATCCTTTAATAGTGAATGGTCAGGAGTCAGGCTTTGTATAGTACATATAGAAGTTTAAGATGTGAATGCAAACATGGAAGAGATGTGCGATCATTACTATTGTAACACAACCTTTTATATTTATATTAACTTCCCATCACAGAAGTGATCATAATACCTTTAGTGAAATAGTAAGAAGTGCATAACCGTCAGCATATTACGCTTTTAAACAAAGATTAAAGTTGTTTTCCAAGAGAGATGGCAGTGTTCAGATAGTCATGCATCATGATCTAGGAAGCGCGTTTCACTTAAAACAGGAAGAAAAAAAATGAACACCATAAGCATAGCTCCTGCAAGGTCACTAAAAATACGAAATATATACACCATTAAAGAAAGATCCATACTTTTAAAAGGGTGTTGGGAGGGAGGCTTTGGCACAATGGTTAGAGTTGCTGATCTATAATTAGGCCTCAGGTCTAAATCGTAGAATCGGTCTCTTGTAAATGATTTGCAAATAGTATAAGACAAGACAGTTTATGATAAATCCACAATGAGTTTGACCCTTCCTTAAACCCTTACATTTTGGCTCCTTTGTAAGACAAGTGATTGCTAGTGTTGGCTGCTACAGACAGTGGCTTATAAAATTCACACTTATGCTGTCCTGTTGGTAACAATAACTAGGTGACTTAGTTCTTCTGCAACCTCTTTGTATCATCTAGATAAAGTAGTTGTAAGAAACTGTATGAACGAACATTTATAGTTGGTCTCTTTTTCTAGATTTGGCAATATTTTGGACGGGGAAATGGTAGCATGTCAGCAAATTGCCCAGCAAACTGGTATTCTAGTGGATCCTGTCTACACATTAGCTGCTTGGGAAGCGGCAATGCTTCTTTCTAGCGAAGAGAATGAAGGTGGATCAGAAGTGGTGATGCTTCATACCGGAGGCACATTGGGCTTGTTTGGGTTGGCACAGAGGTACAAAAATTATTTTGGCATGCTCAAAAATGATTCAGTCATTGTTAGAAATGATGTTTTAAATTTCTTTACCCAAATAATGTAATTTCTTTTGGAATTTACCAGTTTTGGGTTTTTTTTTATTTACCTTGTCGGGGTAAGTCGTGGCTGTGATCCACACCGTTCCTTTTGTTTTTTATTTATTTTCGACAAAGTTGTGGATACATTCCACAACTTACGTTTATTTATTTACTTATTTGTTGTAGATATATTCATGACTTTGTAGTATTCAGTATCCACAACTTCATTTATTTTATACTTGTTTATTTGAAAATGGTAAAGTCGCTGTGGTTGGGAGCCACAACTTTGCCCTCTTGATATATGCAATACTATTTGCTTCATCTGCAGTTTTGTCAATGTTATGCAGGGTATGATTGAAATTCATTTTGCTCAATTTCCATGATTGAATATTCTACAATATTGTCCTCCCTGAAAGAATGAGTCCTATATCGAATTCTATGGTATACTTTTAGTCTTTTGAAAAAAATATGTTTGATATAAAAAAAACGTGCTTGGTCTTTTAACAAATAATTTAAATTTTTCAAGTTAAACTTAGCTCAATAATTTGTGCATTACTTGTTTTTCTTTTGTTTCCTTTCTTACATTACATAAGGATCTTTGATGCTGGGAATTGGAAGAGAATGCAGAATGAAAACAGTAATTGATTTTCTACATGTATTATTCATTCCATGAAGCACGTAGATATAAACTGGCAAATAACACAGTACATTGATTAATCCTATTCCGCACATGCTTTGAATTCTTCTAACATACTCAACAGAATTAGGTGACTCAACAAAAAAAACATCTAAGAGCCTGTTGGGATAAACTAGTTTGAGCTTTTCTCCTGGCATAACCTGTTAAAAATAGTGAGACTGTTTGGAAAAACATGAAAACAGCATATAACATTGTAATAGGCTATTTTCAGCTTTCTTCCACAAGTTCTCCACGATAGAATAGTTTATAGTTTATACCAACACAATTTTACTTATTTTTTGCTATAGAAATAGCTTATACATAAAACACTTATCATGATATGTGCTTGTACTATAAGCTGCAAATAAGTTGTTATCCAATTAGGGCTTAAGTTCTTACTGTGAAGAATACTATGTTTGATGATTACTCAATAAGCCCCTCAAATTGCTCGCATTTCATAAAAGCAGCCATCGGAGGTTACAACCCGATCGAGTTTTGCTCACGAAAAATAGTGCTAACCCCTTTAGTCTATTTCTCTTGAGCTATAAGTCTAAAACGCATTACCATAAAAAGTTAGGGTGCCGCTTTTATTTAATTTAATAAACTTGTAAATTGAACTGCTAGTTAAAAGTTAAAAGAGGTCCTAAAGTAGTAAAGTTGTCCATAATTATATACTCCATAGTGACCCAGCAGACATGAAATCTAGCTTAAAGTAGCAGCAGCAGTAATATTTTGGTTTGTGGTCCTGCATCACGCGACCACTCATTCTCCAAGGATAATTGAGACCCGAGACATGAAATCTAGCTTTATAGGATTATCCGTAATCATACTACTTATATTTAGTGTACATTTGGTTCCACCTTGAGGGTGACCAAAATTGGTTTTAAAGTTGTAGAATTGAGTTTGACATGTTTAGTTGTTTTAGAGTAGAATTGATTTTGATTTTGTCTTCAGAGTTTATTTTGCTTAAGTTAAAATTTATAGTTTTTTATTCTAGAATTGATTTTTATAAATTTTATAACTCAATCAATTTTACATAATATATTCAAACACAAATGATTTTATCTTTAATTCACTTAAAATTAATTTTTGTCGCTGCAAAACCAAACATACACTTGGATCATCTTATAGTAATAATACTAGTAAATCGTAATTTGACTTATTTTTCAGGTTTGCAAACAATTTTTTTTTTTTTTTGAGTTACATTGAAATCCAATCCAATTATCCAAAGTCGAAATAAGTGGATTAATGAAACCCTCTTGGTGTTTTTTTTTTCTTTACAATATTTTAACTTTTGTTTGATTATCAAAAGTAGAGAAGAAGCATCAGATGACCCTAGACATTCCAAACTTCAATTCATAAATTATAATTGGATACGGTGGAAAAATATGATTTTAACCTTCATTTTCATTCAATAATATTATCCTTCATTTACAATATTTTATCGTTCATTTTCATTCAAATGGTTATTATGATTTTAACACACACTTCATCCGTCTAACAAAAAATATCTTGTTTAGGTTGTGTGAAACTTTAAAAAAAGAGTCATGTTAACCGATGTTTCCGGGACACTAGTTAAGCAATTAAAAGTAAAAAGAAAAAACAAAGTCAACATTAAAAGCACACTTTTTCAAGTTTCAAAAAGTAAAATACACAATTTCCAAAAAACCATTTCCTTTTATAATTCCTTAACTAGTGCCCCGGGGGCACTGGTTAATACTCTCTCCGTCCCAAATTATAAGCAAAAAAATCCATTTTCTTTGTCCCAAATTATAAGCAAAAAGACCAACAATTATCTTTTCCAAAGGAAAATTAAATGCAAAGTACATTCAATTTGCTCTCTCTTTCATTTTCTCAATAACCAACAACCAATGAAAATTGTTTTTACATCTTCCTATAAAACTTATTTCAAAAATAACACAAAAAATTATGTTACAAACTACTATGTTTTAGTTTTCTTAATAAGTGTGATTTTTTTTTTTTGCTTATAATATGGGACGGAGGGAGTATTTCCTTAAAAAAAAATATTAGTTGTGTTTATTTTAATAATGATAAAGTTAATATTGTTTATTGGGTAGTTAAATGAAATGAAAAACTTTTTATGAGACGAATGTAGTAGTATATGAATGATATCCTGCAAAGTGTTTAGTCCAAACATGTCAATGGGTGGCATAACATAAACATGAAGACGCCGTCTTCGGTACATGACATCCATGGGTCATGTACCATACATGAGACACTTTTTTTTTCTTCTGCAAAACCAATAATAACTATTGGATTGGTTTGAGAGGCAATGGATGATTGAGATTTA
This sequence comes from Medicago lupulina, assembly GCA_958299785.1. Lineage (NCBI taxonomy): Eukaryota > Viridiplantae > Streptophyta > Magnoliopsida > Fabales > Fabaceae > Medicago > Medicago lupulina. The sequence goes on along the minus strand of OY283144.1, from coordinate 14,379,607 downwards.
AAGGGTTCTTTACCTACTAAAATGTATTTATTTTAGACAATTAGAGACCTTTTTTCAATTTAATTTTTAGATTTTTTTTTCCGTTTATTTTAGTTTTGATAATAATTTTTTAAATGTATATAGTATACTTATAGTAGGTTTGTAGCCATACCTCATCTGCAGCCACGAGCACCGGCAAACATTCCTGATAATAGGGTCCAGGGAGCAAACATGGATGGCTGGTTCCTCGCAATGCGGTTATTAATTCCCTCTCTTATCTTTTATTAATTCTCCCTAATTTCTTGCCATGCACTCTGATTCATGTGCCTAGTGTAGTGCACTTCTTCCTACCAACCATAGTGCACTAATACATTAAATTAAAGATACACTCAGGTGTGTAATACACTTTATTTTATACTACTAAGTACTAATATAATATTTACAAAAGGAAACTATATCATCAAAATAACACTCTCACACGTCTTCAATGCGAACCAAAAAGAGATCAGTACATTTTTGTCTCAATTATAAACCTTACATTCACTCATGATGTCTATCAAATAGTAATACTACCATTTAATTAAGGTGACTTTTGTTCTAGGAGTCTAGGACTATTGTAGAAGCCACTAGAGTCAATTGGTATGCAGAATTTCGATTCTAAAGTAACTTATACTTGTTTAAGTGTGATTTGCACGTGTGATTTTAATTATAATTTATAATATGCAATTATTGTATATTTGTATAAATGCATATTGTATTCTGCCTTGCATGAATTGTAGTGAACCAACATGCTTAACATTTGGCCCTATTTTGATTAAGAGACCGAACATAATGCTTACATGCTTATCGTCGTATTTCACTAGTAATCATGCTTAGATCATTGAGTTTTATATGATATATTTAAGTGACACGGTGGAATAGTGATTTGAGGTATAATATACAGATATAAGAGTTTTTTTTATCATTTGGTATGATTCTATACGTCAGTTCTTGTTTGCTAAATGATTGCGAGTGGTGTGTGTGAGTTCTTATGTATGTTCCTGTGTGTAGTTGTTAAAAGCGTGGAATATATTTTATGTAGTTTCATGTAATATGATTAAGTGAATGTAAATTGTTATTTAAGTCATGACATGAATATTTGTAAAAACATTTTCCATCTCTTACCATATATGTATCGAATACTTAACTTCTAAATGATATTTCATATTGTACGAATTATATGTACTATGTGTGTAGCTCATAGCGATATGAAACAATTTTAAAAATTTGTTTCATTAGTGTTGTGAGTTGAGCCAGAATTTAAAATTCCCTTTCCTTAGGCATATGAAATTAATTTTAAAATAATGTAGGAAGAGTACGAATGATCCAAAACAACGTCCGATGAGTAAATGGGAGGTATCTGTAGAAGACACTCTAACGCTCAAATCAATATGTGAACAATATAGTATAAGAATATAAGGGTTGAAACCTTGGAGGACGGGAAAGTACTCTTATATAGATGAGGAGTGGGAAACCTCATAGTAATGGGACTTAGTTTTAAAATATGCATATCCCTTGTAGATGTTTGTGTGCGTACGTGTGTTTACTTATGCGTCACCTAATTTTTATAGAGTTAACCTTGACCCCATCCTAATCCCATTGATGTTATTGAATCTTTTACGGTCAGTTGCGACAAATTTTAATGTAAATAGTTGTGGGACTTGGAGAATTTGCCTCAATCTTACTCTATTTTTACTCTTCGTAATAAGCCTTAGATGTATGGCATGAGAAGCTTAAGGAACATGGTTGTAAGATTCAAAAGCGATATACAAATACCTCTAAATTGAGAATTAGACGAAGGATACTTGTAGCTTTTACTTGGAAGTTTTATAACATTGACCATAACGAGTTGATGTGAAAGATTAGTGTGGTTGAGAGGTGGAGTAACCTAAGATTCAACTAAGTTTAGATGTATGATGCAATTATAAGTAAGGATGAGATGAATGACTGGTCTAAAGTTAGTATGTTGGACTTGGTTACCCTAGTAAGAATGTAACGTGAGAAGATATGCTTATTCGAGGAGAATGAGGAGTTTATTAATAGACTACAAAGTGATCCTAAAGCTTTGTATGTGAGCATTATCAATAAGTAGTGTACCATTGCACTTTGAGACACATGATGAAGCAGCTTAAAGTGTTAATCTTTACGTGATTGATAAAGTCGTTGTAATTTATCTCGCACCCATAGGAATTAAGCATGGACCTTGGCGAACATTTAGATTGTTTAGGAAGTTAAGTTAGACGTTAGTACATTTATCGCTCTCACAAATTCAGACGATACAACTTATTTAATGATGAGATAAGAAAAACAATATAAAACTTTTCCTAATACTACTTTTATTAATATTTTCAATAGATAGATCCCTTGATCATGATTTTCAAGTTTTTTATATTTTTTTCCTTCAACAAGTAACTGTGGTATTATATTGTTTTTTCTTTTACTCAAACTTTGGTATTATATTGTTAGAGTCTAAACTTTTTGTTAAAGGAATTACTAACAAATATTTTTAAGACACTTGTTAAAAAGTTTAAATTAGAAATTTTATTTTGGAAACAACAAAAGGTAACATTTTTTACATAAAATTTATCTAAAATTTCTATTTTGGGCTGTTGAGTTTGACTCAAAATATGATGTTTGTGTTTCACCAAAATTGTCACACTTTGGAGGAATCATAGCACGATTTTGGTTCAGAAATTAAAGTTTTGGTTTGACAAAAATCGGGTCACGATTTGTAGAAATTAGGACACGATTTTGGATAACGTTCAATTGTACTATGTACGAATTGAAAAATCAGGACCCAGTCTTGAGAAATCAGGCACGATTTGATATAATATGAAACACTATTTAAGCACTTATTGACTCAATTGTTGAGTAAGCTTAGTGAATCTCATGGAAACCGAAGGATAGAACTTTTAGGGTATTTAGATACTAAAGGTTGAAGGTCTTTGGGTGAGGTTCAAAGCTTCAAGATGTCAATCTTAGAGAACCAAAACAGGGGGTTCTTGGGAGAGAGTTGGTGCCTTTGTGGGATAGATTAATGGGGTTGGGAAACACATCAAATGAGAGTCTTTGTGAGCAACTTGGGTGAGTCCTGGGAGATCAAAAGAGAAGATCCTTAGAAAATCAATGGTTAAAGGTTAGGTCTCTTTTGGGATTAAATTCTAGAGTTTGGAAACAACTGGGAAACACCTTGGAAGAGTGAAAATCATTGAGTATCTTGTTCATGAGAAAAGATTGGAAAATAGGTAGAAATTAGGTTTGTTCTTGGTGAGCTTGTTGAAACTAATTTCTTATATCTTTTTTGTATCTCTTTGTAAAGAACGCATTGATAAGTGAATTTGAGAGATCAACCTCTCCCTCAAAGCATATCATCATTGGACAAAACTGGATAAATATTTCTTGGTGTTGTTCTCTTTTCTCTACTCTCTTTATCTATTTCATTGATGTGAGATTTAAAGTTAACGAGTTCACAATGACACTTTTAACATAACATTTTTTTCAATATCCTCAAAGACCCATGTCTAATGTTAAGGATATATCTTGAGTTATATTAATCCAATCTATTTGAAACATAGACTCTTAAAAATCGAATTCAATTATTTACAACTTTTATGTTTAACTCGAATTCTAGTTTGTCCTCCTTCCAAGCTTAAATTAGCAATTAATTTGAACTTATACATAAAACTTGTCTCTTTTTAATGTAGCGACTTGCCACTTGAGCTACACAAGTCCTTCTTGAGTGTAACCGAAGCCACAAACATATTTAAATTTTAAAATGTAAAATATCTTGATAGATTTTCTTAAGGAGTATCTTAAAAATACAATAGTATTTAATAAAACAATTAAGGAAAGTGAAAATTTGATTTGATAGTTTTCTTTTGACAAGGATTTGATTTAATTGTTGTTATAAAAAAATTGATTTGATATAAAATATTCAACTGTTTGTCATATTAAGAGGATTTACATGTGATTCATTAATAAAAAAAGTTAAATTCAATGTACAAAAATAATTTTTTTTTTTTTAAGAACAAAAATATATTATTTGTATATACAAAGGTTTCATATTCTTTAAACCGATTATTTTATGCGCACAACTAATCTATAGAGTTTGGTATGACTAAAATGGATTGACACAGTTTTGTTGTCTTGAGAGATTTAACATTGTTATATTTTCATGGCTAAATTTTTTAACAGATTATTTGCATTTGCATATACATACATATTGTAAGCAGTGGCAGAGCTAGAAAAAAAATAGTTTGGGTGGGTCATTAAAAATCTAACTAAAAAGTTCGGGTGCTTTAAAAAAATAAATTACATGGTATACTACTCCTATAAACTACGATTTTTTTTTATAATACAACTAGTAATTGGAGGATTTTACAGTTGACAAAAAAAATATAAAGGAGATTTGAGACCCCAAAAAATTAGAAGGTTTGCAAATCTCTGCTACCCAACTAAGTATAAGCATGACAAAAATCACATATGTCATTTTTAGAATTACCGTAAAAAACCCAAACAGTTGAAAAATTGTTTAAAAACCCGTAAAATAGACCTATGATTTTTAATTTTTTAATTTTCTAGGTGGATCACTACACCAATTAATGGGGATTTAGATATGTCGAACACTAAAACCGCATTAAAATTATTTAAAACCTCACATAATAGACCTACGATGGTTACTTTTTTTAATTTTTTCGGGTGGGTTGTGGCCCACCCCACCCCATGAAGGGCTCCACCACTGATTGTCGGTTGATTGACCTCCGTCTCATCCACCACCTCCATATCTCTATGACTGCAACTGGTCACTCCATCACTTCTTTTGTTGAGATCTAATAATTGTGTTAAAGTTTTTTTTTATGATTTTTTTGTTTTGCTCCTTTCTTCGTGTTTAATTGTTATTTTCAATTTACCTCAATTTTTTATTTCATGTGTTTGATGAAATGTCTGAGAGTTACTTATTTCATCGGTACCGTATTTTGAATATGGAATTTGTTGTGATTTATTTTAAGGACAAATGTCAGTATCGTATTTTGAATATGAAATTTGTTGTGATTTATTTTAAAGACAAATGTCGGTAAACAATGATTTGTTTTAATGACAAATGTTAGTATGTTAACCGTTAATGTTATGTTCGTTTTTTACTTCTTGCCAAAACTTGAACTTTGAATCTCCAACTTCTTAACCCTTAGCTCAAACAAGTTGAGCCCATCCAAAGCCCATATTTGTTGTGATTATCACATAATTCAACATTTATTCGATCTTACAAAACACTTGTCAACGTGTGGTTGAGTATTTCATTTCAAATATCACCCATGGTTGAAATTGTTGAAGTAAATGAACAACAACAATTTTTTCTAGAGGATTGATGTAATTTTTTTTTTCTTTTATAAATATTTCATTATACGTGATCATTAATGATACATGATATTTTTTGTTTGGTTGTCAAGATTTGGAGTTTGCTTTGAAATTTCTATGTGAAATGATAGCATATATTTGACTTTTAAAATTTAGTTGAAAATGTCTCAACTCACAGCTAATTTAATTATATATTCTCGTTGTTTCAATATTTGAACGAAACTTAATTTATTATTGTTAAAAAAACATACTCTTCAGGCAATAATAAAGAACACCAGAAAAGTTGACAAAATATGCCAACAAAAATATTATTTTATTTTTTCACACGTCTATCCAATCAGGTTAAAATAAGTACACTATTCGGTCACTGTTATAAGCAAAAATCAATATTTTGGATTAATTCATTAAATGATGTATGTGGTCTATAATAAAGACCATATACATCACATATTGAATGAACATAAAATATAGATTTTTGCTTATAACAATTACCAGAAGATGTATATTGTAATGCTCGTATTTACATATTTGTAATGTTTTAAATATTAATATAATTTATTTTAATGATTTGACTAAATATATGTATAAATATATTTTATGTTGTTTGTGTATAAAAATCATTCCCTCCTTTATTTATAGAGATTTAGAAAAAAAATTCTGAAAGTATTGGCATCATTTTTTTGATCAAACACAGCTGAAATCAAATACACAAATGTGAGGTCCAAAATTAGAATCTGGGTGAAGATATCAAGTAAAATAATACCAGTATTTTTAGTTGGGTTAGACCTTACGAACATGTTGACGCCATTTTTAGATTATTATATACTTTATATTTTCAAATATATTGTTAATTAATACCAGTAATTTGTCTTAGAATGTGAAAAGTCGATATTAAATACATTTAAATGGATTTACATCTTCTAGACTCTAGTGCGAATAAACCGTAAAATAAGAAAATTCATGATTTTTTTCATGATGCATCTGCAGTAATCATTTTACGATCTAAAGTGAATTGTTCAAACTCAATAGTACTTAGATGAGATTATAAGCAATGATTTACAACTTAACTGGAAGTTTTGGACTCGAATTGAGACTTTAAAATACATCAATGTTAAATATCTTTAGAGAGAGCTTTATCACACATGACCCGATACCACTTGAATGATACGATTTTTTTTGTTTACTAGAATGAAAATCACTTTTTAAAAATAAAAAACAATTACCAAAAATGTTTTTATGGAGAAATTACTCAAACCTACATCTAATTTGAAGTTGCTTTTTAGATTCCTATTTTTTATTTTATTTTTAAATCCGTAACTAATAAATGAAAACTTTTTTTTTCTTCACAAAATAAGAGGTTACAAACGAGTTGTAAGCTACAACCTCCGTTCCAAATTATTATCTGTTGCTTCAGCAATTTCACATAGATTAAAAAATGTAGTTAATGTTGTATAGAAAAAAGCAATTACGAGCTGTTTTACAAAAATGTTCTTCATTAATGGTATGGAAAACATAAATTAAAAGAATTAGAAAAAGACAAAGTAATAAATAGTAAGAGGCATAACAAGAAAATAAGTACTCCATAAGGAATTATACCTTTATATTGTAAAGTGACATATATATACCGGAATTTGGAACAAACAAATTTTGATAGAGTGACATATAATTTGGAATGGTGGAAGTAATTCCTCCATAAGGAATTATAACAAAAATCAACTCATGTGTATTTCTTAGAATGAAATATAAACAAATCTCAGCAACATGTATATTTTTTAATGTTTTAAAAGAAAGAAAAAAATCTTCCCTACTTTTTAATGACGATCAAATCTTTAAAATACATATTTTTCTTAGGGTGATGCTATATAGAGCGAAGAGAAACAAAACGAAAGCATCGCGAATGAATTTCAACCTTTAGATGTTTCATTTTACTAAATACATGGAAAGATGAAAGTAAAAGTGGGTCCTGCTACCAAAACATGTTTGTGGGTCGGCATGATTTTGTGAGCAAATATTTTGTGACATATATCATTATCCTTTTTTTTTTTTTATTGAACCAGATTATTAGTCATATGTATAGAGTAACTTAGGCTATTGACTATTTTTTTTTTCATTGAGATTGTACTAAACCGACATGCTATATTAATGTTACACTGATCAATAATATATATATATATATATATATATATATATATATATATAAAATTTTATTTCATATACATCGTCTATATAAATCTAAAATAATTTAATACATTATTGAGACATCAATATTAACATTGTAAATCAAACGCGTTTACGACGTTAATCTTATTGGTGGTTAATTATATTTTTCAACATGTGTAATTTAGTTTATCTTCCCTCGTATTACATTTCATAGTTTTTTATTTAGTTTAATGTTTTATCGTTGATCAGAGAGTTGTTTTTTTTTTTTTTGAAAGGATGATCAGAGAGTTGTTGGCACTTGGATTTTGATACCGTGCTGACGGTCAATCCAACATGTTTATGACATTAATCTTATTGGTGGTTAATTATATTTCTCAATATGAATAATTTAGTTTATTTTCCCTTGTATTACATTTCATAGTTTTTAATTTTGTTTAATGTTTTGTCGTTGATCAGAGAGTTGTTGACACTTGAATTTTGATACCGTGCTGGCGGTCAATCCATTTGCCATATTTAAACTCTAACTGTTCTTTGTAGATGTTCACTTTTCATTTATTTTTTTGTAACCTGATTTCGCGCCCGTGTGCGAGTTCACTGGGTTGCATCTACGATTAGTGAATTTTTGTTAGGATAGATTAGAGTTGATCCACTTGAATTGTTTTATCACGTTGTATTACCGTTTGGATTATTCTTGGATCAGGTCTAATATCCACTCAACTCTTTCTTTTTATTTTATATATTTTTTATTTTGCCTAAAAAAAATCTTCTAAATCAAAAAATTCAATGTACAACTAAGGTTATTATATTTATGACAATACTATAATAATTAATAAGAATAATTTATTGATTTAATTAATTTATTCATTCCTTTATTATTTTATTAGCAAATTTAAAATATTTAATAACAATTTACCAAGTTAACATTTTATTTAAGAATAATTTAATTATTTTTTTATTTGGAAAATTTAACAATCTAACAAAAAGTCTTAAATACCACTTAGGGGTAACAAAGTCAAATTATTTTCATCTCCCAAATACTACCTAGGTTAATCTTAAATATTAATTGAAAATGTTAAAATATATAACTCTCTAGAAGGCGAATAATGTTGAGTCCAACTAAACATGTTACACTCAAATAACGGAACGAATCAAAGTTTTAATTTTAATTAAAAAAACATTCGCATTTAGTGTCCGTTAGCGAAGAAACATGCCGGTATCTAAAACAACAATCCTTCTCGAAGGAAATTACATTATCTACGGTCAAAATTTGATACATTCGATGTATTTGTGATCGTTCGACCAGGGTCAACGAATTTAAATTTCTACATGTTTTTAACTATTTTAAATAAAAGTCTTCATCGTCTAATCTTAATTCAACGATCAGAAATGTAAACATCGTAAATGCGTTAAAACAAAAAGTCTTCATCATCTATCTAATCTTAATTCAACGATCAAGAATGTAAACATCGTAAATGCGTCGAACCTTTGACCATAGAGAATCTTGGTGTTATTGACACTTGAGGGGAGGGGTAGTATAGTAATTAAGAAGAAGCATATTTGTTGGAGAATGGAAAGTACATATATTTAGGAAATGTGGGTGATATAGGACATTAATTTTTGAGAAAACAGCCCACTCCCATTCCCATCTTCTTCACTCCTGTCTGTCCTTCTTCTGTCTCCTCTCTGTTTTTCTACTCAACTTTGACACCCACACAACACAATACCCACACTTTACTTTTTAAAGAGAGACAAAAACCATTGTTTCTTTGTCTCTTATTTGTTCTTCTTCTTCTGTCTTTTTTATTACACTTTTCAATTCAATGGGAGAAACCTTAAACCCTACTGCTCCAGAGTTTAACCCAAACAACTACATTCCCATTCCAGTCGCCGTCGGTATTCCTTACCCCTATCCACCCTACGCCGTCACACCGCCGCCGCACTTATCCACCACACCCACCCGCTCTATTCTCCTCAGCCCCGCCCCTCCCACTCCTGAAACTGACCTCCGAAAAGATCTTTCGGCCTTCGGCGAAGTCAGAGCTGTTCAAACGGACTCATTCCGTAACGGTGTCATAACTGTTCATTACTATGATCTTAGACACGCAGAGACGGCGTTTGCCGCTATTCGCACTCACCACGTCACCTGTGCTGCTTATTTCAACCCTCTTTCTTATTCCCATATCTTCTCCACGCCACCACCTCCGCCGCCGCCAGGGCTCGTCGCCGGTGTTCCCCTGTGGGCCCATTATGTCCTCTCTGATGCTCAGAATCAAGGAACCCTAGTTGTTTTCAATTTAGACGAGGACGACTTCTCCTCTAATCAGCTAAAACAAGTTTTCGAAGCTTATGGTATTTATTTATTTATTTAATAGTTTATTCATTTCGATTAAATTTTAATTATTTTATTGTTTATTGTTGGCCTTTTTTGTTTCAGAAATGAGATCTGAAAGTAGTGTGTGCTTTTTAATAGAAAAAAAAATGAAAAAGCTTGATACGACATGTCTCTATCGTAATCTTTGTGTGTGTGCCCCACTTTTACTCATTCATGTTTTGTTTCTGAATTTTGTTTTTAATGATTATAGGAGCAATTAAGGAAGTGAGGGATACGAAGAAAAGGAATCAAAGTTTTGTGGAGTTTTTCGACATAAGAGATGCTGAAAAGGCTTTGAAAGAATTGAACGGCAAAGAGATTAATGGAAAACCAATTGCTATTGAGTTTAGTAAACCAAAATTATTTCATTCTAATGCTAATGCTTATATCTCTAATAAGCCATTTAATTACAACATTAATCCACCTCCTTCACCGCGACGTCGTTTTGCTCCTCGTCCTCATTCGCCACAATTATCTAACAAGAGTTTGACATTTAACCACAATAGGATTGGTTCAATGGGTTCATTGAAGGGTGAAGAGAGGTATCCTTTTGTTAGAGTTCAAAGTAGAGAGAGTTTTGGGGAAAGTGCTTGGGGTTGGAAGGGGAAGATAGCAAAGAAACATGAAAATCGTTTTCTAATCAAAGAAGATGCCATTGTTGAATCTGATCCTAGAACAACTCTCATGATCAAAAACATACCCAACAAATACAGGTCCGTCTTTTTTTTTTTTTAATTTAATATTTTCTTATGTTGAGTAAAATATTGAGTTATAGTAATGTAATGTTATTTTATTATGTGGTTTGACTATATAGTCAGAAGTTACTGTTGAATATGCTGGACAACCACTGTGTACACTGCAATGAGCAGCTAGGCGACGGCGAGCCTTTATCCTCCTATGACTTTGTGTATCTTCCTATAGATTTTAAGTAAGTAATTTCATTTTATATGCTGTAACAAATCTCGTTATTGATTTAAGATTAGATCGTTCATATTTAAATTTGATTTTTCACAGTAAAACAATCCAAACCATTTATTTTATTTTAATCGGACGATTCACGCAGTTACAACAGGAAATCTCATTCAATTACGGTTTTTTACTTAATTTTTTTGGCATTTTTGTTATATGAGTTAGAACTTTTGGTCTTGTGCCACGTTATTTTATTATTATTATTATTATTATGTAACCCGTGCCGTATAGTAGTAGTATATTATATTATTAGTGGTAGTGTGGTGATGGTACTAATATACAAATGAGAAATCTGTGATATATAGGAACAAATGCAACGTGGGATATGGATTCGTGAATATGACATCTCCTGAGGCAACGCTAAGGTTCTACAAGGCCTTCCAACACCAACATTGGGAGGTCTTTAACTCTAGAAAAATTTGCCAACTCACATATGCAAGAGTTCAGGTATTTAACTACTAACATTATATATATTGTTTTGGTTGCATTTAACTGCACATATGATACACCATAGTCCACACGAATAAGTCACATAATGATACTATATAATGATTTGTGTATTTTTATTTATGAAAAGGGTTTGGAAGCGTTGAAAGAGCATTTTAAGAACTCGAAGTTCCCGTGTGAGATGGAGCATTACTTGCCAGTGGTGTTTTCACCGCCTCGAGATGGAAAACAATTGACGGAGCCAATTCCAGTGGCGGGAAACATGCTACAAATTGGTGCTGCTCCTTCTGTAGCTGATGAGATTGAAGGTCAAGATCATAGAGTAGGTAGTGGTGGCTGTGACGTGATCAGCAGAAAAAGTGGCGGCATAGTTGGTGATGATGATGATAAAACAGATGTGAAGTGAAGTAAAGAAGCTGGGTGTGTAATAGTGTACATGAATGTGCATTAATTTACCTAGCACATCAAGAATTAAAGGTGGTTGTTGAGCAACGAGCCACATTTGTGTTCTCTTTTCATAGTGCTCTCTGCTCACAAGACCCACCATCTTTGAACCTCTTGCTGCTCACTGCTCACTGCTCATTAGTATTTTCATTTCTTTTCTTTAATTTTTCAGTCTAGTTTCTTATGTCCTTTTTAAGTTTAATCTTTAGTCTAGTCTTATAGAGGTTCTGGCACTTCAGACGTACTAGTATTTCCTTCTCCTATAAGTTTAAATTTCAATATTTTTTTTAATATGTTGTTTTTTGGATAGTACTACCTTGGAAGTGAAACGGTGGATAGCATAGGGACGGCTTTTAAGGCTGTTACTATTATTTTACGTTTATTATATAGCAACATTGAAACGGTAGATAATATTTGGTTTTAGCAAGTGTATGTAATTGAGATCACATTGAATGGGTATATTAGAATCACGACAATCCTTTGTGATAAAATATAGTTTTTAGAAAATTATGGTGGTGGACCGTCGTGATTTTAATATATCCAACGTGAAATCAAACATAAGTTTAATCCGTGTTTGACATGATAGTAAACAACCATCATTTTGACGAACACACTAAGTTGTGAGTGGTCATCTTTTAAATGACTCTTTTTATATTATTAGGAGTGTATACAGGTCGAACTATTCCAATTAAATCGACCAACAAACCTAGACTGAAGCACTAAAATTAGGTTGCAGGTAAACAAGTCAAGGTAATATAAAACACACCTTTGCTTCTAAAACTTGAAATTGAAACAGCCTTGGACACCTTAAAATACATGCCAAAAATTGAACTTTTGTTGGAAAAAACTTGCAAACACCGTTGATGACACCTTAAATATTTATTATAATCAATTTTTTAACATTCAATTGCGTTTGTTTTAACCTTAACAAAAATAGATTGTTTGTTAGAAAAATCTAGAGATATTTTTTTTGCAAATATTTTAAAAAAATCGAAGCTATTAGTACCAATTTTTAATTAGTGCATGTGTTTTCTCTTTGTTTTTAAGAAGAACAAAAATATTTTAGAAAAAAATTGATCCTAATACTTTTTCATTTTAGAGTCAAGATAGATTATTCTAAAAATCTTAATCGAACACTTAAAACGGCAAAACTTATTTTTAATAAAAAAATAGAATTTTTTTTTTCTTCCAAAAAAGTATAAAACAAACCCACCCTCTATCACTGCAAATAATCAGTTTTTCTCTCAATCTGTTCTTCTCTTTTTCACTGTGCAAAGTCATGTTTTTCAATGTAGTATTATTAAAGAGTTCATTATTCTTCCCACACTTTATGGTACAAACTTTCACTGTTAGGAGCGACCCTCTCCAACACGAGGATATGAAAATGGGTTTATTTGGTTCATCAGTATAACTTGTTTTCCTTTTATCTCTATGGATCTTAAACTTGTCACTGCACCATCAATGATGCAAGCTCCTTTGTTGTTGGTTCTGCAGATCTGAGTTGTTTGAGAGAAAAAGAAAGAACACGAAAGTGTTATGGGAGAGAGAAAATGATAATGAAATAAAAGAAAGTATTAGGTGTAGACACACATATAATAAGATTCATAGTGAATCATAATCCAACGGTTGATAGAAGTTTCACTAGCTTTCTTTCAAAAAAAAAAAGTTTCACTAACTTGCTCACAGGAGACCTATTAAGGTCTCCCACCTTAGATAGGGCCTTGTATTTGTGCCATGACATTATCTTAAAAGTTCACCCAAAAAAAAAATGCATTTTTAAGATAAATGAACGAATTTTTTTTAATCTTGCAACACGCACGGGGGAGTCACAATAAGATCACTAATGGAGTACAAAAAGAAAGTCAAAAGGATTTGGAAGTATGTCGTATATTTTTAGGAGTCAAGTAACTTGATCATTGCCACTATTTTTATTGACTTTTTCTTATTTAGTTGATGTGATTCGATTACAACTTGTAATTTCTACTATTCAATTGAAGTACATTTTCTTTATCTTAGATTGTATTTCTCATTTCAAGTCGGAAATGTTATTTCACACATTAAACTTGTTAAACATTGTTTAAGATAGTTAAAATTAGTTGAATAAAGTAGTTAAATGTTTCAGCTATATATATCCCCCCTATACCAACAAGATTTTTCAAACAATGTACTAGGTATTTATATATGGCAAAAATATAAAAAAAAAAAGCTGCAAAACTTATAGAAAAAATGTAATTAGTTCTATTCTTACTTGCTTATCACACAACATACTTATCTCATGGCTGTTTCCATCAAACAAAGTTTTCACAAAATGGGTGTTGCAGTTTATTTGCATTTTTTGCCCTTGGACGTGTTAGTGGACCACATGACACTGTCCTACATGAGTTACCACTACATTTAATGCACTGCACCCACGTTATGTAGCTTTCATCCGATCATGGGGACATCACCACCACCACTTCCCCAAGATTTTAACCTTGTTTCTTTTAGTGATGCTCCAGGGTTTTGACACGTGGACCACCCGATGATTGCCATGTCATTCTTACTATGGGGATCCTTCCCACCCCCAACTCAAACCTCGTATTGTTAATGTCAAAATACTGGTCATTCCCGTATCTGTGTTTGACCAATTTATCTTTGACAAAACTTCCCAGACCCTAATTTTCTTGAATTTGGAGGGTAAATAATTTCTATGGTTCTACGGTATTAATTTCTTTTCACAATAAAAAATAACTACTCTTCTATTGATTTTAGGTGTTTGATTGAGTGTGCGCTTTTTCACCGTGACAAAAATTAATTTTGAATGAATTGCTAATTTAATTTTTTTTTATAGCAAATGCAAGAGTAATTCATATCATTAATGATAAGTGGATACAAATAGGATGATACATTATGAAATATATGAGGACTAGAGTATAATAAGCAAGCTCTTTAATATATCATGAAACATAAGGGAACTAGAGTATATAATAAGGAAGCTTTAGATATATTTAAGCTACTCCTTCTGTCTCATAATAATAGTCTCTTTAGTATTTTTCATTTTTCTCAAAATAATTGTCACTTTAGAATACCAATGCAACATTTATTTTTTTCTTCCCATTATTATACTCCCATTTATTGAATTTCATTCAACTTAACTACTCCACTAACTACAATTAATAGGAGTATTTGATTAAATTATATTAATTTTATCATTGAAATCAACCCAATTAATCATTTCCTTAATAATCGTGCACAAACTTTAAACGACTAATATAATTTAAAGACGAAAGGAGTACCTTATTTGTTTGCATCTTCACAAAAGCTCATAGTAAAATCAATTTCACAATAAATAACGATAAAATAAGTTTAAGATAAAATAACGTGTTTGCATACCATAAATTTGTGTGTTAAATTTTTAGAATCAAAATTTATAAATCCTAGTTAAATAGAATCAATTCTAATCAAATACGATAAAACATTATAATTAATTCTACACTCTTTTACTCGATTTTAACCACTCTAAAAATAAAATCAAACATACATCAAACTATTAACTAGTTTTATAAATCGTTAACTCTAAGTTTACCTGTTATAACTTATCAACTATTTATTACTTTTTACCAAATTGAATTTAAGTTTTAAAAATAAAGTGTTCATAACACAACTCATTCACGTGCTCTTCAAGAGGAATGTTATTTATCCTTTAAGAAAGAGTAATGATATATCCCCGTGAACTTAGTTCACTTGGTAGGGACATTGTATAATTTATGCAGAGGCTGGAGTTTGAACCTCAGCCACCCCACTTCTCCATATTTAATTGTGTGAGCTTCGGCCACTAGACTACTAGACAAAAAAAGAGCAATGATGTTATTAATCTGAGATTAGATCACTGGATTGCTTGATAGAAAAGAAGGAGATTAAGAGGAACAAATTAAATTCCAAATAAGATCATTTGGCTAGAACATTTAATTGTGTGAGCTCCAGTCACTGAACTACTAAAAAAAGAATAATGATATTATTAATCTGAGATTAGATCACTAGATTGCTTCCCAAAAAAGAAGGAAATTAAGAGGAACAAATTAAATTCTAAATATGATCATTTGACTAGAATATTATTCTCTATTTGTTTATTTTTAAATGTGGGTGTGGGGCATGCGTGAGTACACTTTTTGATGTAGCCAAGGCCACACGGTTGGCCATCTGGACCCGTCCCATAAACAATTCCGTTACTTTTTAGAACACGATACAAATTGCAACTTTAATTAATTCAAATACACTTGGAATCAATACAATACAAGACAGACAACCTTGGAAATAACATTGGTACGGAATGTGTATTTCTTCTATGCCATGCTCCATCGCTTTCCATTCTCAACAAAAACAAATCAGTGTTTTAGGACGTGTTTAGACGAGGGGTTTAGACGTGGGACTTGGAAGGGAGGTGCCAATTTTTTTATCTTTTAAAATTGTTGTTCACAAACACAAATTAACTATAACAAGACCCTTAACTATAACATGTGAGTTGCTAAGTGAAATTTTAAGAGTACTTCAAATAAGATTTTAGATAAAACTAAAATGTTTCATTATCTGAAATATGCTCAATTAAACCTTGAATTGTCTCCACTTTATAACCATTAATGTGTTGGTTTATTGGATCTTTTTATGGTCATTCAAATCTCATTAAGTTGTGATCCAGAGTCTCAAATTGGTTGTCTATTTTGAGTACGGTTGCACGTCGACTAGGGTGCAACTCATATGTATCAGACGCGTGGATTTGAGACGCGCTGATCATCCGTACATGACACGGAGTATTAAGTGAAGATGAGCTGAACTGGTTGGTCTGACTTGAACAATCGAACCGGTGTTAAATGAGGACGAGCTAAACTGACCTAAATTGAACAGTCAAACCAGTGAGAGAATCTCTAACATATCTCTCCATATAATGTAAGTTCTTCTGAGAGTCAGATTTACACCGATACTCACTTAGGTCTTGAAGGGTGGCTCTACTCTACACCGATACTCACTCATGTATGAATCATGACAAGCTCCAAATCTTAAAGCTCTAAATTGTACCAAAGGAATTATAAGGACTTCTGACTGAGTACTAATGAGCTTTTAAGTTTTATAATTAGTCTAATTTAATGAACTTGAAAGTCATGTTTGACTCCAAATTAGTTAGAGATTTGAAGTTACATTACATTGATCATATACCATGTTTAAGCTCGATCTTTTCCTGAATTGGATTTTTAGTTTTTTTCTCCCCCTATGTTACATTTCGTTTGTACCATTATGTTTAATTTAATTTTTTTTGACAAAAAGAAACGATATTAATTCATTCAAATTGATAGAGCACATCGATACAATGAGAATCGCTAAAAACAAAAAGGATGAATCTGTGAACAAACTCACAACATCCATGTTAATAACATAAAACGACAAAGTACTAAAGCCTACACATATGACTATATTTAAGCCTCCGGAATACCCATGTCTCCGGATCTGCAACGTTGATGACTCCAAAGTCATTGATTTGATTTGCACTGGATCGAAGAAGATCTGACAATCTGAATCGAACAAATACTTGAACGAAACAAGAAAGACAAACAACTTCGCACAAAGACGACGAACAACAAAGTCGCACTAAGACGACGAAATCACGAAGAAAAAAAACGAAATAGATGTGAAAATCACTTATTTCAATAAAAGGGAAATAGAAAAACGAGTTAGAGGGGTGATTTTGGGTCAAAAATTGACCTTAAATCACCCTTCTTTGGTGGATGAAGGAGAAAAAAAACTAGGGTTTCGGTGACGGCTCACAAGAGAAAAAAGGGGAAAGAGAGAGACCACTATGTTTAATTGAACATCTGGTTCTTTAAATTTGATTCTTTTCTCATAGTACTACAATAGTGTTAAGAACTTAAGATCTAATTTGCACGGTCAAGTTGACCGGCCAAACTACATGCAAGTGAAGGAAATTCATGACATTAATTATGTGGATCAGTCTTTATTACCAAATTTTCAAATATGGTACATATCACACATATGTCTTGATGGTTGTAAATAGAGCTACAAGAAATGTACACGATTTATAGAGCTTGACGGATGCTCTCTGAAAAGTTATTAAGGGCAGAAAATTCTTGCAACATTGAACTGAGACTATATTTACCTAATGCTTCTAATTTCACACAAGTTGTTTTGAAAGTAAGACATAAGACTAATGGTGCAAATAAAATATAACATAAATGACCAATTTGAAAAAAATAACTTACATGACCAATTGAAAAAAGGTAAAACTTAAAAGATGCTAGACAAAATTACTCATATTCTAAATTCTACTTGGTAAATTAGAATATAAAACATCCGAATCTAGAAAACATACAATAAACATGGAATGGAACTAAAAGTTAAATTAGCAATAGTAAAATCCAAATGAAGATTCTAGCAAGTTAATGCTTAGTAGATACTTTAGCAGGCTGGTTTTGTCCTGGTGCTACGTTTTCTTTTCAGTTGTTGTTATAGACTTGTATTTTTCATGGTGGACATTAGCGTTTCATTTTACCTTACAAGGTCAAATTCATTCTTATGTCTTTGGTTTTAAGGTCCAGTAATATATTCTCATCTGAACAGTAATACATTCTCATCTGAATGTTATTTTGTTGCTCTATTCTACTTGTTCCAAGACAAACTAGTCATATAACTTTTAGATTAATCATTAATGTTACATATAGTCCAGTAATTGATACTATATATAGTATATATATATATATTTTTTTTTTTTGTAGTTTAGTATGAGACAGCATTGTCTCTGTAGCAGTTAAAGTCCTAATATTCAAGTATATTTCGACAGGCCCAATGATCATGAATTCATGATTAGGGAACATTAATCCTCAACGTTATCTCTTTTACGTCGTTCTTCTATGGACATTGTTATCAAACTACCAAGTAACGACGCCAAGTAAAACATAAGCTAGAGCTTCTCCTAGAAAAACAAAAGAGCATAGCAAAAACTTGAAAAACCTTATTCAAACTGCAATGTCTTGTGTTGTGACACAAATAGCAAGAATACATGATTAGTGTTAGAGATTGAAATTGAGAGAGTCGAGCTAATCTTTGCAAAATCCAAATTTAGTATGATAAAAAAGCTTAGGCTATGTAAGCTCTCACGTGTCATAAATTTATTTTTAAGCATGATCCAAAACAAAAAAGAAGCTTGATCCTAACCTTTTTGAAAATTTGGTACAATTTGACATTTTTAATTAAATAAATTCATAAAAAGTCTTAGACTTCTTCATTTAAGAAAACCTAGCATAGTCTAGTCAAGTTTTCGTATTCCCACCCTTAGTATAACAAGTGTAGTAAGATTCTTACACTAGATAAAAAAGTGGATATTGAGTGACATATAAGTTGAAGAATTATATACTTAATGCTTTAAGATATTTTGAGTGAAGATATGATGTTTAAGACACTTGCGTGTTTGCTCGTACTCTTAGCCAATGTAATGCTCCCAAGCTCCCCATGTGTACTGACAATTAGTTTATTATTTATTTAGATATTAATACAAATTTTTAAGAAAAAACTTTATAAAGAAAAATATGAAAATACTTAAACTATTCATACTAAAA
The DNA here is from genome assembly GCA_958299785.1 of Medicago lupulina. Classification (NCBI taxonomy): domain Eukaryota; kingdom Viridiplantae; phylum Streptophyta; class Magnoliopsida; order Fabales; family Fabaceae; genus Medicago; species Medicago lupulina. Next base: position 14,360,242 of record OY283144.1, on the reverse strand, counting down.
TTGAAAGAAAATAATAGATGTTGCAATAATTTTTTGCCTAGATAAATCGAAATTGTTACTCTTTGAGTGCATTTTTTTCTTCATATATCAACTTTAGTTATTAACAATATTAACATTAAAATTTGAAGAAAAAAATTTAACCTTAATTCATATGGAAAAAAAAAAATGAAATTCAGAAATTATTTTAAAGGCTTCCGTGACCTTGTATTTGGACATTAAAGCAAGAAGGGGATTCCACTTAAAAAAAATTGTATTATTTTACTTTTGTAGTATATATAAAGCAATTTATTTTAGACACATTTCTTTGACTTTTACATGTATTAAAAATCATTCCTCTTTTCCATTTGTTGAACTTTTCATATGTTAAATCGGAGGAGATTTAAGTGATTTTATAAAATGTGATGTAACATGATAGGATGTGATGCAATTTAAAAAGACAATTAGAGAATGACAATACAAACTTTTGTACTAGGAGATTGGAATCATATATTTTCAGGGTTGAGAAATTTGGAGAGATACTTGACTTAAGTAGTTTTATATTATGTGATGTGATGCAATTTAAAAACACAATTAGAGAGTGGTAATACAAATTTTTATATTGGGAAAAGTATTCATTGATTTTTGTGATAGAGATATTATGAGAATCATAGATTTATCCACATACATTTTGACAAAATAAAATTGAGTTGGATAGTTAAAATGATTATATATATATATATATATATATATATATATATATATATATATATATATATATATATAGATTAAGATGTGCAGGCCAATGATTACATATGTTATGCATATCAATCCATTTGGCAAAATATTGGCAGTAACTATAAAACTTATGACACAAGCAAAGTATATTTATAAATTTATAAATTATAATAAGGTATGCAAGACATTAGGAATCATAAAGCATAGATAAGAGTTGTAAGTAATTACTTGAAGTTATCTTGGCATGCTGTGTTGCTAAGAATATGGGAAACAAAGGTGGATTTTTACGTTATGCAGATGGAGTTGACAAGTTGCTATTATTCTTTGGAACTTTGGGTTGCATTGGTGATGGCATACAAACTCCACTCACTATGCTTGTTCTTGGCAGTTTGATAGATGATTATGCTCGTGGTGGTTCTGAAAATATTGTGTCCAATCATACTATCAATAAGGTAATTAGCACATGCACAAATAATCAGTGAACAAATCATCACCACTAAAACCATTATTGTTCTAGTTATCCTATATTAACAACAAGATTAACGCAGCCCACTTGGGTTGGCCTAGTGGTATTGGCTTGAGACCTGGGAGTATGCTCCTCCTCAAGGTCTCAGGTTTGATTCTCTCTGGTGTCAATTTGAGGGGGTTAGTTTAACTTCTTCAAAAAAACAACAAGATTAACGCAAAATTTTCATTCATTTTCTGTTATATAATTGACTAATTGTGTGTATGAAAAAGATCAAAGTTATTTGTTGCTCTAGTAGTTATGATTACATTCATTTTAGACTTTTTATTTCTTTCAAAAATTCCTATACTTACTAACATGTGACAAAAATATGTTTATCATATTAATACAGTATGCTCTCAAGCTACTTGGTGTTGCCATTGGAGTTGCTTTATCTGCTTTTATTGGTAAGTACTTGCTGAAATTCTTGATAATTTTTTCGCCACTTTAGCAGAAGTTAACCTGGACTGTTAGTCCTCTTTGTCCATGTCCATGTTTGGACTGTTAGTCCTCTTTTCTATTTTTATTTGAGTGGATATCTTGATCTGAATGTATCACTCAAATGCATGTATCACCTTAGCCAATTTGTGCCATGCTAAGGAGGCAAAATATAAAGTAAAATAACTTCTGACGCTGTAACTGCAAATAGTTGTGCATCTAGTCTGAAGAACCTATCAAATATAATATTGATTCCAATAGAGTACACAAAAATTATCTTGCAGTTGGAGTATGCTGGACAAGAACTGCAGAAAGACAAACTTCGCGGATGAGGATTGAATATCTTAAATCAATCCTAAGGCAAGAGGTTGGTTTCTTTGACAAGCAAACTAATTCTTCCACAACCTTCCAAGTAATTGCCACTATAACTTCTGATGCTCAAACAATCCAAGACACCATGTCTGATAAGGTACATATATTTTTAAGAACCATCCTTATCCTTCTCCTTATTTAAGTCTGCTGTGCTAAAAAATTCCTATTTGTTTGTTTTAGGTGCCTAATTGTTTAGTTCACCTCTCAGCATTTTTCTCTAGCTTTATAGTGGCACTCTTCCTCTCTTGGAGACTTGCAGTAGCTGCTTTTCCATTTTCAATTATGATGATCATGCCAGCACTCATATTTGGAAATGCAATGAAAGAGCTGGGTGGTAAAATGAAGGATGCGTTCGGAGTTGCTGGTAGCATAGCAGAACAAGCAATCTCATCGGTTCGAACTGTTTACTCGTATGTAGGCGAGAAGCAAACACTGAAGAGGTTCAGTTCTGCTCTTGAAACATGTATGCAGCTTGGCATAAAGCAGGGTCAAACAAAGGGAGTGGTTATTGGAAGTTTTGGGTTGCTATATGCTACTTGGGCATTCCAATCTTGGGTTGGAAGTATTCTGGTCAGGACCAAAGGAGAAAAGGGTGGCAAGGTGTTTTGTGCCGAAATATGTATTATTTGGGGAGGATTGTGAGTATCTTCAGCCATTTTTCTTTTTTGTTTCAAGCTTCTTGCTAAGTAATCATTTTTTCAAGCTTTAAGAAAAAGAATCCTGCAAAAACATGTTCATAGTACTTGAAATTTATTATATGCAGGTCTCTGATGAGTGCACTACCAAATCTGGCATCCATATTAGAGGCGACAATAGCAGCTACGCGGATTTTCGAGATGATTGATAGGAAGCCAACCATAAACTCTACAAAAGAAAAAGGAAGGATTTTGAAGCATACAAGAGGAGAGATTACATTTAAAGATGTTGAGTTTAGTTACCCTTCAAGGCCAGATACCCTGATTCTCCAAGGACTCAATCTTAAAGTTCAGGCATCTAAAACAGTGGGCCTGGTTGGAGGAAGTGGTTCTGGAAAATCTACTATAATCTCTTTGCTTGAAAGATTTTATGATCCTACATGTGGTGAGATATTGCTTGATGGTTTTGACATAAAAAGACTACACCTTAAGTGGTTTAGGTCCTTGATAGGATTGGTAAATCAAGAGCCAATTCTATTTGCAACTTCCATAAGAGAGAACATTCTATTTGGAAAGGAAGGAGCTTCAATGGAAGATGTCATAACTGCGGCAAAAGCAGCAAATGCACATGATTTCATTGTCAAACTTCCTAATGGCTATGAAACTCAAGTAAGCTATGAGTCCTATCTCATTCCATTCATACTTGTTATCTTCATTTTTCACTTTTTATTTTCATAAGCTTAGAAAAATTATACCTTGTTGTTCAGGTAGGACAACTAGGAGCTCAATTGTCTGGAGGGCAAAAGCAAAGGATTGCTATTGCAAGGGCTTTAATAAGAGATCCTAAAATTCTACTACTTGATGAAGCCACTAGTGCTTTGGATTCACAATCTGAAAGAGTAGTACAAGATGCCCTTGACTTGGCTTCTAGAGGTAGAACAACAATCATCATCGCTCATCGCCTTTCCACGATTCGTAAGGCCGATTCAATAGTAGTTCTTCAATCAGGAAGGGTGGTTGAAAGTGGTTCACACAATGAGCTACTCCAACTAAACAATGGACAAGGTGGGATTTACACCAAAATGTTACATTTGCAACAAACAAGTCAAAATGAAAATGCACAGCATCAAATAAACAAGAGCCCTCGTGCAATGGAAAATCTAATAACAAGTTCAAATCCAAGCCGGAAAAGTACTCCAATTCATCATGCATTTAGCCCAGCACAACCATTTAGTCCCATATATTCAATCAGTGTTATCAGCTCTAGCTTTGATGATGACTACAGCAGTGAAAACTTGGAGAAACCTTACAAATCAAACATCTCTCACTGGCGTTTACTACAAATGAATGCTCCTGAATGGAAGCATGCTTTGTTTGGATGTTTAGGTGCCATTGGCTCAGGAATGTGCCAACCATTTTATTCCTATTGCTTAGGAATAGTTGCTTCTGTATATTTCATAGATGACAACGCTCGGATCAAATCACAAATAAGGTTGTACTCAATCATCTTCTGCTGCATAGCTGCTGTGAACTTCGTCTCAGGCCTCATTCAACATCACAATTTTTCCATCATGGGAGAGCGTTTGCTGAAAAGGGTGCGAGAGAATTTGCTCGAGAAAGTGTTAACCTTTGAGATAGGATGGTTTGATCAAGAGGAGAACACAAGTGCAGCAATCTGTGCACGTTTGGCGACCGAAGCTAACTTGGTTCGATCCCTCGTTGCAGAACGAATGTCGTTGTTAGTTCAAGTCTCCGTTACTGCATTGCTGGCTTTTGTACTTGGTTTAATCGTTACATGGAGGGTAGCTATTGTCATGATTGCTATGCAGCCTTTGATCATTTCATGTCTCTATTCAAAAACAGTTCTCATGAAGAGTATGTCAGGAAAAGCAAAAAATGCTCAAAGAGATGCTAGTCAATTAGCAATGGAAGCTACAACCAACCACAGGACTATCGCCGCATTCTCATCCGAGAAAAGGATACTAAATTTGTTCAAAACTGCTATGGATGGCCCTAAGATGGAAAGCATCAAGCAATCATGGATTTCAGGTTCCATATTGTCTATGTCACAGTTCATAACAACAGCATCTATAGCTTTGACTTTTTGGTATGGAGGCATATTATTAAATCGTAAACAAGTCGAATCAAAGCATCTCTTGCAAGTTTTCCTCATTTTGATGGGAACTGGTAGACAAATTGCTGATACAGGAAGCATGACTTCTGACATAGCTAAAAGTGGAAAAGCCATTAGTTCAGTATTTGCAATACTGGATAGGAAAACACAGATTGAACCTGAAGATACTAGACACAGAAAGTTCAAAAAGAGTATGAAGGGTGATATAAAAGTGAAAGATGTGTTTTTCTCATATCCTGCAAGGCCAGACCAAATGATTCTCAAGGGTCTTAGTCTTGAGATTGAAGCTGGCAAAACAGTTGCATTAGTCGGACAAAGTGGCTCAGGAAAATCCACCATCATTGGCTTAATCGAAAGATTTTATGACCCAATTAAGGGATACGTATTCATAGACAATTGTGACATCAAAGAACTTCACTTGAAAAGCTTGAGATCACATATTGCATTGGTGAGTCAAGAGCCTACCCTCTTTGCTGGAACCATACGTGACAACATTGTTTATGGGAAGGAAGATGCATCAGAGGCTGAAATAAGAAAAGCCGCACGTCTTGCAAATGCTCATGACTTTATAAGGTACACTTTCTAATCTCCTCAGTCTATAAAAACCAAAACTATTAAGACTAAAGTTGAACTATTATTTATTTTATGGTGACTAAAACTTGTGTGATGCAGTGGAATGAGAGAAGGGTATGATACATACTGTGGAGAAAGAGGAGTGCAGCTATCAGGAGGACAGAAGCAAAGGATAGCAATAGCAAGAGCAATGTTGAAGAATCCATCAATACTTCTGTTAGATGAAGCAACAAGTGCTCTTGACAGTGTATCAGAGAATCTTGTACAAGAAGCATTGGAGAAAATGATGGTTGGAAGAACATGTGTAGTTATAGCACACCGTTTGTCAACAATACAAAGTGTTGATTCCATAGCTGTGGTTAAAAATGGAAAGGTGGTGGAACAAGGTTCTCATTCACAGTTACTGAATGATAGATCAAATGGGACTTATTACTCTTTAATTAGGCTACAACAAAGTCATTCAACTTGATATGTTGTGTAAACAATTATTGCTCTTTTGGTTATATTATTATTTCAGTATTTGGGAGTCCACTTATTATATCACTGTGTGCAATTTAGAATAACACATCTGTATAACTATCTTGGTCAAGGTTGGAACAAGGAACAAGTTTAAAAGTATAATTTAGTAAAAAAATAAATTTGTAAGTTTAATCTACATAAGAAATTTTAAGATATATTCAAAGTTAATTAATATTACCAAACAAAAATAAAAAGAATTAATTTACTTGTGAAGATGTGATTGTTGTTGACATCAACACAAGTCCTAACACTATATAAATCAATAAATAAACATTTTATTTATTGGTTTCAACTAATTTTTGACATGTTCATCAATTGAAATCTATAAGTACATCATCAAACTCATTGAAACTCGTATTTATTGAGTTTTTTTTTTTTTAACAATAATGATAACCAAACACACAATTTTAGTCAAAATACTTTTTTTTTACAATTTTTTTGACAAAATACTTGACATCCTATGCATGGGGCGGTTCTGTAATTATAATTAAAAAGCAAGGGTGTAATTAATTAATGGGTTGTGTTTACTTAAAAACAACAAACTTTTAACTTTTAAAAAGTTGAGTATACCACTTTTTAACAATTTCTAATGCAAAATTTCTAAATTAATCTCCTTAACTAGTGTCATTCCCTTAATTTTAACATATTGAAGTCTCTCTCATATTCCTTCCCTCTATTCACTCTTCTCCGAATTCTCTTCCTTCCTTTGTGCAATTTTTTCCACTTCCTTCTCACTCTCCCTTCCTTTGTGCAATTTTTTCCACTTCCTTCTCACTTACCCATCTTGTCCTTTCATTTCGTCATTTTTGACATTTTTTTTACATAATCAACTCTTTCATTTATGTTGCATAATAATCTCAACCCTCAAGGACCAACCAATAATGTAAGGCTAGAGCTTATTTACATCTAAAAATAATTATCAAGTTATCCATATGTTAAAAGTTGACACATGTTCCCTCAAAAGGAAAAAAACTTGACACATGTTAAAATCTAATTGGCTTACAAATTAAAAGGTGTCGTGTTATAATTGGATTGACTTACATGTAAATAAAATGTTTCTTTTTCTTTAAAAAAAAAAGTTTCCTTTGTCACATAGAAAAATCGAGAGTCGATACATGAATGATGTAAATAATTATTGTCATATAGTTTGAATCGATTACATGATATATTATTACATTATTACATGATTTGATGATATTTATTATTTTGAAATAGCAATCAACAAGAATGAATGGCTATTTAAAATTTAAATGATCAATTCCAATTTGTTTTGAACTAGGTGTATTGTGGATCATCAATCAACAAATTAAGGAGTGAATAAGTGTACTATTCATTTTTAATTTTTTTTGGACAAGATTCATTCATTTTTAAAAATAAAGTGTATTATTCATGATGATGTGTATTAAATAATTAATGATTATTAGCAATTTATAGTGTCACATGTACTTTAATATTTATGTAAGACAAATATTTATGGGATAAATTATGTTTTTGTCTCTATAAATAAATCAATTTTTGTTTTAGTGCCTTTAAAAAAAAATTCATTTAAGTTCTCCAAAAGTTTTCTATCACTACTTTTCATCCATACTTTTAAGTCAATTTATGTGTAGTCTTTATATTTTTAAATGAAAATTTGAAGAAATGTGTAGTATGTAATAAGAATTTCTTCCAAAAAATTTAAACTTTTTAACAAAACATGAATTAAACATGAATTTTTGTGCGCTAAAAAAATATTCATATTTATTTTAAAAATTCATATTCATTAAATATGATTTTTTTTAGTATCAAATTGTCACTGATCAAATTAAACTAAAATATTAAAAATTTGTCATCAGCTTAAAAAATTGTATTCAACTTAAAAAAATTATATTTTTATAACTTTATATCCCTGTGTTTAGATTGCTTTCGGTTTTTTGTCTTCGAGAGTTTAGCTCAATTGGTAATGACAATATATAATATACGCAAAGTCCGAGGTTTTGAATCACCACAAAAAAAAAAATTGTTTTCGGTTTCTATTAACAAGTATTTTTTACTATATTTTTTACTGTGCATCTTTTGAACTATTTACAAAAGCTGGATATTAACCATTATCTCATTTTTGTTGTGAAATTCCCTAAAAAAAAAACGTTAGGAAACCCGCATGTCACGTTGCTTCCAAATGGGTTCCATCCATGCTCTTTGTTCAAACTAGAGTCTTACAAACAACTAACTTTTGATTCATAATTAATAGGCCAAATATATTATTGACCCTGACAAAAATATTATATTAGTTTTTTAAGTTTTATATATTTTAAATATGTCTTTATAACTCTTTTAAGAACCTATTTAAATTTCAAATAAGTACATTAAACTAACAATTTAAAAAACTTATTTAAAACTTAAAAAAACCTAAATGACTTATCTAAAATTTAACAAACTTAAAAAGACTACCATGATATTTTTGCCAAACTTAAAAAAGATTGGAAGATGTATTTTACCTAATTAATATTGACAATCAAATAAATTCAATTATTTAAATGATAGTAACATGATAGTTGGGATAATTTGGACATCTTTTGCGATTTCAATTACTATCAAACTACACATATACAAGATTGATTTTAAAGTGCCAATCTAATAATCTTTAACTGTAAGTTAGACTTAAAATAAATTTTAAGACATGTGATCTTCTTTATTTAGATAGATATAAGACATTGTTGTTTATAAATCTAATGAAAAATAATTTTGTATAGACAAATCTAAAATGAGAGTTTTAATAGTTTTAAACTTTTAATCTTAAATGAACACTATTTTTCACCATCATTGCTTCTTTGAGATAAATGTCAGACTGTAATGGGGACATTGGTTAGAGTAGATAATAGTGTATGGCCTACTTTTGCACAACTAACCTGGTAACATCAATCTAGCAATATGCAATAATTGATACAGCTCTATACCATAGATAATTTGATTTGATCAAATACCAAATTGACATAAAGGTCACCTCCATATTTACATGTGGTAGTACTTGTGCGAAACAAGAAGTGAAGTTTTCTAACAAAAATGGAAGAAGAAAAATTAGACCAACCATTGTTGAAGAAAAAGTATTATGAGAACTGCCCTGGTTGTAAGGTTGATCAAGCCAAAGAGCTTGGAACAGATGTTTCACTTCGAAATCTTTCTTTTATATGGATGGCGGTTTTATGTGGCAGTAAGCATTCAACATTTTTCACTTTTGCAAGTATTCTGAGAAACTCATTGTGCTCTAACTTTGCTTATCATTTCCCTATACTAAATTTTAACTGACTGTAATATAGCAGTTATCTTTTGAAAGATTTTCATTCTTTTCGGCCAAATTTGGAAGACTAGTATTTTTCAACTGTACGCTATTGCAACAAATCTAAAGTTCATTAATGATCATAGAAACAACTTCTATACTTCCCTCTGATATTTTTTTCATTTAAATTGTACAGCGTTGCCCCTAGCTTCACTCTTTCCCTTCGTTTATTTCATGGTGAGTTTAATTTTTTTACTGGAATATACTGCTATCTTTCTCATACTGCAAGTCTGCACCTCTGAGTTCAACTATTTGTGTTACTTGAAAGATAAACATATAGTAATTATATTTATTTTCAGGTAGAGGATTTCAATATTGCAGAAAGAGAGGAAGATATAAGTGCCTATGCTGGTTATGTGGGTAAGATTTCTTTTCAGCCTTCAATTCTTTGATGTCTTCAACTTCATTTATACTAATTCAAATAGGACTGTAAAAATGTTGCAGGATCTTCATACATGCTTGGTAGAACTTTGACATCTGTACCGTGGGGTATAATATCTGATCGCTATGGTAGAAAACCAGTTATAATTGTAGGGGTTATCACAGTGTAAGTACATGAATTCATGCTTTCCTTGGCCTTCAAGCTATATAATATATGTTGTCCTGTAACAGCAATGTTGTTTGCTTGATTTCAGTGTCATTTTCAACACGTTGTTTGGTCTTAGCACAAATCTATGGATGGCTATCAGCATGAGATTTCTTCTTGGAAGTTTAAATGGTGTGCTGGGACCTGTAAAGGTGTTTTTCTATACCTTTGCAGTTTGATGTCAAAAGTTGGAATTTGTCTCATTTTATGGTTCTAAGTTATTATTCTAAATAACTATAGCTTCCATTGATATATGTAAGCTACAACCTCTTGTATTAACAGGCTTATGCAACTGAAATTTTTAGAGAAGAAAATCAAGCTTTAGGCCTCTCAACAGTATGCCTCCCTAACATTTGTCTACTACATCGTGTCTTAGAAACACATGTCGAAAATAATAGCTCCGTGTGATCTGATTTCAGGTTGTGGCAGCTTGGGGAGTAGGTTTAGTCATTGGTCCAGCATTAGGAGGTTATCTGGCTCAGGTCATAAAGCTAATGCTTGAAATTCGGTTCAAATTGGAGATTGAAAAGATTAATTTTGGAACCTTCTGCTATATTAAACAAAAATCCTTCAGTCTATTGTTGTTTTAATACTTTGTGAAATTTTGTACCACAGCCAGCACTGAAGTACCCACATCTATTTCCAAAGGATTCCTTTTGGGATAAGTAAGTAGATTTTTATTACTCTTTAAATTTTTTTATAATTTGTTCTTGTGCTGAGTTTCATTTTTCAAATCATAAATCACCTCGCAGGTTTCCATATTTTTTGCCCTGCTTTGTAATATCAGTTTTTGCATTTGTAGTAGCAATTGCCTGCATTTGGTTACCGGTATGTATCTTAATTTCCTCAGCCATATTTTTATTTTTTCCTCTTCATGCCATGCGACTATACATGTATATGTGTGCGCCCGTATCACTGCAGGAAACACTTCACTTCCATAATGGCAGCAATGAGTTCACTGACAGTGTGGAAGCTGCAGAAGTTGGAAGCAGTGAGAGTAAGAAAGATAAGATGATTGAAAAAGACGAAAACCTATTTCTAAATTGGCCTCTCATGTCATCTATTATTGTTTACTGCATCTTCTCTCTTCATGATATTACTTATCAAGAGGTAATATTCTACTTCATGATTTTTCTGTTCCGACCCTCTGCTGCGTATATTAATTTATTCATGCATTTATCGTCGTGTTCTATAAACTGGTGTTTCATCGAAGTGGTATATGACAATACCATTTTACTCTTTAACTAGGTTTTCTCATTATGGGCTGTCAGTCCCCGAAGGTTGGGCGGTTTGAACTTTACAACTAATGATGTTGGCAATGTTCTTGCAATATCAGGTACATTTTTCAAATCTATGATTCTTTAGATATTTATTAATTTTGGGCAACATGCTGCAATAAATATTATTTTAGCTTTTTCGCAGCAAAAAAAAGTGTTTTGAATTTGATTTGCTGGCATTGGAATGTAAGTTGTATGATCTTAATCTAACAACTCCAATTTATTAGCAGAAGTGACATGCCAATTTTTTACTAGAGCAAATTCAGATTATTACTTAATATGTATGCTGCTTAATTATTGACTTTTTCTAAACCATTCAGGTATTGGTATTGTAATATACCAGCTTTCCCTGTACCCATCAATGCAAAAAGTCTGTGGTCCTGTTAACCTTGCTCGCATTGCCGGGGTTAGCTTTCACCGTATATGCCAATTAGCCAATTATGATAATTCGGAATTTTATTGTTTGTTTATTTGAAACATGTAGGTATTATCCATACCCCTCTTGCAAAGTTACCCCTTCATGGCATTGCTGTCTGGCTCCACCCTATACCTTGTGATAAATATTGCTTCCATTCTTAAGTTTCTTATGGGTGTAAGTGCAGATCTCTCATTATATAGTCAATTATGATTCACGAGCGATATTGAGGGTGCACCTCTCTCTTTATATGGCCTAACTGTAGTACTTTTGTTGGACTTAGGAAACAATTTCAACAGGTTTATTCCTTCTGCAAAATAGAGCAGTGGTAAAAAGTTCCCTTCCATTGGCTGTTATTTCGTTACGAAAATTGAGATCATATTTTTCTTTTTATGGAATTGTGGCACATATAACATGTTGATTTGGTATGACAGGAACAACATCAAAGAGGGGCAGCTAATGGCATTGCAATGACTACTATGTCAGCATTCAAAACAATAGGTCCTGCTGGAGGCGGTGCTTTGTGAGTTTCCCTTTGATTTATTTCGCTTCTCTAACCTATGAGCCATTGTTAACACCTTAGAATTGATTGGATTTATAGGGGATTCATATTTTAAATGATCCTTGCTGAAAGAAATTGCATTTGTACATGTTTTATACATCACTGTCATATAGATAAATAAATCTTAATTCATTTGTGTCTGAAATTTCGTGCCAAGTTTTTTTCTATGACATAGTCCTGTCATCTATGTATTCAAGTTTTTCAAAGTATCACATGTTTGTGCTTGTGATACTGTCGGACTGAAAATGATATATTGAAAATTATATCCATTTTCTTATTCTGCTTTTGATTCATGCAGATTAGCATGGTCACAAAAGCGGTTAAATGCTTATTTCCTCCCAGGTATGACACTCAGCTTAATCTAACTGTCAACTTTTTGCTTAATTTGTTTTTATTCTTTGCTTAATAGGAAAGAACATAACTGGCCCTTTTGTTTTAAAAAACTTAAGAACGACGAGTTTGAATTCTTGTTCTAAACTCTTCAATGGTGGTAGGATAAATAAATGATTCAGAGTTTCTATACAAATAAGGATATGGTTTCTTTTAGTCGCTATATTATTGGAAGTTCACTATTTTAAATTTAACTGTAGGCACCCATATTGTCTTCTTTTCCCTGAATGTTATTGAAGGACTTGGAGTACTTTTGATGTTCAAACCATTCTTGGGTGTTAAGAAAGAAAAACCAATGGAGCAGTTACAGTGATATCAATAAACTTTGCATAAGGTATGAAACATTTTAGGGTTGACTGCATACATTTGTTGTGAGATTATACAAACTATAAGTTGAACATTAGCATCTTGTAAGTTTGTATTTCAATCCTTTGAGATTTTAGTATGGATGAATGCATGGTAGAAATAATTGGTTTAAGAGGATTTGTATGATTGAATTTCATTATGTAATTTTATTTGCATATTTTATACTGTACTAATAGATGTATCTTACTATACGCACTTAGAAAACTTTCATTATTGCATTATCTCGTTCGATCTGTGAATGTGATTATGCGAGTCAGGATGGCTTTTTATAGGTCAATGAATCTAAGTCTTCACATACTAGGTAAATACAAACAGGGTTGATTTTGTTTTGTTTTTTATTTGAAACTCAATAAGAGACAAACTTGGAAGTAACACACAAAACTCAATTTACCTTAATCATTCATGGCTTATGCACCACAGACTTCTTCATGGGATGCTTGTACACTTGACAAATAATAGTTCCTTGAATATTACTCTTTCACTTGAGGGAACTAAGAAAGAGTGACTGCAATGTCCTGCAAGAAAAGTAGGGTCTAGGAAGTTTCTTGGGACACCCAACAATACCAAATTGGATATATTGTCTCCCCACTTAAGGCAGTTCTTTACGAATTCCATCCCTTTTAACTCCTTGAAGCCTAAATGTATCAGGTGAACTGCTACTTCCGATCACAACCCAACCTTCCTCTCTATCATCCGTTTCGAGCATAGCTGACATGGCAACTCTGCTAGTACATGATCAGAACTTGCTGTACTCCCTACTCATAGTTTAGATCTTCTCATGGCCTCTAATTGATGCCAAGATAATTGTAGTTCTCTGAATGAAAGAGGATCGCTGGATCGATTTCATCGGTTTTTGCCATTCTTTTTTTTAGGATATATTGTGTCCAGCTGCAGACCTACTTGTTTGAGCTCAATTATGTTATTGCTGAATTGTCGGATCCACGCCATTTTTTCACTCCAATAAAGGCAAATTTTTTTGCCTGTTTCATCTTGATGCACTCCACAATGTAAAATTCTAGCCATGTTGCATATAAGAAAACTACTAAAATATGCTATGAATCAGACTGTTTCATAGTAATCAAGGAGACGGCTGATATCATCTAGCAACAATTGCATTGTCAAATTCTGGTTTTGCCATAGTTTCTGCCTCTTTTGAAGCTGAAAAGGTATAAGCTCTGACTCCCCATTCTTGATCATATCAAGAGCAATATTTGATAGAAAATTAAACCAACTCTCTTCGGAATCACTCCATGCATCCGAAGATGGAAGGGGATTAGGGGAACCCACACAATCTTATAGCTGTCCTTCAGTCTCTCATTCAAAGGATGATCACATGTGTTCTTAATCAGTAAGAATAATTGTTCCATGGTGAGTGGCTGTGGCTTCGAGATTAACAACAGAGCTATCTTATCTTTAAGTTCAGACGTACCAAGCTATATACCACAGAATTAAAATTAGAATATTCTTAAGACAAGGCTTCAGTTTTATGAGTGCTATACTATGTAATGAAAACTATAAGAGGAGAATCTCTCCTTTTTTTAAGAAAAGTGTTTTCGGAGAGAATAAAAAGACTTATGCATTAATATTTTGATTATTTTCTTTTCTTTGCTTTGAGAGTATTATAAAAAGAGGCAAATAATTTAGAAATTTTTTTTAAACCCTCTAAAAATCTATTCATTAAGCACTAGTACAATGAAACCCAACTACAAAGTACTACATAGGATTAGGATAACTTATGTTGAGCACTTGAGCTCAATGATTTTCAGAATTGTCTTGCTGGTCACTTTCTAATAATCTGAAAATCAAATCTATAGATGATCTTCAGTTCAACTTTCTTGTACTGTCAACAAGTTTGAACCATTGGCTTGCAGGGTCGCATGTGTTATCTTTGCTAATACATTTGCAACTATTGGTGACAACTATGTTGTTAGCATCTACATCCAAACAAACACTAGAAGTAGAACCATTGTTGTTGACATTATATGAGAGATGCATCTTTGAATCAGATATCATTTCCCATGTTGACTCTGGACCTGAACATGTTGTTCCAAGTTTCACTTGTTTCCCTTCTCCTTCTCCTTGTAAACAAAAATTTGTACCTTTAAGTAAGAGTATCTTTTGGGGTGTGTATTCCCAGCCATCAGAATTAGAACAAGGTCCCATCTTCAATGGTTCATGCAATGACTTGCTCAAGACGCAAAGACCTCTCAATGGGTGAAAAATCACTTTATATGGTTCAGATTCTAATAAGCCTGGCCCTGCATGTCAAGAGGAATTTAGATTAAATGTACAGTGGCTAAGTGAAACGAAAAAAAAAGAGATGGTATACTTCAATCTTTGTCTAAGAAAGTAAAAATACTTCCAAGGTTGGATCAATCATCATTCTATTATTGAAACACAAGTCGTTTATCCAAATAGATGACGGGTGTATAAAGAATGCGAGGCATCGTCTACTTCAAGATTCGTATTTAGGGCACATCATATATAAATTTAAAAAAATTCTTGTATCCGCATGTACTGCACCCGCATTACGTATACAAACTTCATAGGTAAGGTGTGAAATAAGAAAAATATATGAAATCACTTTTGTTTTGTTATACCTTGAAAAGGGAATTGAATAGCAGATATCCTTTGTAAGAAACTTGTATTCCTAACCTGGCTCCAATTCCAACTGAGAACACCAAAATTCTCATCAACATCAACAACCCCTTGTTTAATATAATAACTTCCAGCAAGTGTCCAATAGGCCCAATCCAAATCAAGCTCTGCTACCACTGCCATGAAGCAGTTAAAGAACCTGTTATGGTTCACATTTGTGCCTCTTAAATCCAAACCAAACTCACTCACAAACAATGGCCATCCTTGGTCTAACAAGAACCCTGACTTTCTCACAAAGCTACTTGTAACTTGTCCACAGACTTGGTTTGGATTCTCTAATGACCATGCTTGAGTGTCACTGAAGCTATACCAATGCTCCTCAAATACTAGTTTCCCATTAAAGGTGAGCTTCACTGGCTGGTTTGTAATGAATGATAAGTCTGTGTCAAAATTTAAGCCAGACAGAATGACGAGAACATTCGGATTTGCAGCATGCACGACTTCTGCTCCTTTTGGCATGTACCTATAATTCAGAAGGTCAAAACAATATAATCACTCATTCCCATGAAGACTATGTTTTAATTCATCTATTGTTCTACAAATTTAGAATAACACTCAATCTTTTGAACAATAAGGCGCCTATGGAGCAACCATAAAACCAATATACCTGTACCAATCATTGAGATTTTGTCTGGGACCTCGTAGCTCATTTCTCAAGCTCATTCCCACCACATTAGTGACTCCATTGAAAAGGGTGGCCATCTTGGTCAGACCCATAAGCCAGAGGTCAGGATCAAAATATTGGTCCCGAAAGAACCCATTGCCATCGGAGTTACTACAGCACCATCCTGGCTGTGTCACATGGTTGTCCAAAATCACCATCAAGTCCATGTCTCCTAGACTTTTTACCACTGCCTGCGGCAATTAATTAACTAATAATATTGTTAGAACTCTTTTTCTTCCTTTTGACTGCATTGTTTAAACTTAGAAACTATAACAAGTTATATGTATGATATGAAGTGCTTGGAATCATATTGGCACATCTCAAATTATAGTTTTAGGAGTGTGTGAATTCAGTTTAGATATATGAGTTTAATTATGAGTGCTAAAACCATTCTCTTTTTAACACTGTAACAACTTTTTTTTAAAGAAACACTATGTAACACTTTTTTTTTTGGACAGAATGTAACACTTTTTTTTTTATTTTTTATTGATTAAAATTTATGTCCATCCCACCACTTTATATGTAAAACTCAATTTTAAAGTGTGAAACTCTTATTAATTTTATCCAATAAAAAAATAAATATTAATATGGCCGTTAAAAAGAAAGTGCTCACTTGACCAAAAAAAAAAAAGTGCTCTTAACAATCATCGTATGAGTTTTATCTCAGCTGAAAAAATGATATCCACTAATATTTGACGTGAGTTTAAATTTCAAACCATGATTTGGGTAAAATTAAGTTTAAAATATCACAAGTATCACTATTATAAAAAATAACTACTACATTATATTTTAAGTAGGCTTTTATCACATCACTCAAAAAAAAAGTAGGCTTTTATCTCATGCATGCATTCCATATTAAAACTTGGGAAAACAAGACTAGTAGGGTTCTAAAAATAAAATAAAAACTAGTAGGTTTTTTTTTCTTAACCGAGTATCTATATGTGTAACTGCACATACTATTTCTCAAGAGATTTAATGCATTCTCAAAGCTGGTAGTAGTTTTGAGTAAGTATTATTTTGAACAAACTAGAAAATTATAGTAAAAGCTAAACGAATACTAAAGCAAATTAACTGAACATGTATCTTGAACAAATAGTAAAAGCTGAACATGTATTTTGTCCTAATTTAAAAGGTTCCCATATTAAAGCCGGTGCTTTAATACTTAGGCTAGCTCACCAAATAGTCCACCTAACCATTCAATAGCACAGACCTCCAAATACTTGCAAAATTTTTAATCCAACAAAATGCTTTTTTTGTACTACATCATTGACTTTGGTTATGGTACTTTCAAGTTCCAACATACTGGCATTGTGAGATATTAATGCTCCAATTTATGAGATGAAGTACAAATGGATGATATCTCAATCCTGTAAATAAAGTTCTGTTTGGCAAGGACAACTTTTGAACTTATGTTGGGTAATTTATGAGCTCATGTGTTTAAAATAGATCTCTTTGGAGTAACAATATATATTTTTTTCCTGCCTTTATTTATTTTTGTCAACTTTTCCAACCTTTATTATTTTAGGTTTATGTATCTGTCTTTTGTTTTTCCTTTGTCATAAATAAGTTTGCATACTTAATTAAAAGAAATCGATAATAATTAAAAATATATTTTATACCATCAATCGTTAATTTTACCAAACGATACAAATTTAATATGTTATCCTATTCACTATTAGCTATCAGTTAATTTATCCGTTACATATTCATCATCCAATATAAGCTAACTTATCCACCATCCACTACTTTTTACCAAACAAAATCTAAAACTTATAAACTTTCCCTAGTACTCCTAACTCTAAGGACGAGTAGACATCTAGGGTTTTACTTTTTTTTTGTTGAAATAAATCTAGGGTTTTACTATATATTCATATTTAACTATTTATTTAATGATATCATTTCTTGAATACTCCTCTAAAATTTTTTTAAGGAAACAAATCAATGCATTTCATTAGCTTGAATACTCCTCTAATAATATGAATTTAATCGGTCAATAATCAATCTTTTAGTTTTATGGAACAAATGTTTATGAATAAAACTTTTGAAAATTAAAAGATTAATTATAATTAATTTTTCTTATAATCATAATCATAAGGAGTACCTGGTAAGCTTTGATGAGGGGAAGGTCAATGATGGAGGGGTTGTTGGCTTGAATCCCAGATATGGATTGAAGTAGCCCTAGATTCTGTAGAGAATGTCTCACTTTAATAGAAGCAAAAGAGTCATTAGTGAGCAAGAGAAGTGGCCAAGTGAGCCTAACACAGTTGAAACCCATGGATTTTATTCCCTTTGAAATTACATCAAGAGGTTGATGGCTTAACCCCTCAGCCACTGAGGTCTCTAAATGTGATGCCCAATTAACACATGCTAGCTTCATCCTCTTTCCACTTTCGTTCACGATCCACCGTCCATCGGTGTGAAGTGGAAGAGCCGTCACCGTTACAATGGAGAGCAGTAGTAGCACCATTACTGACAATGTTGCCATATGTGGTAACCCTCAAGAGCATCCAATCATATTCTCTGTGTTAACATTTCAAGTATAGGTTAACATGATATCATGCCATGTGATCTTAGTGTTTACATACATGCATTGGGATCAATATATACACTAATGCCCGTGACTCGCTTAAGATTTTGTAGAGGCAAAAGTCGACAAATTTTTTAATTACTTAACAACAACTTTTTTTTGTTTCTCAAGAACTAACAAACAACAACTTTAATTAATAATATTCCCTCCGGAGGGAGGTACTATCACACAAAATTTTGAGTTATAAAGGACCAATTATATATAAAAATAGAAAACCAAAATTGCAAAGGAAAAAAATTAATGGCATCCGTTTGATTTGCAAAAATGTAACATGGCAAACATTCAAGGTACCACACAACTTTGTTTCTTGTACAATGTTGGCGGACAATAACAAATTAAAACATTTAAGGTACCACACAAGAGGAGATATGAGATCAAATAGAGAAAGAGAGAGAGGAGATAGAATGGAGATGAGAGAAAGAGGAGAGGCAGGAGAGGGAGAGAGATAATGGAGAGTTTTTTTAAATTAGGGATCATTGTTATTCTTTAATATTTATTGTTGATATTATGTTATATTTTCTACTAAAGATATCATTTTATTAATTAATTAATAGAATTTATATTAATAAAACAATTTATATTTTAATTGCATCAAATTAAACCGGATCAGTTTTTTTTTAAATTAGGGATTCAAACCAAATTGAACTGCAAGTAATATTTTCTGGTATGAGACTAGTTTTTGCTTCATCACCAATTGAAATCGCGCTACGATCACCTCTAAATAAAAGGAAGAGAGAGATATAGAGAGAGGGAAAGGAAAGAGAGAAACGAAAAAATACTTCTCAAATAGAAAGAAAAAAAAATCTATATGCACTCTCATTGTAAAATTATTTTACACATTTCAAATGTGGTGTTGACTCATAATTTTGTTTTTGGTACAATACTCATCATTTATTATGCTTGAAAATATATTACTTGTTATAATAATTAATTGACGTGACCACATATTATTTGATGTCTATCTAAATAATTTTACATTATCAATGTAGTATGACGATTAAACTTAAGATTAAAACGTATTATAGATAATTTTACGCTAAAATATCCATTCAAATCAAAACATCCTTTAAAAGTATTTTCTCGCTTCTCTCTTTTCTTTCCCTCTCTATATCTCTCTCTTCCTTTCATTTAGAGGTGATCGTAGCGCGATTTAATTGGTGATGAAGCAAAAACTAGTCTCATACGAGAAAATATTACTTGCTTAAGGGTGGTTTTATTTGTTCAACAAAATAAAAAGGGTGGTGTTATTTGGATTTTGATTATTATTATTATTTTCAGTTTTGATCTTAAGCCACCACAATTTTAAGATTTAGGATTTTAGTTGACAATGAAGTTTTTATGGATTTGAAGATGAGAAGAAGAATATATTATTTTATTTTTTTTGGTTTTTTAAAACGTGGCAATCAACCTCAACATTTCTCATTAAAAAAATATAAACAAAAGGATTAATGTATATGTTTTTAAAGATCTACAAATTAAATGAAAAAAAAAAGAGTTACAAACAAATAAATAATTTTGCCAAAAATATATTAATGAGAAACAGATTTCAAGTTCTCTCACCCTCAATTTTAAATAATAATTATAAAAAAAAAACACGTAACCTAACAGACAACTAAGTCGTTGGTTGTCACGAATTAGCGTTGTTGTTAAGCTTAAAATCCCGGTTTCTCCCAATCCAAACAAAAAACACTCTCCTATATAAATAAAAACGGGGTTTCAAATTCAAACTACACTTCCCCCTTCTTCTTCTTCTTCTTCGCCATTGATTCTCCGAACAATCTTTCCATAACTCACTGCATATTATTATTATTATTATTCACAAAGAATCAGAACAATGTAAGTTTCATTTTATTTATTTATTTTACCAATTATTATCACTAAGGTATTTCGATTCAATATTTTGTTTAATATTCTTAGACAACATGAATTTGAATTCATTAATTAATTATTATGATATTTGTAGGGGAGCTATGAAATTGGGTCGAGTAGATGATGATGACATTGCTGCTTCTGATCCTGATTGGAGTTTCGATGCTCTCGTTTCCGAGCTCAATGCCATGGAGAATAATCTCTCCGCTAATTCTTCCACTCCACCTTTGCATTTTCATCAAACAACTTCATCAAGGTACCAACATTCCAAAACCTTATCAATTCATTATTCTTTTTTTTTTTGCACACCAACTGTTTGTGAAAATAACCGCGTTAATTTTTTGAATATGAGCATATCATTGATGTCAAATTGAACTTTGTTGATTTTTAGGGTTAACTTATTCCGTGGCAAAGAAATTGAGAAAAGTAGAAGATTTGTATTTCGTGCTCCTGAGTATGAGACGGACAGTGAGGATGACGATGACAAAGCGTTAGTAGTATCAGACACTGGCAAACACTTCACATGTGATGAAATTTATCTGAGGTGCCTATTTCGTGAACCGTAGTTTTATTCTCATATTTCATATCATTATAAAGTCGATTTGATTTGATAGTAATATTTTGTCATTTTCTTTGGTGTTTCAGTGACAGTGATGATTCCGATGTTGATTCTGCTTTGGAAGTGCAACCTCGCCTGATGAATAAAGTTGGGGAGGTAGAAGGTGCCTTGATTGAGTTAACACACGACCATCAACTGAGGGTTAACGTGAGTGGTCATATTGATACCAATTTGACTTGTCAGTTACAAATTGAATAGCTAGTCATTCTTGGTTGGCATATAACTTGTTAATTGCGTTATGATTTGTTTTGTGCTGTATAGCATACTTGTTTCTGATCTTTCCGATTCACAGGATGGAATTAGAAATAAGATCTCAGCATTGGAGATAGCTCTACTGAATGAAAGTCAGAACTCTATTTCTTCCCTTCTTCGAGTTGAGAAATTCAAAGAAACAAGGCAGGAGTTGGATAAAAAGTTTGACACTCAATATCAGCGCCAAATGTAAGACTGCATTGTCTCGTCCTGCCCCTTTATCTTTTCTTTTCAAGGCAAAATAATTCTTTCATTCTACAATTTATTTATCTTGTCGGACTTAAAAGTAAGCATTGACTGTGAATTACAGGCTCCTATAAAATCGTCTACATTCTTAATGTGCTTTATGAGAGGTTCAAATAACGGGTTTTTTGCGTGACAGTGCTTTTGTTGTTGCACCACTACCTGTAGAGATCCATTAAGCATTTTTTTACCATTTGTTTGAGTGAGGAAGGGGCATTATATGTTTCACAATTCTCTTCAATAAATATTGGTGAAAGGATACATGACTGATCTGTTTATACTTTATAGGAAGAAACTGGAAGACAATTCATTGCGATGCACATTAATTTAAAGTCGGGGAATCTAATTATATTTTATAAATTCACTTGTATAATATTGGGTTTGACTGTGTGATTTGATCTTGGTTCTATTTCTCCTATTGATAACTAATATTTGACATATGCAGCATATTTTCTACTAAACCTGCTTTTATATCACCCAATATACTATTTCTCTCGTTAGATATTTGCTGTGTTTGAACTAGTTGAAAACGAAGAAACTGATGATTGACATCTCCCAACTTTTTGTAGTGCAGAAGCACTTGATAATCAATTGACAGCTGTTCAACAAGACCGTGAACTCAGATCACAAATAGAAGAAAGGAAAATAAGAAGTGATGCAGCGTATGAAGAGGCCAAGAGAAAGGTTGCCTTGCAGGAGGAAAAACAACAGCAAGAAAAGGCTAAAGCTGAAGCAGAGGTACCATACCCTTTTATTTTAGTTTGATTTTTTTATTTGGGAAAAAATTATACATGTACCGTCTTCAATTTTCATTTCTAGTTATCATCTGTTCACAACTACAAAGTGAGGTGTTGGGTTACTTGTTTTTTTTACAGAAATGTTAGGAGAGTCTTAAATTGCGACCCATACATTTACTGTTGCATTGGTTTGGTCTATTCACTTTACCGGCTACTAGCCTAAAACTTTTCTTCACTGATATTTACATGTCCACCAATATATGGGTCTTGTTAATGTTAGTTGAAGCATACATTTTTGCTACCAATCTTCTTTATAGAAGCTTAAGCCCAAATGACCATTCATTCACGATATTTAAATTTTACGGTGCAGGCCAAACTTAAAGCCGAGGAAGTAAAACAAGCTGCATTGGAAGCTGAGAAAAAAGCAGTAATGGAAGCCAAAACAAAGGCAGCAATGGAAGCTGAAAAAAGAGCAGCAGCAGAAAAGAATGCTGTAGAAAATTCCAAAACTGTTATTTCTGGTGTGACACAAGAAACCGCATCAAGCCTGTTAAATACTGAAACCAAGGAATCCGGTATGGGTTTTCTTTTTTCACATTTAGATCATATCTTTCCAATGTCAGTTTTTTCCCTTTACCCGTTTCTCCTCATCCAATATGCCAGAATGCTTTGCCTTACTCTTTTACTACCATTTAGTTGGAAATCCTTTGTTTCTCTGTATATATATTAGTATACTGGTAAAACTAGTTATCCTCTTCCCTGTCTCATCAATATTTATTTGATGAAGCTATTTTCGTGAGCAATAACTTCGGTGTCACTAAGACTAATCTCCTATATTTTCTTCAGTCTCCACGTTGTTAAGCACAAAAGTTCTGTTTCATACCCTTTTTTTTGTTTCTTTTTTCTTTTTGAGATATATATGGGATCTAATTCTTCAACATAAGATTTGTTGTAAATCATGAAGTTGAATCAAAATTGTAGGGGATAAAAAAAATTAAAGAAACTGAATATGAATTTAACAATAATTTCCATTCCACTCCTACCACTGATTCCTGCTCGGTGTCTTGATCTATATCTCGTTTATTAGTTTTTTTTTATTGTTTATGATTTGAGATTTAACTGCTCTACACAATCTTTAGGTTATGTATATCGAGCTGCTACAAGTGCTTCAAATATAGAGCATGGTAGGCTACAGAAACTGAAAGAGTTGTATGAAAAAAACCAAGTTGTAAGATCAAGTTCTACACAGGTATCGTTGAAAACAGATATTGGATTACCTTTGTCTTAAGACTCTTAATTTATGATCTTGCATGCAATAAGCAATACCAAATATTAAAATTAAATTGTGTTCTTGATAATGCATATTTATTTCACAAGAAATTTGATTGTACTTCACCTCACTTTAAAGAGTAACTTCCCCCGTCAAATTATCTGATTTTGACATTTGGACTTGTTTATGCGTCAACATATGTGCAGCATTATACCCGCCACGAGAGTGATATTTCCCGGAATATAAGGCAAATAAGGGGCATAAGAGACAATGTTAGGTGAAGTAAATATTTAAATATCACAAATGCATAGTGCTGCTGTCAGTATATCATTCTGACCTATACATTTTAATAAATGGAATTTTTTAGGGTTAAATATGTTTTTGGTCCCTATAAGTATACCAACTTTTCTTTTTAGTCCCAAAAATTTTCTTCGACTTTTAGTCCCCCAAAAGTTTTTCATCTTCACTTTCGATCCCTCCTTATAAGTAATATCATACGTAGATTTTATATTTTTGAACAAAATTTTGCATAATAGTTTATAATATTATAAGAATCTCTCCCAAAAAAAAATAGAATTTTTTAACAAAACATGAATTAAAGATGAATTTTTATATGTTTGGCGGTTAAAAATTCATATTTAATTCATGTTTTGTTAAAAAATTCTAAATTTTTTTGGGAGAGATTTTTACAATATTCTACACATTTCATAGGGACCAAAAACGGTGATTTTATAGGGACTAAAAGTTGAAGAAATTTTTTAGAGGGACTAAAATGAAAAATTAGTATATTTATAGGGACCAAATACATATGTAACCCAATTTTTTATGTCCTAAAGGCAATTTCAATCCTTAAATAAGATACTAACAAAAGCATTGCATGACTATTTACTCTTTTGGGCATTCTGCAGATCAAAAGCAAGTGAACTAGTTAAACTTCTGAATGACCGTCAATGCCCTCAATCATTCAGTGTTGAGATATTAGTTAAAAAGGTAATTTATTATTTTTGCCTATTCCATTGACATATAGTATCTTTCTGCTTTATTTGAAAGAAAAAAAATAGAGCATAACAGGAACAATAACTAATCTTAAAGCTGGGTTTAGTTATTAATTGTAGACGTTATTTTTGGATCAGTTAACTGTATATGGAAGGTAGCAAAAACATCTTCACCTAACAACTTCAGTTCCTTAGTATGGTTTTTGGATCCTTAACGACCCATTCTTCTAATTAAAAAAAATAGAATTTTAGCAAGAATAGGTGGGACCATGCATTTCCACTTGCAAGGCCCAAAGAACTTTTTGCTTGAGGGATTTTAGAAATATTTTATAAAAGCCATTCATGTATCTTCACCTAATGGTTTAAATTTATGGAATGTTTGGTTCATGAAATCATGACATTACACAACAATTAAAATATCAAATCTATAAATTATTGAATGTCAGTATTCATAGAATTTTAGAATGACTATGCAATGTTTTACAAACTTGTGGCTTCAGTGAAATGAAAATATTCTTATCAAATAAATGTGACTGAAATCCATGTAATTGGTTTCAGATGTTCCAATGATGAACAAAAGCTAGCAAGAAATGGTAGAATCTATGGTTGTTAATAAATGCAGGTATGATTACTGACTAGTGTCAACATGCTTTACAGGTTGTTTCGTCCTGTGCAAGCCCTGCTAGTGCTCCCTTTGCAATTGCCTATGTCATTGTTCTCATTACATCTCAGGTACACCATGTTTATTGTCTAGCCTATCGACTTTATTACAACTTGTGAGGGCTGTAGTCTTCAAGGAACCATGGAATGAATATAAATGTTTTTTTTTTTTTTCCAAGATTATTTATTTGCTTTTGGCTTCAATTGTTTACCATCTGCACGACAGGTGCCATATGTAATGGATATTTTGCTGGCTGAGCTTCACACTGCCTGCCTTTACACCGTCCCAAAGCACCTGGTTTACAAAAAGGTAACTTGATAGAACTTGAAAATATCACTGAACTATATTTTCTTGCGAGCTTCCTAGCTAAGGAGCAGTTTTTTTTTGTTTTGTTGAGGAACCAGTGAAAAGTTATTTTGCTACAATAATTTTGTTTGTATGTCACATTTTGCCTACATAAAAGGTTTGAGCCCATTTTATCTGGGTCAAAAGAAGCAATATGGTTGTGCTTCAACTGGCACAATGTAAAAATTATCTATTTATTCTGATTTATACACCTGCTTACCTGTTCTGCCAATATGATTTGATAATCGTGGGGATACTGATGCTGTTGATTCTGGATTCTTTAATCTACCGCCACAGTCTATCTTTCAATCAAAAGAGGCATACTTCAGAAGTATTGGTTATCGAGAAGACAATGGAAAGTTGGAGAGCACAGAAGATTATTTAAAGCGGCTAGAATCATATATGAAGGTGTACGGTGCACTGGTTCAGGTATGTCATATTCTCAAGATTTTGACAAATTCACACGGACCATATTTGCAATTTTGTCGATTACATTTTCTCATCTTCCTGATTGAGCATCTGACCATGCTTGTTTTGACAGACTGAAATTCCGAACATTCAAAATTTGCATGGCTTGCAAGAAGGTTGGGCGTGGCTTGCAAGGCTCTTGAATTCTCTTCCAGCCAATCAATATACAGCTGTTTCACTCAATGCATTCTTGCAAGTAAGAAATGCAAAATGTTTACTGTATTTATTATATATCGATCTTCTAAGGTTAACTAATTCTACTTTGTCCGCAGATGGCTGGATTTGCTCTATTTAAAAGATATAAATCCCAGTTCTTAAAGATGTTGAACGTCATCTCAGACAAGTTTTTAGTTGATCTGAAATCACAAAATATACCAGAATCAGCGAAGACTATTGCGTATATGCAGGCTTATATAGAAGATAAAAAGTTCCTTCAAGTGCCAGAAGGAAGGAACCTGCAGTCAAATACGTTATCGAGCACGTATGAACCATAAACCCAGTAAACATTGTGGTGCTGATTTTGTTGAAGAAACAGGCCCAAGAGATCATATCAGGATGGGATGATTTCATCCATTGAGGTGGAAGATTTTCTCTTAGGATTCAATATAGGAGCTCCTTATTTTAGTTGGTGTGTTGTCACCTAATCATTGGGTTTGTAATTTTGTAAAATTTTGTTTGTTTCCCATTTTTTGTATTTTACCCATTTATTGGGTTAAGATCCTCTCCATTTAAATTTTTCTCCATTTATGTATGAGTAATGTAAACTAATTAATGGATAGAATGAGGGTATAATTAATTATAAAATTTTCATTTCCCTCTTTGTCATCCGTTGAATGTTGTTGCATTTTATTTAGCCAGAATAAAGTTTGGGAGCCAAGTTTGTTTTCGTTAATATTTTCACAAACTTAAGCAAAGGCATACCAAAAGAGTTATATTAGGCGAGGTTGATTTTTTGTGCTTGAGATGCCTGATGACGGTGGAGTGATAAAATTGATCGTTGAGGAAGAGAGTACGGGATCGTGGAGATAGGGAGAACACGAGCAAATATGATGATGATACAACGAAAAACTTTCTTGGACTCGTGAGGTTTGGATGAAACTATCTTGGTATCATTGGGGTCAATGGGGTGGGATACTTCTTGGGGAACTTGTTGGTATATACTTTTCATCTTAATCATGCAAATTTTAGGTCTTTAGTCACAAATTGAAATTTTAAATTGTATGCAATGAGCTTGACAATGGAAAATTCTAAAGTCTTGAAAAATTATATAAAAGGCAATGTATGAGTGAGCTTGAAAAGAACGTGGTAAAGGATAGCCGGAGTTTTGCACTGCCTCAAATCAAGGTTAAGTATATTGCACCATTCTAACTTCCATTATTATGTGATGTGTTGTGAATCATCCTTTCAATATCAAAATGGGATAACGAAGAGAGTGACTTGGCTCATAAAAAGAATTTGAAACTATCTATGCGTAAAAACAAAAACTATCTAGGACTACATGTTCATGACAAATAAACCCAATCTTTTCTTTTTAATATAAATGAAATGACAAATAATCATCGAAACTCACACACATAAGATGAGAGGGTCACGTTTCAAACATCAGACCTGAAGTTCATCTTAACAATTTTGGCATTTTTACAAGTTGAGTTAGGATTGTTAGACAAGTTTTGTATTTTCATAAATTAATTTAAATTATACTTTAATAGGGAAGACAACACCAACTATAATAATTCTAGTCCGCCTTATAAAAAAAAAAATCTAAACTGATATGCATCTATTAATTAGCAAATATATAAAACTCGAGTTATTTTTTGTGATGTGCCACAATTTTTTTTTTCTTCAGATTGTTTCGTGGTTAGAATTTCACGTCTAAGGTGAATAAGTGGAAATTTTCTATACTTGAATGAATGTTTGTTTAATTTTTTTGCTGATTATTCACATGGACAATATCTGCAATTTGTCAACTACTACATGTAGTTCCGCACATTCAAAATTTGCAAGAAGGATGGGTGTGGCTTGCTACTCGAGTTCTATGTCAGCCAATCAATATATAGTTGTTTCACTTAATGCATTCATGCAAGTAAGTAATGCAAAATGTTTGGTGTTTTGATGCATGGATTTTTTTTTTTTTTGTTACAGATGTATATGGATCTTCTAAGATTAACTAATTATATTTTATTGTATATGTGTGGATTTTCTCTATTTAAAAGATATCTATTATATATAATTGGAGAATAATCATGCAACCATACGTTATGAAATCATATGATGTTTAATTCACTATTGCAAACGAGTAATTAGAAGGGTTTTTTATCAATCGAGGGTTCCACATTGTCATGAGAAGAAAATTTTCTACCACTATCACCAAGTCTTTGTATTTGGGGGATATTAGCTCTAGCTATTTGGTAAAATTTATATCATTCTATTATCAAGTCTTTATGTATTGTGTTTATTTATGACATAATTTTTTAGCAACCAATTAAATATAATTCTTTTTTGGGGAGTTGTCTTATCATGGATTTGGACATATTGCATTATCGAAGACTCTCTAAAATTTCCATGAGACCGTGTTCTTCAATTCATTGTTGATCATAATTTGCATTTCAAGTTTGTTGGTGAATGGAAAAAAAAATTCTGCATTGCACGTAGAGTCAATGAATTTGGGTGTACCTGTCGTAGGAGATAATCATGTCATCTACATCTCAATCAAATGTGATTCATAATTTTTAGATGTTAAATATTTGAGATATGTTCCTTCAAAAAAAATAAAAAATATTTGAGATATGTATCCATTTTATTTATTTTTTTCATCTTCTTATGTATGTAATTTTTGATCAATTTGAGTGCACTGGAAATAATGCAAAAAAAATAATAAAAAATATGAAATAAAATTGATATTATTTGATCTCATTATGTGATTCTTTGAACGCTAACCTCAATATTGAATGTTGTTCATTGAATCATTACACAATTGACTGTTCAATACATAATTCTCTAATGAAAACTGTGTGTGTGACTTGGTTAAACGAAATATCAATTGATGTAGTATATGCAATAATTTTTAGAGTAAATTACACTCCTCTCCCCTCAAAGATGCTTGAAATACACTCCCCTCCCCTCTTATGTTAAAATATACAATTTCCTCCCTTGAAAAATAAAATTTACACTCCCCTCCCTTATAAGATGCTTGAATTACAACCCCCTCCCTTGATAATTAAATATACATTACACTTTTATCTATTTTAACATAAATAAATATTTTTATGATATATATTAATTTTAAACCACCCTTTAAGAAAAATTAATTCATTTCTTTATAATTTAAATGTTAATGATAATTAAATTTAAATATTTTGCTATTGATTTTATAATTTAGAGTTTAAAATTAACTTTTAAATAACCATGGTTTATTGTCGTTAGTAATTTTTCACATATTTTAATTTTATTTTGGCTTGTTTCATATTTTATAATAGGGTTTAAAACTACATGTTAATGAAATTGTGAATAAAAAATAGCAAAAAAATTTGTATTCAATTTTTTATTATGCTAAAATAGACCTGCAATACTGTTATTTTCGAAGTGTATTAGATTATTATTTTTTTGCTAGATTATTAAAAATAAAAAAATATATATTGAGGGAGTAAAGTGTAGATTTTAACATAAGAGGGGAGGGGGATGTAATTCAAGCTTTTCTTAGGGGAGGGAAATGTATTTTTCTCTAATATGTTTTGAATAAGAGGGGAATGTATATTTTAACATAAGAGGGGAGGGGAGTGTAATTCAAGCATCTTTGAGGAGAGGGGGTGTAATTTACTCTAATTTTTATTTAACAAGTCAAAATGAAACTTATATCAAATGACAAAAGAAGCTCCTCTCAACATTAGGTGTGTCAAAGAAGATCAATAAAGTTTAAATACAACATTCACTAAAAAGAAGAAGCAAAATAAAAACATCTAAACTCAACAGAAACATTTACAACATTTTTCTTCAGTCACCACCACATCGATAAATACTTGACCTTATCCAACAAATTAGACATAGATTTTGCCTTATTATTAAAGATTCTATCATTTCTTTTTTATCAAATCATCATAACTGTAGCAATCTTTTATACGTGTATTGTGGCTTGCTACAGTAGCATATGCATTAATTAAATCATGAAATGGTTACACAAAATTTACAAACACTTAATGTTTGATAATACAACATTAATTCTTGCCAAATCACCCAAACTATAGCAATCTTTTATACGCTATTGCGGCTTGCTAGAGTAGCATATGCATTAATTAAATCATGAAATGGTTACAAAAAAAATATAGACTTTAGTGTGGAATGTCAAAGCAATTGATGATAAAAAATTAGGATGCGTTTGTTTCAGTTTTAAAAAAAATAGATTTTGTGTTAAAAGAATTTAAAGTTTTTTTTTATAGATTTTAAAAAAATCTAAAGTTATTTGTGTTTGCTTACTATCCATAAAAATCTATTTTAAAAAAAATGAGTTTTAACATGCACATGTGTTATCTCTTTGTTGTTGAAAAAAATAGATTTTGAGAAAAGCTAATCTTAATAGCTTTTCATTTTAGGGTCAAAATAAATTTTTTTTTATAAAATGATTTTTTTTTAAATTATAAACAAACACTTAAAAATGAAATAAGTGATTTTTTTAAAGAAAAAAATCTGAAACAAACGGGCCCTTAATATTTCGTAACGTGATCAATTCAAATGGTATCATATGATATCTCTCTTAATTTCCCACTGTTTTTAAATTTTAAAGAAACTTCATACGTAACCGTGATACAACAATTGATAGCAATTAATGTAGTATATGATATCTTCTCTTAATTTCCACCTTAAATTTGCAAACGGTTACAAAAAAATTAGAATTAAAGCGATCAAATTTTGAAATGGATAAAGAATTCAAATTGTAACAATAAAATAATAATTAGTATAAAATGTTACAAAGTAAATTCAAATTATGAGATTCAAAATGTTGCAAATTTTATGTATTTGAGAATCATGTCATTAAATGAAATATGATGCTTACTTTACAATTAAAATGACATAATATTGTCCCGGTAACCCAGACATCTCACTTATTTACCTTAAAAAATGTAAATTCTAAATACTAAACTATCTGACAAAAAAAATAATAACATAATATATAGCATTATTGTTGTGATATAAAAAATTATGTTTATTTTCATCACCTGTGAATACAAATAAAATATGTTAAATTCAAAACAACCATGTGTAACATCGTTTTATACAAAAATTTAATACAAAACACGGTGATTGATTTTTACATGAATGCAATCGAAATTTAAAATGTTTTTGCTACACAAAACCGTAAATTAACTTTTTTAACATGGTTATACAAAAATTATAAATAACAAACGGGTCTTGTTAACGAGTGTTCCAGGACACTCTTAAAATATTCTAAAAGAAGATGTTATTTTATAAAAAAAAAGTCAAATATTTTGATTTACAATGAATTGATTACTCATATTTTTATTAAAAAAATTACCATTTAAATGTTTTAAAGAGTGTCTCAAGAACACTCGATAACATTTCCCATAACAATATATAAAAATATATCACCGCACATGCGTCACGAGGGTCACGCTCTAATAAATCTCAATTCATAAAGATGTTGAACGTCTGATACCAAAAAAAAATATTGAACATCATCTCAAACAACTTTTTAGTTAATCTGAAATCACAATATACCAAAACTGAAGATGATTGTTGTGAATATACAAGTTTATACAGAAGATACAAAATTCCTTCAACTAATGGAAATACCTTTGAAGAGAGACTAAAAAGTTTCTTTATATTTTTAAAATAAATTTAATAAACTTGAAACATGCACTCGCTTTAAAACAAAAGGAACAAGGCTCAAACACAATGTATAAAATAATAAGCATACCTCATAGTGTGGATGTCTAAAGTACCAATCCAAGTAGGGCTGTTTTGAAGGGGATGTACCATATCCAATTGGAAGAACTGATTTTGGCATTGTATTGTCATCCCCTTTATACACTTTGTATTTGTCGGATGGAAGATCGATGACATACACAGAATTGTTTTCATAACCCCACATGCGCGGGTTGGTCAATGCATAATACCTTTTTCCTGGAGCATAAAATAATGCAATGTCACCTAAAGTTTTCAACTTGACATAATTCATGGTTGAGAAATCTATCTTGTACACATTATATGTTGCATTGGACATAATATTCAACACTAAAAGATGTTCATCACAACTAACCAACCTTACGTGTGACATAGCAGGAGTTACACTAGGAGTACTCTTGAATTCTAAAAAATCTATATTTGCAGAATTCAAGTTGAGTATCCCTATGTTGGCTTTGTCAGTGACAACGTATATGGTATTGAAATGACATAAGTCGTTTAACACAAAAAATGTTTTATACTTTACGAATACATTCAAAATGACCGTATGTCACATGTTCTTCCATTGATTTGATTTTTCCATATGGTCATTATACATAAACCATATTATGAGAAAGTCTTTTAGTTTTGGAATAGTCATCTAATCCGAGAGATAAACGGTTTATAAGTAAGAGATGTCAGTAGAGTAATATAGAGTGGAGTAATTCCTTTCCAAAAAAATAGCATAAAATTAGGAACATAATTTGACTTTAGATAAGCATTAAATGCAAAAGTGTGGAGGAAAAAATTAGGTTAAAATTAGGTTTAATATAGCGAGACAGGTTAAACTTTATAAGTAAGAGATGCCAGTAGAATAATATAGGGCGGGGTGAGACAGGTTAAGCTTTATAAGTAAGAGATGCCAATAGAGTAATATAGGGCGGGGTAATTCCTTTCGAAAAAAAATAGCATAAAATTAGGAAAACATAATTTGACTTTAGATAAACATTAAATGCAAAAGTGTGGAGGGAAAAATTAGGTTAAAATTAGGTTTAGTATAGCGAGACAGTTAAGCTTTACTAGACTTTTGACATGTGCGACGCACGGGTTTTCTCGACTATAATAGAGACCAATAAATAATCTTTAACCCGTAAGATCATATGGGTCGATCAATAAACACAAATTAGATTATTATAGATACAATATTACAATCAAATGATAATAAAAAAAATTATAAAGAAAAAAGATAAAAATAATACAAAATTATATTGTTGCACGGATCCTATATATATTTGAAATAAGGAGCTCCTATATATATAGAATCCTAAGATATACCAAAAGTGTTGAACGTCATCTCAGACAACTTTTTAGTTAATTTGAAGATGTTGCAAATATATTTCTTTAATACGCCTTCCACACTTTTCGTTATGTCAAATATATTCCCAAACCCGATCAAACTATATTTAAGATATACCAAAAGTGTGGAAGGCGTATTAAAGAGAAATTAGGTAACAGAAGTATCTGTTAAAGGGATGTGAACAAGTTCTGCAAAATTTTACATATCATCCCATTAAATGTGATATGCATCCATTGCATGATCAGCAACCCCAATATTATTGTTACAGTAAGGTAAAGCTTATTTGCTCAATGAACAAGTAAAAGACCATTTACCTTTTGTTATTCTAGCATCTTAAAACTACAACGTCAGTTTAGAATTATTTTTTTCAGACGAAGGTAAATAAACTACACAGATTCCATACTTTATAGAAAGAACGACTAATAGAAAGAACCAAAAAAAAAAAGTGTTCATTGAAACAATCCTGACAATTTGTACAGAGACAGTTTACTGAATAACATGATGCCTTCAATCCGGACAATGTACAGGAGGACTGGATACATATATACAACAATGTAAGGCTCATTCTTTTATTCTTTTTTAAACTATAAACTCTTCCTCGCTCTGATGTTCTAACTTATCATACTTTGATGGCTAACCTTATTCTGCCAATGAATTAAAATTTCATCGAAAGCAGGTCTGCATACAGATTGCTAGTAAAGCTTTATCTTAGTAGTGATTGTGCTCCGGCAAATGGGACAGAACTGGAGGTCTTCTCCACATCCACAACAAGTCTTCCATGTCATGTGAGGAAATGCAAAGGAAAAGGGAAATAACTTAATATATATTCATCCCTTAATATTTATAACTTAATATAGCAGCATGTAATTAAATCAGTTACCTGATGTCCACAACCGAAGGCCATATCCTTCGCATCGGTAAGACAAATAGGGCAAACCTGCAGTCAACCATGTCAAAGGTAAACCACTATTACTATTGAGTGAGATAGAGGTGATGATGAATGGTTATGAACTATGATGACATTAAGGAAGGGGAAAAAACTGTCTTAGTTTAATATAAGAGACACCTCACATTGCACAGCATGGTTTCAATACCTTATTATCATGTAAAGAGCTTGTAGATGGCTCTGTGTGAACACTGCGCTCATATTCATAGCCGGTATCTCTAGGAACACTCTGCTGAAAACTATTTGACCGAAAAGAATTCCCACTGATGCTTGAAGAAGTCCTATTATAAAGTGGAGCAGGTAGAGGAACCCTATCCGGTGAATGTCCCCTCCGTGCACTGCTCATATCAATGAAGACATGAGATTTCCAAATTCAGTTCGAAGTTATTACACCAGATAAAACCCTGTCTAACAAATTTTAAGTACAGTATTTTAGTATTTTTATTACCCCAATAAGCCAAGTTCTATGGTTGCCTTATATTGAGAAGGTATCTCCATCAAAGCATCAAGGGCAAACTCCGTCTCTCTTCGACTTGAATTTACATTCTTCGACATTATCTTCGTAAAATTAACAAACTACATCCAGCCAGCCACAGACAACATTATCACATTTGAGCATAATACGAAGATTTATCGTTTATTATGGCAAATGAATTACACCCAAACCTGAAAATTGTCAAACGCCCGAGAAGGGATGTTATCATCAAATTCCTTCATCATCTCCCAAGGCCCATCTCCAACTCCTACCAAAACTATTGACAATGGGTACTCACTGCAATTTAGAAAGAGTATAAGAATGCAGAATGGTCTACACATGAAAGAAAACTAAAAAAAACTTACCTGGCTTTTACGATCGCATTTATTGTTTTCTGTTCCTGTGGACTTAGGTTGCCGTATTCTGTATCAATGCTTCTGGTCACCTGCGGCAACATGCTGAGCATCAGTTTTTGAAGCCCTATCACTGAGCAGAAACAATAGGTATCTACAACCGACTAATTTCATTCATCAAAGCAGTGCAGAATTGCAGGCATTTAGTTTTACACCGTAACTAATAAGATGTGTGTAATATTCTGAACTTGACTGTGCTTGCATGGCACAACTACAGCGTTACAGTTAATTAATTTATATATGAAAGTTAAGATAATTCATAAAGAAACGATGTACTTAAAAGCGTACCTATGAACAGTGTGAAATATGGATTAAAGAATTACCTGTCCATCTGCAATTATTAGCAAGACATGATATTGACCAGCACTTTGTTCAACAATAGTCATGGCCATCTCAATAATAGGGGCGAACGAAGTCGGTCCTGTTTTATGAATGCAACGAGTTATAATGTGCCTGATTAAAAACAAAAATCAATCTAAGATAACAGGTCGTGTTTTAAGATAACCAAGTGGTTGGGTTCAAGTGTTCAAATGATTAATGAACTCCAATTAAGATCGAACCATTCAGGAGAACCCGAGTTCGAATCTTGACTGGAACAATACTTGACCAAACTTTCTTACCTCCCAGCCGAACTCCAGAATTTTAGGGGACCTTCCCAGGGAACCGGAGGGTTAAGACCAAAATATCTAAGATAAAGTGTGAATGAGTAAAGGCAACACCTGCAAGTTTGAGTTGAGGAACAATTTCTCTGTATCGTGCCAATACTTCCTCAAAACCATTGCATAACCTCTCTTCTGAATAGAAGCTAAATACATCTTGATCATGTGTAGATGCTGACAAAATAGACAGAAAATTAACAATCAATTTTGCAAGCTTGAAAAAAACAAAACTACATTGGAAAAGGTATTTAGTTTTGCATCCAAAGTTACCATCTCCAAATCCAAAACATGGAATCAAGTTATCTTCATCAAAAGTGGATAGAGTTTTCCCAATAATAGAGATTGCTTGTTCGTAAGGGTTTTGACCACTTCCAATGTGATGTAAACTTTTTCGATTGAATGAACTCTTCCCTGAGAAAGTGAATTATATTATATACTTAGCTTTAAAATTCACAAAAATCAAATTCAAGCATGAAAGTGTAAGTAAGAGATAACACCTGTCCACTCATTGCTCTTTGTGAAATCAATTCCAACAATGAGATTCGAAGATTCCAGCCCAGCATTTGCAAGAGCAGCAGTAACCTGTGTTCAATTCACTTCATTATTTGACAATAATAATGTGTAGTTTCTCTCTGGAGTTCCAAAACAGTTAATTTAGGTTGAAATTCTCAATGAATTATTTTATCTTCAGGAAAACTTATAGAAACAAACAGCTTATAGAAAAGTTATTTATGTTTATCCTCATTTTCATTTTGACAATTATAAAAACAGATTATTAAATAAGTACTTAATTAAGTGGTTTATCCAAACTCCTACTTTAGAATCTTATATTATAAATTTTATTACAAATAATGAAGAGCTTAAATATTTCATTCCTCATTGTTTAACTGGCAGAAAAGTGAACTCTGATTCCAGACATAAAATTCAGAAATACACCCTTATACCCAATTAGATTGATTAAAACTGCCCCCTTTGCTGTTATCTCAATTTCTATTTTTTTTCCCCCTTTTGACTCTAAAACTGAACTTTATACATGTTGCATTCACATTATCACCCCAGAGAGTTTAATTCTTGTTCAAGTCAATTATAAAAACAGTATCCTTTGGTCCCATTCTAACCCCACAAAAAAATAAAAATAGACTAATGATAATGACAAACAAAATCAAAGGGATAGATCAAACAATTCCTTATACATACAAGTAAAAAAAGAACTATTACATGCAATGATATAATTTAACTATTACCTCATCCAATGATTGGTAATTATCAGCAATCCTTGAATACCTCTTATCTAACTTCTTTTTTGGCTGTGAATTCTCATAAAATGGAGCTGATGCAGATGAAAACTGATGGTGAGGTGTTTGATAAGGACTCTGTTGAGGATGTGGTGATTGTGGAGGATAACCATATCCATCATAGTTACTATTCCATGAAGATGAAGAACCTGAAGCCTCATATGAAGGAACATGCCTTCTCCTAGGAGACCCTTTTGAACTATTCCCTCCCATAAGAATCTCCTTCAGAATAAAACAAAGTAAACACAAAATTGCTACCAAAGCTGTCCAAGTTTCTAACTGCAATTCCATAACAAAGACATGAATGAATTAATGTTTATATAACTTGGCTGAGGAATCAAAGTAAAGTAATTGAAAAGGACAAAAGGTATCAAATATTCAACCATTAAATTGGAGAAGGAAATTTCTTGGTCATTAGACTAAGAAAGAGAGTGAGACTTTTTCATATACCTCAAGATGCATTGTTTCAAATGGAAATTGCAAATGAAAGAAGAGTGCTGGTAGAAGGAACCTAGCAAAGTCAAGTCAACTGGTTTAGCTTTTTCACTTCTTTCTTCCAGTTCAAACAAGTTTCATTTTTTTAAGATTTTGTCTATGTCATAATCCATAATCTGTCTTTAATTTATGAAACATAATCTTTGTCTTAATAATGTACTAAGCAATTTTCATAACTAAAAAAATGTTTATGCTATGATTTTCTTTTATGAAATTTAATTTAATTAGAGCACGTCTCGTGTAAGGTCGGATAGAACCATCAACTTTATTGAAGATTTATGGTGAATTTTATCAATTAGAATCGTGTTGGATAAAGTTGACACGAAATCTTACTTTATGAATTTATTTAATATAATAATATAATAAAAATGAAGTATGCATTATGCAATACTAGTATATTTTTCCTAAGAACCTTCCTAGTAAATACGGTGCAATTTTGTAACCTAGGTCACAGTTGACAATGCCACGTTACGCCCACAATCCGAAACTACATGGAATGAGAGCATGTTGGATAAAGCTTTATTTTTTAGAAGAAATAATGTTCAATGGATAATGACTCAGATTCATAGTTGTTTTTTTTTATTTCATTTTCAGATTTTTCTCTTGTCGTCTTCCTCCAAGTTAGGTTTTGAGTTCGGTGAAGATTTGGTTGGATAAAGATTTGATGTTTTTTGTTGGAAAATAACGATAGTACTCAAAATCATAGACACAATACAATATACACCGATAATAGAGATGATTAGTAAGGTGTACCTGTTATGGTTGCTAGTGTAGATAGAGAATCGTTACTTAAGTGGTGAAGTGGTGACTATGGTTAATCTGACCTAACAAGATGGTAAAAAAAATACTTAATATAGTTAAAAATCATATTACTAGGGGTCGAAAACTCTTGACAAACTAATCAATTGAGTTGTCCAACCTATCACATGTCATCCATGTAATTCAGTCTAAGTCAATAATATTCTTTTTGTTTTTAGAGAAGTCGATAATATTCTTTTATTTATAATTTAATGCATTATGGTAACTTTAAATTCAATATTTCATATATAATGATTTATTATTTTAGTTATCGATTAAGATTGTTTTATAAACTTATTTTAGTTGATAAGGACGTTGCATAATATATAAAGAGATTGATATTTAAACTTTGAATATTTCATTTATTTATTTTTAAAAAGTGAATGTTTAATTATTGTATTACTTGACAATAAAAAGATCAATTTGTAAAATAAAATACACTTGTTCTTCCATTTGGATAACTTTAATCAATTATTAAAATATAAAAACCATATCAAATTTTTTTACAAGAACGCTTGTTAAGAGAAAGATAAAGAAACAAAAACTTTAACAATACAGAAATTGAATCCAACAGAAAAAACAAAATCATACCTGTTAAATAGTTACATATAGACAATGAATACGGATTAACATAATAATATATACAAATAAGAAATATGTAATTCAAGAATGATCCAAACTTCTAAAATGTTATTAGAGATATGATTATAAAGTGAAGTAATCTTTTATATAAGAAACTCTCATTAACTTAAAATATCAAAAGAGATACATTGTTAGCTCAATATATGATATTGAGTGATAATAGAATAATACTTGGAGTTAGCTCAATATAAAAAATATGTAATATGTTGTGGGAATTTTTAATTATAAACAACGCCATCAACTATATGCATTTTTCTTTATAAAAAAAACTACACAATGCATGTAGTTTATTTTTCTTCAAAGATGCATGTAGTTATAGTATTGTTTGTAATTGAAAATTTAGTTCTTCATCATCCTTCTCTTGCATTTGAACGAATGAAATGTGATCAAAACAATTTAAAAAAATCTACTCATAACACACTCTAAACGAAATAAAAATAGGATATAAAAAAGCCAAAAGCCAACCGTTAAATCGTCTATGAAAGAACTTTGTCATCTATTGTATTCTTATACGATTTAATAAATTAATACATATAGTTGATCACTTATGAACATTGGTTCATCCCAAATAATTGTTTGTATTTTGATCACGTAAACAATTGTTTGATGTCAACTTTCACAACTCTCATGTCGAAGTTAGCTAGAGGCAAGTCTCGATCACACATTAACGAAGATAACCTCATTTTATTTAGAAAATGTTAACAAGTACCTTTGAGGCACTTTTTAGGAAGTTTAAAAAAGAAATTTTAGTTTGAGAATGAGTATTCAACACATTAAAAATTCAAAAAGTAACTTTATCCACATAAATCTTATAAATTACTTTTATTTTTTAATCCTTGACTTGTGTCATAAGGCATTGGTTAACAACACCTTATTTTATCCTTAAAAAAACAACACCTTATTTTAAATTCACTAATGCATCATCATCATGTATTTGTCGGTAGTATATTTGTTGTACTTTTGTTGGCTTTGATGATTGAAAGTTAACCGTACATAAAGTGTGACAAGAATTGTTTTACTTAAAAATCAAACTCATTTTGACTTCCTCTTCGATATAAAAACACCACAAATGGAGCATAAATGGGATTCTGAAACGAACGGTGAAGATTTATTTATCCATGATTGGAAAATCGAACGACGTAGAGACGCCTCAGGATGAGGAATGATGGTGGTGTCTGATTCCACAGTCACAACTCAAGAACTATACCAAAAAAAAAAAATCAAATCGATCGAAAGATCAATCAAATTGGGATTAGGGTTTGACATTGTATTGAAATGGACTACGCTACAGAGTTTTCTATGGATCGTCGTCCTCGAAAAAGACCCAAATTGGCTTGGGAACTTCCTCAAACTCACTCAAAGGTAAAAGACACCTTTCCCTTTCTCCACCATCATCAATTTCACCTTTTTTGCATTTTTCTATAAAAAATAGTTTTTTTATTGGGGAAAATCCACCGTCACTGTGATTTTAAAAAAAAAACTTATAATTTTATTTCATACTGCATTAGTTTTTGAAGAAAATTTGGAAATTGGGGTTCGATTTATCATGCATATGTAATTAGCTGAAAAGGGGTTCAATTTACTTTATATAATCAATTGATTGTTAATTTTGTGAAAAATGTTGTTTTGAATTTTTTGTATCGAAATTGTACAT
Organism: Medicago lupulina; assembly: GCA_958299785.1. Lineage (NCBI taxonomy): Eukaryota > Viridiplantae > Streptophyta > Magnoliopsida > Fabales > Fabaceae > Medicago > Medicago lupulina. The sequence continues at coordinate 14,319,443 of OY283144.1, read as the reverse complement.
GCTTTAAATCTAATGGTGTTATGTAGCATAATTCAGTATATTCAATTAGGTCATTTCTATGATTTTAAACATTATAGAATTTTTTGGTTAAAAATCAATGGTTTAAAAGAAAAAGGGTAGGGGATACATTTTTAATTGCTGTTTGAAGAAAAATTGAAAATTGGGTTGTTTTTTTAGTTGCGCAAATCATGCATATGTAATTAGCTGAAAACGGTTCGATTTACTTTATTTAACAAATTGATGCTTAATTTTGTGCAAAAATGTTATTTTGAATCTATTTTGATCCTGAAAAGAGGAGTTTTCTCATTGTTAGTTTGTCAAAACTGTGTAGTTTGATGCTTAGCATTTAATGGTGATTCGTAGAATAACTCAGTATGTTTACATATTTTTCTGGATAGATGTTCATTTCTATGATTTTTTTAACATTATAGTATTTTATTTTTTTTCTTAAAATTAAATGGTTTCAAAGAAAAAAGATGGGGGATACATTTTCAATTGCTGTTTCTGTAGTGTAGTATAATGAGTTGGATTCAAATATGGTTTATGATAGAACATTATGTGTAATTTGATCCATGTAGCCGACCCCACTTAGCGGGATAAGACTTGGTTGTTGTTGTTGTTGTTGTTTCCGTAGTGTAGTATGAGTAAGTGATTATGTGTAGGCTCATTCGGGGATATATTGTGGACAAGAGTTTGCTAATGCGACAACAAGCTATGGAACACTGAGGGTACTTCCTGATCATGCTGGATTTTCAATTAAGGGATTGGCTGAAAAAGGCTCTCCCCAATGGCGAGATGATGACAAAGATGGACATTACGTGTTTGCGCTTGGGGAAAATTTAACTTCTCGGTGTAAATGCATTTAACCACCATTAAAAAGCTTTTCTACATTTTGTCTTACAATTAGACATGTTTATGTTGCTTGCTGAGCATTCTAAAGTTATTTTATAGCCATTGTTTATACGATTGGTGCATAATTATTGTCACTTTTACAACATTCACTTTTTATTTTAAGACTATTGTATGATAATTAATGGTTGTTGTTGTTGTTGTATGTTTATCTCGTTTTCTATGTAAGGATATATTTTTCCACATGCATGCTCAAGATGTATATTTGAAGTTTGGTTAAGTTGTGTGATTATTTTTGCTCTTTTACCCCCAAAAAACATTTATTGTCTTCAACGTTTGATTTCACTTAAACCTTCATGTGATCTTATATTATGTAAGACACAAATTGAAATGATCTTTCTTTATTATTTTCTTCTCATACTTTCCTATTAAAAAAATTCTCAAAGGGTCCTTGGAAAACTTGACAAGTAAGGGATTTGTTTTCATGTCTTAATTTGTATTCATTTTCAATTTCATGTAATCCTAATGCCTCTGTTTCTATACTTGCAGATAAGATCCTCAGTAAAATTGGTGAAGGTTATTATCTTCATTATCTACTTTACTTCTTTTGGTATTGTTTTGTATATAGAATTTCAGTCTTATCCTCCCTTACATTATCTGATCTATGTTTGCAGGGACTTTTGGTCAGGTTTTGGAATGCTGGGATAGAGAAACGAGGGAAATGGTTGCCATAAAAGTTGTGAGGAGTGTTAAGAAATACCGTGAAGCAGCAATGTTAGAAGTCGATGTGCTCCAATTGCTTGGGAAGTATGACAGGAATGGCAGTCGGTAACTGTTTTCCTTTTCCTATGTATAATGTACTACCAGCTGCTATTTGAAGCTTGTGTCAATTTTAAATAATTTTATCATATGCAGCTGTGTTCAAATACGCAACTGGTTTGACTACCGGAACCATATTTGTATTGTGAGTATCTAATTGGCATATGGCTACACTATTTCCAAACTTCACAAACATTTGTTGGGGATAAGACTTGTCTGTAAAATTTTAATGATGTTACAGGTATTTGAGATGCTTGGACCAAGCTTATATGATTTTCTCCGGAAGAACAGTTATCGCCCATTTCCAGTTGATCTTGTCCGTGAGCTAGGAAGACAATTATTGGAAAGTGTAGCATGTGCGTAATTGTTATTTCACTATCTTCAGAGTCATACAAACAGTTCTTCTCTCGTCTTTAGGGTAGTTACAACTTATGAACTTTAGATGATCACTTGGGATCTAATCAATTTTTTTTTAAAAAAAGTTCGGTTGTTTTTCCCAATAATGCTTTTACAACTCTTCGTATCATTTATCATTTAAAACTATTTTACTTATTATGAACGAATATAGATATTTCACCCCGTCCCCCATGAGAGAGTTGGAATTTGACTACTGTGTTGCTAAATTGGCAGTTGTGCATGATATGCGCCTCATCCACACTGACTTGAAGCCTGAAAATATACTTTTTATTTCCCCAGAATATGTAAAGGTGCCTGACTACAAGGTATTTCTTCTCTATCTGTGGTCAATTTTTAGAGTGTTTTTCTCAGTTCTTCAAAAATGTGTTTGTGATGGTGGAGCTATGATTCCGCTTTACAACATGCCTAAATGTGTGCTAAAACTGTGTCAAATTATCACAAAATCTTAAACCGCAGGTCATGTTCCGGTCACCAAACGAGGGAACCTCTTACAAGAGACTGCCAAAGTCAAGTGCTATTAAGGTTATTGATTTTGGTAGTACGGCCTATGAGCACCAAGATCACAACTATATTGTCTCAACGCGACATTATAGGGCACCCGAGGTTATTCTTGGTAGGTTTCTATATCTCTTGTTTTCTCTGTAGTATGGCCTATACTGTCTCTACCACACCTACGATTTTCACTTTCACAGTATGTCAAGCTTTATTATTTTGATAAAGTTCAAAAGTAATTGTAGCTTGTTTACTTGTTTCTAGGACTTGGTTGGAATTTTCCTTGTGACATATGGAGTATCGGTTGCATTTTGGTTGAGTTGTGTTCGGTATGTTGAGGTCCTCCATGTAGTGATTCAGAAGCCATAAAATTTGATTTGAATATACTACATGAGCGATGTTATTAACTGTAAAACGGTTTCAGGGAGAAGCTCTATTTCAGACACATGAGAATTTAGAGCATCTGGCCATGATGGAGAGGGTTTTATGCCCAATACCTCAACACATGTTGAAAAGAGCAGAGTGCGTACCATTCCAAATGTATAGATTGGTATTGTTTTTGTTGGTATTCTCTAACTGCTTCTGTCTCTTGATTTCTTGCACAGCCGTGCTGCAGAGAAGTATGTCAGAAGGGGTAGGCTGAACTGGCCCGAAGCAGCAGTCTCTCGAGAAAGCATCAAAGCTGTCTTGAAACTACCTCGTCTTCCTGTCTGTAACATATTTTAGTATCTAGGTTAATTTTCTCTCTTGTTCCATATTCTAAGTTTTTCTATTTTTTTCTTTCCAGAATCTGGTGATGCAGCATGTGGATCACTCGGCTGGGGATCTTCTTGATCTCTTGCAGGGTCTACTTCGGTTTGATCCCATGAGCAGGATGAAGGCTCATGAAGCACTCAGGCATCCCTTTTTTACTGGGGAGCATTACCAGAGGTATTAAATATAGGATTCATCATGCCATCGGTGATAGATAACTGGTTGTTTTGTTTCACTATAATAACTGAAAATCTGCAACTGTTCTCCATTGGGTGGGTTTTTTTTTTTTTTTCTTGATATATAATTATGAGTTTCACACTCCAAGAGGGAGCCTTGGTGCAACGGTAAAGTTGTTGTCATGTGACTGAAAAGTCATGGGTTCAAGTCCTGGAAACAACCTCTTGTGTAAAAAACTAGGTAAGGCTGCATACCAGTTGGTGGGACCCTTTCCCGGACAATGCTTATGCGGGAGCGTGGGTTTATTACCCTCTCTATATTTGCCTATTTTTGTAGATAGATTTGTTGTATGGAGGATCTTTCTCCATCATTGAAATGTAATTATACGCATTTTACTTTCGATTTGTTGTCTGGCCAACATGTCTGTGTGGTGATTGATGAAATATTGAACTTATAAATTATAATTTTAGTCATTAGCAAACTTATTCCAGCAAATATCTGGTCGTGACATTGAAACCAATGTCTGAGATTACTATTTTGCAGATTTTTTTCTCAAATAATATTAAAAACAATCCCAGGTGGAGTTTGAACCCAGTACATTTAGGAAAATGAAAGAGAACAAAATCACTAAACCAACAACCAAGTGCTAAGGAGAAAATTTAGGTGTATTTCTTTGATGATTGTTTGCGAGGGGGGTTTTGGATATATATAACATATCAAGTGAGAATGATATTTTTATGTGAGAATGATATGAATGATTTTCAGCCTTTGGATTAAAAACTAATGGTTGAGATTTAAATGCTCTATTAAAACAAACACGTAGCTACAAACGAAACCCTTTTAACTAAATCGAATTCAATCACATATCCATTAATCTTATTCCAGGTAGCCACATACGAAACCTTTTATTTTGCAGATTCTTAACTTGTATGTTTTTTTCTCTCGTGTCTCTAAACAAATGGAAAGTTGAAATCACCGTCCAGATCCATCAGATATAATTTCTGTGTAGTGGGGAATTCGTGTGTAATTTGTGTTTTCAAATTATTCTTTGAAATTGAACAAATTTATTACTATAATTGTAATTTTGTAAATGGATTTTCATGCTTTAGGTTAATTTCATAAATGTTTAATTTACGCTGCTATTGCAGACAGAAGCTTGTTGGGATTGTTCTATCACACATTTTATTATAATTTTATTATTAATAAGCAATTCCAACTCATATATGTATGATTCGTCATCTGGAAAAAAAGTTATGAGCAATGGTACCCTGTGCTCACCGCCTCCTCCGCCATTACTCTACTCACGTCGCTGATCAGAAGATGGCTGATGGAATTGAGGAGATGAGTCAAGAGGTGGAAGGTTGAGAGCAGGAAGAAGAAACGCGAAGCAGAACAAAAACCGAGTGTGTGAGTTTGGGAAATTTTGCACGTGATTTACTTAACTATCTATCTTTTAATTTCAACCCTTAAACTTAATCTAAAGGTTAAAATTTATTCTTACAATTCTCAACAACAAAAAAATGCATTCTCACTTGATATGTATATATATATGAGTCTGTAAATGTTTATATTTTGTAATTCAAAAATCCATAATTTACTCGCCTGCTCCTTTCTCACTTGATTCCCACCCATTTTTTGCCAAGAACGAAGGCATATATGTGTATTCTCCTTCTCACCGGTCTCAATCAACAATCACAACATAATTCTAGTAAATTTTGAATGATGAGAATCAGCAGCAATCCAATCACAACGTTATTCAATCATGGATTTATGGTTAGCCACCTAAAATTTCAGCAAACTCATCCAATCCAAATTATTCTTATATCACTCGTCATCTTCAATTGGGATCTTAATCATAAATTTTGAATAAATTCTTTTAATTTACTGCAATTCATACAAGAAATTAACCAAGCGGGGAAGGAGATACGCACAAGAATTGTATCAAAGAGAGCGTGAGTTGCCTCCAATAAATATGATACAGTCTTATACCACCTTATGTCAACCCCACAAGCCTCTTATCCATTCGCATTGGGTTTAGGGATAATCAGATTGGGGATAATTAATCTACAAATTTTCAAGAAGATAATGAGGAATATCACGGGGAGTCCATGCTTTCAATTTGAGTTTTACTAGTGTACGACTTAGAGAAAGGGTCTCAAGAAATAGAAATGTAGATTAATTATATGTACCTTTGGATTAAAAATATAGACGGATGAGATTTGATGTCAAACTAAAATTTGACACTAGTATCAACGGATCCGGACTATATGTGCGCTCGCGAACGCATGTTTGTGAAATTGTGATGCATGCATGGATATTATAAAAACTTTAGGCACCAACTTGTTACAAAACACGCGATGTAACCTTAGTCCTCATATTTTCATTGATGTTCTCATGTGTATTATTGAGTCGTTACGTAATGAAATGCTATAAATTTATACCTCTTAACAAACAAACAAAAAACTAAGTGTATTTTATGCAGATATGTCCAAGGATCCGGACATATATGTGCGCTCGCGAACGCATGTTTGTGAAATTGTGATGCATGCATGGATATTATAAAAACTTTAGGCACCAACTTGTTACAAAACACGCGATGTAACCTTAGTCCTCATATTTTCATTGATGTTCTCATGTGCATTATTGAGTCGTTACGTAATGAAATGTTATAAATTTATACCTCTTAACAAACAAACAAAAAACTAAGTGTATTTTATGCAGATATGTCCAAGGACATATACAAATGTATTGAATTGGGGGCGGCTGCCCCCACTTATCTAATTTTTATTTTCTTAAAGATTGAATGGTTTTACGTATCACTAAAAGTTAAGTATTGCCTAAATTAGTGATGTCGTTTTGTAATCTCCGATTTTTTTAATATATTATCTATATATATATATAAAGGGATATCAAGTTTTAGGGTAATAATTTATATTTAGTTTATATACATTAACAATGTAAAACATTTGTATGCATGTATAAAATCAAATTAAACCATGATGCCACGTTGTTAGATCAGTTCTTAAAATAAATCTACAATTTTCTACTTGTTGTAAATTTATTTGATACATGTGTGAAAATAATTTTAGCATTTTTATGATCTTTACTTTCACTAATTAAAATTTCTAAATCCGTCTCTAATATCAATGGTCTTAAATTTAAGGGTTCTATTTAAGCTGCACCGTGTACAATGTTGTTGACACGAGAGAGTGGGTACCTAGAAGGAGAGGACAAACCAAGAGTTGTTGAATTTTGTACTAATATTGTTATTTGTAATGTAATGGGAATTATAGGATCATGTGAAGACGTGTTTAAGAGGATTATTCTAAGGCGGCTTCTAGTTGCATCGCCACCCTTTTTTGACCCTTTGATATTTTAATTAGTTTTCATACACTTCTTTGCAATAGAGTAAGCAATTTCCTATTTTATTGTTATATTATGTTTCTTTGAACTGAATAATTCACTCTCACAAAAACAATCCTCCTTCCTTGACCATATCTGAAAACGACCCCATCTTTATATACTATAGTTTTGCTGAAAACTACGATGTGCATGATATGCTTTAAGAATTAAGACGCAATCAAATAGGATAACTTATATCTCCTTTATTTTCTTAATTAATTATAAGCATGTTTAAAGAAGAAAAAACATCCTTAAGTCCTTAACTATAAATTCAATTAAAAATCATTATCTATATTTATTAATATTTTTCAAAAATATATCTTTTTATTAATATTACGAATGTCTTTGGAAATGAAAGTAAGAGTTACCTACATCTATACACACAAATATTTTATAACATTGATATACAAAATAGTCAAATTAAATACTCCCTCCGTTCCTTTTTAAGTGTCTTTTAGCGTGTATTTTTCGTTCCTATTTAACTGTCTTTTTTGTATTTTTAGGGTATGATTTGTCAATTATACCATTTTTCAATTACTCTTAACTTTTTCAATAAATCTAATTAATGTTATCTATTTGGAAAGCTAAAGTTTGTTTTTTTTAAACAAAGTTTGTTTGTTTTTTTTAAACAAAGTTTGTTTCTTATTATCTTCAAATTTAAACAAAATTTTGTTACAAACAATGGTTCAAAGAAGAGTTAAAATTTTATAAATAAGATGAATAACAATTCTATAAATTTAAAAATTCTATAAATAAGATGTCGCACAATGCGAATCTAGCATTGGTTGAAGCCATAGTTGAATTCTTAACTTTGATTAAAGGAGTTGGAAGGAAGTAAAGTTTTTCTTAGTTTTTGATTAATGTGAAGTTGGAATAATTTTTATATTGACTTATAATAATTTAAAAGATGTGCGGAATATTTAAAAAATTGACAATTGTTTATTTTGGGAGAGAGAGCGCGTAAAAAAATAGGAATTTGTTGGAGAAAAATATAACAACTAACAACTGTTTGTTACGAGAAAAAGATAACATATTAAATTTATTGGAAAGATAAAGTGTGTGCAAAAAAATATGAATTTATTGTTGAATTAAAAGGAGGGTATAATTGGAAGAAAACGTGAAAAAATATTTTGATGGAAATTTTGAAAAAAGAAACTTAAAAAGACATTTAAAAAGAAACGGAGGGACCCTACAATTTTTTAATATATATGAAAATTACCAACAAAACAAACTTACAAAAAAGGACGGAGGTAGTAGACAGTACATATGGTACATATTACTGATATGTTTAGTTACCATAATAAATGGAGCTAAATAAATTGGTACGTCTAATATGAACTTCAAAAAAGGTTCAAAGGTGCATCCTTACCTTTTTTATTTTTTGACAAAATCCTTACCGTTTTTATTGAATTTTAATAAAATATTATTCATCTTTTCCTTTTTTATATTGTATGACTTTTTTTAATTGTAAAGAAAAAAAAACGTGTATCTTATCTTTTTATCAATCCTGTATGGTTTTTTTTACTGTACTTATAAGTTATAACTTGTATGATAAGAAACATTGGAATCATCGAAAAGGGCATACACTAAAAAAACAAAATTTTAAAGCCAAGCATTAGAACATTTTGGATTGAACTTTAAAAAGAAAAAATCAAGGAAATGATATGATGTTTCTGAAAATATATATAGTGTTATCGAGATGTTTTATGATCATTTATCATATTTAAAAATATTTTATAGTTTCCTTAATTTAGGAAAAACAAAAACAAATTATCCTCCTCTTAAGAGCCTTCCACCCAAACATGTCATAATGTGTTGCCTAGAAGTTTGTTTTTAGTATATGTCCTCTATATTTCCATTTTTTTTAATCATACAAGCTATAAGTATAGTAAAAACGTAAAAGTTAAACATAGAAAAAAATCATTCATGATGCAAAAACTCGTGGATGTAAGAAAATGAATTAAAAAAAAGGTTCTCATCAACAAAAAAAATTGCAACATAAACATCCTTTGGTCCAAAAAAATTCTTTTGAGTTTGTTTCGGCAACTAATGTGTCCTTGCCTGAACGCATTGATTATGTACCTGCAACATAAATTTAAATATTGTCTTCAATCCTAACGAAGCTTTTACGTCTCCATTGTGTACCTCCTCGCACCTTCTTGTTTTCTATGTTTTTGTAAATTTTAATTGAATTTTTTTCATTAAAATGTTCTAAAGAATTTTTCTTTCTATCAAATTCTCTAAACTTACTTATTCTATATCTACATCATCAGATGAACCTTCATCTCTTTTCTTCTTATAATATTTTGCTCATGGACTTTTCCAAGTCTAAAAAAATAGCATTGATTATCATTTTTCATGTGTCTTTTGCCTTGCCGCTACTACTAATATAAAGTACAAACAATCAAGATATGACAATGGAAAAAAAGTGAGCATGATGACATGGCACTTTGACGCGTTCCCTTGCATGTGTAAGACCACGACTCTCGACAGTGAGAAATTCTTAGGTGGCATAGCTACGGTTTCGTGGGCTCCACTCAACCAAAACTATAAACTATAACTACATGAACAAATACAAGTGCAACATAATCTTTGCACTTTCTTTGTTTCTTGTGTTCTGTTCTAATTGATTGTACAAGATCATAGAGAAAAACATGTTCCTAAAGTTGTTCTTCCAAAGCTTCAACATAATCATTCTATTTTTGTAGCTGGTTTTTGCTATGTGCTGCTTTGTTTGTTTCTTTGTTTGAATTTTCTTATTCTCTCAGCCGAAGAATGAGTCAGAGTCAAAGACAAAAACAAAGACAAAGACAATGTCAAGTGGTTTAGGTGGGAATATGGGACACAAAATTGTAGACTCTTAACCGCAAATACTTGTTTTGAACCATCACAATTCATTACCTACTCAATAGTCAAAACTATAGCAACAATGTTTTGATGGGTTTGGATCAAATTTCAATCTTTTTCATCACCCTTTAAGCAACATGTTAGGAGAAGAGGATAAGGAGAAAAAACTCTCCATCAGGAGAACCTATTCACGTTCAGTTTCATGGACAGATCGTTCTCCAAATAGCCATAAACCACCATTAGGAAATAGTAAACCAAGACCACTTTTACCACCTCTTCAACCTCTTTCAATCAATAAACGTAGCGTTGAAGAATGGCCAAGCGCTGGATCTGATGATCTTGGTGTTTGGCCTCTTCCACAAACTCCAAGAGGGTCTATTACAATCAATGAACCAACCAAAGATTTTCAGTTCAAAAGAGATAAATTAGCTTTCTTTGACAAAGAGTGTTCAAGAATTGCTGAACATATTTACTTGGGAAGTGACACCGTGGCCAAAAACCATGAACTTCTCAGAGAAAAAGGAATAACACATGTGCTTAACTGTGTTGGTTTTGTTTGTCCTGAGTATTTCAAAAGTGATTTTGAGTACAAAACACTTTGGTTGCAGGACAGTCCAACTGAGGATATAACAAGTATTCTCTATGATGTTTTTGATTACTTTGAGGATGTTAGAGAACAAGGTGGTCGTGTTCTTGTTCATTGTTGTCAAGGGGTTTCGCGATCAACGGCTTTGGTGATAGCTTATCTTATGTGGAGGAAGGGACAGAGTTTTGAAGATGCTTTTCAGTTTGTGAAAACTGCAAGGGGAGTCACAAATCCAAACATGGGTTTTGCTTGTCAACTCTTGCAGTGTCAGAAACGTGTACATGCTATGCCTGCAAGTCCTAATTCTGTTTTAAGGATGTATCGAATGGCTCCTCACTCTCCTTATGACCCTCTTCATCTTGTACCTAAGATGGTTAACCAACCAGGTTCACTAGCACTTGATTCACGCGGCGCTTTTATTGTTCATGTTCCTTCTGCTATTTATGTGTGGATTGGGAAAAATTGTGACTTGGTTATGTCATGCAACGCAAAGAGTGCGGCTTTTCAGGTTGTGCGCTATGAGAGAGCAAAGGGTCCGATTTTGAGCATCCGTGAAGATCAAGAACCAGCTGAGTTTTGGATTGCTCTTTCTGATCAGCAACGTTTGTCAGGTGATTCTGATAAACAACTGGTTTTGCCTACTGAAAAGATGGAGATTGGTCTAAGAAAAGTTGATGCTTATGATTTGGATTTTGAGATTTTCCACAAGGCAATTTCTGGTGGGGTTGTTCCGCCTTTTTCTGTAGCTAATTCTGGATCGGAAACTTGTCTTCCTGCTGCAGAACATGGTTGGGCAAGATTGAGGAGGAAATTTGCTAGTGGTGTCATGAAAGAAATCTTAACATCCCCTAAATGGAAGTGTGATGTGATTATGGAGGAAGAAAAACAAGATTTTGCAGCTGATGATGATCCCTTGTCGGCGTCGCCATCATCAAGTCATCCAAGTGACTGTGGTTCTCCAGATTCCTTTGAATGTTATCCGAACAGCTTAAGCAAGGCAAAAGATACTGACGAAGCCATGGACTTGTCTGAATCTGATTCTGGTGTTGCTTCTTTGATGCCACTATCTCCTTGTGGCACTTCTTTTCCTTGTTGTTTTCCAAGCAGCAGCCCAAGATTCAATTCCAAGTCGCCAACACTTTCACCTTCAAGTTCTGATTATGCAAGTTCGTTTACATTTTCGCCTTCCTCTACCAATTGGTCTGACTTGTCATTCATGTCTTCTCGGCAGCCATCACCATCCAGCCAGGAATCAATTGAACCAGTTTATGTTAAAGACCTGTCTTTCTCAACAAGTTCCGCTTTACTTAACAAAGAAGTTATCTCTTCACCTTTGGAGTCATTTTCGACTGATGATACTTTAGGAGGGGAAAACTCCTATTTGCCATCGAAAGGATCTTTTTTCTCTATTGCTGAGCGTAGAGGGAGTAGTATACCGCCTCGGATGATGCTACCCTCAGTCAATGAATCCTCTAAGGTCCGTAAGAACCTGGTAAGATCACAGTCATTCCCTTTGCCTAATTTAGATGTTAATGTAATGAAAGATGGTAGTTGCAATCAATCTGATAATAAAAACAGTGGGAAATGGCCAATAGCAGATGATGATAATATTAGTTCAGGTGTTGAACAGCAGAGTGAGATTAATGATAAAGAGGATCATGGTCTCATGTTATGTAATATGATAGCCGAGCTTGAAGTAGAGGAAAAAAGTGAATGAAATTAGTTGAGCCCCAATTAGCTAATTTTATATGTAAATTTGCACTCATGCTCAGACTATATTCAGTGCATGCCCAATAAAGATTGTATGCGTGCTGTGCACTGATTCTGTTCAAGTACAGAACAATATATAAACAAACATTAAATTTAAGTGGATATCAAGCCTATCTTTCTCTTGTTTTTAAACTGCATTAGTTGTTTTTTATTCTTGTTTATTCAACGATTCAGCACAAGGGTATTAATGATGAAGTGAAGGGTAGCCATCATTTTATCAAGCACTGATATTCGTTCGATGTGTACAAACTACCTTTGCAGGAAATGATAGCAGAACTAGGTTGTATAAAAGATCTATTATTGTGATGTAGAATGTTATTATCATCTGTTATTGGTCTCAGCGTACACTGATGACCAAAATGAAATTTAAATTTGAATGATGGAACGATGAATTATTTTAACAGCCAACATTAATTTATCTAACTGCAATGCATTATATGTATACAATACGTTTGATCAACTAACTACACAAAAATATTAACAGCAATAAATTATGTTTGTCACTTAAGATGGGAAGCAATCATGTCTAGATTTTGTCAAGCAGTTGATTCGATTTTCTACTTCATTTTCAGGAGGAATGCACCTACTAACACCAAAAGTTGAACTAAAAATAAGCCCCCAAATATTTTTCCCACTAGCATACTGAAATCAGGACATGTAGCTTGCATTACAGATGGAAATATGGGAAATTTGTTCATATATATACCCCCAAAAAAACATGTAATACTAATCTGCGGAAAAGGGACATGCAGTAAATAAGGCCCAGGTGTATGATTATTTCTTAAAGCCATTCTGCGACCTTAAAAGTGCCATTGTGGGACCAAGTGCACTGCATCTCAAGGCTCTCTGAGACCATGACTTATTCTCTGAACTATCACCTTCTTTCTTCCAGCGATCCTCCTGTGACAGTCTGGCCTTCTTTGCTTTTAATGCCTCGTTGATTTCATCCCAAACATTGACTTCCCCATTTCCTGTAAATGAGAATCCAAATACTTAGTATAGTGCAGGTGCATCAAGATGTTTTCATGTTTATATACAATAAATCATGTACTTTAAGAATTGTAAAATGTACATTACCTTTATCGGTGACATGACCCTCTATTTGTGGCTTCGAGCTTCCCACAGCAGTTTGATTATTCGTAGGTTTTTCATCAGTGCTATTGTTAGTTGCTTTTGTTGGAGTTACAAAAGCATTGCTAGAAGCAACTACCGTTGCCAAATCAGAGTGGCTATGCTTAATAATTCGAACATCAGCAAGAGATGCATAATCTATCTGTTGAAGGAAAATACTTTGTCAATTTCATGCAAATATGCAGCATGTTTCTTTTGTCAGATAGACAATTTTATTGGACATTCACTGTCGATAAGGCTTTTATGTTATGCCAGGATATAATGTAAGATAATATTAAATACATAAATGACTTGTCACAAATGATGGATATCTAAAGGGAAAATTTCTGGAGATTTTTTTTATACACTATCTCAACTTTTGGTGGTTTAAACATAAGAACAAAACTTAATTGTAGTTTTTTTTTTTGGATTGAGAATTTAGGTGTAATTACTTGTGTGCAATTTTACTATTCTTCAATCACAATTTAACACATGATCTGTATATGCACTATGCAATACTATAAGTTAAACCATTTTAAATTTGCATTTAACTAAAAAAAGGAAATAAGATACTATGCAAAATGGTTTAAAGAAAAGAAAAAATGTTACTTTACCTCTAAAGAACCATCTTCCTGGTAAGGGGATGGGTCAGACTGTGAAGGTGACCCGTCTTCATCTATGTCATCTATTTTCTTCCTAAAATCAAATGGAAATTCCGAAACTGGCTGCAGCCATATCCTATTTGATTTACTATCATACTGCGTTGTTTTCCCAACCTGAAAGGACATGAATGCAGTACATAAAACATCGTATCCAAATAGTTTTATATAAGATAGTCCAAAAGTAGACTTGATAATTACTCTGAAGGAGGAGAGCTCAGGAGTCCAAGATTCTGATAATTCAATCAGTCGATAAGCAATAACATTGCCTTCCTGCAGTATATGAATAAGCTACTTATTAGTATCAATTATCAAACTATCAAAAGAACAAAGGGCAACACATTTTCAGAATCATGCCACAGAATAAAATTGAGAATTTGAATGATATAGCCAAGAGCAGCTGAAAAAACTTCAAACACACGCCTGCTGGTTGATACTCCCTCCGGTCACTATTATAAGCAAAACTCCACTTTTTAAATACATTGAATAATTAATGTATCTAGTCTTTATTATAGACCGGATACATTAATTACTCAATGTATCTAAAAAGTGAAATTTTGCTTATAATAGTGACCGGAGGGAGTAACATCTTGGGAGCTTAGCAGGATGAAACATGTCACAAGGTCACACTTGGGAGAAAAAAATAAAATAAAAACCTTAGGCAAGTCTGTATAAGGTGTAAGCTTTTCAAAATCTACTGCATCAAATGTCTGTTTTTCCCCAGCATTCTGATCAGTAGGACGGTCTTGACTGGATTGCTCACAGTCATCCTGCTTATGGGCTGAGGTCTTCTCTTTACCCCATTTCTGGTCCTTGCTGATAGTACCATTCCACTGAACAGTAGGACGGTCTTGACTGGATTTCTCATGGTCGTCCTGTTTATGGGCTGAGGTCTTCTCTTTACCCCATTTCTGGACCTTGCTGATAGTACCATTCCACTGAACAGTAGGACGGTCTTGACTGGATTGCTCATGACCATCCTGTTTATGGGATGAGGTCCACTCTTTACCCCATTTCTGGTCCTTCTTGCTGGCAGTACCACTCCACTGAACAGCACGACCGTCTTGACTGGATTGCTCATAGTCATTCTGTTTATGGGATGAGGTCCTCTCTTTACCCCATTTTGGGTCCTTCTTCTTACTGACAGTACCACTCCACTGAGCAGTATGACCGTCTTGACTGGATTGCTCATAGTCATCATGTTTATGGGATGAGGTCCTCTCTTTACCCCATTTCTGACCCTTCTTCTTGCTGGTAGTACCATTCCACTGAAATGTGTCCTGAAACATCCATATAACATGTGCACATCAACAGGTAGCATTTGCATGCCTTCTGAAACTCAAAAATCACAGGGACAAATCCATGCCTTCTGTGAAGTTTTGACCTTATGGCCTAACAGACATGGAATTACATTGTGCGGTAAATTTCTTGAGTAAATAATGAACAAGGTCAGTTAAACTATTTGAACTATTTTGGGCCCTTCGGTTAGAATTAAGATATGGATTACATGAGCTGTTTTAAAGGAACCAAATCAAATAAGTGCTAAAATAATGATATTAAGCAACAGTTTGATTCTTTCTCTTAGAATTTGGGTTGGGCCTAACTCAACCTTACAAAACCGGTTTGTAAGGTGAGAGCTTCCCAGTCTTTATACACACTACAAAGGCCACATCACTGGGCAATGCAGGACTAAACCCACTCCTTCACACCCAACACAATGAAGGTGTGTGTTGGAGGCTGCAATGAAGGCAACCCAAATGCCGCAATTAGGCGGCTAGGGGCAGACCACAATGAAGGCGAACTCCCAGTACTTTGCAAGGTATCCGCCATGAATAGTCCTAAAGAACTTTAGCTACCCCTAACTCTTCCCATTCACCCATAACAAACCTAGAAAAGGAACTATGAGTTTGGAAATTTTGTACTATGATATTTCAAGTCACTCAAGACAGGAACATTCTATATCCTCCATCAAGCTACAGTCTAAAACCCAATTAAATAAAAAATAAAAATAAAAAAAAAGCAAAAGATGAAATGCAAACATACTAATGTTCGGTACAATTTTGTGCAGATTGATTATATCAGAATATTTGACGTTGACTCTTCAAAACAGTAAGTTAAACACAGCCAAAATTGTAAATGTTATGGAGGAAAGTCAAACAAACCACTGGGAGCTGATTATCCGCCGCTGCAAGATCTGCATCAAATAGACCATAAATATGTATCATATAACCAGATCATGAAATAAACTCTGAAGTCGAAAAACGGACACTAGTTATAAATCTATGTAGCAAAGAGGGGGGGTGCTTTAAAAACCTTTTCCGCGGGGCTGAAACCGAATGTGCCCTGGCCTGATCTCCACAGGAACCATGTCGTCATCTGCTTCACTTTCTTCATTGGATTGTTGACGCACGTCAGAAACTTTGCAATTATTATCTTTGATGGGTATTTGTTGATCATCTTTTTCAAGCACCTGACTCGGATGAAGCTGAAAATATGGAAGAGAAAAATATTTTATTTCAAAAAGAATGATCAAATACATTTTGAAAATGGTAACCTAAGACAAGTGACCCCAAGAAGACCGACGTATGATTTCCACCCTTGCAATATTATGAACTGGGCATCTTACTAACCAGACAATAAGTATATAATCCAACAAGTAAACAGCACCATATACAGAAATTGTCAGTAATAAGCAGTATCAAGAGTAACCCATTTCCAATCTCCATATAAAAGGTAAATGACCTCTGCAGCAATGTCACTAGATTATATTACCTTCTCCTTCTCGTTCTCATTCTCCTTTTCCTTTTCCTTCTCCTTTAATTTTAGCTCCCTCAACCATTTTCTCTTGGCCTTTTTCCGTCTTGCACTTCTGCTGGGCAACTAACAAAACAAAATAAAAACGATAAATTAAAACACCCCATCTTCTTTCAAGGGATGGACTGGCGAATGTGATATGAAGTATCCAGGAAGATGGCCCATAAAAACATAAACAACTAATTCAATGAGCATCAACAAGTCTCCAAGTGTTATAGTATATACTAGCATGAACTAAGTATAAAAGGTATGTTGTTTTATTATCTCAAGCGATGCATATTTTTACTAAAGTGAAATTGATCCTCCAAATACACAGGGGACATCCAGTCTTCTAAATAATTTTATATATCAATTTGGTCATTGAATTTTCAAATGGACATCAATCAGTCCCTAATCATCTCTTATGACATCAATCCAACTTATCAGTCTCAAATTGATGCTGATTTTACACTACCAAGGACCAACTTGATGCCCTGTGTACTTTGGAGGCTCTCTAATTTGAGTATGTACTCTGTTTTATTTAAAACCTCTGAATCAAGCCAGTAATGGAACCTCGGTTAAATGTGTATTCAAATTTCAAAACCATAAAATAAAGGGAAATGTAATAAGTTTAAAGAGGAAACTTTGTCTTGGGAATGATGCATTCAACACATTGAAAGTTTAAAAAGTAACTTTATCCACATGAATCTTGTAAATTACTTCTATTTTTGAATCCTTAACTAGTGCCCTAAGGGCATTGGTTAACAAGACCCTAAAATAAAACAGTACCTTTTTAGTTTCGCCTTCATCTTGAGGTTGAAGAGACCTGTATGAAATATAGAAGAAAAAAAGGTAAGCAAAATATTTTGTGCTTCAAATATGCTGGAAATCAGTGCCATCGTAGTAGGGGAACAAGAGTCAATTTTGGATGAAAAGAAAGGATTCAATAGGAGTAATCCCAGGAATCAAACAGCTTATACATGAAAGCAAGTTTCTTACTTCATGAAAGCACTAGTCTAAATCAACAAAGATAGATAGAAAAACCATAATGCCAAGAACACAAGATCACCAAGCATGCAACAAATTGCCCATAAAATTTTATCAGCCAACTTTCTTGCCCAAAATAAATGGACCAAATATATACTGTGATTCACAATTAGAAATGGAATGTGTGAGTGTGTCTGAGAAAAATGCACCTTGTTTCCTCGCTTGTTGACCCACTTTTGTCATTTTTCTGACTAGATAACGTGGATGACTTGCCGATGTCCTTCTTGGCAAGACTCGCTTTGCGGTGAGTACGGTCTTTAACACTTCCATTTTCCCCCTCATGGACCTCAGGAATGTCTGCTAAGTTTTCGGTGGTAAACATCTTAATCTTCTTCTTACTGAATACAAAAATAATGGAATCAAATTAACAGCTCGGATAATGTTTACATACAAAAAGTAACTGATTTAGAAATTCCAAATCAGAAATAACTACAAAAGGGAGATCCCCGAGCAATTATACACTTGAAAATTAAAACAAAAATAAAATAAGAGCAGAAAGAATAATGCCTACATCTCAATGTATCCCGCAAACCCCAGACAAAGAGATTGGCCAAAACATGATACATAGTAGACACATTATAAAAGCATCATTACAAAAGTTATTACTTCAATAAAACTAGATTCTATAAAAGATGAAACTCATACAACTTAACAAGTTTGTAAACTTACAGGCACCAACAGTTAAAGAGTGTGAGGAAACAAACCTAGGGCTCTTAAGCTTCTTCGATGCTTTTCTCTTCTTTGAGGTTGCATTCCCATCCGGTTTAGATTCCACAAAAACCACCTCTTCGGACTGATCACTGTCATCATCTTCAGAAATTGCTTCATATTCTTCTCTCTCCTCCTGAAACCCCTCAATTGCAAGAAGTTTCGGAACCTCAATCGACTGATTCTCGTGAGTTTCAGATGGCAGCATTTCAAGTTTACCACCAGTTAACACACTTCCTTTTCTTTTCACACTACCATATACATACACATACATGCAGAATAACACAATTAGTAATATGAAAACTATAACAACAGCATAAGAAATTCAACCATAAGACAAAACTTACCACACAATATCTTTATCCTTCAAAATACAAGTGGACTCAAATGATGGTAAAACAAAGCCATCCATCTGCATTAAATTTTTGGGGGGAAACAAGAGAATAGTAGTTAAAATGACATTTTTAACCGTGAAAGTGTTTTATTAATTGTTTTCATTAAGTGCTTATGTCATAAGTTGTTTTCATAAATTAAAGGAAAAGGGCATGCAAGTATGAAAAGAGAGATGTACCGAGAGGGTGATGCCGTCGGGACAATTGCGGTGGAGACGGAAAACGGCGAGGAGATGAGAGGCGAGATCGGAGATGGTGGTGAGATGGGGTTTGAGAAGAAACCAACAACGTTTCAACCCTTCTTTCTTCTTTGACTTACTCAGCATGTTACGATCATCGAACAACAATCGGAGACGAACTTTGTTCGACATCATCGTCAATGTCGCGGTTTTGTTGTCACTCTCAGTCTCAGTGACCATTTCTTAAACCCTTGCTTTCTAGCAGCTACACACTGTTCTTTCTTCACTCTTTTCTGACTGTTTAAGACCTACTCACACACTCCAATGCCTCTAATACGAGCACTAATTGTTTTTTGGTTAAAGATATTTTTGTTCCTTTACTTTAGTGTTAGTTTGATCAATTAACATTAAAAAATAAGTTAATTTATATCAAAATTATTCATGGTAATTCATTTAGTCTATGGACCAGCAGTTGGGAGGGTTAAACGCAAGTTTAGAGTAAAGTTAGAATTCATAACTTCTTATTTGATGACTAAATAGTTTTTGCAGTTTGGAAACTATAAATCAAACGCGCACCTACCTAATTTGATCAAAATGTAATTTCGATGCATTATTTATAGGCCAACACTCACGACCAAAGTCAATGCTCTGGATCTTGAAGATAAGTTTTGTGTCATAGGTAAAGATAAGACTTTGTATTAATATCAAGGTCAAGTTATGTGGTACGAAAATCAACGCTCTATGGTCAAAGCTTCTAGATCTTGAGATCCTTTATACCAAGCGTCAACTCTAAAGCACCATTGATGCAAGGTCTATTTCTCAATAAAGGAAACAAAGTTTTGCTTGCAAAATTGAGTAAAACATCATTCAAGTGCATCATTGATGGAGTTGAATCTTTAATTTGGTGACCATGCTTAACGAGAAGATTGCAACATTTAATCAGACAATTAAAGATAAAGATTCTTCGGCTACAGTCATTATCATGTATATCTTATATAAAAGATTTGATCTAACTCAACAAAAGTTACATGCCTATAATATACAATATTGCACTCTTATTTCATATATTTGATATTGTATTCCTTGTCTAAGAAACCTTCAAAAGAAACACAAAACCACACACTTATAGTGTATTGTACTCAAATTAGTTTACTACTTGTAAAGTTTGTGTAAATACAATCTATTTTATAAACTTTTGTTATCCACTAGTTTGAGGCTATAGAGTCATATATGATGGCAAGGAAAGTTAGAATTAGGATGTCTTAATGGACCAACTTAAAACTTTTAAAACTTAAGGGACCAACTTGAAACTTTTAAAACATAAGGGATCAATTTGAAAACTAAAATAAACATAAGATATCAAACATGCAATTAAGCTTAAAATATATATAGTAATTGTGTAGATAGTAAAAAAAAAATATAATAATTAGTATCTATTATGATTTATAATTAATGATTTTTAATTAAAAAAATCTAAACACACAGTTGTCTTTGTTGCAGGGAGTTAATGGTACGTGATCCCATTTCGTGTTGACGATCGGTTTATTCGTCAAACTTTAGACCCGAGCTTAATTGTTAGATATGTTTAAGGTTGGATCCACTTTGTGGATTTTTTATTTTTTATTTTTTGGGTTTGTCCGTTAGGGTTGTTGATTGGATCATGTTTTATGTCCCCTAGTTTTTTCTATAATTTTCCTTTTTTTTAATAATATACATAAGCAATTAGCAACAGATTAGAGTAGAGTACCAACTTAGTTGGACACTATTCTTTTTATGTCATTTTGGTTTTGGCTTATAAAAAAAACTAACAAATAAAAGAATACAAAAATTTTTGAACAAATAAAATATTTGAACAATTTTTAGTGGGGCGAACACGTGACTTTTAATAGAAAAATGATAAAATTACTTAAAAACACAAATCTAACAAGTTTAGTGGGGCACCTGCCCCATTCTAGTGTGTTTGCGTCCGTCACCGGATATTTGTAGTCATGTAGTTTAATTACAAAGAACACCACCGATATATTTTGCCAAAGATTATATATCTCCCCCATTTTTTCATGTGTTAAATAAAGGGTTAAATATGTTTTTAGTAACTATAAAATTTGGAACTTCTAATTTTAATAGCCTTTTTAGTCCCTATAAAATTAAGGGTTAATATGTCTTTACCCCCTTGTAATTTGGGCGAGTTCCGGTTTTCACCCCTGTAAAAAAAAAAATTAGATTCCAACCCTATAATATGAAGATTCTCCACAAAACACACCTGTAATATAAAGATTCTCCACAAAACACCCCTGACCCCATCCAGACGCTGACGTGGCACGCCACTGTGTAATTATTTTTATTTTTATTTTTTTTAAAACCTGACACATGTGTAATGGACGCTGACGTGACACACCACTGTGTAATTATTTTAATTTTTATTTTTTTAAAAACTGACATGTGTATAATGGTTTAAAAAATTATTTTTAAAAAGATAAAAAATAAAAATAAAAACTGAAAATTTATTTTAAAAAATAAGAAAAAAAATCGATTTTTTTAAAAAACGAAAATAAATTAGACTTTTTTAAAAAATAAATAATTTTTTATATTCATTTTAATTTAAAAATAGAAAAAAAAAATCAGATTATTTTTTCTAAAATTGAAAAAATCGGAAGAAAAAATCAGATTTTTTTTTTAAATTTAAAAAAACAGAAACAAATTCAAATTTTTTTTTCCTAAAATTTTATAAAATCTTTTTCAAAACTAAAATATTAGAAAAAAATAATTATTTTTTACGAAAATGAAATTTTTTGGAACTTAATGTATTTCAAAATTTTCGAAAATAATTAGAAAATATAATTTGAAAAAGTTTAGATTTTCTTTTCGTAATTAAAAAGCTTCATTTTCATTTTTATACAAAAAATACAAATTTTGGAAAATATTTTTCGTGGTAAAAAAAATTCCTGAATTTTTCAAAATTTTATTTTTTCGTAAAATCAAAATTCCAGATTTTTTTTCTTCTTATTTTTAGAAATTTTTTATTTTCTTGAAAAAAATTTTAATTTCAAATTTGTTTTCCTAAATTTTGGTTTTTTTAAATTTTAAAAATTAAACTCCATAATTTTTTATTTTTTTCGAAAATATTTTTTTTACGATTTTTTTATTCTAAAAAATTAATTTTCTGATTTTTAAAATAATTTTTTATTTTTCAATTAATATAACTTCATTTATATTATTTTTTATTTTTAAAAAATAAAATAAAAAATTAATTATACAGTCAGCGTGCCACATAATCAAATATGCACAGTCAGCGCGCCACTCAGCATGCCACGTCAGCGTCAGGGTCTAAAACGAAAGAATCTTAAATTACAAGGTTGAAATTTAAACTTTTTTTTTTACAGGGGCGTAAACCAGAACTCGCCCAAATTACAGGGGGTAAAGACATATTAACCCTAAAATTAATTTACATGTAGTTTTAGTCCTTACTAAAACTCTAATTATCCTTAAACTCTTAAATCTTTAAACGATTTTTTTTTAGACAAGTTTAGAACACCACAAAAGGTTTGTTTACTTAAATTTAGATTATTTTTTTTGTCAGGTAGTCTAGTGACTAAAATCCACCTTATAAGGTGAATAAGTGGGGTGTCCGGGGTTTGAACCCCGACCTCTGCATACAATAATGCATTGTCTTACCAACTGAGTTATGCTCACGGGACACTTAAATGTAAAATTTATTAACATGAAATGAATTAACTATGAATATTTTTAAAAGACAAAAGTTTAAGATAAAAGTAAAAAATATTATTACCGTAGAAATAGAATTTTGAGATAATTTTTTCATATGAACTTTTAGTAAAGTTCTTAACACTTGTGCAAAAAAATGTTCAAAATCTTAAAAGTTTAAGCATAATTAAACAAATTTAGGATTAGTAGGGACTAAAATTGAATGCAGATTTTTTAATAGGGGCCAAAAAAACTATTAAAATTAAGTAAGGACTAAACTTAGAAGGTCCCAATTTTATAGGGATCAAAAACATATTTAACCCTTAAATAAATTATAATATATAATTAATTTAAAATTAAAAAATTAATTTTGAATAGTAAATAAAGAACAAAATTTAGATACAATTCCTTAGGTGCATTTCGTATGGTTCTTAACTAAATTCATCATGATTTCCTTAAATCCATAATTTTTTTAAAGTTTGTTATATCCAAAAAAGGGTGTATTTTTAGTTAAGAATCATACGAAATGCACGTAAAGAATTGTACCTAAGTTTTGTCCGTAAATAAATGATACACAATTGATTTTTACTCATTCCCATAAATTAAATATGACTCTATCATACATTTCAATTACAAAGAACATCACCTATACAATTTTCAAATGAATGCATATCTGTCACATTTTTTTGTATTAAATACGACTCTAGAGTTGTACATATCATATCATGTGAAAATGAATATATATATATATATATATATATATATATATATATATATATATATATATATATATTATGAACACAAACTGATTATAAATCTTAACCCTATTTTGCTAAAAAAAAAATATGGAATTCTCCTCTAAAATATATGTAGCACGTCAAAAAAAAGATAACAAAATATTTTTTGTTCAAAAGATCTGAAATGCATATGATTCAATAAAAAAATAAATCAAAATATTTAATTTTAATTTTATGTTAATTTTTTGAAATGTATTTCCTTTTTTAAATTTAAAATATTCAGGAATTGTGTTTTTTATCAACAAAAGAAAAGGAATTGTGTTTGATTTAAATTTTTATTTTTCCTTCTCAGCAAATTAAAACATCTAAAATGCATTTGATTTGACAATTTATTAGTAGTGCTGTTTAATAAAATATTTAGTTAATATAATTTAAATATAAATTTCTAGTAATCCATTTCATACCATGCTAGCGGAAAGACGAATACTATCGTGTTCGCATGTCCACTATTTTTACCGCGCTAACATGTGTGTATATTTTTATTATGTTTGTTTGTAAAATTTTGGTTATAATTTTTAAATATTAGTAGAAATTATTCGTACATCGACAAATTATTGTCAAAGCATGTAACCAAATTATTTATCAACTCAACGTATTTTAGTTTGTCGTATATAAAATAAAAATAAAATAACGATCATCTTCTTATTGATTATGTTATAATGACACATAGTTGATCTTGTTTGTTACAAATTTTTTAAGGATAAAGGAAAAAACTTGTTAAAAAAAAAAGGATAAAAGAAGAAAAAAAAAACTATACATATACTCATTTCGTGCTTGTTACACGATATATTTTGTGTGGTAAAAAAAAAATGTGTCTGCAATATTCTTTTTTTAACATTTGAATTCACTCTTGTCCGTTATCTTTTTTTCTAAACAATAAGGAAAAAAATCGAACATATAATATTTGTTACAGTTTGTTTTAATATTTGAATTTGTTCTTATCTATTTGTTACATGTGTTATTTGTATTGAAGGTTGAGCGTAATTTTGAAAAGAGAAAAAATCAGCCTAAAAGAGTCAAAAGATACTATTTTCTTTATATATATATATATATATATATATATATATATATATATATATATATATATATATATATATATATATATATGATAATACATGTTTTTGGGTTGATTTTTTTACTTCTAATTATACTCTCTAAACAAATTTGTTTATAAAATTGCTACTGTATTATTTGTGTATTTAAAAAGACAATAATTTATATTGTAGTAACGTTGTATATGTCGTTGAAAAATATAAGTATAATTTGTTACAATATCCCTATAAAAAAAAGATTTGTAACAATATGAAAGCGAAAAATATATACATATGATTTAAATCAAGTTCAAATTAACTCTAATCAAAATTTCATAAAAACTTTCCTAAAAACAAAAAAAATCATAAAAACTATTTAATGTTCATAATTTATCCGCATTAGTGCAAAAAAAATAGCAGACAAGGGCACATAATGCCTGTGAGAACACTGACATTACAAATATCCTATTATCACTATAAAAAATAATTTTGGAATGTGGCAACCGTGAAAATTTATAGCTAAAGATTGGAAAATGATAGGTTACATCAACGGCCGATCCAGACCTTGTTTAGGGGGTGCGGATTTTTTTAATATATAAATATAAAAAATCATTATAATATAAATAAAACATACATTTAAAGCTTGAAAATTCATGAATAAGTAGACCAAAAGGATCAAAAAGACGTAAAAAAAAAAAGAGAAAAAAATCAAACCGTTTATTTGAAATCAAGTCGAGGAACCCCGAGAGTAATTTTATCTAAAATATAATTATTTAAAAGTATAGACATTATTAATTTAGCCGCAGACTTAAAACAAAAAACTTATGTCACGCTGAAAAAAACAAAATATTTATTTTGAAACATTTCTATATGCTAAATTACAATTATTTTGAAGTATTGAGTAATATATAGTGTATCTGCAGAAGACAGTTCTTAACAATAACTTTAACCTCTTTTCATAAAAAGAAAAACAACGAAATTGGCCTCCTCAAACAAACTGAATTTGGCCTAATGGTGAATTGTTATGCATTGACATGAGAATCAAGTGTTCCATCAAGGTTTTCATTTTGGCAAAAAACTAGTGGAGGGAGGTAAAAGACAAATAATGAAAAAACAAGAAGATAATGGTCTAACCCTTAGTAGCAATTGATATAGTAAAGTGAAAGAGCAAAATAAGTTAAAAAAAAAGTTGCACCGGTACCATGCTATCACAATAAGAAATCAGTGGAAGTGCAAACTTTCAAATCTTAAAGTGTGCAACTGCACACCCTCCCACATAATCAACGAGCTGTACCATGGAAACTTTCCATTCCAAAAGCCTATGACAATAATTTTAGGTCATCGCAAAAAGTTTTGGATATATACTCATGACGAATAACCTATGTGGAATTACTTTACCTAATCTTTGGGTTTTTTATTTTTACAACATTACAACTCAATTATTGTATTTGAAATTTTGTCAAATTCTATTATGATGTCTGTCTAAAAGAGCTACGAGCTTATAAGTATAATATCAATCAAATCTTATTCAAGCTAGTTTCATAACGTATTTCAATTTCGTAAGAAGCAAAAGCGTGAAGAAACAACACAAAAGCAAAAAAATAAACATAGATAATTTTGAGTTGAGTTTGTTCTCGTTTTGTCAAATATTTAAACCCAATTAAAAAACATATTTAAAATATAACAAAAGCGTATAATGATTGATAAACATAACTTAAATACTAATTGTTTCTGCCAAAGGGATGCGTACAATTTTGCACATCATGAATCCATAAGAGTATAATAGAAAAAAACTTCATGCTCCCATTAGCCAACGAAACTATCTGAATTTGATCATGCTAGTTATTATCTGTTACACGGTAAGCTTGTTTATCAAGTTAAAAAATCATATTTTGTCATCCTAACATGTTAGAATTATAATGCTCGTTAATAATATTTTTCTATCAACCAAAGGCAGAGATCCAATCAAACTATATACAAATAAGTGTTCATTAAAACAATTTGAATTTTTTACGGAGAGACGATCTACTAAATAATATGATACCTTCAATGAACAAGAAGAAATATCACGTATTAAGTTTTTATGTGTATTAACCATGTTGAATCACAAGGACTAAAATTTTATGCATTAGAGATAAAGTTTGAAGGATGTTTAAAGTTCACATAGGATCGTACATCTGATCGTCTAAGATGTACCAGTCCACAAAATTCCAACTATTTAAAATGTTTGAATATCTGGATAGTAATGTTAATAGAAGTTGTGATCTAAACATGACGTGTAAAATTCAATAAACAATTTAAAAGACAGATAAAATAAAGAAAAAAAACTCCCCGTACACTTTATGACTGACCATGAAATGTTGTCATGTGCATAACCTAAAGCGCAAGAAATTTTTTGGCAAAGAAATAAACAAATGTATTAAGGCTTTGTCTCAATGAAATGGGAAACTTAATGATCTTAAATATAGATGTATTAAATTTCAAGATATCCATGTCGTTATCCAATGAAGGTAGTAGAAGACAATGTAGCTCCAAAGAGATAGGTTCAAGACAACCCAATAAAATCAAGTTTAATTATGACTCGTTCAACCTGTGGACACAATTGCAGATGATGACATAACACCTTGTAGCCTTGAGACAACATAAAGACAGACTTACTATCTTCAACATTGATGATTGGAACTCCCAAAAAAGTAAACAAAGATCTTAAAGTAGTGGACAATTAGATAACAAACCTTGAGAGAAAGCACAGGGTATGTTGGTCGAGACCCCAATTCCTAGGGGTATAATACATAAACATACATGGGGGCGAGAACCTTATTTATGGTGATGGATCCAATGTTAAGCTCTTTGTTCGTTGTTATATTTTCTCTTGCAATTTGACATAGTTGCATCATATTCGATATATTTAGAGTAAATGGACACGAGATAGGAGGAGGCGACTATCCAATTCAAACGAGGTCCATATAAATAGAAACATTATGGTAGCTATTTAGAAGTTGGTTATAACTAAGGTGGTGGAGTGCGTCAATACTCTCTTAACATACTAGGTTTGAGCGAGGTGATTTTCAAGGCTTTGTTGAAGTTTTTTTTCAATGTGCCACACATCGCTTTGATGCGAGATGTCTCTTGAAATGGTGCGGGAGGTTGAATCGTGTGTTGCATCATGTGATCCGATAAAGTGATCACCTCTATAGACTTGGACCTGACTCATTTATTGGACTTATGTGCCACGTTAGTGCTTATTTTTTCTTCCATACTCTAAACTATTTTTTATTTTTCCAAATCTTTAATTTATATTTTCAATAATATAAATGAATAATGATTTTGTAAAATAATTGTTAATTTGAATTTTTCATATGAAATTAAGTATATTTTTTAATTGTCATTGATTGAATGTGTAATTGACTAAAACCTATATGTATGGAAACCACTTATTCTGGTTGAAAGAAACACAAAAAGAAAAAAGAAAAATTGATATATCTAGAAACCACTTATTTAGGTTGAAAGAAAGAGAAAAAAAAATACGTTAATGGATGATTTAAGATCAAAAAATGACCTAAGATGATTGTTAGTCGTTGAGTGATGGAGAAAGAAAATGGTGAGAGAAGGTGGAGTTTATCTCGTCTCACTAAAAAAACTAAGACAAAGAGCTTCAAGTTTTTTTTCTTCTTTTTTTCGTGGTGACCGGGGTTCGAACCACGAACCTTACATATATTATGCATTGTCCCTACTAATTGAGCTAAGCTCACGAGGACACACAGAGAACTTCAAGCTATTGACTACAACTTAACCTCTTAGTCAATTATGAATTAAAAAAAGAATATTTGTTCATATTTGAGACATAAAAATATATATTTTAATTTATGTTAAATTGTGTTTTTTTTACAGAATTATGTTAAATTGTTACTTCCTCCGTTCATTTTTAAGTGTCGTTTTAGAATTTTAACACAAAAATAACAAAGTGTAATTTTGGATATTTTTTTTCTTCAATAATACCCTCATTTTAATCCATTAATAATTTCCTATTTTTTGCACACTTTATCCAACAAACAATTGTTAGTTACTTTTCTCTTTCTCAAACAAATTCCTTTTTTTTTGCGCGCTTTATCTTTCTCTCATAACAAACAATTTTCTAAATATTGTGCATATCTCTTTAATTATTTAAAGTCTATATCAAAATTATTCCAACTTCACATTAATCAAAATCTAAGAACAAATTAACTTTCCTTCAACTTCTTTAATCAAAACTAAGGCTTCAAATAACCAATGCTAGATACACACCGTGTGACATAGATTTGATTGTTTAGACTACTCCTTTTCACTGGAAATTTTTAACAAGTACTACTACTTATGTTATTTATAAAATTTTAACTCTTCATGAAACTATCATCATAAGTAATAAAATTTTGTTCAAATTTAAAGATAACAAGAAACAAATTTTGTTTTAAAACAAAACAAACCAACTTTGTTTAAAAAAACAAACTTTAGTTTTTGAAATATATAACATTAATTAATTTTATTGAAAAATATAAAAATAATTGATAAATGATATAATTGACAAATCATACCTTTAAAATATCAAAACGATAGTTGAATATGAACGAAAAATTCAAGCTAAAAAGACATTTAAAAATGAATGGAGGAAGTGAAACGAACGAGGAACAAAGTGATATAAAAATTGTGAGCACTGGAATGACCGCAATGCCCTCACAAGATAAATTAATACAATTGCATAATTAAGCAGGCATTGATGAGAATGAATAATGGTTACTTACTTGGTGTGGAAAAGAATATAAGTGGATCTGAACTCATCACATGCGACTTCCCCAGAACAAACCATTACACTAAACCCAAAAATTATTACATTAATCGTCATAGAGAGAGAAAGCACCGTCCATCTCGATGGCGGAGCTCCGTCACTCCTCCTCACTCGGCGCCCGAGCCACTTCCTCTCCGATGAAACGCGAAGGCGATTCCTCCCCTCTCATTCCCGACAACGACCTTTCCGACGATCGCCACTCTCCCAAAGACCGTGACCGTCCTCCCTGCTCGCATTTTCATCACTTTTGCTCTTTCTTCACCGACGACCCTAGGGTTTCTCTTCACAACTCCAAGATCTCTATATTCCTCGTCTCACTTCTAATTCTCGTTGGCGTAATCTCCGTTTTCACCATCCTAAACAAATTGGTCAGTGCCGCATTCTCGTTGTAGAATTTCAATTTCAATTAAGCTTTTTGTTCTTTTGATTTGGTACTCATAAGTGATTTTTCAGCTTTTTTTCTAACTTTAGTAATAACGAGTAGCTTCACTAGTTATGTATTGAATTTTCAGCTTTTCTGATAATTGACTTTTTCTGGTTTAATTCTGTTGTAGAATTCACCTTACTTGTGTAAAAAAGATGGGGTTGTTCTTCACTGCCCACGTGTAAGTTATCTTCAAAAAGATCATAGTGTTGATGATTTTGCACATTGAAATTTCACTAAGCATGTGTGGTGTTTTTTTGTAGGTTAAAGAATCGGCATCTCTTTGGGAAAACCCTTACTCATCCACAACGTCGTGGAAGCCGTGTGCCGAGCGTAGGGATGGTGCAATATCAGGTTTTCTGTCCTCGAATTTTTTTCTGCATTTACTGTTTCATTGGCATTGCAAACTATGCGAAAAGGGCTATTAAACAAACTAATACTCCCTCCGTCCCGCAATAGATGACCTATTTGAAAATGTGCAATTTTGACCTAACTTACTTTAACCATATTTTTTTACTAATATACAAAGATAAATAATATCATATAAGATATCGTTAAATTCGTCCCGATGAGTATTTTCAAAATATTAAATTTTCATAATTTTTTCTAATATATTATTTAAGATATTTAAGTTCAAAATTATGCATTGGTATACGTAATAGGGTCAATTGTGTCAAGTATTATGGGACGGAGGGAGTAAGAATTAAGAACATATTCTTCATCCAGTAGTTACGACAATTTAACATAGGTATCATTTATCAGATGCACCGACAAACTACAGTTATGATTGGTATCTCAAGATAGATATTTGAACTAATCCCTGAATATTTTAGTCAATGGACTGAATGGACCATTGAACCATTCAACTTCTTTTGATCACCCTCTTTTTTTTAACCCACTTTAATGGTATTCACGGATCAATACTGTCCTTAAAATTGAATTCTGTATGTCTACATTCTATAAATGGTAGAAATAAAACCTGTAGAGAGAAGATTCTAGAAAAGATGGTAGAAAATAGGCTTAGGTGGTTTGGGCATGTAGAGAGAAGACTTGTAGATGCTATAGTACGAAGAGTAGATCAGATGGAGGAAAGTCAGATCAAAAGAGGTAGAGGAAGACCCAAAAAAAACTATAAGATAAACTATTAGGAAAGATTTAGAAGTTAATGAGTTGGATTTAAATATGGTTTATGATAGAACATTATGGCGTAATTGATCCATGTAGGCGACTCCACTTAATGGGACAAGGCTTGGTTCGTTGTCTGTTATTGTTTGTTGTTCATTCTATAAACGGATCTTCAAAATTTCCTTTTCAATGTAATATTCCCTAATAATCTCATAGTATATGTTAATGAGGACATGTTCATAGTAGTGCTATATGTTCTTAATACTACCGCCAATGCTGATAGTTCCTTTATACTTTCCTGTAGATCTTCCTCATGAAAATGAAACAAATGGCTATATATTCATTCACGCTGAAGGTGGTCTAAATCAGCAAAGAATTGCGGTATGAGTAGTTCTTTCAATTGTGATACGCTCTAGTCCAGACTGTTTTCTTTTTTTTGAAATGCACCTTGAGTTTTGCATGTTCACGGTTGCTTGCTTTCTTTTTAATGGACACGATTACCTGGTAGACTGGTATAGTTTAGTTGGAAATTTTTATTCCTGCTGTCCAATATGTGAATTCTATGTGCTTTGAACTGACTGCTATAACTGAAAAGGAGCATAATTAAAAATTAAATATATTTGCATACTTGTTCAATACTTCTATTTCATGGTGCATTTTTAGATAGAATAAATTGAGTGAACTATTTGACTATATGAAGTCGAGATTTGATGCTTGGGTAATATTTTCATAGAGCATCTGCATTCTTATCTGGTTTTAAGCCATAACATAACTGTGCTGTTTCGAATTTGATGCACACGCAATACCACTAGAATTATAGTTTAAAATTGAGTTTTTACTCGGGTTCAATGTTCCATTTGATCCATGATGTTGATTTTACTGTCATGCACATATAAGTGGGTTATATGAAATAATGAAATGACACTTTGCATTTGTAGAATCGTTATATTATGTTATATAATGTATATCTATGAAATGACACTTTGCGTAAAGTTTTTTAGAATCATTACATAACTATTTATCTATTGATGATTTACTTTAGCACCTATTCCAAAATGCAGATATGCAATGCAGTGGCTGTTGCGAAAATAATGAATGCCACTCTTATTTTGCCTGTATTGAAACAGGACCAGATTTGGAAAGACCAAACGTGAGATATCTTGTCCAAAACTTTTCTAATGTTGTTTTGATTAGTTAAATTGCTGCCACCATTTTGCTAAGCAAATATATGATATGACATATCACATCATAAATATAGTATATTTTTTACCCCAAAATGTAGGTAGTTTTTGAATTTCTAATCACTCTATCTAATCTTTTTATCTATCTACTACTACTTTCCTCCTTTCTCACTAGTAGATCTTGTCCAAAACTTTTCTAATGTTGTTTTGATTAGTTAAATTGCTGCCACCATTTTGCTAAGCAAATATATGATATGACATATCACATCATCAATATAGTATATTTTTTACCCCAAAATGTAGGTAGTTTTTGAATTTCTAATCACTCTATCTAATCTTTTTATCTATCTACTACTACTTTCCTCCTTTCTCACTAGTAGATTTTGTCCTGCCGCCTTGCCTGGAAGATTTCAATAACAAACCACCTTGCCGACTGTTGTTAGAGTAGAAGGATACAATACAAGGCAGTTAAAGTAGTTAGAATTAGTTAGGTTAGTTTGTTGAGGAGACACAATTAAATTAAATAAATAAAGGAACTATAGTAGAAGAGGATTGAGTCATTGAGATTGGTTAGTGTGAAAAACAAGCAGTTTCTTAGTTGTAGAAGGGGAAACCTTTAGAGGATTGATTTCTCTCCATGTTCTGTTCTTTTTCAGTTCAATAAAATCATCTTTCCTTTTCATCATTCCCAATTCTCCATTGTAAATTCTTTACAAATTGGTTTGACCTGCCTCTTCTCTTGCGGGGAAGAAATGGAGAATGAGGGTTGTTCTTGAAAGGAGGTTTAGCATGTGTTTGGTTCTGCGGTGGTCAAAATTGATTTTAATTGAATTGATTTGGTAGAATTGATTTTAGCTAAAATTGAGTTAAGTGTAAAGTGATTTATGTTTGGTTACCTTCCCAACAAAAGTGATTTATAACAAATATGTTGTTTGGATTAAAATTGATTTTGGAGGTTCAAATTACCAAAATGGGTTCTTTAACATATACTCCCTCCGTCCCATAATACTTGACACAATTACTGTATTACGCATACCTATGCATAATTTTGAGCTTAAATATCTTGAATAATATATCATAAAAAATTATGAAAATTTGATCTTTTGAAAATACTCATCGAGACGAATCTAACGACATCTTATATGATATTATTTACCTTTGTGTATAAGTAGAAAAATATGGTCAAAGTACGTTAGGTCAAGATTCCAAATTTTTAAATGTGTCAACTATTGCGGGACCGAGGGAGGGAGTAGTATTTATCTAATTTTTGCCCACCAAATCTTAACGTGTGTTCGACCAAAAAAATAAATTTGTTATTGAAGAGTCCAGCTGCCCCCATCACCTCCATACCCCTGCTTCAGGGCTCGTGTCTTACTCATATGCTGCCACCACAATATTAATTAAAAGATCACACTCTTCAATTCCATCAAGTGTTATACTCCATCATCAGTGTGTACTGCATCTATTTCCATTATCCTCCATCACCTTGTAACGAGTGAATTGTAACAAGCTATTGATCAAACAGTTTGTATGAAAAAAATTGATGAGCACTGCATTTTTTAATTCAAAGAATAATATTCAACTATTGCATGAGTAGAAATGGAATTTGCAGGAATTGAAATTCGAAATGACAGTAGTAGTGAGAAATAAAAGAGAGGATTCCAGGTAGAAGGAGAAGTTGCATGTTCAGTTTCATCCCCTCAGCTGGGTTAGTCTTCTCCCGTGAAATTTAAGTTTACCGAGGGGCAAAACAGTCAACAACCATGCTATAGGCAGGATAATCGATTTTACCCAAATTGAAAAGCTGCAAATAGCTGCTTCTGTTGAAACGCGAGTTTAACTGTGAAAGCACTTTGACCAAGAGAGACCCAAACATGTCAAACGTGAGGCGGGAATGGTTAGACGCGCGTTCTCAGTAGTCTACCGTGAAACCAAACAAGGGCTTAGTGTTATATATTACAGCCCCACTCATGGTGATCAAACACTATTGAGCTGAAGATGTTAAAACAACCAATGAAGATGCAGAGACCCGGTTGTGACAAAAGAAGGGTGGAGTCGCCACCCTCCAAGTTCAAGGAGAGTGCTGAAGGGACAGGAAACATCGGCCACACATTGGGTAAGGGGGTGAAGAAACAGATACATGTTTGCGAGGCAAAAAGTTTGGAGCCACGATCCTCTCTAGAGATAGCCTTGCTGCAGCACCAGGAAAATAATTTAGAAGGAGATTACGGGGGAGTGCAGCTACGAAGAATCCTTTATTCGTGCAAAGAAGACCAAATTTCCCGATCTTGACAGTAGCATTTTGTTCGAATGGGTCACTGAACCCAAATAACTTCTTAAAGGTGCATCAGATAAAGCCTATTGAAGAGCTGCAATAAGAACCAGACAGAGATGGAATTAGAGCATGACCCAATGGCAGAGAGCTTGACTTGAGGATGAGATATACAGTAGAGGAGATTAAGGTAAAAGACAAAGAGGGAGATACAACACTGGTTCATGCAGCAGCAACTTTGAGGATCCAGATTATAAGGAGTCTGGTTATGCTTCCACCATCAGTTTTCAGGCAGCAGACAGGTGGGGAGATTTTAACCAAATGGGAGTTGTTGGAATATCTTTTGTTGGTTTGCTTAGCCCAATTCAAGGCAAGGCCTCGTTAGGCCCGACACAGAATTCAGACGGGAGCATTGGTAGGGGCTAGGGAGTTGGATCAGGTTTCAGTCTACAGCGAAGTCTACATAAGTATTCTGGTGGAAGATGAGCAAGGGGATGAAGAGAGGTACTGTGCTGGCAGATTTTGGAAACCTAGTTAGTTGCTGGTACACTGTCAGCTGGTTATTTTCAACCTTGAGGACAATGTTGAACTTGAAGGGCGTGGTATTGTTAGGATAGAAGGATGGATCAAAATGGAATTGAAGTAGTTTGAATTAGGGTGATTAGATAGTTGAGTTGAGGAGATTCATTTGAATATATAGGGGGGGGTAGTAGTAGAAGCGGATTGAGCTTTGGTTAATTTAGAAAAAAACAGAGCAATGGCTCTATTGTAGAAGGGGAAAGCCTTAAAGGAGAGAATTCTTTGTTTTGTTCATTCTTCAGTTTTTCAATAAAATCATTTTTATTTTTCTCTATTCTGATTGTGGATTCCTAACAACAACGATGATGCATTTCATAATTACAGGAAATTTGAAGACATTTTTGACGTGGATCACTTCATTGACTACCTAAAGGACGATGTCCGTATTGTCCGTGATATCCCAGAATGGTTTACTGATAAAACAGAGCTATTTTCTAGTATAAGGTTTGATAGATTTTTGTCCCTTTGAGTAGGTTCTGTAGAAAATCTAAATCCCAAGTTGTTGCAAGTGATAGATAGATAACTATATTCCCTTTACACACACAGGCACACAATGGATGCATCATGTATCTACTAAGGACTTTTTTATATGAAAGTGAGAGGGTAAATCTTGGCCGTATAACATTTTTTGGATGGTCAAGATTGAAAGTTTTTCATTGGTCGATGGTTACATGACTATTTAAAAGTCGCAGCCTTGACCTTTCATTGTTATATATTTTATGTATTTGAAGGATTGATTAGTATGCTAAAGCCAGTGTCACTGGTTTGCTGTTTCATTCATGGAATGACCGGCATCAGGTTTTGTTGATGTGCTGCATTTTATCACCAAATGGCATGATAATTATGATTTTGTAGTTATGTTCTGTGCCTTTTAATTTGAGTCTGTTGAACACTCAAATCCCCAGTTGATATGCCTTTAAAAGATGGATACATATGTCAAAACCAGTTTTTATGTTTGTTTTCTATTTAATCTGTTGATTTATTAACACAAGATTTTGGTTTAAGTGCTGGTTGTTTGAGCAAATAGCGTGACTATTATGAATTTAAATTACGTCCTCACTGTGAATATCTTGCATTGATGATGATCTTGGGGCCAGTTTTTTTTGTAAATGGACAGAGAAGACAAACTGAATCTCCTGTGCACTGTTATCGACATTTTCCAATAATTGTTCAATATTGATACATTAACTTGACTAACAAAGCAAGACTGTTTTCTTTCAGACGGACTGTGAAGAACATCCCAAAATATGCACCTGCACAATTTTACATCGACAATGTTCTGCCCCGCGTCAAGGAGAAAAAGATCATGGCTCTGAAACCTTTTGTTGATAGGCTTGGGTAGGCCAAGAATGACGCATGCTAGATTAATTTTTTTTTTAAATCTTTTATGTAGTTGATGTTGTCACGGTGTCCCTGTTCTTGTTTCAGATATGACAATGTCCCATCAGAAATCAACAAGTTGAGATGTAGGGTCAATTATCACGCTCTGAAATTTCTTCCTGATATAGAGCAGATGTCTGATTTACTTGCATCAAGGATGAGAAACCGAACAGGCAATTCAAATCCTTATATGTATGTGATGACATTTGTGATCAAGGACTTGTAGCTGAATTTGAGTGTATTTTTTTATTGTCAATAATTTAACCGTTTTACTGTAAACAGGGCACTGCATCTTAGATTCGAAAAAGGAATGGTGGGCCTATCATTTTGTGATTTTGTGGGGACAAGAGATGAGAAAGCTATAATGGCAGAGTATAGAAAAAAGGAGTGGCCTCGACGGTATAAGGTGCCATACTATTTTTTATTTTCAATCAAAATGAGCCCTAGGAACCTTTCGATTTTATTGGAACATTTTGCTCACCATCTTTCTTTAAAATGTAGAATGGTTCCCACTTGTGGCAATTGGCTCTGCAGAAGCGAAAGGAAGGACGATGCCCTCTAGAGCCTGGAGAAGTGGCTGTTATTCTTCGGGCTATGGGCTATACGAAGGAAACTCAAATCTATGTTGCTTCTGGACAAGTTTATGGTGGTCAAAACCGGATGGCTCCCCTAAGGAATATGTTCCCTAATCTGGTAAGACAGACTCCCATGTGCATTAAAAAAATGCGCTCGACACTGCCTTGAAGTTCTAAAATGATTAAAAGCTTTATTGTTTCCTTTTGTTTGTTTTATGAAAATCAAATCCATTATTATGTAGTGAATTTAACAATGTCATGGC
Source organism: Medicago lupulina (assembly GCA_958299785.1). NCBI lineage: Eukaryota > Viridiplantae > Streptophyta > Magnoliopsida > Fabales > Fabaceae > Medicago > Medicago lupulina. The sequence continues at coordinate 14,282,292 of OY283144.1, read as the reverse complement.
ATGTTTTTTTTTCCTTGTAATGCAATGATCTCTCGCTTATTCATCAATAACTTAACATATACGTCTGTTCGCTTCTCTTACAATATGATGAATGTTATTCACTTTTGGTAATAGGTCACAAAGGAGGAATTGGCTACTAAAGATGAGTTAGATGGTTTCAGAAAGCACGTGACTAGCCTTGCAGCTCTTGATTTCTTGGTGTGCTTGAAGTCAGATGTATTTGTGATGACCCATGGAGGTAACTTTGCTAAGCTGATCATTGGTGCCCGCAGATATATGGGTCACCGTCTAAAATCAATAAAGCCCGACAAAGGACTAATGTCCAAGTCTTTTGGGGATCCGTACATGGGTTGGGCTCCTTTTGTAGAAGATGTTATTGTTACTCACCAGACACGGACGGGATTGCCAGAAGAGACTTTCCCTAACTACGACCTGTGGGAGAATCCACTGACACCTTGCATGTGTAGAGTCTGATCACAGCTATTTTTATTGATACATTACACTGGGACTTTCACATTTCCAAGAATTATGCCATACAAGTTATAAGTTCTATATATCTCCATGGCAAACGTGACAACATGGGCTGCGGTTAATACTTAATACACCCTGAGGTAGGAGGGACAGTAAATAGAGATTTGGAGCGGAGGTAATGGCTTGCAAGAAATGAGATTCAACTGTTGGTTATCAATTTAAAGAATAGATTTCCTACTATTGAGTGTTCTCTTTGCCGAGACACCTGGTGGTTTTTTTTTCCTTCTTTTCATCTAACATGTAGCAATACCTCACGTCCACTTTTCTTCCTCTTGAAAAGAAACCGACAATTTTTTGTACCGAGGAAAGTGCAAATCCTTGATGAATTAATGTTATTGAATCCCTTTCGTTGTTCAGAAGAGAATTTATGTAAGAATCCTTTAGCTATCAAATGTGAGGCCGAATTAGAGGCTTTCAGGAATATATAGCTTTATATAACATAATAATATGTATGTTGGCGAAAAAATATGGGAACATTTGGGTGTGTACTCCAGCCAAAAAAGAATCTTCGTCCAACTGAAATTTGTTGACAGTCATTACATTTGTGAATAAACTATTTAGTTAAAACATTATAATTACATTGTAATGACACGCAAGTATGATGAGTTTCTTTCTACACTCTGCGTTCACTCAACTAAACAGATTCAAGTAAAAAGTATTTTAAATTTGTAAATAAAGTTTTCTGTATTATGGAAAAAAAGTATACTATGAAGCCAATCATATTTTACACAACACGTTCATTACAGTGAACCAAAGAGCATCTATAATAGGTAATTCTCACATTTCAGTGTCTTGGTGGATCTCACACATGTATACTTCACCCCTTTTATTATAATTATTTACCGTCAATACAAAATAAACAATCAATTCCACCAACTAAACACCTCAATTTTCTACTAAATGAGTTCCAGTAATTAATCAACACTGTTTTTATTTTTAATCAATTTATTAAATGTGCTTATCTATCAACATCTAATATTCACTCCACAATTAGAGTATCTAACATTCTCTTTTCAATATTGTCTCTAACACTCTTTAATACTCATAACAAATTGTGGAAGAAGTTATATTAGCTCCGGTCTCATAACAAATTGTGAAAATCAATTAATCATGTTCACTGTGTTTGGTTGTAGTGAAATAGAGGAGAGAGAAGTTGCTCAGAGAGAAATTGGAGAGAGATATCAAAATTCTTCTTTTTGGCAAGCCAAGAAATAAGAAAGAGAGAAAGGGTTATGGTGGGACCCATCACTCTTCACTTTCTTCGCCGATGTGCGAAGAAATTTGGGAGAAGGCTCTTTTTTTTCACTTTCCACATATACCCTTGTCCTACCCTTTCCTCACTCTTGTTTCTTCTTACCATGCTTTTGTTCCACGTGCAGTGATATTCCTTCTTCACACATAATTTCTTTTTTTTTTTACGGCAAATATGGTTTTTTTTGTTAGAGCAAATATGGTTATTTTAGTAACACATATAAATTCTTTTCAAAAAAAAAAGTACCACACATAAATAGTTTTTTTTTTTTGAAAGGATTGTAACATATTTTTTTTGAAAAAAGGAGCGTCAAACATGTATATTTAATTAAAGTAAAACAAAAATGTAAGATTGATAAGTTTTTTTAATGAAGGGGCATTTTGGTATTTTTAAACATAATCAACACTTCCCTCTCTTCTATTTCTCTTCTCTCTCTTTTAAATCAAACAACACATCAAATCTACTCTATTTCTCTCATTTTTCTCTCTTACTATATTCTCTCTCACCTATTTCTCTCTTCTCCATTTCTTTTCACAACCAAACACACCCGTTGGGTTAAAGGATCTGCGGTAAATGTTGTGGGAGAGAAAGAAGAATTGAAGGAAAATATCGTCTTGTGATTTTGGTAGGGTAGAACGGGGTGGGTTTACATTAGTAGAGTTAAATCCATTTTTGAACGTTTCTTTCTTTTACACTACATAGTCATAGTCATAGAGTATATATCTTGGGCGTGTCGACAATTTGCCTGCGAAGAAAACAAGACCACTACTACACGTGTGCAACAACTAAATTGATGATGATTACATCAATTAATTAAAGTCTCAATCTTATCCATAAATTACTAGTAGAGTATCGTATAATTAATACTACTAACTTACTATGATTACTTAAGTGCGTTGAAGTTGGAGTTGTTGGTGGAACAGCAAAAGCAATGAACTGTTTATTCGCCTTTCTCTTCATTCTCTCTTTTCACGGGTATTATCTCTCTATTCTTTACTTGTTGATTATTGCGTTATATTCCTTATTTGTTCAATCATGTGAGGTATTAGACACTTATTTCTAATCAATTTGTATTTGTTATTTCAAATTCAGCGTGTCATCTAAAAATGTATCTCATACTCAGAGTTACCTACAACTAGCTACCACCCCACCAAGAGGTTGGAATTCCTATGATTGCTTTTGCTGGATCATTTCTGAACAAGAGTTCTTACAAAGTGCTCAAATTGTTTCTCAGCGTCTACGCAATCATGGATACGAGGTATGTATCGTATCAGTGAGATTGAATATGTTAGTACTATTTTAGTTATATGTAGATAACTAGATATCATATCTTGTAGTATGTTGTGGTGGATTATCTCTGGTATAGAAGGAAAGTTCAGGGTGCTTATCATGATTCTCTTGGATTTGACGTGATTGATGAATGGGGGAGGATGATTCCTGACCCAGGAAGATGGCCTTCTTCACAAGATGGGAAAGGGTTCAGCGAAGTAGCTAATCGAGTGCATAGCATGGGTTTAAAGTTTGGGATTCATGTTATGAGAGGGATAAGCACGCAGGCTGTCAATGCAAACACGCCTATCCTAGATACAACAACGGTAATGCTTTGTAAATCTTGTATAACTTGAATGACTTCATTTCTTTCTTGCTTCTTTTTTACGTAATACATTTTTATCTAAAATTGAAACATTATGGTCGTTTGACTTCCTCACCTTTCAATTTCTTAGGGAAATGCTTATAAAGAATCCGGTCGAGTGTGGTATGCCAAAGACATAGCTCTCCGTGAAAGGGTTTGTCCATGGATGACTCATGGTTTCATGAGTGTAAATACTACGTTGGGTGCTGGCAAAGCCTTTTTGAGGTCCCTTTATGTGCAGTATGCCAGTTGGGGCGTTGATTTTGGTACTTGGACTTCTATTTTATAATCTTTATGCTCTGTCACAACATAGTACTGTCATGGATGACAACCATGACGACTTTATACAATTTATTGCATCAGCTTCAACAAGTTTGCATAAGTGAAGTATTATGCCTTTCTTGGTGCATTATTTTTACTGTGTGTACTTTGTTTCATCAAGACTATTGTTTATACTTCATTATATAGAATTGTTATTTTAGTGGTCTCACTCATAAGCCAATAATATTTGACTGATTTTTTCATGTCATATCACCTAAACTTCTACTTCAAACTGATTCTTAAATTCACAAAGCTTACTTCTTTGGGACACACTTATAGTTAGTAGTCTACAAAGTAATTTCTCCGTTATGCCAGTCATCAACCAGTGAGTAAGTATGAAAACAAAGATTATGTTTTTAAGTTGGGGCCTTGGGGGTTTACACAGAAATCTCTAAACTATAGTAAGCAATTGTATTTGATGGATTTTCTATTTTCCTTGCAGTGAAACATGACTGTGTATTTGGCGATGACTTAGATTTAAACGAAATAAGCTATGTATCAGAGGTATCTTGCAGTTCTAGTTCTTCCACATACTTCTCTATCTCATACAAACACTGACATTGGTAATATCATGCCAGATGCCTCACCAAACTTACCATATGACATGTCATTGCAGGTTCTCCGGGAGTTTGATCGGCCCATTGTCTATTCTCTGTCCCCTGGAACAAATGTGACACCTGTCATGGCCAAGGATGTCAGTGGACTGGTCAATTTATATCGAATCACAGCAGATGACTGGGATACATGGGGGGATGTTAAAGCTCATTTTGATGTATCAAGGTGGTTAAATACTTTGTTTTACTTCAAAATATTTGTCTCTATGTTGCAACTTTGTTGCTTCTCAATCTGTGATCTGTTGTTCCATCATCCTATCATGTAAATTTAGTTTATTTTATTATGAATCAGGGATTTTTCAACAGCTAATATGATAGGAGCAAAAAGTTTAATGGGGAACTCATGGCCGGATTTGGACATGCTACCATTTGGATGGCTAACCGATGGCGCGAGTTGTTGGAGTAAGTCAATCTATGTTGATTGGATTTGCTTTAGTATTGATTTATATATTGATTAGTATAGAAACATACAAGGCACTGTGTTTATTATGTTTTTTGTTATATAACATAATAAAGTCCTTAGAATAGATTGTTTGTTCAATAAATATCATGTACGATTTGATCGTGAGACCCTATTGAATAATAGAACAATATTCTTGATCATCTGTGGTCTAGACGTCTAGTATTATTGTAAATAAGGAGGATAATAACACCTTGAGACTATTGTGTGAGTAGACCGATAGTCACATCTCACATGTCACAGATATGCGATATCAACGATACATGATTTGAACGAGGATATGTGGTATCACGAATATTAAGTATCAAGTCAGCATCCAAGTTTAAATGTTTAGAGTGACAATTTTTTTTTTTTATGACAACAAGTATACCGGATTGACCCACTATGAGAAGGCTACATAATAGTCATGTAAGTGTAATAAGTGATTCTCATGATGACCATAGTGAGTACTGAGTAGTCCTTTGACGTAAATATGAATTGATTAAATAAATGAGGGTTGACAATTGATTGAGTTAAATACGTTAATAGTTTGTATTTAATTAAAAGAGTTTAATTAAATACAAACACTATAGGGCTTATTTTGGGAAAAGCCTAGAATAAGAGTCACGGGGTTTTAGTGGCTCACTCTTTTTAAATAGAAGACGAGCAAACTCCCCAAACAATCTCAACGGTCGCGTCCCCTCATGAAATGCTAGGATCAAGTTCCAATTTGTGTTTGCATGGATTATGTAGAGACGCCGCTGATATTTTTTTTCGCAAAGTTGGTCAAAGCTAAAACACACTTATAGAGGTAAAATCATTAAATGTGCGTAAATTGATGTTTGACTTGTGATTAATGGTTAATGAAGATCTGCTCATTGGAATTGTTTCACCAAGAGGATTATTTTTTTCTTCATAAAAACTCCTCTGAAATCCCCGGCAGTAATAAGGTTCTGTTGCTACTTTTTCTTATTTCTGTATGAGTATATCATTCATGACCCTATAACCATGACACTGAATTTTCACCTTTTCCTTTTGAAGGTACAAATGCAGGTCCACATAGGTATAGTAACCTCAACCTAGAAGAGAAGAGGACACAGGTATTAGTAAAAACCATAACTGAGTTGCTTTCCCATAAATTCATATGTTAATATGTATACATGCCTTATCAAAAGAAACTGAGTTAATGTACTCCTACACAGATGACCCTGTGGGCAATGGCAAAGTCTCCCCTTATGTATGGGGGCGATGTACGGAAGATTGATCCCACAACATATGATCTCATCACAAATCCTACCCTTCTGGAAATTAATTTTTTTAGCTCAAATAATATGGAGGCATGTGAACCATCAAACTTTTTTTTGGGGGGGAAGGGAGATAATATGTTTGCCAATTTAATATATTCTTTTGCGGCATTAGCAGTTTCCTTATATCACAAGCTTGAAGAGTGAAGATCAAAATTATGGAAGGCAAATGAGAAGCAGCTATATAGAAACAAAAACATCATATACACATTCATTAGGCCTCACTAGCTGCACTGATTCAAAAGCAAGTGGTTGGACTAGTGAACGTCTTAACCAATATCCTGAAAGAATCTGTTGGAAATGGAATTTAGGAAACAATCATCTTCTTCCTCCCTTCTGCATGCACAAGAGAGAATTGAACTTGGCATCGTAATCATATTTTGTCTTGTCATTCTCTGTTCTATTTGCCTAACTTTGATTTGATTGTTAACTGTAGTAATTGTTGTATTGTTATTGATGCAGAGATGAAGAGAATATGCATCAAGATTATCATCATTTAGTTGCAGTCAACAAAATAAAATTTTGCTTGGATGCTTCTCCAAGACGAAAGCTTACTTCTAAAGAGTTCAGGAGAGGTACATTTTCGCCCTGCAGGTTGGATTCAAATCAGGTATGTTGTTCTGTGTTTAAGTCATGTTAGAGTGAGATGTCTTGTAAACATGTAGCCAATGTGTAATCTTGATATATTCAATGATTATCTTGTTTGTGCATCACTATTTTTATCCGTATACGATACATTAGTCAATTTGTCTTCTTAAAATGATCTTCTGAATTGCATTTTTTATACCTGTGCTATATACTATTGGAATTTGATCTATGCAGTCTTTAACAGATGTGGCAGTTGAATCTTAATGGGACCCTGGTAAATAGCTATTCTGGCTTATGTGCAACAGTAAAACCTGTCAAAGGTGAAATTTGCTAATACTTGCCATTTTACAGAAATATTGTCCTATGCAATTTGTTGGGTTTATCTTGGTTTATCATTATTCATAATGCTAGTTGGTCATTTATGCAGCTCCTATTAGTTCTGCTGGCTTTCGCTCTTGGGTTGCAACAGGAAGAACAGGTCAGTTCTCTTGATTTTTCTTCAACTTCACTCTAACTGTCTAACATCAAAGCAAGTTAGTTGATCATCGACGTTCAAGCATGCCAAAACAAATAATTATTTGTTATGCTTTTCTAACTCCTAGAGTTGTATGTTTATGCAGGAGAAGTCTATGTTGCTTTCTTCAATCTAAGCGATCAGAAGGCGGTTTTATCAGCGCAGACATCAGAACTATCGAAGGTTTTACATGGGAGAGACTTAAGTTCTTGTAAAGGCAGTGAAGTTTGGAGTGGAAGGGACATTATAGTAACGCAGGGGACGTTATCAGCAGAAGTGGAAATGCATGGAACTGCACTATTTGTTCTCAATTGCAACTAGTTTGGTCCCAAAAATGAAAGTTATGTGTAAATTGTAACATTTAAAATGCACTTAACCCAAGTCAATTTGGGTGAAGTTGCACACGAGTATATATGTTTATTAACAAAAAGAAGTATTACAAAAATCTTACAACTTTTTAAATAACAAAACTCAGATTAAAACTAAATACTAACATTGCATTAGTCTAAGCGAAACTAAACTTAGATAACTTAAGCAAGATCTCAGCTTCGAACTTTGTAGATGACATAAAGGTGGTTAAAAGGGAGGGAAGATTTCACTAGTGGTGGTAGTCAAACTGTAAAATAAACTCTAATAAGAGGAGGAGGAAGAGGAGAATGATGGTGATATGGAATTCTCACTCTTTGATTAAAGTTTTCTAGTTTCTCCATTTTTCATGGTAATATCTTCTTTTTTGTTCATGTATTGTTTTGCACCGTATTAATTGAAGTATCGGATTCTCACAAATTAGTTTTTGAAACATGTTTCATCTCTATGTGTATTACCGATTATAACAGTCCTTAATACATCTGCAAATCATCATGTTTAGAATTGCAAGTTGATAAATGAAATATTTTGTATTGGGAATTATATAGCCTGGCATACAGTATTATGATCGGGAAAGGACGGTTTGATACTGGTAAAATAAAATTGATGAATGCAAAAAATTGAGTCTTATTGAATGTTTTTTATCTTCTTGTTGAAATTGCTATGATCAAATTGGATTTCTGATTATTTTTTATTTTTTTAAATTGAACCAAACAGAATCAAACTGCAATTTACATCTATTGTAATGTAACTTGGGTTTAAGTGTAGCCGTAATTGGATTCATTTCATTTATAAACTCTCTTTCATGTCATCTCCCATGTGATGGAGGGAGTGCTAAATTATTGGTGGGGTGACTGGCGACTTTAGTGGGTTGTTGATTGGCAGCAAGTCAAATATGGAGGTAAGGTAATTATACATTTTTCTTTTCTTCAAACATAGTTTATATATCCATTTTTATATACATCAACCGATCCGCTAACAATGTCAAACTTCACATACTTACTTATATCTTCAATGCCTCTTCGTGGAAAATAAATTAAACAAGGTTATTGTCTTGCTAAAAAGTGCATTTAGAACAGTTAAGGATTTTTTTTTAAAAAAAAAAAAAGGACAGTTAACATTTAAATTGATTTACTTCATCTTCTATATAAAGTTACCGATGATGCAAGTATGTTAAGTTTAACAACAATTTCAACATATCTTAACTATATATATTTTAGTATACCTCACAATATATATTTAACTTTTTACTTGCTCAAAAAAAAAACTTTTAACTTTTTACATTTGAAGATATTTTAAAAGTATATTTAATACTAATGATATTGTTTTGAAGTGTTGCAAATAATTCTTTAGTGCAAATAATAACCGAAAGAATTTAGGTCACAACTTAATTGAAATGATGTCATTGCTTACATGCATTGTTTTATCAAAAAAGTTGGAAGTAGTAGTATAATATTTATACTTAGGGACACATTCTTTTTCTTTGAAGAAAAAACTTGTATTACATATCTGACCGCACCATCCATTTCATTCCTCTCCTCTTCCATATCCCATATTCTCCTTCTTTCTCTCCCAATTTTTTTCATTATCCTTAAAATGCTATATCCATTTCCATTCCCAACTTATACGGCAAGTTCCACCTTATTAACCCTTCCTCCTTCTCCTTCTCATTTCTCCTCCAAACTTAACGCCGCCGTTACCTCCAAACAAACCCATCTCAAACTCTCCGTTAACCCTCCTTTCAACAACACATTAACATCATCTCTATCATCTCACGGCGTCACCGACAAGCTCAACAATCTCACATCAGAATTCGCCTCTCTCTCCGAACCAATCGACCGAGTAAAAAGACTATTACATTACGCATCTCTATTGCCACCCTTAGACCGGTCCGACCGGGTTCCGGAGAACCGGGTGACAGGTTGTTCGACCGATGTTTGGGTGGTGGCCCACATAGACAAAGGTAGGAGAATGAGGTTTCAAGCAGACAGCGATTCGGAAATATCGAAGGGGTTCTGTTGGTGTCTTGTTTGGATGTTTGACGGCGCGGAACCTGAGGAAGTGCTTAACGTGGAGAAAGATGTTTTGGTTGGTATGAATGTAGGGTTGAATAATGTTAAAGCACGTTCTAGGATTAACACGTGGCATAATGTGTTTTTTGCCATGCAAAAAGCCACACAGGATTTGATTTAAGGTAAATGTGTTGTAAACTTAATATTCTCCTTTATCACAAAGTCTTGTGGGATTCAGATGATCGAACAATTTGATTTGTTTGGTTGGTCTCTCTCGCGTGTGAAGGATGTTATGGCTAGCTTAATTTTCACCATTTTTATTTCTCCTCTTAGATGATATATAACCTTTCTTGTATTGGTTGGGTCAATAGATTATAGTAGGGTTGGAGGGGGCAATTGCTTTTTCTTGTCTTGAAAAAACTTTATTTAGATTAAAATTTAGATTTTGTTTAGGTGATGGGAGAATAAAATGTGCTTCATAGATTATAAGTTTTTTTTTGTTTTGAGTAAATTCATAGATTACGATCGTTGGATGCATGTTGTTACATAAAAAAAATCACTTTCTCTATAGTTCACAACATTGCATTTGCATTATTTTGCATTTGTTTGATGTACTTGTAGGTTAGCCCGTTAAAAAATTGGAGTCAATGACAGAACATATAGTATTAGTAAAGCTGTGGACTTGTTTCTTAAATATTAAAATTTTATGTTCATATATATACTACACCCTTGCTTTTCAATAAATTAATGGAGGAATCAGGATTCAGTTAGCTAAGCACGTGAGATGTTTGATAAGCTCTCTTAATCTAGTTGAACATGGACAGCTTTAAACAAGATTGAAATATGATTTAATGTCTTTCAAATGTTTTTTTTATCAAGAAAAATATGTGTTCTATTATCCATCACAAATTACTTAAACCACCATGTTGTACACCTTTGTACATCTGCCTATGTGTGTATTTTTTTGTTAAGTATCTTAGCGGTTAGAATCACTTTTTAAAGCGAGTATGTAGGGATGTCTGGGGTTCACACCCTAACACCTATGTGTGTATTGCTAGTCGGTCTAAATAATTGCTTTGAGATTGGTCGATATATATTACATATTTACTAAATTAATTTTAAACCATATGAGATTAGGAAACAATCCCCTTTTGAAAAAGATACTTGAGAGGCATCTTGGTCCATATTATACCTCCCCTCTTCTTCCGTTCAATCAAAATGGTCTAGACTAGTAACTAAGTGTGGTTTCTCCAGAAAATATGTTTACTTATTTTTAGGATTCAACTATTTGGTATTTCTTCTTTCAAAAAAAAAAAAAAACTATTTGGTATTTCTTGGTCATGATCAATCTCTATTGAAACCAATTGAGAAGACTACATATATCTTTTTAAAGGGTACATTAATCAGAAGGAAAAATATAGTATAGCAGACCCCTCAAACAAAATGGATGTGTATTTTGTGTTATGATTATGACAAGAATTTTGGACCTGTGTGAAGATTCTAATTAATTTGTTTATTATGTTAAATGATCATGGTGGGGTTAGTTATGTCAATATGACATTGACAGGGACCAGGAAAAGCATTGATTTTGCTTTACATTAGCTATAATGTGTATGTCTGACTATAAAAGGTTCATAACTGGTGGTAGACTGGTAGTTGTGACGAATAGAGATGAAAATTTCAATTTCTCATGCTTTTGGCTTATATATGTGGGGTATGCCCCTTATTTAATTTAATCCCTTGTAAGAAATATAGACTAAGGTGTTTTAGTCTTTATTCAATTTCATCCTTCACATTTTTCTTAAGTTTAAATTTTATCCCTTATAAAAAATAATACTTTTAATCCATAAATTTTAGTATTATTTTTTAGACGGAGATAGATTAATCGTCAAATTGAATCTTCACACATTAGCTTTTTTATATATGCAATCATGTAATGTGCTCCCTCCGTTTCAAAATACATGTTGCAATCTACCACTTCACACATGTCAATACTCAATGTACAATTTTAACCGTTAATATATTTAGTGCGAATGAAACAAGATTTGAATCTTTTAACTAATGTCTAATGTTAAAAACATTGTGGATAGAAAGAAAGAAAAAACAATCGGAACGAGAAACTCTGTTAAGAGTGGTAGGGAGATTAATCATCCACAAAATTTACAACCGCTTTTAAATATCTGAATCAAGCAGATTCTTTTTTTAATCCACGCATTTTCTAAACAAAATATGCAACTGTTTGAAAGTAGATGTTTCTACTGCTGGTTTTACTGGGTATTTGATGTCTTTGTTAATTAGGCGTATATGATGCATGAACATTGCAAGTTGTTGAATTAATTAATCATAGTGTATTATGTTTGTTACATCACGTCCATTCTCTAGGACCAGAAGATTAATTGATTCAAGGAAGTGAAAGTAGACAAGTCCATATTGATAACTAGTGCACGGAGTATAACATATTCAATTTTGATGGTTGAATTTTGAATGTTGACGTTATTATTATCAACAATACACTATTGCTGATGGAGTGAACATGGAAAATGAATTGATTAGGAGTTTGTCCTTTTGTTATTCACAGTATACTTTTAAGAAATTCTTGTCGACGTCATATAGAAGAATTTGTTATCTTACCAAAATAAAAATTAAGAGTGAAAAAATCTTAATTTTTAAACGTCAATAAAAGTTAATATATAAAAAATTAAGGATAAAAATAAAGAGGGCTTCGACTCCACTGGGGATCGAACCCAGAATCTCTGGTTCCGTAGACCAGCGCCTTATCCATTGGGCCATGGAGTCATTTGTGAGAGTAAGATTGAACGGAAAATACTTAACACTACATTTTAGTTGAACGGAAAATACTTAACACTACATTTTAGTTGACAGCAAAACAATTTATCTAATTCAAATGTAGATGTACATTGTGGGAGTCCCTAGTATGGACCTCTTTTTTTAAGGTCCACCCATGATCCTTTTTAAATGACAGGCAATAGCAGGTTATACACTTCCTTTCCCGTTTCCATTTGGTTACAAATCTGTTTTCTATTTACGTCCTCCATTTCTTCATTTCATATTGTAAAGTGTAAACCTTATCCATATGAATCTTAACCAAAATTAAACCCACACCACTCTCTTAGTATCTTTCTCTCTCTAAATCTAAGATTATCAACAACTTTGATGTATAAAACCCTTCAATAAAAAACTTCGACATAGAGAAAGTAATAGCCACAAACAATTATATGAAGAAATATCACCAATTGAAAAAGTTCACTTATCTCCGGTCTTTAAAATATGACTGTTCTCTTGTTGAAATTGGTTTCTCAACTTCAACCGTGGGTATCTTTTGTTATTACTGGAACTGGTTCAAGAAATCCAGGAAACAAAATTTGATCCAAAATCCTTATAAAAGTGAAACTCGTTTTCTTGTTTAAGGTCTTGTTCAAATGCTAGAGTTGCAATATAAACTTTGTTCAGGAAGGTTTGTTTAGTCTTAAGGAGAATGATGTTTATGAATTGGCGTTTTGGATACTGAAGTTAAATTGTTGAAATTGAATTAAATTGTTGTGTGAATGATGAAATTAAAGTTGGTGTAAAAAAGAGGGAGTTAACAGGTTTTTGCAAATTTGATGATTTTGATTTTCGATTGCAAAAACTCAGCGACTTAAAGATTCATATGAAGGAGGAACGGAGTGAAATGAAGAAATAGAGAGCATAAAATAAAAAGGGGTAAAAAGGAACTGTGACTACCCACTATTGCAGGTCATTCAACAAGGACTATGGGTGAACCCTAAAAAAAGAGGTCCATATTAGGGGCTCCCTATATACAACTTTGTGGTTATACAGTATATCTTTTGAGTTAGTCTAGTGATGTGACTTGAGGTCCCATATATATATATATATATATAGTCAGGATCCGTTGACACCGGGTGTCAACGGATTCGTTGACACCAAATCTTAAGCGTTCACTACTCTTGATCCAAAGGTCAGAATTTATTCAATAAAATCATAATGTATAAAAAACAAATAAATTAAATTTTGCAAAATAACCATTATGCACATGAGATTAAGGAGATCACAAGTTTTAATAAGAAGGATTGTGAAATTTTGCTAAACTTCGATTTTTATATATTGTTAGTAGAAGTAGATGTTAGTAGATTTGTATCAGTGACGACTTCGCTCGTGTGTAAAAGTAATTATTAGTAGACGTAGATGTTGGTAGATTTGTATTAGTGACGACTTCGCCCGTGTATAATAATAATTTTTAAAGCCAACAGTGACATCATATTTCGTGTATAATAAATCTTTTAAAGTTAACACATGTAATTAAGAAGATAATGAGTTTTAATAAGTACGATTATGAAATTTTGGTGGACTTCGATTTTTATATATTGTTATTATTGTTAGTAGAAGTAGATATTAGTAGATTTGTATCAGCGACGACTTCGTCCGTGTGTAAAAGTAATTATTAGTAGACGTAGATGTTGGTAGATTTGTATTAGTGACGACTTCGCCCATGTATAATAATAATTTTTAAAGCTAACAGTGACAACTTATTTCGTGTATATTAAATCTTTTATAATATATATCAGCGTGACATGTCACATGGTTAATAATTATCTTGAAATTTATACCGACGACAACTTGTCTCTTTTGTTATGATTATTTTAAATTTGTATTGATAACATGTCATCTCGCGTATAATATTGAGTTTTGTTTAAATGTTTAAGTTAGTTTTTCACTGATATTTTAAATAGTACAAACTCTTTGTCATGAATAATGTTTTATAAATGACAACTTATCACGTGTATCAAAGTTAGTTTAGTTAGTGACAACTTATCGTGTTTATTTTAGTTAATTCTGAACATTTATCAGTGAAAATTTGTCAACTACATGATATTGTAATTTAATCAATGTCGTCTTCTCTTGTGCATTTTATTATGGATAACTTATCTCGTGCATGACCATTCTATTTAATCAATGTCAATTTCTCAACTTTCATTTTGGTTATTTATAAAATTTTAGTCAATGTTCACATATCTCGTGTATATTAGTCGATGAAGGTTCAATATCATTGTAGAATTAAGGAGGGATGTGATATTATAAATAGTAGAAATGTTTTAGCATATCCATTTTTTTTTTTATAAATAACGACTTGTCCAGTATATCAAAGTTAGTTTAGTCGATGACAACTTATCTCATGCATTTGAGTTAATTTTGATATTTTATTAACAAAAACTTGTCAAATGCATGATAGTTTAATTTAATCAATGTGAACTTCTCTTGTGCATTTCATTAATGTCAACTTGTCTCTTGCGCCCATTTCAAAAAAAAAAAAATGTATATTGTGCATGATATTTCTATTTTTTTTTGTTGGTGAGATAGTTCTATTTATCAATGGAAAATCTTTGTCACATGCTTATTTGTACACATCAGTGACAAATATTTGTTCCAAATTTTTATATGTTAACGAAAAAATTTTACGTGGCATTTTTTAAAATTTATAAGTGACAAATATTTGTCTCTTGCTTTCTTATATCTACCAATCACAAATCTTTGTGCTTTTTCTTGTGACAAATCTTTTTTCCATATTTATTTGTATGTATCACCGACAAATATTTTTATTCTTTTTTTTTAAGGAGACAAATATTTATTCTTTTTTTTTACAAAAAAAATATTTATTCTTGATTTCTATCTATCAATTAAAAATATTTTTCTTATATATTTGTTTTTATATTCAACCGTGATAAATATCACACATATTTTTAAATAGCTATCAATACACATGTCTTTTTGTACATATCAGATGATCAATGTTTTACCGTTAATTTTATTATGTAACAATGAAATTTATTTATTTTATGTTTTTATAAATATAAAAAAAGTTTCAATGTTAATTAATTAATGTGACAACATGTCGCTAGATATGTGTAAAATAACATTAATTTAACTATTTTTTAGAGGTTAATTAAACTACTACTATTATTTTTAATATTTTATAAAAATTATTATTATTATTATTATTAATATTATTATTATTTTATTTTTTTGACAAATTATTATTATTCTTATTTATTAATTTTGTTGAGTCTTAACCTAATTTTTTCCCTCCACTAATCCTTTATAAGGTTCGCAACAACTCTATCCTAAACTTTTGGCTTTAAATTTGCATCATATATGTTTTTCATTTTTTTCTTTAATAACCGTGAATATTTTTCAAAGCAAAAATTTAATAGATATCTTAATCCTTATCCATATTATTTATTAATTTTATTAGGTCTGCAGCAACTTAACCTATTGTTTATGTAGATTTTTTTTTTTGACAAGTTGTTGTACACTTATTTAATACGTTTACAAACAGAATACCCTAATTTCCATGCCATGCAAACTCGGCTACCCTAAATAATTTGTTAGGAACCATAAACTGCTTTAATTTTTTATGTTTAACTATAAAAGTAATAAATAAAATAGACTCGTACAACAATATAATTTTGTGTTCTTTTTATTTTTTTCTTTATAATAATTGTTATTATTATGTTGCACTACTTTGTCAATTTTACAATTAAAAAAATACATACCCTTTTCTATCTCGTACAAACCTAGAGTCTTTTTTTATAATTTTTTTCATTTAACTTTATCCCCCAAGCACTATACTCATTTCATAGTTATTTTTCTCTCTCTTCACCAAAGAAAGTCTGAAAAACTCTCTCATTCACAAACAAACCCTAGCCGCCAGCCTCCCTCCTTCAGTGTGTCTCCGGCGGCGGCGTTTCATTGTTCCACCATCTTCATCCTATCAAATTTATTTTCACGTCAAAGATGATTTTCTATTTCCCTACGGCCATTTTTTCAGCTAGATCTAGTCAACCACATACAAGTTTTTGAAAAACCATCACCATAAAAATAGTCCCCTCCATCTTCTCTACAAAACCCATTAAAGAAAATCAGGATCAGATCACTTTCGCCGGTTACCACCGTGCCGAAGTTTGCAACCACCGCGCCAGAAAAGAGCTCCCAATCTTGTATGTTTTGGTCTCTTACCTTTGTTGTTGTCTTTTATTTTATTTTTTTCTTTTCCCATTTTGCTCATCTGTGAAAGGATAAACATTACATCAGCTGAAAAGTTTGCAAGACAAACAAAAAAGACACAATTGAGACATTTTCTTATGAAAATATTTTGTATATTTGCTTTTTTTTGTTGTTGATATAATTGTAAAACTGTGTTTGGATGTGTATGTTTTCTTTAACTTCTCATATGTGATGTTGATGATAATGTAAGTTCATATATTAAAAGACAAGTATGTTAAAAATAAAATCATTCGGTCCAGTAGTGGTGAGTGTCTCCATATTATTTCCTGTTAGATGCACTTTCTCTAATAAGATTGGTCTTTTCCATTTTTGTTTTCTTCATCATTAATGAAAACAATGTTGATATTGATTTGCTAGTTGTAGAATATAATATATATGTATATCGTTTCTTATGCATTCATGTATGGATCTTACATAGAAAAGAGCTTCATTTAACATGTTATAGCTTGTTAGAGATCTGATGTGTGAAGAGAAAAAAATAAAGACAATGCACAACCAAAAAAATTAGTTCATTATCATCTTCATACCTTTGTGAAGATAAGAGAAGTTTCATTTACCTACATTTGTTGTTGAAGAATTTTCTGCAAAATAGAGATGAACAAAATATGGAGGTTAGAAAAAATTTGAGAAGAAAAAAAAAGTATACATAAAAACCAGTTAAGGATAAGAAAGAGAAGAAAAAGTGAGAATGATATAATAGTGAAGAAGTATTGGATGATATATAAAATAGTATTTGAAATTTGAATTTTGAATTTTTGCCCCGAAGAGTACAACTTGCAGCATTGGTATTGACAAATAAATGCTGTCATGAGACCAGCAAAAGTGAATTATCTAGTTGCAATGTAAAGGAAAATGTGTTTTTGTAGAGCAAATAAACTAAACCAATTGCTTTTAGTAGTTACATGACATCATCATAGTTAATTGTGGTCATTTAGTTCAATAAAGTAATTTTTAGACAACTTTTACCCTTAATTGTGTGATTTGGCAAGCAACCAGCTTAGGGTAGTAATAGATTTTCCACAACATCTTCCCTTCTTATATTAAGAAAGATAGCATTTCTGAATTTGATTACATTTTTTGTTTTTTTTGTTGCAGAAAACTATATAATAAACAGCGTTGATGATTTTTGAATATGAATAAGCTATTGGAATATGGGAGGACTGCCATGTTTTATATCAGGGTACTTTCTGGATATGAAGAGCGAAGAATACGGAATTATAGGTTGCAACTTGAACAGCGCGTCCGAGAGGTCTTACATCTTATCTTACTTAATTATTTACATTATTGAGTTAGTTTTTGTTGTCTTTTAGAAACCATAGGAGTGTTGTTAGCATTTAGACGGGACTTGGGGATTTCATATGAATTGGGGACTCTTCGCAAATTGCAAAAGCCAAGAGGTTAGTCTCATTTTGAAAATCAAATAGACATGCCTTATTTTAGAGACAAAGGAGGAACATTTCCGTAGCTATTATTTGAAACAACAGAGAACCACGTTAGTGAATGTAAGGTGTAATAGATTTTAATGGAGCCGGTGTGATGCATTTACTGATTTTAGAAGTAGTCTAACATTGTTTTTTAACGGCTAGGCAAATTTTTTATGGAACTATCTTCTCCGAACACAAGACAAATAAACAGAAGACCGCAGAGAATAGCCGGACAATGGCGGAGAAAAACAAAAACAAACTAAACCCGCTGTATAGCACAGAAGTTACTAAATCAAAGCGGAAAATAAATACCCTCATAGGCAAAAACACCAACTGCCAACCAAAACTGTGGAAACAGAAAAGACCAGGAAATAATGCCAAAAACTAACTACATAAGCTAAGGCAACTAGCCTAACAACCAAGAAACCAAAAAGCATCTAAAAGATAGATAGCAAAACCAATATCAGAGGCCAACATTAAAACTCCCAGGGATACAATTAAAAATAAACTCCACAAGCCCATTGTGCTAGAGAGACACAACGATAAACCTAAGGCTGCCAATTGAACACCAGCAGGCAAATAAAGCACCTTCACACAGGAAAACTGCAACCACAGCACCAAGAAAATCCCCTATAGCAGATAAAACAAAAAACGATTCTGCACCAGAGCTGTAACAGAAACCCTCAAAACACAGTATCCCGGAAAACGCCTTAACTTTTGTCGGAGCTGGGCTCTTCCTAATTTTATCAAATAGGAATGATTCCTCCGCCTCCAAGTTTCTTTCGTTTAGAAACGCCGGTGCAAGCATGCTATAGGAAGATTTTTCACCAAAAACACTCCCTCGCAATCAGGACTCCAGCTCCTGACGTCTTCTTCCGCCCTCAAGGTGACTAAATCCAACAAAGATGACAACTCCTCCAAAGACCGAACCTCCCACACAAACGTCCTCCTTCGCCAAATAAAGTCCCACCTCCACACTCTCTCCTCCACTCTCCATATCCAACAGCTAGAGTCTTTTTGATCCGAGATGGAAAATAAGCAATGAAAAGGCTCGCGGAGAGGAGTATCACCTACCCAAGTGTCCAACCAGAACCGCGTTTGCCCACCGTTCCCCACTCTCCTAGCTAAAGACCAGGAGAACCAGTTTGTACTAGTCCCTATATCTAGAGAACAGATATCCTACCACCACAAGGATGAAGTATATGGGAGAGCCACATCACCCCAATTCACTCTATTCCGAACTTCTTACCCATATTTATTCACTAGTTTCCACTTTCCAAGAAGGCCTATCATTCTGGATTAACATTTAACCTGCACCTCCATTTTGCTAGCAAACTCAGATTCACCACTCCTAGCTGACCGTTTCTTTTTGATTGACACACAACATTCCACTTCACACAACATTCCATTTCTTTCTGAATCTAAACCACCTTCTTCCAAACCAGAACAGACATTTTCATATAAGAAAGAAAGAAAGAAAATCGAAATGGAATTTTGAAAGAGTTGATGAGAGCAATCTGGCCATCAAGACTAATATATCTATTGCTCCAACTTCACAGTCTCTGTCGAATTTGATCCAACATAGGCTCCCAGGTAGAAAGGTGCCTTAGGTTAGCTCCCGCTGTGATCAGTTACAGTCATTACAAACATCTTAAATCATAATCATGTTGATCCATAGTCTGATTAAGAAGCATCAGCTTTTAATTGAACTAATCTTACAATCTTATGAAATACTCCCTCCGGTCACTATTATAAGCAAACAACTACTTTTTAGGTTCATTAAATAAATGATGTATATGGTCATTAATATAGACCCCACATACATCATTTATTCAATGAACCTAAAAAGTAATTTTTTGCTTATAATAGTGACCGGAGGGAGTAGGTAAATAAAACACGGTAGTTAAGGGTGCCGTCTAAAGGTGATGCACCAATTATATTGCTCGCCGGTGTTCTAGAAAAAAAAAGAAGTTAGATTTAATCAGTTGGTCTGAATTTGTTAAAAATAAATATGTAAACATCTACACGTTTCCTCATGCAATCTTGACCCCCTGCCTCGTCCCATATGTGTCCTCTCTCCAACTCATTTAAAATCTGAAGAAAATGGTTTTTGAAAATAAAACAGCTGTGAGCCTGTGACTAATAAAAACATCAAACTCCAAACCATGATAGATTTTGAAATGGAGAAAACGTATTTTACAGCAAACATACTCCAGAAAAGTTGATTGGATAAAAGGTCATCAACCGCATACACTTGAAAGAAAAATTCGAAGTTATAATCGGCATATTTTTTCCAAATTTTTGCCAACGATTTTATTCACAAGGTGTAAATTGAGGGCTCTTGCAGATCCTCAAGAATAGGGTAACAATCAAGGTAGTCAAAATCGGGATTTTACTTATAATCAGTAAGGGGGAGTAAAATCGTAGAATCGTTACATTAATCGTAGGATTATACCAAATTCATAAAACTCAAGTAAATGCATATAAAATAGCATAGGTAAGATAAAAAAACCTTAAATTACACTTGAAATACTTGTGTAAATGTAAATTCAGAAGCATAACTCACATAATAGCATAGTTGCATAACACTTGCACAATTAAAACTTAAAATACTTCTGTAGTTAAGACACTCAACACTCAAATGTCAACAATATAACACTTGAAATACTTATGTAATTAATACATTAAATCGAAGTCATAAGTCTCAAACAAAACAGCAGCTAAAACTGTCTTTGTAGTTCCACCACCGCGACCATAATCGTAGAACCGTTTCACAGAAAAGTGGATTATACAGGATTCCACCCAATTGGGATTTTGTGTATACTCATAACCGGTGAGGGCAACAATAATCGCAAAATCCTAGGATTTTAGGATTAAAATCAGGATTTTGACTATCATAACAATGGTGGAATAGAGAAAGAGTAGTCTTGTGTTTTTTGGTGATCTTGTAGTTCTTGGTTTGTGAAGATACGTTGTTAGGTGCCCTGTTTTTTCTTTTTCCATCAAGTCCAACTAAAACTGTGCTCGATAGATAGTTGCACATATGCTGATGACTAGTAATATTGGCATCCTTTTTGGTCTTCTATAAAATTGTCCCATGGCTCAGCAGCAATAGCTTCAGGAAGATATATGGGGATTTTTTTTTTTTTATAATGAAGATATATGGGGATTTGCTCGTCTTAATGAAAGACCATAATATGAACAACATTATTTTGCACTCAACCAAAAGCATGTTCACAATTTTGTCAAACATATAAACTGCCAACTGGGTCACCTTCAAAAGCAAGTGAGCCCAGTTCTTTTATTTCCCAAGTTTACCCCTATACTGTAAGTTACGCTTCACTTGGTCAAAAAGATCATTTTAAGGGTAAGTTTCGCGGTGAGAGAAAGAACGGCGGTGAAAGAAAAAAATGTCTCTTAAGGAGAGAGAAAGATGGTGTTTCAAAGTTCCTATTTACATCGGGGAAATATAAACCTGACATTCAGTTCTTGTTGTGGTAAAGTTGGATACAGGATTTTCTCTTTAACAATGCTTGCTTGCTCTTAAAGTCTTTCTGATATTTACTGTCTTATTTAATTAATCAATTTCTGATGTTTATGATTATCTTTGATGAAAAGGCACAAGCAAGGAAAGCAGCCATAAATAAAGTACCCGAGCAGATTATTTTAACTGAAGTCCGTCGTATGGTTGAAGAGATGCAAGCTTTGAACAAGAAGCTGGAAGAAACAGTAAGTGTATGTTTGGTTCCACTTTTGGAGAAATCAAAATTGGTTCTAGAGGTGTAGAATTGATTTTGACATGTTTGATTACTCTCAAGTAGAATTGACTTTGACTCCAAAATTGTTTCTGACTTGAAGCAAGAAACTGGAGCTTTTAATTCTGAAAGTGTCATATATGACTTCTTTTCATTAATGCATGCTCTACAATTCATTTATAACACACAAATTTGTTGCATAACAAGATGCAATTTACATGCAGGAGGTAGCCATTGAAGAATACTTCAAGCCTCTTGACAAGGAGGCAGAGATTTTGATGACAATGCAACTACAAGGGGAAGAGAAAACTTCGGAGATGATGATGAAAGCACTACAGGAACAAGCTATGCGTCAACAAGTTGAAGCAGAAAAAAGTGCAAGTATGCATCAAACAGACAACATTGAAACCAACCAGAAGGAATCTGAGTCTGTAGCGAAAACGTGTATAGGAGAAGAAGAAAAAACTTTGAAGGACAGTGCGCGTTAAGAAGACAAGGAGGAAAAACTTCGAAGAACAAACTATTTGAATTATTTAAAATTGCATCTTGATGTGCGATCATGTTAGCAATAAGCTTTTTAACGAGGAATGGAATGGTTAAATAATATAATTCCTGTATGTCCGAATACATGTAAAAACATGTAAATTTTGTCATTACCCGAATGAGCGTGGTGAATACTGTTAGTTACTAGTTTCCCAATGGAGGAGGATTGGGGGAGCTTACATTGTTCTCGTCCCATCCCCATGTTTCATTTGTGTTACGCATGGTTCTAAAAGAAAAGGTAGATTGTGATGATTTTAATGATAAAATGAGTTTCGTTTACAAAAAGCACATTTACTAATTGTAGTGAGTAGATTAGTCGAGATAAAAATGTGTTGGTGAAAAATAATTATTAATTCAATATTGATATTCTTCAATATGTACTGAGACGAAGGGAGTAGTTTGATACCTAACCATTAAGAGAAGAGGTGACTTTATTGGCAATTCTTAATTAATCATCATTAAGAATTGGAGACCATTTTGTTATTGGCAATGACACTTGTCCAAGTACTTTCTCCTGCAAATTTTGAGATCGCACTAAAGATAAATATGTTTTGATAATATTGTTAAAGAGATTAATTAAATGCTTATTGGTAGGGTAGACTTATTAAAATGTTGGCGGTGTTAGGTTGAAGAAAGTAAGTGCTGAAGTTGAAAACGGTAAATTTGAGTGATGCATAGTAACTAGTGTTTGTTTTTTGAAGGGACGGAAACTAGTTTTGGAGAATCACAAATATGATATTTTCAGCAGATATGTTTTATTATGGTATGCTTGGTTTGGCGTCTAGGATGTACTAAGATGGTAGTTTCCTGAAAAGAGAATTATTGCTACTATATAATCTTGCCTATTTATGATTTCTCAGAATACTTTCCTGACCAATGCAGCATCAGGTAAAATATACAGTGATTGACTGACTAAAAGGCTACGATCCATGCATTGGACTATCACAGTAACTTCTAAACAAACAAGGCCGAAACTACTACACACGTTTCACCGTCAATTACGTTCACGTATATGAACATAGCATGGCCATGTATGTATCATAAATAATCATAAATGGTACCCGTTCTCATGTCTTCTTTTCTGTTTGCATTTGTCCAATTGTTTTAATTCTATGGACTTACCGGCTCACGTCAGCTCAAACCAAAATAATAGATTAACAATCAATGCAATTTGGAGTCAATGCTATAAATTTGGAATCCAACATTATGGGTCATGGTTCAACCGCTTAAACTGTTTAATAGAGATAAAATTTCAACTGAACCGTTAAAATAATCTTTTTTCTTTTTGTTTTGAATAAACTGAACCGTTAAAATAATCAAACCATAGTACTAGTAGAAACTAAATTTTTTTTTTTGTTAAGATCATCTTCAATTTCAATTATAGAAATATATAGGTCGACCTTTCCCGGTGTCAATTTATATAAATTAGTTTAACTTCTTCAAAAAAAATAATGAGGGGTTTTTGTAGGAAAAAGAATAGGAGGTTATTATCTAAGATAACTGCAAAACTAAAGTGGTTGTAGTGAGCTGAACGCTTTTGCCTTGCCAAGTATACCCTTAAATGAACTTGGGGATATTATATCTCAACGTAGAAGTCTTTTTCCCATTATTAAGTATTTGTTTGGTTGTGCGTTGAAGATAATTGATTTTGGTTAAAAACGTTTCTAACTAAAAGTGAACTTTGAATACATTCATATAAAAGTAAGTTGAGCTATAAATTTATACATGGAAATCAATTATAAAGTTACGAGCCGTAAATCCTAGCGTCAAATAAAATCAATTTTGAAGGCAAAATCAATTATACTCGACAACAACCAAACACATCATAATCAATTTTACATCTACATAAGTAATTATGATCCTCTAAAAGTGGAATCAAACATACACTAAATGTACTATACATTGCATTTTTTTGGACATCGCTTGTGTACCATTGGGATACCAATGATATATAACATTGACAAATAAAGGTGTGCCACGTAACACTTCACATGCATGTCATTTCTCTGTCCTCTTTAGACATTTCTACGTGTCACACATTCATTGGTCAATGTTATATAACATTGGTATCCCAATGGTACACAAGTGGTGTCCTATTTTTTTTAAGGATACTACGGAGGGAAGTAAATACGGTAGCACATAGTATCGATATAACTTCCTTATCTCGTTATAATCCACATATTTTCTATGATGTACCAACTACTTTGTACCACTGATTAAGAATGAAATGAATAAGGGTGCGTTTGTTTCAGCTTTAAAAAAAATAGATTTTGTGTCAAAAGAATCTAGAGATTTTAAGAAAAAAAACTGAAGTTATTTGTGCTTGCCTACTATCCATAAAAATCCATTTTTTTAAAGAATGAGTTATAACATGCACATGTGTTATCTCCTTGTTGTTGAAAAAATAGATTTTGAGAAAAGCTAATCCTAATAGTTTTTCATTTTAGGGTCAAAATATTTTTTTTTGATAAAATGATTTTTCTTAAAATCCTAAACAAACACATAAAAATGAAAAAAGTGATTTTTTTAAGGAAAAAATAGATTTTTTTTGAAAAAAATCTGAAACAAACAGCCCTAAGTTTTATCTTTGTTAATTATTTTTTTAAGGAATCTTTGCTAATTATTATTATATTTACTATATTACTTTTTTTAGCAAATTTGACATTTTTTATATACAACAAAAATAACCCGTGGCATCATAGCACCGGCACACAAAGATAAAATAAATTAGAGTTTTGGTTGTCAAAATTACAAGATACTATAAGACAATTGACTCATTCAAGTTTTTATATAAGAACGTACAATTTACTTATTTAAATTAGAAAATGTTAGTCAATTTAGTCTAGTCTACTTAAATATATACAGTACTATTAATTAATAAAAGTCCTATATTTGATACTGAATAGTCATTAATATTGTCAAAAAAAAATATCACTATAATAATAAGTTTTTTTTTATTTATTGATAATTTCCAAGAAAAAATAAAAATTGTACTAGTATTTGTGAAAAAACAAATAAAAATAAAAATAAAAATTGTAGAAGAAGAAGAAGAAGAAGGGAAAGTCCTCCAAACCCACCTAAAAACCAAACTGAACAACAACAAAAAGAGCGTGACCCTCCTTGTTCCAAACTCACAACACAACACAAAGATCTTGTTTCGTAGTGCTTCATTATAAAAACCAAACCCAACTATAGTTAAGGTTCAATTCTTCTCCCCCAAAATTCATCTTCCGTTCACCTTCTTCCACGTTCCTCTGACAACTTCATCACCCTCAGCTGGGCTCACTCAAAAGCTTCTTTTTTTTTTTTGCTCAGATCTTCATCTCTATTTCCGGTACGTTTGGTAGTAGTTTCTGTAATTGATTTGTTTTTTCAGTTTCATAATCTAAAACCCCTAAATTGAAACTTCACTGTAACTCAACTTTTTGTGTGTTTCTTCATTTTCTTTTCCCCTTTTTTTAACAAGGAAAATTTTAATAAATTTATGATCCTTCAAGTTATTATTATTGATAGATATAGTTGCTAATGAAAATCAAGTTTCTTTATCATAATTGGTACAATTGGGGCTGTTTTGATTGGCTTATTTTGCTTCCAAAAATAGATTATCATTAACTTCTTTAAATATGAATCTTTTCTTCGATGGTAGTTCTTAAAGAAACTGCCACATGCTTTTGTAATTGTGGAGCTACTAGTTTTGAGTCATTATCTATTTTGTGTGAAAGAGATCACATGAGTTGCTTAGTCTTGAGTTAATTTGGTAGGTTATTGAGGAAAAGTGCACACTTTTCTTGCATATATGGTTTATTTCAACATCATCTGCTAGCTATATTTGGTTCCTTTGTGGTTACTTCAAGGAAACTTTAGCACATTTATAGAGGCGCTCTCGCTTTCCTGATTGTCATTTGTCTTATGCTGGAAAAGTTCAACTGAATGTCACTATGAGTAGTTCCTTTGCACATGGTTATGGTTTGTTGATTACCTTCATAAATAAGTAGAAGCAAACTAATCTGTCTGTCATTCTCATATTGAGGATTTTAGGTGATATTAGGAGATACCACATGCTAAACGATATATAATTCTTTGCTCTCATAAAATAATTATCCCTTATTCTTAGGAGTTTGAACCATTATCCGGTTTGGTTTATTAATATATCATTTCTTTATTGTTTTTTTCTTCAGCAGGGGTTTTTCTTCTTTAAACAAGCATATTTGTTTCTTATACGGAGGATACCTTCTAGTTGATGAATGGTGAAGTGTGATTTCTGCCTATAGTTTTATGAGCATACAGCTAGGGAAGTTCCGATATAAATGGGAACCGTTACTCGCAGGTCTGATAATTGGTGATAACCAACTTGGTGGTTCTGTTTGTTTTGATAAAAGTTGTATATGCTAGTTTATGTCAATAATAACTTAGTTGTGTGACATTTATGTTTCATTGGATGCAGTTCTAATGGTAGAAAACCAAGTGAAATTATGAGGCTTATTGTGACAACTTTTATTGGAGTAGTTTTTGGTTTCTTTCTAGGAGTGTCGTTTCCAACATTGTCATTAACAAAGGTGCACACTTAGTTTCTTCTTCCTCTTTACGGCGTACCTTTGTGCTGCAGTAGATTATTTTGAGTTGTTTTTTGTTATTGGATCCAATGCTAAAAGTGCAAGCTGCATAACAATTTGCAGTTCAATCTCCCGTCTGGCTTGCTTCCCTCGATTGATCTCTCTTACATTGAAGAAAGATATACAGGTCGTCGTGCTTGGTCTTTTATAAACAATAATAACAGAAGAGCTTCACCAAATCACTTATCAAATGACACAGCAAAGGTACACACTGTATCCTGTCATCATTATTAAGGACATTTTCATGTTCTTGTTCATTAATCATTGATACATTTTTGATATGGGGTTTCAAGAATGATATTGTTTTATATAGTACTGGGAAAATGGATATTTATAGTCTGTATATTGATCAATAGCACGCTCCTTATTTTGTTGTTTCTCTACAGATATGGGTTCCATCAAATCCAAGAGGAGCAGAAAGTTTACCTCCCGGCATTGTTGAAGCTGAGTCGGACTTTTACCTGCGTAGATTGTGGGGCAAGCCCAGTGAGGTGTGTATCCTAAGACAGTTTATAGGCCTAATATGGCTATAAACTACACATATCATGACTAGTTACACTATACTTTTCTTCCAATTTTAAAGCAAACCTTATAAACCTGCAAGTAGACAGAGGATTTAACCAAGTTGACATTTGCAGGATTTAACGTTCAAGCCAAAGTACCTTGTGACCTTCACTGTTGGCTATGATATGAAAAAAAATATTGATGCAGCCGTGAAAAAGGTCTTTCTTAGTCTACTTGCTCTCTCTGTTTGACTGTGATTGTTGATGCGTCGTGTTTGACTAAAAAAATATTTACTTGAACAGTTTTCAGAGAACTTCACAATCCTTCTATTTCATTATGATGGCCGAGCTAATGAATGGGATGAGTTTGAATGGTCAAAGAAGGCTATTCATGTGAGTGCTCGCAAACAGACTAAATGGTAAGAAACCACAGTGTGTTATTAACTTTTGGATAAAAGATTTTCATTGTGGCTTTTACAGTCAATGTACTTAATAGTGCTTAACCTTATAAAAGTGAGTTGCTATTCCATAATTGTTATCATATATTTGAGTTTTTACCCTTCTAGGTGGTATGCTAAGCGATTTCTGCATCCCGACATTGTGGCACCATATGACTATATATTTATATGGGATGAAGACTTGGGCGTTGAGCATTTTAATGCCGAAGAGTGAGTATTTGATATGGGAAGGATATCTTTAATGTTTTTTTTTTGGGTTAAAGTTTCATATGCCAATGTCATTTCAAGTGCAGGTACTTAAAACTAGTGAAGAAGCATGGCCTGGAGATTTCACAGCCTGGTTTAGAACCCAATAAAGGGTTGACATGGCAAATGACAAAAAGAAGAGGAGATAAAGAAGTTCACAAGTAAGAACGACTAGAGTCCCATGGCAGTTTCTTGCGGTACATGTTTTTTTTGCGAAAATTTGCGTTAACTATTGATTTTCTTGGATTTTTATTAGAGTGACGGAGGAGAAACCGGGATGGTGTTCCGACCCCCATTTACCTCCTTGTGCAGCGTAAGTAACTGCCGGTGTAATGTATTAGTCTCGTATTATCTGGTCTACCGGGCTGCATCTAACTGTGCATTCTCTGTTACATAAATGCAGGTTTGTTGAGATTATGGCTCCAGTATTCTCGCGAGAAGCATGGCGTTGTGTCTGGCATATGATTCAGGTTGAATGGCTAATCCTAACCGTTTTAAAAGATCCACTAATTAGTTGTTTAATAATTCTTTAAGCACTTAGTAAATTACAATTGTATAACTCTTGGCATTGCAGAATGACTTGGTCCATGGATGGGGACTTGATTTTGCTGTTAGAAGATGTGTTGAGGTTAGTTGATTCTCACATTCTCTAAAATCATCAAGCTTCTTCATTCTTACTTTTACTGCATGGCTTAGCAGCGGCTTACGGGAGAAAGTAAAAAACTGAAAAATTTACAATCTAGACATGTGCGTGAGCTTTAAGCTAACCACTTTTTTCTGATATAGCCTGCACATGAGAAGATTGGAGTTGTCGATGCTCAATGGATTGTTCACCAAGGTGTTCCCACACTAGGAAATCAGGTAAAATTTTCCCCTTATTATTGTATATCAAACTTAACAAGTTTACTCGCGAATGACACTATAAAATGCTTACCAATTTTCCTTTTATTTGCAGGGTAAAACAGAAACCGGGAAAGCACCATGGCAGGGGGTATGTTTTGCATTTTTTACCTGATATGTCACTTGGCTTTTTATTTTCCTCCAACATTAGAAGTATATTAAACTAATTGACAACCTGTGAAGTAGTCTTTATCTTATGAGCTTTGATTATGAATTCTGCTTAATGTTTCAATGTTGATGGCAGGTGAGGGAGAGATGTAGGAAGGAGTGGACCATGTTTCAGAGTCGGTTAGCGAACGCAGAACATGCATATTTCAAGTCCGGTGGTGGTATTGATATGTCTAATTCCACTGGTCATTAGAGACAAGCTCGAAGCTTGACTTGTACACAGCTATAGTCACCGTTATGCGTAGACTCCCCTCCCCCCCTTTTTTGAAATATATTCTTATGTAACATTTATTACATGAAATAGAGTCCTAGCTAGGGACCAAACTTAAATCCAATGTCGAACTTGAGAGATGATGTGTGATAGATTAACTGAAGAAAATTAATACTGCGTTATGTCTCGTAAGTTACAGTAGAGGTTGCTTATTGTGTAGTGTGTGAGCTTCACGCCTCATAGTTGGAAACACCTCTCACAATAGCTACCCAAAGATCCAACTAGTTCTTGAAACACAAGTTTCAAAGAGTAACTCTCATGTGTTTTACACAGCAGCAGAGCTTTCTCTTGAGCCTTTTGTCAAGCTGAATGAAAATTATTCTTATTAACGTTAGGCATATGTATAATGCAATATACTTAATTATTTAAAGAGTAGTGTTATTTGAACATCATTTTGTGACAACCAAATGGACAACTATATTTCTATGAAGAAAAGTATGTATTGACACGAAAATCAAAGTAATAGAGAGAGAAAGTAAAAATATAATATGAATATGAGAGATAAAGTTGTCACAAAAGTTGTTAGAAAATAGTTTATTTCTCTTATTTAAAAGTAGTACTAACAGTATATTTTTTTTTGAAAAGGGTAGCACTAACAGTATTAATTTAGGATATTGGAAAAATAATAATTATAATTTATGTAATACTGAAAACACTATACGATACTTATTTTAGAATTTTTTTTAGGTTAAATATGTTTTTGGTTTCTATAAATATACCAAATTTTTGTTTTAGTCACTTTAAAATTTTAGTCCTCAACTTTTAGTCCGATTAAAATTGAATGGTCGAGATTATTATAATTAAAAAGACAAGTTTTAATCTTAATTGTTCAATCCCAAATAAACGACCGAAATCAAAAACTACCTGCAATATATTAATATCTGAGTAGTGCTAACTTTACGCTCTTCAATTAACGATATACTCTAACAAAATTTTCAACATATTCTTTTTCATTGCTAAAAATGCACGTGGACCCAAAATACATTTGGTGAAATTCATGAGTTATTAATCAATAAAAGCGAATTTATTTGTTTTGAAAAATGCTTACGACTCTAATTTGTGCCAAGACAAGTTTTCTACTTGGAGAAAATGACCATAGCACTTTCTCTTTGTTTCATTGTATACTCCCTCTTGTTTGCAAATGTCACAGCTCGTTAGCACTTAGCAATACTAAGTCCATACCACCCCTGCGGCCCTGCCTAGTTTTGGTAAAGCAAATTCTCTTACATATAAAAGAAAGCAACAACTTAACTATATTTTTTTATTAAAAAAGTTTAAGTGAGTTAACTCCGAAAATTCATCAAGATCAATGCTTATTCATATTGTCGATGTGAAAACCTTTTAATTGTCATCGAACCATCATACCTTTGCTTCAAAATATTAAGTGAAGTATATGTGATCAAACAAAATTGATTCTTACAAAATCAATCGGTAGTAGCTAGATCAAGTTCCAATCGAAGTAGAGTTTAGAAGTATGACACTTGAAGTGTGTGCACTGTTATAAGGGAAAAGTGTATCGTTGGACTTGGTTTTGAACCAAACGAAGCTATGTAATTGTATTGTTACAATGCATTAGCCATAAAGATCGCTCATAATTCCGTCCAACAAGACCGAAGAAATCATGTTAGATTTGATAAACATTTCATCATGTTAGATTTGATAAACATTTTATCTGACAAGATTACTCATAATCCTGTCCAATAAAAAAGTGAGTTTTAAAGAGAGTTTCCGCAACCATTATCATATTGAAAATGTTTTCCTTGAAATCCTTTTACATAAACACATATTTGATTACTATTTATTCTCTTTGTGGCGTGCTTTTGTATGTTCATTAAAGATCCTTGGGCGTGTGGGTCAATCTTTGGCGTGTGCATGTCTTCTCTAATAGTAAGTTTCCTAGCTAATGATTTGGGGTGACCAACTTAGAGCCATTGGTGGGTTTAGGGACAAATCAGACGAGCCTAATAACGTTGGTAGTGGATACATGTGATAATCCTTGTATCCAAAGCATTTCTTACGATGTGGAGGTTAGATAATGTGTATAAGTTGGTCTAATGGGTCTAAGGGAACACATGCAGTCCTTCCATTTCTTATGTATCCACATCGTAAGAAATATTTTCGATACATGTTGGCAGTGGATGAAAGCAATACATGTAGGTAGTGAATGATTTGAGTACGAGTAAATTACCCTCTCCTTTCTTAAAAGAAAATTTAAACTACACTTCCCTCCTCTCTTGTAACAATAATGTCACATTCATTAGTGTTAGTTATATTATTTACTTATTTCTTTAGTAATTATACACAAAAGTTTGCATATTGAATTAATTAAAAGAGACAATCTAACCGTCTAATAAAAACTTACACGATCGTTCAAAAACAAAAGTAAAATAACAACTTACACTAAAATTTATATTAAACTTACATTTACAATATCGCTTCTTCAGGAAAAAAAATCTAAACCAATTGTCATAATCAAAAATCAAAATCTTCGTTTCCTTATTCATGGGGTACAAGTCAAGTCGTGTCTATTGTCCAAGCCTTTGACAGACTACAAATTAAGTAAGTTACGTAGGGTCGCATAATCGGTACGTGTTACATTTTTAAATCATACAAGTGTACACTCATATGCAAAATAATAATAAACTAAAATATCAAGGCAAATTACATCACCCATCAATAAAAAGTAGGTGAAGGTGTACCCAAAAAATAAAGTAGGTGAAGATTTAACCATTTGAGTTCACATCAAACAAATGTGAACACAATAATATTATGTATATTTTTCATTCATTCATCAATATCATATCATATTTTCATATTTAATATTTTAAAATAAATTTTTGATTGATATTAATTTAGATGAATAAATCTTTACTCACATTCTGATATTGACTAAATCAAAATTTGTCGTAAAATATTATCCAAACAAACTTCAAAGATTTGATCTACAAGTTAAAAATAAAAAGTTAATCTTAAATCCGATAGTTTTGAGTTAATGTTCCGTTGTCTTTATGTTTTTAAGTGTGAAAGTTTTCTGTCCCTTAAACAAGAACCCCATCTTACCTGAAATTTCATTCGCACAAAAAACACTATATATGTAAGCAAAAATTCCCGTCATCAAAGAAAAACTTTGTAAGCAAAAAATTGACATACACACACAATTATATGTGTTAGTGATGATGATGACGATTGATTGAAGCATTTACGTTAAAGAGTTCAAAACGCGACATGAACCCAACCGGAAATCTAGAAACCTCGGAGGCTCCAATTTAAGGGCAAGGATGATTGCCAGCAGTCACAACCTCTGTGGCCACCGCATACACGTGGCTTTCTCAAACATGCTATTTTTGTGATAGTGAAAGCTCCACATTTTTTTTTGTTTTATCACTTCACTCATATACTTACAAAACCCTACACGTGTCGCCACGTGTATATATGACCATGGTTCGTGTTTTTGTAGTCATAGATATGTGACCATATAAAACTCTATAATAATGATTCATGTTTTTTGCCATAATAAATAATTTAAATTAAATGTTGATGTTGATGTAATATATGTTTGGCTATTAATGTTGCATTGCATTGCATTTTCTCTTTATATTTAATTTCCTCTTCTCCTTTGTTGTAAACTCCTCTACTCCTCAATTAACAAGAAAACAAATTAATTGAGAATTATGGGCCTCTCAAACTTTCCCTATGCAGCAGAAGGGGTTGTACCTGTGATTGTAATGAACACTGTTCTATCTATGGTTCTATTAAAGAACATGTTTAGATCTATGCTTCAAGTAGTTGGTTGCACTTATTCTACAAATATTGTGGAAGAAGAAGAAGAACAAGTGTACTCCCAAGAGATTAGTAATTCAAGGGAAAGGAGGGTGTCAATAACACAATACAAGTCCTTGTGTTACAACAGGTCCAACATAGCAAGAAGTAGTAGTTGTAGCAATGGATCATGTGGATGGACAACTCCTATGGTAGAGTGTTGTGTTTGTTTGTCTGGTTTTGAAGCAAATCAAGAGGTGAGTGAGTTGCCTTGCAAGCATTTCTTTCACAGAGGTTGCTTAGATAAATGGTTTGATAACAAACACAGTACATGTCCTCTATGTCGTTCTATGGACTAATTAATGTCTAGTTGTATGGTTCTAGTTGTTAGTTTGAGGCTAATTAGAGTCAATTGTTATTAATTTGTTGTTGGTGTTAAAGAAATTATAAATGCCTGCTTTTATTTGTTAATTAGTTCTGTGAATCTATCCTCTCTAATTCTGTATGTTTACTCCTTAACTAAGCGATATTGGAGATAATGCTGCCTTTTGCTTGATTTGTATGTGCAATCGTGAATATGGTAGTTCGAATTAATCCCTCATTGCAAAGTCAGCTTACATTCCATCAAATGCGGAGTTAGTAAATAATTGGGTACTTGACAAAACTTAGGAACAATTTTTTATGTTTTTTTTTTTTATGGTTCTTAACTATATATATATTTTTTTGATATAAGAAAATTATGGATTTAAAAAAATTATGCTGAATTTAGTTATGAATCATAAAAAAAAACATCTAAGAAATTGTTCCTCAAGTTTTTTCTTAAAACTAGCTATGAAACATGAATTTTGCTTTTTTTTTTTTACCCAAGCGGTTGGTAAACTCCGAAATGTTTGACCCAATTTCCCGATCCATTTAATCAAATTGAGTTTTGCTAAAATAAGCTCAAAATTGATTGAAACTCTTTAGTGAGGAAATTTCTTTTTCCACTACTATACTCTTTTTAAAAACCTATACTCTTTTTGGAAATATACTTCCTCTCAAGTGACTATTGCTAAGACAAGTTTAGTTCATGGTTTTTGATGACATAACTCTTATCAAGAGAATTTTAAATCAAGACATGGTAAAGAGAGTGTTATTCAAACATTAATATATTTGACAATCAAATGGACAACCATATTTTTACAATGAAAAATATGTATTGTCACACAAATTGTTAGAAATAATTGTATAAATATTATTTTTTATTGATAAAACGTTCTTACCATGCATCTTATCTTTACTTCCTTGAAAGAATATGCACCTTATCTTTTTTTGGCTTTCGCATCGGTTTTTGACCTACCAATGATGGACGACTAATCCGGCTCGTGCGTAGAGGCATATGCACTGACCAAGAGTTGTTCTTTCTCGAACTTGGTATTCTCCAAGTACGTCCTTGGAAGGAGCTCGTTGTCACTGGAGCCCAAACAACTTAGTTAATATGCACCTTATCTTTACTATTCCTTAAAATATGTTTGGATGAGTGTATATTTTGAGGCAATATAATTTTTTTTAGCGAATTTAAATCTTTTAGGTTAGAATTTAATGTTTAGACGATTAATTTGAAGAATTTTCATACCGATGGAAATTTGAGAATTTCCCAACTTCTCCCTCTATTTTTTTTTGAAGAAATTTGAAGAATTTTCATACCTCCCTTCTATTTTTCTTTCTTTCAAATTTTGTTAGTTGTCCCTATATTTTTCAAATCGATCCTTAAATTTTTTCACATATTACAAATTGGTCACTCAAAATTTTTGAACTTTGCAAATTAGTTCCTATATTTTTCAATTTACAAATTTGACCCAAAAACTTTGAAACTCATCAAAGTAATCCAAAATGTTAACAAAGAATTTTTCTAATACTCTTGTATAAACAAAAACATTTAAAAATAAAGACAATAATTAAATCACTTGAATTACATAATTAAATTTTAAATTCTCTAAAATTTTCAATTGCCTAATCCAAATCTACTCTTGGAGAACTATTTACTCGTCCCAAGAAGAGTGCACTTTGGCTATACTATCTCATTCTTGTTAGAACCGCTGTATGAAATTAAAGTTACTTGGTGCTTTCTAGTTTCATTAGGAGCTGTACTATCTCTTAGAACAACAACCGGTCAGAAAAAATGAAGTAAACGAAAGTGAAAGACAACGAACATGATTGATCTTTGTTCATATAGTTTGATCAATGGTGTTTATCTCTACGATTATAGGTCAGTTATAGTTCCGTTTTATTTGTTTGATGAATATGGGTTTAAAGTGTTACAACCAATATATATAGTATTGTGGTTCCGATTACAATAATGCCCCCAAACCGTAGAGTCGAGAGCTATAGCCCTTGGACCCCAATCGCCTCCAACAACAATTGGGTCTAACACACATTTGGGCCAAACGCAAGGGCAAAGGCGGAGGGAGCTTCGCTATGCTAGCTCATCTCTTTCTTCGTCCCTTGCCTTTGGCAGGTCGGTTCAAACTATCAATAGCGGGGAAAACCTGTTGCGACAATCAATTATAAACTCAAAGAAAGGGAGAATCAAATACCATGAAAACTAAAAACGATTCAAAACACGAGAGTGAGATATTGATGCATTATTTAAGTGTAATATAGTACATTCTCTTGGAGGAATACTTAAGGTTGAAATTACTGTATATTTTGCATCTGTATAAATAATAACCTCCACTTGAAGGCCCTTATAGCTAGCAGCTAGCTACAGATAGAGAATCTCATTCAGGCAAGACCCAAAGACTTGAGTCTAGAGAATTCAATCCTCCTATGCTCCATCTTAATAAACGCATCAGCTTTTGTATCAACACTCTGAAATGAATTTACACGTTCAGTAGTGGTAATATCAGTCTCAGCCACAGATGGTTCTTCTTCTACTGGTGTTATAGGCTCCTCTAGCACAGTTTTGAATGCTACATGACCCTTCTTATGATTTCGTGGACGATCATTGCGTTTGCGAAGCATAGGCTCAGTTACTTCATGGACTTGGTAATTGTAGGAGTTGGAAGGGCACCAACCACGATATTTGAGTTTTTGGTTTTCCATTTCTAATATGGTTGAAATTGTGTTACTACTTCATCTTATATTTATTCATTTTTAATATTCTCACTTGATTGATTATTATCATTATGTTATGCTTTTTTCTTTGGTGGATTGAGTATATATGTCCATTAGTTTTATATATTCTGTAATGATATAAAGTGATTGGATCTAATACCTCTCCTTTTTACCATAAAGTTTAAACAAATTGAAATAAGATGAATATTTGAGGCATATTATGGTATATATCTGAAGATTGATACAGGAAGATTCTTAGGGATGGGCATGAAAACGAATCCATCACTAGCACCATTGAATTTGATTCGTTTAGCATTTTTGGTGATGGTCTAAGGAAATGATCAATTCTGTTTTTGCAGGAATACAAAACTTGTGCTATTTTGTGGGTCATATTTTGTCTTTAAGCCCTTTAGCATTTGGAATCAAATTATTTGAAACAAACTTATTGGACACAAGATTGGTATGTGGAAAAGGAAATTAATTGGAAACTTTTGACGTGACAAAATTATTTTAGACATCATGGAAAAATTAATGCCTGGGATCTTTATTAACAGAAGTAATTCTAAGTTAAAGATGAATGTCAATAAAGGAACGCAAGTGAAAAAAGAAAACCAAATTACTGAATAATACTTAATAGTCAATTAGATTTTCAGAAAACTCAATCCTAGGTTGAGATTCATGTTCAACCTAAAACTTTGACATACATGCAAAAATTCAGCTGCAAAAGAAGAGTGGCAATTGGCTTCATTTGCTATCTCTATCTATGTGGTTTCTGGACAAAGAAAAAGCCTGTTGGAACAAAAAAAGGGACCAAAGTGAAGGAAATTTCAGAAGGACAAAAAGTTGTGAAGGATAAAGATATAAGTATTTTGTGTAAATGAGGACTTAGTATATATGACAAGTGGATGAAAGAAATGGTTTAGTTCTTTACTTTCTAAGACTGCTAGTCAAAAAGGGGTATGCAGGGTTGGAAAGATTATTTTCATGCTTCAAAGTCTTAGAAATACTTGAAGTACCATCATAACTTAGAAAGAAGGTTACATTAGTTTCAATCGCCGTGTAACGTCTTCAACTAAATTTTGTATATATGTGAATATTTGGCAAAAGAATTTGATTTGATGAAGCAAATAATAATTAATCACACACTATAGTCATATCACATATATAAAAGTTCATATATTTCATAGCTTCAGATTGAGTCACAGATAACATTGATCATATATATGAAGCACCATTTATAATCAGGGCAACTTATTACAATATGAAAACAGCAAACAAAGCACACAATTTATTGATAGTCGATCCAGAGGAAGTAATAGTAACCAAGCAAGCATGCATATTAGTCATTAGACCCCCTTGAGTGTCCAGTTGACTTTGTGACTTCCATGACCATGAGGCTTAATCCTGTTGTTATTATTGTATCCATATGGATTCGCATAGTGAACATCTCCTCCGTATGTTCCATGGCGCTCGTATCTCATCTCATCCATCTTAGTCGCGCCAGAACCGACACGCTCCTCCTTGTAAGCTTCAAACTCATACTCCTCACGCTCTGAGACATAGTCATTGTGGCCGCCACCATGATGATTGAATGGCCTAACACCACCACCATGATGAGGTGAGTGAGTGTTGGTAGCACCAAAAGGGAATTTTTGGCCATTTCCATGGCCATGATTATTACCATAGCCATGTCCATGGCCATGGCCATTAGACATGCTATCCTGATGAAACATGTTGTGGTTTCCTCCTAAATTGGAGCCATGGCCATGATGCTTTGAAAAAGAGTGATCAGATTCTTTGCCAAAACCACCTGGCTTCATGTGCATGGCAGGGAGTGGAAATTGTTGCTTATCGTAGTAGTTGCTATGGTCAGTGCTGTAAGAATCTTGATGGAAACCATGGCTCTGCTGTTGTTGAGCCTTAGCTTCCATCCACAAGCTATCTTCACCATAGCATTGCTGTTGTGGATATCCAAGGAACTTCCCTTGCATCTTGTTTCTATTTGAATGATGAATTAGTTGTTTTGTGGAATGTCCTTTATATAGGCTATTAGTAATCACATCATATCATATTATATGAGAATGCTTGTTTTCACATATATTTATTTATTTAGATGCATCTCTTATCCGAATCTAATTTGGTCAATTACACTGGAATTTTGAATGCAGGGTGTTACATGATGATGGATGATGTAGGTAGATTCTATTAGAAATAAATGTTAGTTATATTAAATAGGAGGTTGTTACTTATTACTACTAGTATTTTCCATCCTATAAGTCTTCAATATTGTTCGAATAGAGGTAACACAGTTTTAAATGATGAAACTCTCAAATTCTATATGATGATGGATGATGATATATTGATATACTATGGTATTCCCAGCAATTTGAAACCTACCATGATGGTTTGTGTGAAGGAAACCAACTAAACAAGACAAATCTTATTCTTAATTTGTGTAATTAGGACAGAAACGCATCTCATTCATTATTATGATATGTCAAACCATAGAGGGGATTCCCATGGAACCGTATTCTGCACTCCATATAAAGAATCTGGTTCTAGCAATTATGTTAGTAGTGCCCAAATATGTACGATATATAGTTAAAGAGACATTTTTTCACACTGGCATCAAATCAAATAAAAACTTGAGGAAATGGACCACCAAATGCAAATTGATAAAAGACTTCCAAACCAAGGTTGAACTGTAAATTTTTGTTTCTTCCTACTTACAATAGTAAGTCACTTAAGTCTAAATAATGATTATATTAGAACAAGGAATTGTTTCATATCGTCTACAATGAAATGGTACTTTATAACTATTTGAAAAAGATATGAAAAGGAATATTAGTGCTAAAAAATAAGTTTTATTTGTTTTATTGAATCAACACATATCAAATCGTCACTAGTTCATAACTTAATTTGAAAGCCATATTTTGACTCGAACGTTTTCGGGATGAACCTAATAACCAACAAATGGCAAGTGTTCTGCTTACGCGTCTTGCTTTCAGGGCTATATCGGGAGCAACGTAGATGACCTTAAATGAAATTACCGTAATATTATGATACAATATTCAGGTGTAATTGGAAATTTTAGTTGTGTAATTAGAAAAAATAAAATAAAAGGGTGTGAATTTTAACCTACTTGACAAAAAAAAAAATCAATTGAAAATTACTGTTAACCTGTAGCACCAAATTAGGGATTGGATGAACATCACCGATTTGATTTCCTGTTCTTCCCTAAAAGCAAGTTTGTCATTTTTTTTTGTTGTGAAATTCAGATTTTGCTTTCACATTCAATTGTATAAGACTTATCAAGCTTTGCTTCAATTTTGTAATTATTCCTTTTATTTCTTCAATCGTTTTCATCACATTGTAAAAATAAAATTGTGATTTTTATATCAATTGAATTCCTTCATAGGTTTCTGGAACAATTGGGGTATTAGAATGAACACTGAAATTGCTGATCTTGAAACCCTTGTTTCATTATCTGATGAGGATAATAATGTAATGGGAGATCTAGGTGCTGTTAGTAACACAATGCTTACAAGCTTGGATTTGAGTTTAGCATGTTTCTCTGAGAAAGTTTCAAACTTGAGAAATTTTGTGATGCATTTGGCAACAATGGAGAGTGAATTTGAGACATCAGAGAAGGATCACGTAATGGGGATTGGTTCAGTTGAAAAAGTTCTTGAATTTGATCTGTTATGTGGGGCGTTGGATTCATTGGTTAGAGAATCGGATGAATTTTTGGACAGTTTACATTATGGGATTGTTGAAGCTAGAGAGAGGGTGTGTTCTTGCACTCACTTGACAGAGGGTTTCATTACCTTGCAAGACAAGTTACTTGATTATGAAGAATGTCTGAGGCAGTCTGTAGAGATGTTTATTGAAATTAAAACACATTCAGCTAGTTTTCGAAGGACTTTGTGTTCTTTAAAAAAGATCGAAATTGGTATGCAGTGCATCTCATTTCATTAATATTTCTTTCCAAAATTTTCAATTTCAGGAAATTGTTAAAAATGGTATTCTTCTATGAAGCATTTAGACATAGATACATAAACAAACACATGACATGACACTGACATGTTAACATCGGTAATTATTGAGAAAATGGAATGATAGAATGTAACTACTTGTGTCAATGTCGTGTGTCACCGTGTGATACAGGCACATGTTAGACACCTGAAATAACTTCAATTTGAAGTGTCGATGCGTACATATGTATTCCTTTTGTCTGTAATATGTTTTGCCTAAATCAATTACCTTGTGAAATTGTTTTGCAAAAAGTGGTTACTTTCTTGTGGAGTTCTTCTATTATAAATTTTTTGTCAAGTATATTGCTTTTATTACAATATTTGCAATATAAGAAGGGAAAAGAACTATGAAGAATATTGAAGTGACTGGCTCATAATTGTTGTTTCTTGATTGAAATGTGACAAATAAGAATATATTTATGTAAATAGTTTCTGCATTTTCTTATAGAAGTTTATGTTTTTTTTTGGGAAATGGTTGATGACAACAGGTAATGGTGAAAACATCAAAGAGGGTAGTAAACCTGTGAAAGTTAATGCAGGAATGAAGCTGCAAACAATTGAGCAACAAAGAAATATTTTGACAATGCTAGAGAAATCTTTGGCAAAAGAAAGGGATCTTGAGAAGAATTTATATGATTCTAGAGAAATTCAGGAAAAGCTGAACCAAAGTATGTCCTCCTTAGAGCACGAGCTAGTTCAAGCGGAGGAAGAAACTATTGATGTTTGGGAAAGATTGTTTGAGGCTGACAATGCACATGAGATTCTGATGGGAATTTCAAAAAATCTGTTGAATAGACTCCAGATTTCTCATTTCAATTTGAATGGTTTAAGTCAGCGTGAATCCGAGCTTCAAGCTAAGCTTGAAACTTTTGTAGAACAATTAAATACCAGGGATATTATTTTGAACAAGATTGAAAGCAGCACCGGTGAATTAAATGTCTCTCTTATAGGTCAGACAAATGGTGCAGAAGCTAATTCAAAAGACGCAGAAGATACACAAATCCCTTCAGATCCTGAGGTCTTCGCTCTAAGAGATAAGCTGTCTTTACTTGAGAAGCAGCTAAAAGATTCTGAAATTCAGCTACGGAATGTGAAGTCCTCATCGTATGAATATCAGAATATGTATGATGCCGCGTGTGCTGAAGTAAGTAATACGAAAACTCATATTGCTGAACTAAAAGAAACTGTACTTGATGCCGAGAGTAGGGCTGATATTGCAGAAGCTAAATGTAAGTTATTGACAGAGACTAATTCAAAACACAATGAAGAGTTGAATCTTTTGAAAGGTGATGGAGGCGTGTCTATGAAAGTGCATTTGCTTGAGAGGCAGCTAAAAGAAATTTATCTACAATTGCAGAATTCAGAAGCATCTGTTGAGGCTAGTAAGGAGAAACAAAGTAGTTTATATTCCACAATAAGAGATACGGAAAATGTGATAAATGATCATAAGTCAAAGGTTTCTAACGCTGAAAATTGGGCTGAAAGTGCAGAGGAAAATTGTATCATATTGTCTGAATGCAATGACAAATTGAATGAGGAATTAAAGTTCTTGAGGATTGGATTCAAAAATATGGAGGAATCCTTGGTCCGAGAGAAGGAAGCAAAAATGACGACTGCAAAAGACATAGGAATGCGAGCAAAACTTTTTAAAGAGTTGGTAAAACAACTGGTTATTGAGAGAGAGCGACTTAATGATCAGGTATGTGCCAAGATAGAGAATACATTTCATGTTAACTATATACTATTACAAAAATTTCATGGTCTGTCTTAGCCAATGCATGTTTATAAACTTCTAGGAGCATGTTTGGATTAGCTTCGTGTTCTTCAGAATCCCAGTCTGCCATTATGATTTTGGCAAAAACTACACTTTAGAACTTCAACAAGATCACCGTGTCACGGTGATTTTGTCAAACTCACCGTAATTCCAAATATGCACTAGGACTATATAAATTCAATCTCATCCCTCCTTATATTTTACTGCCATTTGATCTTCACCTGTGGACCTATTTTGCTCCCTTTTATTTCATAGAATTTCATCTGCATCTCACTTGAATAAGCAAGTTGATGCCTTAGTATGGGATGGGATAGCTTCATCAATGATATATTGTATATGGCTATTTTACCCCACTCTTTTTATTTAATTGTTTACTGCTTTCATATGCTTGTGTTCATGTGAATAAGTCAAGAACTTAGTTGTTCTAGTGTTTGGCTTGCTGAAACTGTTGTGTTTTATCTGTAGTTGTCTTCCCTAGCAAGTGAGAACAAAATTTTGGCAGTGAAGCTAAAACAAATATATAAGGAGGCGTAAGAAGCCGGTGAGACTTCCGCCAGGCCTTTGAGGTTGGTACTTTGGATATTGTTGACTTACTTTTTTATTTGTACTTGACACTTGTAAATGAATGATGGACAAGAATCTTTAAACTATTTCAATTGTATTGTAAATTCCCGGAAGTTCAGCCATGAGAACCGAACACGATCTGGAGTCGAACATTGCACTCTTTTATTAGATAACAATGTAAAACCCAGCTTATTTTCGTTAAAATTAGACAATGACGCACTCTCTTAATGGGCAGTAAAAACGATATATTCCTATTTCTTTCAAGTTTCATCCAACACAATCTGTTACTTCAATTTCTAACATCACGATGATATACACTTGCAGTGCAAGTTAAGATATCAACATAAGAGAATTAGGCAAAAAAACAAAATGTATTATACTACTATTTTCACATTTACAAGAACCTTGAAGAAGGAAACCTAATGGAATCAACAGACCTAAGAACTCTGTCATCAAACCGATCAGACTCGGTTCTTCTGTCTTTTGTCGCTGTCCTGTTAAGCTTCCCTTCTTCTCTATACACCTTCATCCTCCCAACCCTTTCCTTCAGTTCTCTAACCAAATCCCAGAATTTCTTCTCCTCAGCCACCTCCATCATCATCATTCTCTCTCTGCACATTTCCAGTCTCTTCAAAAAACAAACCAATTCCACCACTTCTCCAAAACCAAGACAGCCCAGTTTCTCCCTCTCCCCAAATTCTTTAACTCTAACCAAAACTTGATTCATCACCATAAGCCCATCATCTTCCACCAAATCCATTATCTCAACAACCACCTTGTTCTGTTCACTCATTGGAGTATTAGGTCTTTTCCCAATTCCTTCCATCAAGGCCAACAAAGAATCAGTTTCTCTTAACAGATCACTGTTAGTAAGATAAGAAACTCCTTTCTCTGGCGTC
This sequence comes from Medicago lupulina, assembly GCA_958299785.1. NCBI lineage: Eukaryota > Viridiplantae > Streptophyta > Magnoliopsida > Fabales > Fabaceae > Medicago > Medicago lupulina. Next base: position 14,238,628 of record OY283144.1, on the reverse strand, counting down.
TTTTCACCGAGGAAGAAACCAAGGGTTCTAGAAGTACACAGAAGGTTTTCAATGTATTCCGCGTACCATCGAACCCAAGAAGAGAGTTCCCAAGATATTGAACTTGTTTTGTCTCTGAAGTTTGAGAGGTTAAGGTAGTTTCTACCACCAGTGTAAGGGTAAACGGAGAGCTGATCACGGAGGATGAAGGTTCCATGTTTGACGATGTGGTGAACTGCGATTAAACATTTAAGTGCTACTGCTGAATTATGAGTGGTTTGGAGACGGTCCATGAGAAGCTCCACCGCAGAGGATGCAGTGGCGCGTGAACCGTCTCCAGAGGAAAGAAGGGTGGTGAGGTGTTTGTGTTTTGCAGGGTTGAAAGAGTCGTGTGTTGTGGCACGTAGGAGGAAGAGAGTTTTACGTTTTGATAAAATTGCAGCTTTGCTTTGTGATGCTTTGTCCTTCATTATTCCTATCACCTCTTTCAGTTTCTTCATTGAACCACTCTTTCTAGCTTCAATGTGGATTACTACAGATTATGAGTTATTGTTACTTGATGATAAAGTATTCTATTTTGGTGGAGAATGAAAATGTTGAGTAGAAGATTCTTTTAATGTTAACTTGTTAATGTGCCCCGGTTCATTGTTTATGTGTTGATTAATCAAAAGTTAGTAAGACTAGGCTTGGTCAATCCTTCAAAAAATTTGAACAACTTGATTTATAAAGTGTGAATGATCACCTAATATCGTTGACTAATTATAATCTCTAATCTTAATTAATGGACAACATAATCACTGACGATTATCCAACGCATGCATATGGGGGAGTTTAGTATGTTTCTTATATAGGAATAAATTAAAGAGTCCTGATAGGTATACACACATAGCTGGCAACACACACTTATACACCCCCAGGTGGCATGGCAATTTTGATATTTCAACACTTAATTGAGGGCAGTTTTGGCAAAGCTCATATAAAACATGTAAAAAAAAAATAGAAACAGATCAGACAAAATCAAGTTTTCTCTTCCTCTGCCTTCACCTCACCGTCTCACTCTCCTCCACCGTCACCGCCGCCGCTCCTTCATCCTTCTCTCCGCCGTCCACAACACCATTCTTCCATCTCTCTCCTTCTCTCTTTCTCTCTCCGCCGTTTCTGTCTTTCTCTCACCACTCTTTTTTGACGACGACGGTGGGGAAAATGAGGTCGCCGGCGTGTTACAGAGATGACATAGAAGGTCTGAGGTAAGAATGACAGCAGCGACGGTGGTGGTGGTCAGAGGATTTGGATGTGAGAGTTGTTGGAGGTGGGAAAGAGATTGTAGCTTCTTCTTTCTTCTGGGATCTGATATCATTTCTTTTTCTTTTGTTTTATTATTTTTTAAAAATTTCCCTAAAAAAAAACAAAATATTTTTTAATAATTTATTTGCCATGTCACATTGTGTGTGTATGGTACACCCTTTAAAGGGTGTTCACGTATCTTTTCCCTAAATTAAACCCATTTCATTTGCGTAAGTTTGAATTATATGTTTTAAAATAACACTCATTTCATTAGCATAAGTTTGAATCATTTGTTTGTTGAAATCCATAAGTTATTTTTGTAGCATTCAACACGTAGTATTAACACTATTCCCTCCGTTACTAAATATAAGCAAAATTTACTTTTTAGATTCATTCATTTAATGATGTATGTGGTTCATAATATGAATCACATACATCATTAAATGAATGAATCTAAAATGCGAATTTTACTTATATTTAGAAACGGAAGGAGTATTATTTTTTTTAAAGTAGGATTACACTCTTAACATGTGCAAATAATTTAAAATTGCGAGGATGTTCTACGCAACCAATTGACTCAAACTCTAAATTATAGGGGGTTAAAATTAGAAAGAAATATGTATATGTTACGAACTCGGTCTAGACCCAATCTAACCCAAAGTATCTAAATGACCAACTTGAAGGGGTAAACTTTTCCGGCTGGCATCGACAAAGGTGGGGATGAGGATGAAGATCAAGCGACCGTTTAGGACAGTTACGACCCCAACCATAAAAGTCACTCTCATTGGAGGCTCTGTATAAATTAAGGTCATGTTTGTTAAGACTTGCTATGATTATTAAAAAAATATAGTCAAAGGCATTAATGAGATAATGAAAGACTGCCTAATTTGGCTGCATCCCCTCTAAGTTGTTGTGATTATAAGCAAACACTAGCATAAATACATTTTTAAACACTCAAAATCTTTAATTTATGTTATACTGTTCCATAATTAATAATCAAAATTTGTCCTCAAATTATTGCAACTGAGCTGTATGAATTGAAACATTGAAGTAATATTGAAAAGGAGGTTTAATGTTAGACGTGGCATCATAAAGGGTTACTCCCTCGTTTTTTAATATAAGTAAATTTTGATTTTTAGATTCATTTAATTAATGATGTATGTAGTCTATAATGTAGACCACATACATCATTAATTGAATGAACCTAAAAGTCAAAATTTGTTTATATTAAAAAATGGAGGGAGTATTAATTTTCATAAGATGAGAGTGTATTTTTTTATGAGCAATGCAGTTCGGGATATGTGGTCACGAAATTTGACGAAACAACAACAACACTTACCATTAAAGGGTAAAGTGGCCATAAAGAAATGGGATAGGGGTAAAAATGTAATAGCATATTCATTGTTTTTCGTTTAAATTCTGCCTACCATCTAGCATTTTCCTTTTTTTATTACCGTGATGGTGTATCTTCATGAAAAGCATAAAACACAAAAATGTTGAATGCATGATTGGAAGATATAGTACAAAGTTGGTCATTAGTATAAGGCAAAATATCTCTCTGGGTCTTTTAAGTTTCACGTTTGTTTCAAATAGTTGTTTTAAGTTTTCAAGGTTTCAAATAAATTATTTAAGTTTCGAGTTTGTTTCGGATAGGTCATTTAAGCTTCTAAGGTTTCAGATAAGTCCTTTAAGTTTCTAGTTTGTTTCGGATAGATCCTTTAAGTTTCTAACGGACAGATCGACTTTGACTTAACAGAGGTTGATAGAAAGGACCTATCTGAAACAAACTCGAAACTTAAAGGACATATTTGAAACCTTAGAAACTTAAATGACCTATCTGAAACAAACTCGAAACTTAAAGGACATATCTAAAACCTTAGAAACTTAAAGGATCTATCTGAAACAAACATAAAACTCAAAGGACCCGGGAAGGTATTTGGCCTTAGTATGATTATAATCTTAATTATTATAAGAAAAATGCTAACAAATGCCCTTACAATAGTTTAAGCTTATAAAAGTAGTAGTAACTTTTGCATTGAGAATTGTGCAATTATAAATTTTACATGTGTTTGATTTGTATTTTCAAAACAATTTGTTTGTATAGGTTCCTTAAACTATGCCGTTAGAGTAATGGTTAACAACACCCTTATTATAAATGTTCACCAATTAATTATAATAGATGATCAATTAAAATTCATAGACTTAATTGCACTTATATGATCCCATTATTGAACTTAAGAAAATGGTTCCCTATTTCAAAATTGAATTTCTTGGGTCCCTCTATTTACATATTTATTCAAATTTTGGTCACAACCCATATTTTGTGCCTTGACAATTGCGACTTCAACTTCGGCACGAAAAAAATGTGAATTTTGGTCTCAAAGTGATCATTTGTCTTGAGATTTACCATTGGGACATCAAATCACTTTTGGCGCCAAAAATCAACATTTTTTAACACAAAAAATATGATTTGAGACCAAAATTTTAATGAATGTGAAAATAGAGGGCCAAAAAGTTCAACTTTAAAAGAGGGAACTATTTTCATGAGTTTGATGAAATATGAGGATAAAAAATACGAGTAAGTCAATTATATTAATATACAAAGGGTGATATATCATAACATGTGATTAGATTAATAGGAAAATTTAATCAAACAATTAAAAGTAGGATTTTCCTAACTTGTATTTTAAGAGTACATGATAAAGAACCTAAAAACAACAATTTTGCAAGTAGCAATTTTGCTTTGAAAAAAAAATACTTATGCTTTTATAAAGTTTTTTTTTTTAAGAAATATTTAAACTTTTATAAAGTTGAATATACAACTTTTATGACAAATATTTCTCTATTAAATTTATTAAGATGGTCACATGTTAGCGTAATCTAAATAAAATTAGAATAGATAAATACTATTATAATTTGGTGTTGGGTAGATGTATGAAAATTAGAGGTATCAATATATCTTTACTCGAAAATTACCCTTGTCTTGTTATGTAAGAAAAGAAAAATAGAACACTCATAACTTGTAGACATATAGTTCACCAACATTGATATATCTATATGGCTAATAATAACCAAAGTCGATTGTTGCTTATGAAAATTCACAAATAGGTGAATTAAGTAATAGTAAAATGGAGCAATAAGAAATTGTGCGAAACAAAAGCAAGCAAGTCACAACGTACAATAGAGAAAACTGACAATCATACCGGAGGAACAAGCGAAGGTTTATAGCTCCCTATAAAATGACATTCTATGTGGCATCACCACGTTATCCCTACTTCTATAGCATATGCTCTTGGAACGTCCATTCATGTGGCTGCAGAACCGTAAAGGTGCTGTTGTTGTTGCTCTATCATAGCGATTGCAATGTCGGGAACACGATCACTTGTGAGTTTGGAGCGACAAATAGGACAATTCAGGTTACCTAAAAAACCAACCATCAGTACAATCTGTGTGAAAAACGTGATGACATTTCGGAAGCAACCTTATATTGTAGTAGTGTTGAAAGTCATTCAAGCAAATGGCGCATTCAAGTGTGGCTTTTCCGATTTTGAGTTCTTTCACGGTGGAGTAGACGAGGATAGGGCACTTGTCGATGACTGGGCGGATGAAAGCGCGGTGCAGAGGTAGACTGAAACGAAAAATACAAAAACACAACCAACAACAGTTAACAATTTTACTTCAGATGGAGGATCAGCTATTGTTCCTGGTTGTGCATCAGCGTAGTATGAATGGAACACTAGCACCATAAGGAAGACCAATTGGGCCCATTCCATTTTTCAACAAGAATTCTCAAATCGATCAATCTTAAAAGAAAAAAAAAACACACACACACCAAAGGGAGGACTAAAACCTAGGGTTTAGATCTTCATGCTGTAAAGAGTGAACAAACCTAGGGTTTACGGCTTCTTCTTTTGTCACACGGGTCAACCTTACAAAGTTGAGAGATAAAAGCCCAAAAGATAATATAGAAAGTGTTTCCATCATTTAGGTTCACCAAAAAGGTTTTTTCTAATTTACCCATTTTGGGAAAAAACATATTTTCTTCATTTTTTTTTACAATTAGTTATCATTTTCATCTTAAAAATATCAAATTTCTTTATATCATTCATTTAAGATGTGATTTATATCTTTTTCGTTCCAAAATCAAATCGTATTTGTAATGAGGGGTAAATTACCCCTAATTCATCAAGAAAAAATGTAGGCTCACCGATATGGTTTTTTCTTAATATCAATTACCATTTTCATCTCAAGAACATCAAACTTTTTCATCTCTTTCATTCAACATGTGATCCTCATTTACTTCATTTCAAAATTGAATCTTATTTGTGATTAGGGGTAAATTACCCCTTATTGGTGCACATGATAAGAAAGAGAATAACACTATTATTTTTTTGTCGATCAGTACACAAGCAACCATAAACAATTATAAAAATATTTTTGTTCAAAAAAATTATAAAAATATTTGTAGAAAAAAAAAATTATATAAATATGCACCGTTTGTTTTTTGATAGAAATACATAGACTAAATTACACTCTTCTCCCTTCAAAGATATTTGAATTACACTCTTCTTCTCGCTTATGTTAAAATATACACTTCTCTCATGTAGCCTCCATGATTGGTGGTGCGACGAGCGACATCCGTCCTCCGCACCATCGCTTAACCTTCTCCTTTTCCGACAGCCGTTCACTCCAGATCGCAGCTTCTCTCCACGGAGTCGGAAGGTTGGGGTTTGTTAAGGTAGGCGGCGGTGTCGTCGTCATACCTCGTCCACAAAACCCATACGGGTTGGGCTTTTCAATTCGTTAGGGTATGTTCTCTTGATTTTGACTTGAAAGAATTGTTGTTGCTTTCCTTTTGGAGGCGGTGACGGTTTTGGTGTTCTGCCTAATTTCTTATTTGGTTCTGCCTTACATGTTCGGATGAGCTTTGTAACAGGTCTTCTAGGCTAGAAATGGTCATGTCCTGTTGTCCGTTGTTGCTGCGATTAGTGGGTGCGGGTGTAACCGTGTTGACGGTGCTCATGGTGCTCAGACTCATTGATTGACCATCCCTCGATCTGGCCTTCAATTGGATTTGAGTTGCTTTCTATTAGATTTGGCTAGAAATAGTCGTGAAGCTTTCTGTCGCAGCATAACAGATTGTAGGCGTGGGGATCTGTATCCGTGTTGGCGGTCGAATCTCCCACCTTCACGAAGTTTGGCACCATATAACTTGGAAATATTTCAAAATTTGCATCAGTCTTTGATGTTGGACTGTTTGGCTCGAAAGAGACGCTATGCTTGTTGCTGTCGCAAGGAGCTGTTGGTTCTTGGATCAATTTCGTGTTGACGGTTGGTCCATACACCGCATATTAGCATCCACCGGTGTTGTTCTTATTTTTTGTATCACCCGATTGGGTTGGCATACACTTTGTGTGGATTGACTGAGTTGTCTATGTCCCCCCCCCCCCCCCCCCCCCCAGTTATTTTTGTATTTACTTTTTCCTTTTTTTAATAATATTTATAGGAGCACCTGTAACGCCCTCTCTAATTATTTGATTATTTTAATGAGTTTAGAATATACTTATATGATTTGTGTGATTTATATGATTTATTTTGATGAGTGATATTTTGATATGTAATATGTTGGTATTTATTAGTATAATATATATACTATTTGATTTAGAAATATAAATGTTATTTGTTGTAGAAATATATATGATTTGTTATAGAAATATATATGATTTGTTATAGAAATATATATGATTTGTTATTGAAATATATGTCATTTGTTATAGAAGTATAAATGATTTGTTATGGAAATATATATATATTGGGATAGAATATTAAGATTGGGATTTAAGAGAAAAATAAGTAGGTTAAGATTTTTATAAAAAGGAGAGAAAACCTAGTTTTAGAAAAACAATTGCACGTACGACTGTTTTTGGAAAAAAGGAGGAAAAAGCCAAGAGAAGAGGGAGAAGACCTAGAGGCTGCGATTTTCATTCTTTAAGGTAAGGGTGGGACTAACATTCAATCTTCTTAAGCCTATGATTCTGAATTTGTGATTTAACATGTTGTTGTTCTTAGGTTGGATAATTGGGATTAGGTTTTGATTATTGATTTTTTTGAATTGAAAAGTGTAGAAACCATCGAAATTGTGTTAAGAATTGAAGTTCAGGCTGTAGAATAAACATAGTTTGAGTTTCCTATCAAATTTGGGATTTGGGTTGATGAAATTGGGGCTTTTGGAGTGAAAACTGGTCTGTTCCCGTAGATTTGTCCGTCGCAACTCGCCACAGCGAGTACACTTACTCGCCTCGCGAGATGCACTTTGACAGCATTCTCTGTTTCGCGTTCTTGCGTCTTTTTCACACATTTTCGTTTTGAATTTGCCTTTGGTGTAAACATGAAAGTTGTAGATAATTATGTTAGCTTTCCAGTGGCTTTGGTTTGACATGAAAATGATTTTTGGTGTTTGAGATATGATGAAAATACTTCAAGGAGGTCTTAGTAAATTTTTATGAATTTCAGCACAACTTTGTCCGAATTTGAAATGAAAAATGGTATTGATTGGTACATAATTGGTCTTAGGTGTAAACACGAAAGTTGTAGGTATGGGTGTTAGCTTCCTAATGCCATTGGTCTGACGTCAAAACGATTTATAGAACTTGAGTTATGGTCAAATTACTGCACGTAGGTCACAGTGAAATCTTATGAAAATTCAGCATAACCATTTCTAAGTTAATCCAAAACTTATGGGATAATACCAACCCTCAAAACTAGAAGTTCTATGAGTTCAATTAAGGTGTTTAAGAGTATAATAATATGACTTGGTGTTGTAACACCCCGTTTTCCCAACATAAAAATTTCTTACGAAAATCAGAGTTTTCAACATAAACGGAATGTCACACTTCTTTTCAAAAATCGTAAATGGAATAAATAACTATTTATCCTTCATAAAATAATAACATAATATTTAATACTTCGCAGCGGAATTTATTCAACATCTAAAATAGTCTTTGGCACAAAGTCCTCATTAAAATATCTCATAAAAATCCAATAAACAACTTAATCTTGTAAATTCATAAACAATACGTAAGGAATAGAAAAACATGCAACAAAAGTTCCCATCCCGTTACGTATCAGAGCACCTAAAGACACCACACACAACGGATTCCTCACATACGCACCTAAGCTTGATTACCTGCACTTGCCCACAAGGCGGCAATTCCAACAGAAGGGGTGAGATTTCACAAAACAATAATATTAAGCATATAATTCAACAATTATATTTAACAGCTTAAACATCATCAATTTATAATAATAATTCTTCGTATAGTACTTCATTAAATCATCAATCAACTTCTAGTCATCATTAATATCATATTCATCACATCGTATACATTCATCATATAACAACATAATCATCACATCATAAACATCATCGTATAACAACATAATCATCATAAAACATCATCGTATAACAACATAATCATCATATCATAAACATTCATCATATAACAACATAATCATCACATCATAAACATTCATCATATAACAACATAATCATCACATCATAAACATCATCGTATAACAACATAATCATCACATCATAAACATCATCGTATAACAACATAATCATCACATCATAAACATAATAATAATAATACTTCATAAACAACTCATTAAAAAATGACAATGCAACTTCAACGACTACAACTTGACTATGCAACTTAACAACTTGACTCGACAATGTGACTATGCAACTTAATCTTCTAAATCATGCATGTGGTACCAAATTTTGAGCATTAATATACTCCATCGTCGCTTTGAGCAAAAGCTCCATCGTCGCTTTGAGCATAAGCTCCATCGTCGCTTTTAAATGAATATGCATGGACTCACATCTTATGACTTAAACAAGTCTAACATCTTAAAACGTCGCAACATCACAAACATCTTGGACCGACACATGCAGCTCTTAATAAATGTAAACAGCAACATGGCAGAAAGTAATTCACAGGATAATAAGATATCATTGCAAACATTGTTTTCAAACATCACACAAACTTCACATACATCTCAAGTAATGCACATAAGAATCATAATTCAAAGCAACATAGACAGTATACAAAACAGCATGACATAATAACATCAAATGCAAGTCATCAATATCTCAAATATTCATAAATAATTCAAGTAATGCCTAATTATATCACAATATGAACAACATCAAATCATCATAAATCAGTTTCACAGATCATCATTAATATCATATATAATATTCATCATACTCATGGACATATAAATTCATATAACACTTCATCAATCATGAACAATATCGTATTCACAAACATATACATACATATACTAATTCATCAATCATATTCAATTATCCACTGTGACCTACATGCAGTAATTTGACCATAACTCAAGTTCTATAAATCCTTTTGAAGTCAAACCAACGACATTAGAAAGCTAACATCCATACCTACAACTTTCGTGTTTACACCTAAGACCAATTCTGTACTGATCAATACCAGTTTTCATTTTAAAATTCGGGACAGAATTAAGAAAAATAGGAAAAACAACTTATATTATTCAAACTTCACAATTGACAACCAAGTAACATAAACCATCAACTATCACTCTTAACTCTAATTCTCCAATTCTCAAAAACTAAACCTACAACATGTTAAATACAATTTTCAGAATCATAGACTCAAGATTATTGAATGTTAGTCCCACCCTTACCTTGGATTGATCGACGAAGGACATTAAACAGAACAGCGATTATGGTCTTGAGAACACTCTTAATTCGGAAGGGACAGAAAGGAGTAGAAAAAGGAGAAAGACTCGTCAACACAAGTCAAAAGAGGGAGAAGAGAAGAAAAGCACAGGAAGCATCAACTGTGAATTTCGGTGTGTAGAATGCACTGTGTGAGTTCTCTATTTATAGAGATAGTTTACAACTAATAAGTGAGAAACTTTGGGAACAAGTAATGCACCTATTAGATCTAGTACTTAAATATCTCAATTGAGTACCAAAATATATTTCAAACGTTGCACTAAAATATATTAGATTGCCTACCAAAATATTTTTATAACAAATAACAATTATATCTCTATAACAAATATATTTCTATAACATATATATATTTTCTACAACGATAACATATATTTCTACAACAAATAACATATATTTCTACGACAAATAACATATATTTCTACAACAAATAACATATATTTTCTACAACAAATAACATATATTTCTACAACAAATAACATGTATTTCTATAACAAATAACATATATTTTCTACAACAAATAACATATATTTCTACAACAAATAACATGTATTTCTATAACAAATAACATATATTTTCTACAACAAATAACATATATTTCTACATATATTTCCACTTATTCCACTAAACTCTTCTAATTTCCAAATCAGCCCCCACAACTTAATCTTATTTCTATTTTCAAGACTTATTATATTAAATAATAAAATAACACTACTTAATAAAATAATGACACACCACATAATCATTTAAATCATATAAATACTAAAATAAGCCACTTAATAAATCACATAATCAAATAAATATATTCTTAACTCTTCTTAATAAATTCTAGACTCAATTAAATAATTAAATAAAACAAATAATTCAAAGAGGGCGTTACAGGTGTTACAGTAGGAATGTGGGTTGAATATAATATTATTGATGATCTGTGAAGCTATTATGATATGATTTAGTGTTGATAGTAATGTAATATATTTGTATATGCATTATGTGAATTATATATGATGTTTAAGTTGTTGTTGATTATCATTTGATATTGTTATATCTTGAGATGTTTACGTGTCGCCTATGTTGCTGTTATTGGTTATGTGAAATATTTATATGCCTTATGTGGAAGATGTATGATGTTTAAGTTGTTGATGCTTCACATTAATATTGTTATGTTGTGAATTGCTTGTGCTGTTTCTGTTGTTGTTATGAACTGCTAAGTTGTTTGTAATGTGATTTAATGATTAAATGCATTACTCGAAATATTATTGAATGATCAAGATGTTGTTGAAATGAATTGTTAGTAAGCTTGATGTGATTTGATTATGCTGCAATTGTTATTTAACTAAGTTGCATGAGTATAAATAAGTTGATGATGAACTCCAAATTATTGGATGTATAAGTGATAAGTTGATTAAGGTGTCTTGTTGATAGAGTCCATGCATTAGCATTCATTGAGCTTTGTCCTCACCATGATAGGAGCTTTGTCCTCCGCACGATTATTAGGAGCTTTGTCCTCCGCACGATTAAAGTATATTAATACTTATGATGAAGATTGGTACCACATGCATATAAGTGTCTAAGTTGCATTGTCGCATTTGTCGAGTCAAAGTCGTTGTTGATGAATTATCATCCATGAGTTGTTAAGTTGTTGATGAATTATCCTCTATGAGTTGTCGAGTTGTTTTCTACCCATGTGTTGTTAAAAAAGTACCTATGAAGATTATACGATGTTTATGATGTGAATTATATGACGTTGACTAAGATGTTGCTATATTGATTATGATATTGTTATGTTGCTATGTTGTTTAAGATATTGATTATGATATTGTTATGTTGTTATGATGTTGTATATGATACTAATTATAATGTTATAATGTTGTTTACGATGTTGATTATTATAGTGAGATGATGATTACATTGAGTTGTTTTAAATTTATTAGTGATGATGATTACATGATGATATCTATGAGTTGTTAAGTGTACTTGATGATGTTTATGTTAAGTTGATAGTTGTCTTTTATTCATGAATTGATAATGAGATGTTTGATGAATAAGTATTATTACGAATTAATGATGTTGTTATGTTGTATATGAACTAAGATGTGATGATCTATGTTGGTTATGATTTGGTTATTATGTGTTATATGATGATCTTTATAATGTGATGAATATGAAGTAAATGATAATTAGAAGTTGGTTGAGTTATTAAGAATTATTACATGAAGGATTATTATTACTAATAGAGGAAGTTATTTACGTTGTTAAATATAATTAATGAATTATATGCTTAATATTATTGTTTTGTGAAATCTCACCCCTTCTGTTGGAATTGCCGCCTTGTGGGCAAGTGCAGATTCCCAGGACTAGCTGTTGATGTGAGTGGACTCCTCACGTGTCTAGGTGCTCTGATACGTAACGGGATGGGGAACTTTGTTATTGCTTTTCTATTCCTTACGTATTGCTTTTGAAAATTTATGACCATGTCTTTAGATTGGATTTTTATGAGACATGTACGAAGAGGCCTTCGTGCCAAAGACTGTTTTAGTTACTTGATAAATTCCGCTGCGAAGTATTAAAGATTTTGTTATTGAATTTTAAAGGATAGATAGTTATTTATTCCATTTACGATTTTTGAAAAGAAGTGTGACATTCCGTTTATGTTAAAAACTCTGATTTTTTTGTAAGAAATTTTTATGCTAGGAAAACGGGGTGTTACAGCACCTGACATAGACGGGAATCTGCAAGACACTTCTCTCATTTCTTATTCAAAACATATTAGAAAATATTTCACTCTCCTCCCTTGAGAGAAGCTTGAATTACATTCCTCTCCCTCTTATGTTAAAATATACACTTTACTCCATCAATAATTTTTTATTTCTAATAATCTAACAACAACAAAAAAATCTAACACACTTCGAAGAGAAATTAGATTGTGGGTCCATTTTAATATTATAAAATTTGAATACATATTTTTCGCTATTTTTTATTCACAAATTCATTAACATGTAGTCTTAAACCCTATTATAAAATATGAAATTTAAAAGTGAATTTTATACTCCAAATTATAAAATTGATAACAAAATATATAAATTTAATTATCATCGACATTTAAATTATAAAGAGACAATTTTTTTTTAATGGTGATTCAAAATTAGTATATATTATAAAAATATTTATTTATGTTAAAATAAATTAAAGTGTAGTGCATATTTAATTATTAAAAGATAGGGTTGTACTTCAAGCATCTTATAGAAAAGATGAGTATATATTTTACTCATATAAATATGCACCTTTTGATTAAAAGAAACATAAATGATTTTGGACAAATATATGCAGCAACCATGGAAACATCAACGAAGGATAAATATATGAATATGCAACAACGATGAAAACACAAACTCAAATATTCATAGCAAAAATTTGATGTCGATTAGTACTCAGTAGCAACGATTAGAAGCACAAATATTGGGGTGGGTGGCGGTGGAGGATTGGCAGGTAGAAGCACAAAATTAGGAACAGAAATTGAAAGCCAGAGCAGAGTCGAGTCGAGTGGATGCAATGGGAGTTGAAGATGCATCCTTGCTAATAAAGCAATATGTGTGAAGTTTTTGCGGTAAGGTTGCTAACCCATAAAAAACAAAGGACTAGAAAAACAAAGTGAATAACATAGGATTAAAAATATGTATCACTTATCGTTAGTAATTATGGAACTGATTGAATCAGGATAAGATAGTTTTATCATATCCTATCTTCTTATCATGTGCATCAAGGTTTATAACTTATCCACTTTATATTTAATACATAATTTTGTAATAAATAATTATTGTTTTCAATAAAAAATTATCATCCTTTCAAAAATAAAAAGTTACATATTGTTTTTAGTTATCTTTAACATATGCAATATTGCATAGGATAGACAAAACTCAATCTAAATATGAATAAGATAAATGGTAGATACATTTTATTCTTAACATCAACTCTTTTATTGAGGGAAATCAATGTGTGTCTAACCACTTTATGTGACATTCATATTCAAAGTGTTAGAGAGTGTTTGATGACTAACTTTTTCAAATGCACCAAACTGTTTTCAAGTAATAAAGTGGTAAGTAAGGTCGTCTCCACACAAATCATTGTTTCACCTCGGCAACTAGCATTACTCATTAATACATAAAATAAAAAGCAAATAAATAAATAAATAAAAACGAGTAAATTGGGAGGAATTTGCAAGTTTGATTTGATTGTGCAAAGCAAAAGTGAGTTAATAACCTAGTTTGATTGCAGAATTTAAGCGTCGTTTAGGATTATTCGAATCCCTTATATTTGCTTGTTGGATTAAAGACAAGTCAACTTTCAGTTATGAGACAATTCTATTTAAGTGATGAGTTTGTGGAGCAGTATGTCGCTCCAATTGTTGAGTTTCACTTGCTTATCACTTTAAGGTTATACACTTTATAAGGGGTGTAGGGTCGTCAATCGTACAAGGGTCAATATGCATATGTGTAGAGCAATAGAGTGGGGCCTTACTCTCTTGAAACATAAAAGAATTGAGACTTCTAAACTGTTATCTAAAGGCTCCAACTTCGTCTATGAATCTTAGAAGTTCATTGTATACTCTCTCTTACCTTAGCAGTTCTGCATACAAACATCCCTATCTCGTCTACATTACCAAGTGGAAAAGAATAAAATTCAATATGCGTTCAAAAAAGTATGACCAGAAGTATCTTTTAAAGCATCTTGTTTCTAAGTTCGGGTGGATCCCTAGGTATGTCACACTCCCTAGGAACTGCACAAGCATTAAGACTTTTACATATGAAAATTAAATAGATCTCGTAGAAAATTGAATAAGGTTTGAATTTAAAAGATTCAACACACAAATAGAAGTTCATATTAGAATCCTACCCAATTAGAGATTAGTTACCAATAAAACATACTCTAGAGACAAAGGTTGTAGAGAGATTCATGGATCCTTTGATGCTCCTAGTGTTTTTTTTCCTCTTGAACCGCTTCGTTTTGAATGAATAATTATGAATGAGATGAGTTGTATTTATAGGATCATACGTATTGTATAACTGAATCGGATCATACTATCGGTCGTATAACATGGTCGATACGAAAAATGTGTATATGTAAAAAGCTAGATTGAACCGAACTACTCAGTTTCAAATTTTTGTTGAAAAAACTATTACATCTATAAAATATGTAAAATTATTAGACAAAATAACATAATTTTACAAACTAATTCTCTTTTTATATATAAAGTAAATTTAGGGTGAGGGGTCACAAGCTAATTATTCAAATTCAAATTCATTAACCATAATATGCATATTTTATTAATAATCAAATTCTTATCATATTTAACTAAATATTAAAAATTTATTTTTAATTGTATGATAAATAATTTTAAACAAGTGTTAAAAGTATAGTTAAATAAAAATTTAATAAATTAGAATCAACTCACAAAAAGGCAGTTAACAAGATGGTCAACAGTCAAAGTCATGTCCCGGAAAAAAGAAAAAAAATAAAAATAAAGGTCAATGTCATACATTGAATTGAACCATTAGATAAAGAGTCATACATTGAACCATCAGATAAAGGTAAACCATGAGTTCGCCATTTTTCTCCGTTTTTGACCGATTTCTACCGTTTTTCTCCATGACAAATTCAATAATCAGACAGGAGGTTATCCATTCGGTTCGACCGCTAAGGTTTTGTTTGCGAATGTTGAGGGGAAAGAAGGGGAGGGTCTTTAAATTTAATCTATGTTTTTATAATATTTTTTAAATTAAAAATATATTAACCATAAGCATCAATTTATCACTCTCTAAAAAATTACTTTTTTAACAAATATAAAAGATTTCTCAATTTTTTCCTATATTTCTCAAATCCCACCCCCAAAGCTCTTCCCTCCACTCCCCTCCAAACTCTCAAACAAAACCTAAGGGGGTGTTTGTTTGAGGGTTGGAAATTTAATTCCCAGGAATGTAAGGGTGGAATCAAACATTCCTTTGTTTGGTAGAAGGGGACCACACAAATATGCCTAGGAAAAGAATTTTCCCAGGAAAACAATCTACCCACGTTCTCCTCTCTTCTCCCCCACGTTCAACCCATTTTTCACCCCTCTTATTCCCATGAGATAGCTTGGGAAAATTTTATTCCTAGGAATGGAAACCCATGATCTTCAATAAAATACCATCTCTGCCCTTGCCATTCCTGCTATTTTTTTTCTCTGATTCCCGCTAAATATTTTCACCCATGATCTTCTATAAAAAAAAAAAAACCCATGTTCTTTGTGTGTTCATCAACTGCTTACTAATTGGGGTTTTGATTTCACTATTCTCTTCAAGGTACCACGAGTATAGATGTGTGTACCTATAATTATATGTTCCATTTAGGAAGTGACGTAAAGAACCAACCTCCCTCCTTGAATACATTCACAACAGGGTCCAACAAGAAAAAATGATTATGTTCCATTTGGGTAGGAATGACAAATAATTGTTTTCACAGTTTTGATTTTGCATGGGTATGGAAAAGTAGAATTGAATAACATTCCAGGGATATTTTAAAAAATCTACAAAATTCCACATGTTAATTGATTTTCATGGTTTACCAGCATCTTTAATCAAGGCACGACAATACTCCTTCTCAATTGATTTGCACACAATTTATCAGCAAAATTGGAGTGTAAAGAAGGATCACTGACACGTTAGTTTTATGGTTTATACAATGGAGGCACTTGTGTAATTATAGTGTTCATTCCGAGGATTCTACATTGCAAACCAAACGTATTTTACCTATTCCCTGGAATTATTTTCAAAAAAGTTCCCAGGAATTAAACAATTAACCAAACACTTTTTTCTATATTTTCCTGAGAATAAAATTTTAACCTTTACATTCCTGGAAAAGTTGATACCTGGGAATGAGTTTTGTAACCCTCAAACAAATGCCCCTAAGAGATATTTTTCCTTCAACAAAAAACCTAAGAGATTTTTTAACAGCAAATATTGGTAAGCCAGATATTTATACAGTAGCCAACTATTGCTTTTAAAAATGTGCCAGAATTATCCTCGTTCAAAATTAGAGTTTATCATATCATATCATATATACATTCACCAGAAATAATTCATCATAATTAATCACACAATCAAAATTGCTCTTAACCTGTTCTATAAAAACAAGCGCACTAGATAAGTAAATCATGAGATAAAAATAACTTTATTTAATGTCTGTTCATAAAAATTCACCAGATAAAAATATAGCAGTACAAGACATTGTGCAGAAAGACAAGTGACTAAGAGACAGAATTGACAATCAAACTGAAGGAACATGCCATGGTTTTATTGCTCCCTGCTGCATTCTAAGTGGCGTCATGGACAAAGACCACCGCTCCACGTTGTTATTACTTCTATACCACACCCTCTTTGAACTCCATGCAGGTGGCAGGTGCAAAACAACATCGTCATCATCATGATTATTCTCTACTTTCTCCTCATTTTCCGCTAAAGAATGACCCGTTGAATGTGACCTCGGTAATGGAAACTTGTCCAACATTATCAATTCCCGTGAACGGAAAATGTCTTCATCAGCCAATACTACTACTTCTTCTGAAACCCTAACGGTGTTGCTCTCTTCTTGTTGTTGCTCCGTTGATTCCGTTGCGGCATCGATAGGGATTGCAATGTCAGGAACATCAGGGGTGAGTTTGGAGCGACATACAGGACAATTCATATGAGATAATAACCAAACATCAATACAATCTTGGTGAAAAACATGATAACATGTTGGTAACAACCTTATTTTATCATTGTGTTGAAACTCATTCAAGCAAATAGCACATTCAAATGTTGCTTTACCTATTTTGTGGTCTTTCACGGCGGAGTAAACGAGGATAGGGCATTTGTCGATGATTTGACGGTTGAATTCACGGCGGAATAGATCGACGGCAGCGGTGATGGGATTAAGGCCTAGGCGGTTGTGGCCGTTGGAAGAGCAATAGCGGAGGATGAGTGCAAATAAGGTCATGAATATTAAGGCGGATAAAAAACCAATAAACATGATCATCATTGTTGCTTTAAGGTTGTCTTTTAATAAGGTTGTTGTTGTTCCTAATGGTGAATATGATGTTGGTGGTGATTGTGCATCAGTGTGTGAATGGAATAGTAGGACCATTAGGAAGAAGAATTGGGATGATTTCATCTTTCAACAATGATCCTTAGATCGATCAGTCTTGAATAGAATTACTAGCAAGTAGCTAGTTGGAGTAGTAGAAAGCATTGACACTAGTAAATGAAATGATGTAAATTATGGTTGTAAATTGGGAAAAGCTATATATAGAGATGGAGCATGGGCTTGTTACTAGTATGAACTTGGGCTTGGGCCGTCAACAGAAACAAGTAGTATTAACAAGACGATTTATTTTTTAAATAAGGATAAGGATAGAGAGGATCTTCCGAAAATAAAAAAGAAAAAAAATTGACTAGTTTTATTGATGATCGTAA
Source organism: Medicago lupulina (assembly GCA_958299785.1). Lineage (NCBI taxonomy): Eukaryota > Viridiplantae > Streptophyta > Magnoliopsida > Fabales > Fabaceae > Medicago > Medicago lupulina. The sequence continues at coordinate 14,220,094 of OY283144.1, read as the reverse complement.
TAAAGAGAGCATAAAATATTGTATATCCTATTTGATGAGTCATCAATATTTTAGAACTAACAAGTCCTTGTTATCAATGAACCTGCTCGTAACAATGAAAATATCTTAACTTAACTTTATTGCTAACTTTTTAGCTTTTATTGAACACCTAAAGGTTGCATTGCATATAAAATTGTATACCGTCAAACAAATTATTACTCTTTTCGGTTCTATTTATAAGAAACATTTGATTTTTTTTGATTCATTGTAATAATGGTGTATTTGATATATATTATAGATAAGATACATCAATTACTCAATGAATCTAAAAAATTTAACTTTTTAGATTTATTGAGTAATTGATGTATTTTGTCTAAAAAATTTGACTTTTTAGATTCATTGAGTAATTTCTTTTCCAAATTACAAAGGATGTTATGATGTCCATTTAAATATTTTAAGTATTTGAGATTTTGAATATTGAATTAAGATTATTTTTCCTAGAAGAATGAGAGTTATTTGAAAGTAATGAAGGCATAATTTGGTTTTTCCTAGAAGAATGAGAGTTATTTGAAAATAGTGAAGACAAATTTTGGTTCTCACGAAAAATATGGAGTTTATATTAGTTCTAGGAAGAAAAAAAAACTATTTTTAGTCTCTTACGAAAATAAATAGAATCAATATAGTCTTGAGTAAATTACACTCCCCTCCCTTTAAAGATGCTTGAATTACACTCCCCTCCCCTCTTAAGTTGAAATATACACTTTACTCCCTCAATATTTTTTTTATGTTAAAATTTATGCTCCCCTCCCTTATAAGATGCTTGAATTACAAACCCCTCCCTTAATAATTAAATATGCACTACACTTTAATCTATTTGAACATAAATAAATATTCTTATAATATATATTAATTTTGAATCACCATTTAAGAAAAATTAATTCATTTCTTTATAGTTTAAATGTCAATGATAATTAAATTTAAATATATTGCTGTTGATTTTATAAATTAGAGTATAAAATTAAATTTTAAATAATCATGCTTTAATGATTTTAGTAATTTTTCATATATTTTAATTTTGTTTTGGGTTGTTTCATATTTTATAATAGGGTTTAAAACTACATGTTAATAAATTTTGAATAAAAAATAGCAAAAAATATATATTCAATTTTTTATTATATTAAAATAGACCCACAATACTATTTTTTTTAAGTGTGATAAATTATTATTCTTTGCTAGATTATTAGAAATAATAAAAAAGAATATTGACGGAGTAAAGTGTAGATTTTAACATAAGAGGGGAGGGGGATGTAATTCAAGCTTCTCTTAGGGGAGGGGAGTGAAATTTATTCTAATATGTTTTGAATAAGAGGGGAGGGGAGTGTATATTTTAACTTAAGAGGGGAGGGAAGTGTAATTCATGCATCTTTGAGGGGAGGGGAGTGTAATTTACTCTATAGTCTTTGAACCAAATATATTTCAATGAAATATATCTTAAATGATGATAAAGATTGTTATGTTATTGATGCGGCATTAACCGTGTCATTTATGTGAAACTAATAAAGGGGACAAGTAAGTCCCTAGTTCCTTAAATAAATAAAAAATAAAAAGTCCATAGATAATAGGGAAAATATGACTAAAAGATGTGATATTCATTTAGAATACATTAGAAATCAACACAAATTCAACATCGCTAAAAATAAAAAGGATAAATTTGTGAACAAGTTCACAACATTCAAGTTAATAGTATAAAACGGAAAAATGACTACAATAATGTAACAAAATCTCTTAAGATTTACAACATTGAAAATCTAATCATTGTTTAAATTGAATTTGATTTGTCAATCCGAATCAAACGAACAACTCATGCAGCAAAATAAGAAATCAACAAACATTGCAACAAGACGATGAACAAAACAACGAAGTCACAAAAAAAAATCTAAATCTATGTAAAAATCATTTATTTAGATTAAAAGGTTGATGAAAAAGATAACAGATGATTGTTTTTTGTTCAAAAATGATCCATAACCACCTCTCATGGAGGGGAATAAATGGCATGCATGGGAGAGAATGAACTTCCACTTGCGATTTCTTTCTTATTTCTACTAGGTTTTGTTCCTATTCAACGTTTTGAAAGTGACAGTGTTCCTATTCAACATTTTTTGGTCTATATGTTACCAACTCAGAAGGTACCAATGTTACTTATTTTACGTAAAATTATTTGGATGGTATTTTAAGAAAACTATTTAAACAAATTGTTTCCTTCGTTCTTCTATTGTAGATTTTTGTGTGCTCTAATAATACAGTGTTTCTATTTTGTGAATTGTTTAATGGTGGTGAACTCTAATAGTAATAAGCAACAAAATCAGTTTACATTGTTTAATTTTAAATGACATTCTCAATATTCTTTAATTGTTGCGGACCTAATTAACAAGAAGCCAAAATAGTTTTCATTATTTAATGGTCGTGGACATTGTTTAATTTTATTTAACTTTAGTTTACATTGTATTTTAAGGTTGTAATGACAACTTATGTTGCTTTCATCTACTATAGTGGTGGTCATCTTTCATGATGAAATATATGAATGTAGTGGAAGACAACATGCTTTCAATGACATTGACTTCAATAACGTCAAAATATTAGACATTGACTTAGTCAATTGTTTGAAATTGTGACGTTGTTCAAGAACATGTTGACTCTATGACTATGCACTACATCCAATTGTCCTTCAACATTATTAATAGAGAAATTACATTCACCTTCCTTAAGATTTGCTTAAATGACAATGTCATCCCTTCATATTTATTTAAAAAACATTCATCTCCCTTCTATTCCACACTATTCAAAAACCGTTTAAGAGGAAACAATGTTATGCTATTTCCAAATTTCTTTTCAGTGGCACCACCGCCACCTCTGCTATAATATCAGTGACAATATCCAACATTCAATTGTTTTATAATAATTTTGAGTGTGTCTAGTAAAATAAAATGAGGGGTTGAGATTTCACTGTACTTTGTTGTCACTATAGAGAATTTACTCCCCTAGCTTTTGCTTGTCAAGTAACATGAGTCAACAGCGGTGTGTCTTGAATTTCTTCATCAAGTCCAAAACAAATGACCTGATTTGATTATATGTATTACTCACATAATATGTTTGACCATATTTTTTTGTCTAATTGATCATATGTTTCTACTGTTATATAAAGACAAATGATAACATATAAAATATTATATTTGTCTCCATTAATATTTTTTAAATATCAAATTTTATCATTTTTGCTAAGACATAATTAAAAATATTTAAAATCAAGGATACAGTATAAAGTAGTCAACTAAATTTTTTATTTTAGAACGGAGGAAGGAAGTGTGTCTTTAAAATGGAAGCATCACTAGTGGTGCGACCAAATTATATTTTGATATCGTCTATAATTTCATCTAATCTCATCAACTCACTATTGTTGACAATTTTATTTGTTTATCTTTAAACAATATGTCAAATATTTTTCCTTTAGTTTCAATGATTACCTGTCGTATTGAAGTTTGAATTGCTATATAAGTAAATTTCACAAAAGAAAAACTTTACATATGCAAGTAAAATTAAATTCGTCCCATAAGCCGTGCCAACTTATTTATCCTTAGAGAATTGTTTTCTTCCTTTTGGTTTTACTCATTCCCCATTGCTTTTGTGTCCATATAAGTAAAATTACGTTGAAAAACATCGACTCATGTACGACATTTTTAAAGGGAACGAGCAAAACCAAGGAAGAAGAGCAACTCTCTTATCCTTACTGTATGTTTCTGTTGTAAATTTTGAGTATATTTCAAAAGTTTCAAATATTTTGTGTTCCATATTTTTAATTGAGAAATATCAAAAAAATATTTTAATAGAAAATTATTATCATATTATTATTAATTATAATGTTTGACTTGGTTTTGTAGACATATTTTTAATTCCAAAGTTTTGTAACCGTCTTTGCTTTTATATCTCTTGAATGTATAACGTTTCTTTTATTGGCTATTTATAAGGCATTATTCTTGCTTGACAAAACAGAAAAATTATGCCTATGAAATTTGTACTCATGTAGTGAATTAAAATGATTTTTCACTTGGCTTTGAGTAGTGGCAAAACAAGAAACATATCCCTCACTTTCAATGGTTTCTTGGGTTACATCTTCCTGAAATATATTTTCTTGTCAGTTCTGTTTCTTCGATCCTACATCGAGAAGGGTCTGTTAAATCCTGGGGGATTAGCGTATAATCACGCGGAAAATCCTTAAGGACAGTGCGATCAGCACGTCTCAGACTATCTTCATCGTTTGTTCATTTTGCAGTTCTCTTATTGAATTGATGAATAGAGATGGCGATTGATGAGTTATATTGGTGGTCAATTCAACACAATATCAAAAGAGATAAGTTTATTGATATTTATTTTATTTATGTTTAATTGATTTTTATATTTATATATTGATTATTATTTATAAAAAATAATTTATGCTTAATTTTACAACAGTTTCTGGGCATGAATTTATCTCTCGGCCCGTACTTCACTTCAATTGGCCCAAAGCCTAGGAGTGCTCCTTTCCTCATCCTCCAATATCTGCTTAGATTAAAAACAAAAATATATCATCAAATTTGTGTGGTATGTATGTGTGCTTGTGAACAATTTGTGCGAACCATATGTATATTTCCAAAATCATAGAGTTTTTACTTTTTAAGCAGTAGTGGAAAAAACATGCTGGTGAACGTGGGTTCATGTTTGTTGGTAATAGTATGATGAAGCATCAAATGCACGACACATGAGGATTCAGAACCCACCAAGATTCTTCCCAATCCATCTGGATGGATAAATCATAATTTGACAACCCAATAATACCATAGCACAAAAACATGTATCAGTTAACTTGCAGTATATTGATATTGAGTACAGCTCAGCTCACAATCAAAAAATGATTTTCGAAACACCAAACATGAATAAGTCAAATCAGAATATATATAGCACTTGGCTACAAAATTTATGGATCACACAGTTGTTATATATAACTCACTCTTTTGTCCAATCTATTGCCTATAAAATGTTTCTTGTCGCTTATGATTGTGACTTTTATGCATGATTGTAATTTTCCTCTTACAATAAACGATTTAAACAAATAGAATTCTACCGCGATTGTGAGATTTTTTCATGAATGAAGATTTAATTTGAACTTTCACAATTTTTTCGATGATTCAATCAGTGACGGACTCCAAAAATTTTGAATAATGGGGGCATCTTATATATAAATTTGTAGGACTCGTGAACATATCTTAGTTGGTAGGGTCATTGTGACATGAATTTTTAGTCATTATTGCCTTTAATAATTGTTGATTCTCAAAAACATTGAATGATTTATGATAATTTTATTTTGTTATAATAAGTTATTGTTTTGGGTCATACTAAAAAGTGTCCCGGACACAAGTTAAAAAAACAAAAAAGGTAAATTTTATATTGAAGACTACATTTTATACACTTTCTAATACTTGATTACACAAATTTCAAGAAATTTTTACCGTACATGTTTCTTTAACTAGTGTTCCGGGAACCTAGGTAACATTTTCATTTTTTTTTTATATTTAGAAATATAAAAGTGGTTGTGTTATTACTTGTTGTGTCACGTGTAATTGTATGTGTAGGCCAAGGTAAAAAGAATTTGTGATATATATGACTTATATGATCAAAATATTAATTCTTACTATATTATACAAAAATCCGTCCCTAGATTCAATTTGGTTATGGACAAAAAATAAAATCAAATTAGTCGTTAACATTTAAAATTAAAGACAAACTTGTTATCGTAAAAAAAATGTTATTGGGCCGCGAGAAATTTACGATGAATCAAATTGAGTCTTTTACTAATCTTTCATTCCAAGTCTCCATCTAGAATCGACCAAAAAGTGCACCATGAATAGGAATGTTGACCCAGGATGTGTGTCACTGCACTGCACCATGAATAGCATTTTCCTTTTGTCTATCCTCTTCGTGTACAATAAGCTGTGAATAATTGAAAATCAATTTGGCATGTGGATTAATTTGCTTAATTTGTAGCAACACTATTGTCTACTGACTGTAGGTACACTACAAAAGAAAAAGGAGCATACTATAGATGAGATGTATGTCCAGATATTGCTCAATTTTCAACTATTATAAATTTCTTTAATGCATAAATTAATGATTAACTATTCAATTGTGAATAAATTCTTATAAGTTTATATATGGATTTTTGTAGAAAGTGATCTCATTTTTCAGAATTATCAACTATATAGTTTATTGAAAACATATAGTTGTTTTTTCAGATTTTTCAGAACTATCGACTATATAAGTTTAAATATGTTTTTAATCATTGAAACATAAACTATATTCTATTGTGTATATGATTTTTCAACTATATTAATAAAAATCAACTATTTTGGCATACGTAGTTTTTCAATTTGAATATTTTTGCAACCATAGTTTACGTTTTCATTTAATATATCTAATGTACAATCTCTAAATATCTTATGTCAAAATCACAACTAATTTTTTATAAGCAAAAATTACATCTATTTTAATTTTAATCTATAACAAATGGTTCTATAGTGCGAAATAGATGATATTAAGCTTGACTGCTTGAGTCAACCTAAAATATCACTCCGAAAGAAGGTAAATAAGATCTCTTCTGAAAATTGAAACGTGAAAGCTAAAAAGTAGAAGATGAATCATTAAAACAACCGTGTAGCATACAAGACTTGCTAGGCAAGAAAGTAAACAAGTAAATGGACCACCTTGCTTGCCTTGTCCTACCTTTTTCTTTACAATTCTAAGCAATTTGAGACTTCTTCAATCTATATATTTTCAACAAACATCAATGATCTTTGTTACCTCTTCCTTTACAATTCTAACCAATGTAAGACCAATATGTATATTTTTAACCAACATCAACGATCTCTGTTAGAATTGACTTTTTTTCTCACTATCTCATAGTTGTTGAAGAAGATACTTTAGGTCTTTTGAAGACTCTTTAATTATTGTTGGAGTCAGGATATTCTAATGTTACTTTTGAAGTTAATTCTCAAATTATGGCTCGTGGTATTTCTCATCCTAAACTAAGCAAAACAAATAATATGATTATTCCTTGCAAAGGAAGTTCTGCTTGTATTGAGATTTTGATTTCGATTATTAATGAAATGCTTTGACTTTCTTTTGTAAAGAACAAGTAGTGATGTATGTGAATATTTGTAACTTATTATTAGCCATTTATTTGACTGACCAATATATTTATTAAAAAAATGGCAAAAAAAAAATGAAAATAAAAAACAAGCCAGCTCAAATTGGTTATTATTACTGATCTTTAACTGATTCTCACCTGATATAAATAAAGATGTATAATAAGACAACACAGACATACACATAAAATAGACACGCATAAAAAGGAGAGTTCAAGTTTTTCTTTTCTGACAGAAGAGTTCAAGCCAAATTCAACACTAGTTATTATTTTTTGACACATTTTCTTTTAGACAATTCAATACTAGTTTATATTCAGTAAAATAAATAAAATAATTTTGAAAATTAGTATAACTTAGATAAGAAATTGCTTTATTTCTTAATCTGATTGATACAAAAGATATATATTAAATAATACAAAAAACTGGCACATGTTAAATATTTAGATTTTTAAATTATTACTTTTTCAATTTAACTTTTTTATGGTGGTGTGTGTTCTTTTCAAGGAACATTTTTTAATATAATGGGTCCCTTGCTTATAAAATAAGGGAACTAAAGAATAAAAGGGTTTGTTTGTGTTGTCATTTTTCAACAATTGGGAAGGGAAAGGAGAAGACATGAGTGGAAAAACCAGACTAGAAAGCCAAAGGCAAAGCCAATAAATTTCATTTTGGCTTCTACATAGCACGCTTGGCCCCCAAAGTTATTTTCACATGATATTTGAAAACATATATGCGGGTGTATGTACTTTTAACCCCACACAAAGAAAAATATGTTTTCTTTTTGGAAGAGTAGGGTCTTATAATTGAGTAAAAGTGCACCCTTACGGGGCTGTATATTGTCGTGCATGAAGATGCATACTATATAGTATAATAGTATAATAGTTTTTTTTTTCTTACAAAATTATTTAGTAGTTGTTGAACAGTTGTATATTTATATATAGTTGAAGTTTAATTTATTATCCAAAATCTAATAAAGGCATAAATTAATCATTAGATGATGGTGGTGGATTGCTGTGGTACGGAAATCTTCATTACCAATTAGTTTATTCTCTCAATCATATAGAACAAAGTAATCAATAAAAAAATGACACAAAACTATTCACATAATATTTATCATGATATATATTGTTTTAGGGGCTTATAGTGGTTCCACAAGAAATGTACCCTAAAAAATATAGAAAGGATTAAGTAAAAAGTGAAGGAACAAAAGAAAACATGCACGAGCAAGCAGCGCAAAATATGAGACATTATTGCGTTGGTTGTGTCAGAATCCAAAGAGAATTGGTTACACTAGATTAAGCTTTGTATAGTTGGTGGCGGCTAAAAAAAAACTAAACTTCAATTTAAACTAATCAACAATAGATTCCTGTGGAAAAAGTGTAGACTAGGACCATGAGGTCAACCGTAGAACACAATAAAGAATGAGATTAGGATCTAAAATTGACCTATATCTTCTTTGTTAAAAGATGTTTTTTCTCTAGGGTGAATGGTTAACCCTACCAAAAGTTATATTAAGCATGTGTTTAGTTTGGCTTTTGAGGCTGCAAAAACACGTCTACATATGATTGTGCCGTGATTTTAGAGAAGCTACAAAAGTAAGTGTATATATGAACTTGCAAAACTAGTGCAAATTTTGAGCAACCGTAAAAGAAACAAGGTGAGGTGAGCATTCACCATTAGGGAGTTCGAAATGCAAATCGAATTAAACTCTCATTATCTCCTATATGTAGGTGGACAACCCTACTCGAAGAGATTTCATAACAATTTGAGACAATGAATACAACTATAGATATTGTTTATAGTATAATTTGTGTATGACAAAAATCACACTTCTTGCTTAGGCTTACCCAGTAAAAATTTCCTACTTACCTAAAGTGAGGAGTGCAATTGAGAATATGAGAGTACAATGTGAGTCTATATAAGATCAAAATCAGAAATTGACTTTTAAAAAATTGGAAATTGTCTTGAAGAGATCACACAACAATTTGAGACAAGAAATGCAACTAAAGATATTGTTTATAGTATCGTGAGTAAGGCAAAAATCACATTTCTTGATCAGGATTATCTAGGAGAGATATCCTACTTATCTAAAATGAGGAGTGCAATTGAGAATACTTCTTACAATATATGATGTTAGATAAAAATCGAAAATTGACTCTCTAACTTTGATATTTGATGATGACTTTAGTGATTTTAGTGTATATAGATTTAAAAAGAGATAGATTAAAGATTAAAATAAATTATTTGGATATTTAGAAAGAAATGGTTGTTTAAAATAGAGATGATGAGAAATAAAAGACAGAAAGGTAGATAATAATCATTTTTGAGTAAAAATCAAACTTCTAAGTTGAACCTCATGAGTTACATATGCTATTATCACCGTACCTGATAGCACCATGGGTGCTCTCATAGCTAGCATTGTACTAAGCAAAAAGACAAAGAACTTAAAAAAAAAAAAAAAAAAGTGCAAACACTAATAAACTGTTTCTAAAAGGGAATAATTTATGCTGAAATTTTGCAACTGTTTCTTTTCAAAGTAGGTGCTTTTTAATTAAACTACTTTATTAAAATAAAACTATTGCATCATAATACATATACATGTACTATATAAACTGTCCCAAACCATACATAAGATCAAGTGAAAAACCAAAGAAAAAACTTGAAAACCAAGTAAGGTACCACAAATATATGACAATGGCCTACATCACTAAGGTTGGTAGTAGCAGCATGACCAATGGTGTAACCACAGTTGATTGTCAAAAACAAGTTCGATCATGGAGGCTTCTACGTTCACTCATTGAACTACTAATCCCTACTTGCAACTGCACCTTAGTAGAACAAGAACATGATCAAGATAGTAGCAATTCAAAAAATTATCACCAAAACTATAACAAATATCCATCATCACATTCTTCACTCATGCAATCTACAACCATCACTGGCACGATATTCGGATACCGTAAAGGAAAAGTAAGTTTTTGTATTCAATCTAACTCAAATTCCACAAACCCTATTCTCCTTCTAGAACTAGCAATTCCAACAAGTGTTTTAGCAAAGGAAATGAGAGGAGGAACGTTGAGAATTGTGCTAGAAAGTGCTTGTAACAATAACAGTAACTTGTTTTCAACTCCTCTTTGGATTATGTACTGTAATGGGAGGAAAGTCGGGTATTCGGTTAAGCGTAAGCCTTCAAGAAGTGATTTAGAAGCACTTAACTTGATGAAGTCAGTTTCTGTTGGTACTGGTGTTATAAATGGAAAAGAGATTTGTCAAGAAGATGATCAACTTATGTATCTTAGAGCTAACTTTCAAAGGGTTCGTGGTTCTTCTAAATCTAACTGTGAATCTTTTCATTTGATTGATCCAGAAGGAAGCATTGGTCAAGAGCTTAGTATTTTCTTTTTTCAATCAAAGTGACCTTGTTGATGTTTTTGTTTAGAAGTCATGTCCGCTGCATTTTTTCTGAGGTATTGTTCGCTTTGGATCTTGAGTATGCCCTCGTGACTTTGTCCTTAAAACCGTGTGAATAGGTTGGAGAGACGGGATGTTTATAAACTACCATTAACCTTGATTCTCAAGTCATGTCTGATTTTTTGTTGATCCGGACCGGTTTCAATCATTCAACTTGATTAATTAATTATCCCTTTTTGAGCTATGCCAAGCTATTGTGGTCAATCATGGCTTTAGCAGACATGGCTTTATGATTGTTAATAAGTTTAATTTCTTCTTCTTTTTGTTTTGAAAATGTATTGTACTTTTTTCTTCATTGGTTGTACTAGCTAGGACCATATGATATGGGGTGACAAATTGGGAGAGAGCACGCCAAGCCTATAGGCTTTTTTTTCCTCTCTTCTAATGGAAAATAAGAATTGTGTTGTACCTAATAATACTTAGAATTTCCATTTAGTAGTGTTTGGTTTGATCATTAATTATACTTGGATTCTACTTTTTGGCTATGTATGTACTTATTCTTACATGAATACCATCAACCAACCTTCCTTTTACTTTATAATTTCTCTTCTTTATGTTATTTTCATTTTATTTTCCTAAGAAACAATATTTCAATTCATCTTTGTATCACAATACATTTGTAGACGAAGTGTTAACTCAGTAGAGATAGTTTGTCTTTCTAACTTTAAAGAAAAGAGTTCAATCCCCTCGGATTGTGAAATGATCAATAATATCACTTTACTCGATAATAATTTATTTGACATATAAAGACCGACAAAGGAGCTATTTATTTATTTATTTTTTGAATAAGGGAGCTATTTGATATGAGGAATTTTTTAACATGCATATTCAACCCAATAGTTTATGAAAGCAACATTAGATTTCTTATTCTAAATGTTTATTGAATAAGAATTTTTAAGTTATTTATTTGCACCTTCATGGAAGTTGCAGAAAGACAACTATGTAGGAAAATAATTCAACACATCATATCATATATGACACTTAAAACTTTTATGTATCTAATAGCATTTAAATATTTTAGCATAAATGACAACTCATAATATTCTGATTTTTTTACAGGGCATAATATTCTTCTTAGTTAACACCATTAAGCAATGTTGGAGAAATTGTTTATAGCTTACAGCTTTAGCAATTTAAATTAGAAATCAAAAGACATCGCATAGAAAATTCAATTTGAGAGATCTATGATGATTAATTTATATAATTCTCCACCTTAGCTAATGCTTGGAAGATGCTGCTTTTATATTTACATAAATTGTCTAGAAGTGGACAACACAAAATTATTGGTTTTTCTGGATATGTATATCAAAATTTACATATCCTATAAGGGGTTCACATCCTATATCATTGCATTCTTCAATTTCCATCAGTATAAACCAGATGGCAAAGTGAAACAAAATCTTGAAACAGCTGCATCAAAAATGCCTTCAATCCAAGTAAAAGTTGTCACAAAAAGTGAAGAAGATAAAACCAGGTGAAAGCCAATCCAAACAGTCCCAAAATGTATATATTCTGATTGTTGGGTGAATTACCTGCAAAACCAAACATGTAATTTTATAAAATAAAATAAAAATCACAAATCTATCAGCAATAATGTGCCACCAAATCTATAGTCCTTACCTAATTGAAGATAGTTGTTCCTAATGTTCCATTCAAAATCCCAGTGATCCCTGTCATTTTTCAAAGTCCAATAACACCAACCAAATGAAACTGTATTATAGACGTCTAATTGTGCCTTTCCAAAGTCTTGATAATCTGTTAGGGATCCGCTTGTCACATCCCACTCATTCACCCACTCTCCTGATTTTTTAGATTCAAATTGTGAATAAGAAGACACCGTTTTCAATCACGTATCAAATCTTATTATGACTCGCAAGATACGTGATCGATAAAAAATGTCATTTAATTAAAAACAAATAGCATACATAAAATACATAAGCTGATTTATCATATGCAACTTCAAAATAATTCAAGTCATGAATCAAAATGACAACAAAACAGTTGGCTACACAACGTTAAAATATTCAACCTCTCAAATAAAAAGCACATTCTATCATAATGAATCAAGATTCATGTTCGAAATAGATAAACACAAGAATCTGTAACTATTGGTTTAGATTTATTTCAAACCTGAGACACGACTTGAAATGACTCCTGTGTGTCATTAGATACTGTTAAATAACCATGTCTGAAATCAGACCATTTTCAATTTATGGCCACTTTAAGGAGAAGAAAAACATTACTTTACAAAAAAATGTATTACAGATTCAGATAATTATGCATTCAAGGATTTTAATGAAGTTGATTGAGGTTTATAACTGTGATGAATCTATTGTAGTGTCAAACAAAACTGAAAGGAGAATTGTCTTACCAATAAAAATGAGCGGGCCATTTGAATTGTTATAGGCCTGCAACAGACCTTCCCGACTTTTGTATATGTATTGTACATTATCACTAGCACTCATATTAACAAAGAATGTGTCAAAGAGGTTGTAGAAATGCAAATCCAAAACTAAGTTGGTAGATCCTATGTTGGCTTCATAAAGCTCCAAAGGGTCTGCATTGCCAATTCTCTGGCACAATATCACATAAGCTGACGACGAATATTTCCGAACGATTTGGTAGCCTTGCTTGTAATAGGAAATTAAAATATCTAAAGAAACTGTGCCGGCTGATGGTTCATTCAAAAGCTCAATTCCCAGCAAGGCAGGATGCTTTGTATATCTGCAAATCACAAAGTCTGTCCAGTAAGGTCGACACATAGGTTCATGAAGCATATAAGCAAATGATATGTTACTCTTACTGTAAAAGAGATGAATTCAACTTATTTACTGATTCTCAGTAGTAACAAGAATTGTGTTCAACAGATAAAATTACGACGAGCAAGTAACTTTGCCCTCCAATTGATATTCTTGAGTACATGAGAGTTGTTTACTCAATAATAAGAACTTCGAAAAATATATTTACGCATCCAAAACATACCTAGAAATTAAAAATTCAATAACATGTAATGACTTTGAAATGTAATCTGGAGAAGTTTGCCAGCCTGTAAATCCATCTCTGCTTGCACTATGCTCCATTCCATTTTGGGAACCAGGAGCAGCATGAAGGTCAATAATGCATTTTATATCATATTCTCTGCAACATAATAATTAAGCACATTCTCAAAAGGAAACGTGAAGTTTCATTTGTGCCTTAATAAACCCTGGATGATAAAAACAGAGAAAGTAAAACCTACTGTGCCCATGAAAATGCATTATCTAGAGCTTCAAGACTTCCTCCAATAAATGGACTTGGAGGATCAGGATCAAAAGCAATCCACCAACCAACCGGTATCCTCACAGTATTTATTCCATGTTCATATAGAAATTTGAAATCCTCTACTGTAATATAGCTATTCCTATGTCTCTGCAGTTACAGAAAGCATCAGAACAATTAACTAGGAAACAAAATCTGCTATTTTGTTTTTCAGTATTATGTATGGTTTTCACTAATAGAAAGTATATCACATAGTCTATTTAGTTTACCTACTGACATAAGCACTTGTGAGACTATTTTGGAGAGCTTATGGAAACAGTTTATGATATTTCCACAAGTTGTTTTCATCTTATTTCCATAAACTCTCCAATATAGCTTATGAAAACAGCTTATAACTTACTGAAAAGACAGTGAAAACTATAATGTTTTAAACACACTAAGCCTTTACCGATTTGCAATGTGATAGTCATAAAAGATAAAAACTAAATAATGCCTAACAAGCCTTAATTGTGACACTAGATAACTATATAGAAAAATATTTACAATGCAAGAGTTTACCCTAAGAACATCTTCTGCGCTCTCATGTCCATAACCATTTGCTAGCTGGTAATCTCCATGTAGGTTATTTGATACAATGGTCATTTCAAATGTGGCTGAATTATCATCCCATCCGGGTACACCTGGATAGTCTGCTGTGAGCCGATTACCAGTTGTAGCCTATAAAGATAGTGGTATAAGCATTCATGTGAATCTGTTAAAAGTCTAAGATCAATATGGCTTGCCATAGTAAAGCATTATCATATAACATCTTAAAAATTCTTAAAATAATGTTGTTAAATGATTTATAGAGACTAACATGGTGGGGTGTGTAAAAACATCATCACATTGTACGTGGAACTAATTGACTTCCAATTTAGCAGAAAGCAAAAGGATAAATACCTGCAGATAAGGTCCATTCTTTATCTTGATGTGAACCTTATTTTTCTCATTACGCTTAACTTCAAATGTCTCAGACGTTGAAGGCGATTTTGCTGTTGCAGAGACAGTGCAGCCTCCACCGTCACATGTAAGAAATGGGCCTTGATTGGTACGGAATTGAAATTCAGATTCAGATACTCTCCACAACTACAACAGAAAAAAGGTCAATCTTTTTATAAAACTTCAAGTTCTTCACACATCACTCTAACAACTTCAAATTAGAATCATATTGAAGTTCACAATCAACAACGTTTATACATTTGAAAATTCAACTGATTTAGGTATGAAACCGTGAAATGGATAAAGTAAGCACAGGAAATGGATTGACAATTAGACGCATAATCCTTAATCTGAAAAAATCAAATTGTTGCAACATATAATGCTGGATAGAAAATTAAAATAGAAGACAATAGCAATTTTAAATCTTACCCTGAATGTTTCCCATGAAGATGGGGAATCCCTGTCAACTGTCACATTCATTCCTCCCCCATTGTCTGCAGATACATATTTCTGTAATGTTACCGACTTAAACTGTACCTCTGTCCCATCCTACATTTTTTACATATATCATCAACACATTGAACATCCAGATAAGCCTATTTAGTCCCACAACGAGCGAGGTGGTGTAATTATAATCTCTGAATGTATCAACATTACTAAACTATCCCTAAATGTATCTTCAGTTAGTAATTTCGTACACAAATTGACTAAAGGAAAACATGCATGAGGACGAAACTAACCAACGAAAACACAAACAAGGACCAAACTAACTAACGAAAGATACATTCGGGTGTGCTTTTGTAATTTTGATACATTAAGTTCTGCAGTGACAACGACCGACTCATTCAGGAACCAAAATGAATATTTACTTAAATAATAAAGTATTTCGCTGAAAAATGAGGGAAACAAATGTAAAGTAACTCACAAGCATGTCTCCATTGGCAATGCCATCAAACAAAGAAGGTTTGATCCAACCTTCAATAACAAGCCACCCTCCTAAGTTCACTCCTCTAACTTTAGATCCACCATGTAACCCCTCCACTTCAAAGAAACAAGAACAATCAATTCGACAAAAATGAAACAAATAAGATATTGGATTCATAACATAACATTGAATTTAAACATTTACCTTACCTGAATATACTCCAGAAGTGATGAAAAAACAACACAGTAAAAATATGCATGCCCATTTGGTAAAAACAAGTCCCATCAAGAATGCTAGCACCAAGAAAGCAAAAATGCAGAATCCATCATAGGAAAAAAAAAATGTTTCAATTCACCAGTTACAATGAAATGAGGATGAAAAAAAAGAAAAATTAAAATAAAAGAACCTTGTGGAGTGGGAAGAGTATAAAGGGAAGGGAAAAGTGTCTCAAAAGGGAAACTTTGCTTGTGGGATTCTTTCTTCTAATAATTAATTAAAATTAATAATAAAAAATTGATTAATTAGGAATGTTAGCTTTCATTATCATTAGTAGGACTTGAAGGAGAAAAAGAAGGACAAGGTGGTTAATATGTTATCTAGATTTTCAATGGTGGTTGGTGGATAAGGATTGAGATCTTAGCATAGTACTATAGTATTGTAGGGACTAATTTTCTTTCTCCTCTGCAGTCTGCAATAGTTAGTTAATAATGCTAATGCATGCAACTAAAGAGAATAAAAATGCACTATGCCTTTTTCAACTTCTTGCTTTTTCAAATTAGTTGAAAACATAAATTTTGTATGACTTATCAAAGCATTAAAAAGTGATGATTCTAAGTAGACAAATGGTATGTTATGCATTGATGTTCGACAATTGTTTGATTCTTTAATAATGATAGATATCGCTAGTCATAAGTAAAAGTTTATTGTATTATATTCGTCTTCACAATTGAGGTCATGATCCATGGTTAATCAATGTTGGTTCGACAAAAATAACATAAATGAATATCGATGCTAAAAATACAACTTATAGATATTTTCTCTTATTTTTATTGAGCAACATTGGTAAAGGTTGTTGTCTCGGCCGTAGAGAAGTTAACTTTCTTGAACCTTTAATTAAATTTGGTCCCTTCAACCAAATCCGGTCATTAACTCTATCTAAGAAAGTGGACAATCTTAAACTTTTACTTAAATATGGCAACTCCGGTGATCTTAGAGTTTTATAAGATTTTTGAATATATATCCATCGTTAGCGATAATTTTTTCAAGACTAGTTTATAGTCTTGCGTGTAACTTTTACTATTTTAAGTGTTTAATGGAGATGTATAAAAAGTTTACACATATGCGATTACTTATATGATCTTTTGTCAAAAAAATTGTGTACATGATTATAAAGATTATTTAAATCTAATATAATAAAGTGCTATAATGATATCGTGGAAAAAAATTGTATAATGATAAAATTTTTGGATAGCATCACCCTTCATTTTAAATTTTTATTGAAAAAAAATATATGTTATTAGATAGATACTTTTTCCATTTCAAAATATTTGTTGCAATCAACCCACGTTCAAAGACACAATTTTGACCATTAATATCTTTGATTATATATAAGTAAACATTATAGAAATTTGATATATTAAAAATATTCATTGAGACAAATAAAACATATTATATGCTAACATTTGTATTTATATATAAGTTAAAAATTATGGTTAAAGTAAGTTATGTAAATAATGCAAATTATTAAAATGTGACATATATTTTAAAATGGAGAGAGTAGTTGTGTAAAGATATTAAAACAAAAAAAATCTTCTTTCTCGTCATATCCTAATTCATTCATCTCATTGGTAAATCCTTCTTCAAATAATTTATTATATACTCACGAATATTATATAATTGGTAAATCCTTCTTCAAATAACTTATTATATACTCACGAATATTATATAATTAAACTGACATTGACATTGGCATTTTAATTTGTGTATTTTGGTACCAGTCAAAGAATAGAAAAGCGTCCCCTAAAAAAAGACTAGAAAAGCATGAAATAGACTTGAACGCTTCTCATTCATATTCTTATGTAGTCTAAAAACGAGTTGCAATTTGTCCAAAATTATGCTAGTAGTTGATTGATGTCGGTTTAGTCGATAAGAAATTGACTTATATCTCGTAAAACGGAGGTTTCAACTTTCGTTATCAACATAAATACTTTTTTGCTCGATAATTTATAAGTACATATGTCAGCGTTCTTTGGGTATTGAAGTTTTTTCTAACCCTTAAATTCAACTCACCTAAACTTAATTCTATTAAAAATAAAAATAAAATGGTACACTGAGAATAAAACAATTGATTACATGCCTCTAAAAATTGAGGAAAAGCTGAGTCAATTCACAAGGATGTTGGTTCAATTTATGAAAGTCCAAATTTTAGGGGATATATTTAGACAAAAGATTTCATCATGTTTATGAATTAAAAGAAAAATGAGGTTGAAGAAAGAAAACATGTGGCGTGGCTTTAGTTTTATAATGAGATAGGAATCTCTCTCACTACTAGTAGTAATTTAATCTAGTTGAATTGATCCAAACTTGCAAGCAAGGTATTTCTTGAAGCATCAAAATCAGAGTTACTTACAAAGCAAACTTATTCCTAATCACAAAAATTACTGCCTCTTCATCACGCTTTCTCCTTATGAATTCAATGCTCCTACACAACTACCAAGTCCATAACCTACCACCTTTTTTTCCTCACACGCCTTAAACTGCATATTTTCCTTTCTTCCTTGAAATATTCAACATTAGTCCATTAAATTAACCCATAACTGCATCTGTATAAACTTCATCATTCGTAGTAAAAAGATTGAATTCTTAATGGGTG
The DNA here is from genome assembly GCA_958299785.1 of Medicago lupulina. Taxonomy (NCBI): domain Eukaryota; kingdom Viridiplantae; phylum Streptophyta; class Magnoliopsida; order Fabales; family Fabaceae; genus Medicago; species Medicago lupulina. Next base: position 14,201,379 of record OY283144.1, on the reverse strand, counting down.
GCCAACAAAAGAAGATTAGTCAAAGAGCAAGGGATCATGTTATGGGTTTCAAAGTTTCTCACAAACCTGCAGGGCTTGACCTTATGCAGAACTGTGATCTTCCTCCACCTTCCAAGGTTTTTCTAGGACCAGATAAGACCGTCATATTTTCCATGAATAGGGTCTGTAACATTTCAGGCAAAGAAGAGCAAGATAGCAAACAGTATGGTACTTACCAGCTCGAAAATGGTGATGATGAAAAGGATAAAATAGAGCTTCTTAAAGCGCTGGAAGCATCTCAGACACGGGCCAGAGAGGCAGAAAAGATGGCTGCAATTCTAAGAAAAGAAAGGGATGGTCTCTCTATTGCTCTGTTGGAAGAGGCCATGCAGTTGTTTGCTTGTCGCCAACAGATGAGAATGCTTGAGCTTCAAGTTTTGAAACTGCAACAACCCCTTTGGCTGCAGCAACAACCAGCAATGTCGGTGTTTGGTTGCTATCCCAGATCTTCAGAGGGAGCTGTAGGATTTCCCAATGAAGATGGCCACGATGAAAAAACCACTAGTGTTACGTGGGTTCTGACTTTGATTTTTTCATTGGGAATTGGGGTTGCCGCTGCCCTTGCTTGGGGATACTAGTCCTGTCCGTTGCTGTGTTGGTTGATACATGAAAGACAGTCTGCATATACAAATTTTTGCTTTATATTAATACTCAAATATAATTTCATTACCAATCCATTGTGCCAAACGAGTATCACTATGTTGGTTTACTGCCATTCTGTGCGACAGTTACTTATTTACGCAGAATACTTTGAATGGTCTTAATAGATGATACTGTGTATTTGTTTGGTTGCTATATGATATAATGTATGAACGGCCAGAAAAGACTCAATCATGCAACTTATATTAAGTCTCGTTTACAGAATGGGTACAAAGTAGTGCCAACTGGTGCTATATATACATTAGTTCGCACACATATATATTAAATTTACATTTTCATCCATCTATGTACATAATATTATTTACCGCTATACTAAACTTTAAATGACCACAAAATTAGCGATTTATATGGTCATGTGTATAGTTCTCAAATGATCATAACATTCATCACTACTTGTAAAGATCTCCAAGCAAACCCAGCAGACATGTTTTCCACACTTGCACTCGACGTGATTGCACCCATCTATCTTCTCAATTATTTGCCCACAAGCAAAACAGCTCTTGACTTGTTCTTTCCCTTTACACCACTCCTTCAGAGATGAGTCTGGGTCATCCTTGAGTTCTCGGTATCTCTCGCATGAAAGGTATGGATGATACTCTATGTGGCACTTGGTACATGTCTCTGAATAACATGCCCCACAAACAAATGGCTCACTAGCTGTGTCGGAATCTGCAACTCGATAAACTGAGGGGCAGTCAGGAGACGGGCAAAACCTGTAAGTTCCCGAACTCGAAGCTACAAAAGCTCCCAAAGAAGCCCTGAAAAGTTCATCCAACTTATCATTTGACAGGAGAGTTCTAAAATCTGTAAGCAAAATAGGATCTCCACAGCCTTGGTGAGCACAACATATTGGGAAACTGCCTTGGTTCTTAATAGCAGATTCACATTGCTCCACCAGACACAACCGGCAGAACAAATGACCACAGCCTTCAAGTTGATATCCATCCTCAACCTCACACAGGCAAATTGGGCAACTAGGTCCGGTGTCAAGTCTCTCAACTAAATGATGGCTTGAACGCGCAATCTCCAAAGTTATTTCCTCCACTCTTGGTTTCAACTCCTTGTTACCATGAAGAAAGATTATTTGTTGGCGTGTGTTAAGTTCGAGCTCAGCCCCAGGTACCTTCTCTTTTAGTCCGTGAAGATCTGGCCCAAAATTCTTAACCACTTGCTTCATTAAGTCAGAAGGTAGGTCCTTCCCTCTCAGAGAGATTACTAACTGCTTTTTTTCATGGAGGGAGAGTAGAGATTGAATTAACTTCTGCTGAGCCAAAGCAATCCTGTTGGGTGAACCAAAAATCCGTAAATTCAGATTTTGCCTGTCAACAATAATGTAAGTTCTTGTCTCTTGCTGTATAGAGCTTTTAAGATTAAAGCCATCTCTGGACAACATGAGCTGTAGAGCTGCAGGAGCGATGCTATCATGGTCAATGACTTTCCCTCTCGACAATTCTTCCAGAGGTCTCCTAACTTCTGCCACAGTCTTTGTGGCATTGGCTGTTATCTTCAATCGGTGGGAACCGTTGGCAGTTCTGTTTAGGTTCCACTCAAGACCTAATCAGAAAACAATTGATTGTCAGCAGTGAAATCGTGATAACAAAATGCAATTAAATGTGTCTCATAATCACAATATAAACAAGCTTCCAACAAACCATGGATGGCCAATTTGTCAAATTTAACTTCCAAAATTTAACATAAATAGCTATATAATGCCTAAGAAACATTAACTTGACCCTCTGTCCATGTTAAAAGCCTCAACGGTGGTTAATTTTACAATTGTGCAGCAAAAAAAAATTATTAGCTTTAAATGGGTGATATAAGATGATTTATCCGGTAGAAGAGATTTAGATCAATCTGAGAGGTTGGTTTCGTAGAAATAGCTCATTCTTATGTGACATTTAAAAATAGCAAAGTTTCTTAAAAATACAGCATAAATTTTAGATCAACTTGAGAAGCTAAAGTAAGTAGCGATTGAGAACGAAAAAAATAGATGAAATAGGTGACGTGACATAAACTAACAACCAATATAATTATATAAGGATGATTTATTTTGGACAAAAATATCCTTAAATACAAGTTTCAAAATAGGTGCTTTTTATAATTGTAACCGAACAAATAATTGTGCTTCCACTTTACAAAAAGTTAAAAAATGAAAATAACTTTGTACACTACCATAAATTAGCGCCTTAAATCTAAATCTGTATATATAATGCATCAAATACGAAACAAGTAAAAAAAAAAGGAGAACAAACAACAGAAAAACATTACTACTCATTTCTCCTTTCATTATCCAAACCTGTTTCACCTTTGTTTTGGGAGAGGAGGAAGGGGTACGAAAACAACTGCTGAAGTTTAACTGGATACAACAGATATTATTTATAAAAAAAAATTTAAAAAAAAAAAAAAAAAAAACACAATTGAACAATAGACATAGGAAAATCAACATTTTTTAGGTGGGAAATATTAAGTGGCAGCCATATATGTAAATAAAAGGATCTGCTTTTAAAGGGCATCAACAGATGAATTACAAGCATCTAAAAAATAAGGAGTATAGTCATGAAATACCTTTTAAATTGTTGAAGTTTGTGAGTATTTTTTCCAGTTGTTCCGCAATAACATGATACACTGGAGCGGGAAATATCAAGGAACTATGAAACAACTGCTCGCACTTTATCTTCTGCCAAGAAAGACATCCAGGTAACACCTTTCCTTCAATTTTCTCCAGAGCTTTTGCTGCCTCTAAATGTAATCTTCCATCAAAATTAATTAAAGCTCTCATGAAAGAATCTTTTGGCTCAGGTGGAAATACCTGAACACGGCAAGAACTAATGTGAGGGTTTATTTTGGGAATTAAGGGGGAAATTTCTTTAAAGAGCGACTCTTCGCAAGCACTGTATGACGGATTTCCAACAGCCTCTCCCCTCACCAAGAAAAAGTCTAGAATCCTTCTGCTTGTAGCAGTTCTTAGTACATCCAAAATTTCAGTTTCTGGAAGCTCTTTGTTAAGCCCACTTATCACAATACTGTCCATGGACTTATTACTAAGTGCACTGCGGACATACCTCCCTCCGATTGCAAGGTTATAAAAATCTCTCAAGATGAAATCGACATCATTTTTATCACATTTAACTATACCAAATCCTTTGCTAAATCTACGAGGCCAAAAAATTTTTGCTTTCACTTCAGGAAATGAAAATGTTTTATCCCCTCCTATAAATGAATGTGAAGGAAGTATTTTCAAGGAGGAGCCGCAAAACTCCTCTCCATCCAGCTCTGCAGCTCTTTTGGCAGCATCAGGGGACGAAAATGTTATTTTGCCCCATTTTTCTCTATCCTCAACATCCTTCACCATGCCAGGGAACTTGTACACTGCACATATACAACCTGAGGTATTCTTCTCAAAAAACATCAGGAGCTCCCTATCATCAATTTCATTTATGTTTGGGTGACGCACATCAACACTCAATGAATGCTTCTCAAGTTCCAAATGCTTTATCTCAGCACCAGACCCAAACAATGCTATAGGTGATGAGGAACCTGACCCATGATACAAACATTTTTCCATACATTCAGTGCGTAACCTCTTTTTCTCATATTCTAAAACATCATTCACCATCATACTAGCTGTATTCATATCATGTGAAGTGGCATATAACTGGATGAGATTCTCGTCAATATTTACTTCAACAAAGATTCTTTCATCCATACAAGCTTTCCTAATACGTGAAGCAAGACCAAACAAATTACCGTTGCCTTTCCCACAAAATCTCTTGAGAAGAATAGTTCCAAAACCAGTCAATGTCTTCGTTTGTAACTTCCTCTCTTCCATCTTGGATACATCAAACAAGGGAGGAGGTTGAAGGCTGTCTAATGATTCAAAGTCAACAGCACTCACACAGACCAAATATTCATTAGACACTGAGAGAAGCTCGCCAAAAACCACCCAACTAGGCCGCTGAGCAAATACAAGCAAGGATGAAGATGGATGAAGTTGAACATGTTGTCCAGTTTGGGCTACTTCATAAAGTTGATTGCGTCCAGAGAACATGGCTACATTTTCAGCAAGTGAGGACAGTATAACCTTTTTCATGTTCTTATCATGAACAGAAGGCGTATGAGGGTTCCAACGCCAGTAACTTGGAACAACAAAACCATGTTCGCGCTCTAGGAAAGATTCTAACTCCAAAACTGTGTCTTGGCATCTCCTCATACATTTGGCATTGATGCTGTTTTCCCAACACCATTTATTCCTCCTATCTCGAGGCTGAGCTTCCCATTCCTTGTATACCGAGAGAAGAGTAAAAAGGTCACCATCAGGATGGCAAAATTGCACTTTGAGACAATCAGATCTTTGTTTCTCACCTTCATTACCAAATCTGCAAAATATGTTACTAGCATTGGGCATCATGGCAGCAAGGACAATGCCTTCTCTACCCAAAGCTAGTCGGAAACAGCCAAGAATAAGTTTACCATGCCTGGGTTCAATCCCCATTCTTGCCAAGTACCTACCTTCATAAGTTAGCTCATGAACATTGTTGTTCAGTTTAATGAATCCTAATTGAATTAGATTCCTGATTGCCATCTCAATAGAGCTGGGGCTTGGAGCATCCACAAAATCAAAATCCTGCACATTCTTCACCCCTAGAGCAAGGATCTTCAAAACTGCTACACCAAGATGAACTCTTCGAATCTCAGGTTCTTGATTTAGTTCCATAGACCGATAATCAGCTTCTGAGTACATCCTATAGCATCTGCCAGGCTCAGTCCTCCCAGAACGACCAGCCCTTTGATTAGCAGAGCTCTGGCTGATCCAGCAAACCTTAAGTACATTCATCCCAGTGCAAGGATCAAATCGGCAATCTTTAACCAACCCAGAATCAATCACATACTTAACACCAGGAATTGTAATTGATGTCTCTGCAAGATTCGTCGAAAATATCACTTTTCTTTTTCCAGGGTATTTCTGGAAAACATGAAACTGCTCTTCAGACGAAAGTTTCCCATGCAAGGGCAGAGCAACTGCAGATAGGGCTTTAAAGTTTTCGCAGGCCCATTCTACTTCTACCTGTGAGGTCAAAAAGGCAAGAATAGCTCCTTCTTTCTCTGTTTTGTGAATCTCTGTTGCCAGTTTGACAACATCAAAAACATATGGGGCCAAAACAGCAGAACCAGAATGTTCTCCATATTCAGAAGGAACGTATCTCACCTCCACAGGGAAGTTTCTCCCAAGCACATGGAAAATTCCACAACCATAGAAATAATCTGATAGCTGCTTAGCATCAGCAGTAGCAGACATGATGATAAGCCGCATTTCAACCCTCTTACAAAGTAAATTCTTTATCAACGCCAACAGTAGATCAGTATCTAAGCTCCTTTCATGTGCCTCATCAACTATGATACACGAGACCCCTGACAAATTCCTATCACTCATGTACTGCTGCAATAAACAGTGATCGGTCATGAATGCTATCCTGGAATCATCAAACTTCTGGCAGGATGAAAATGACGAATAACATTGGATCGAATTTTCTTCATAACACCCTTTACTTTCTTCCTGAACCCTTTCAGCCAATGACTTCGCAGCAATCTTGCGAGGCTGGGTGCACACAATTGTCTCATCAGCCCCAATGCCAGAATCCGCGAGAAACTGTACTATCTGAGTACTCTTCCCAGAACCAGTCTCTCCAATCAACACTGTTATCTGCACATATGCTACCCATAAGAACAACCACAAAAATCTAAATAGCAGCATAATTAGTAGCATCGACCAGCAAAAAAAAAAAAAATCACACAACCTACAAATACTAAAGTCAAAAACTAATATCGCTTCCCAAGATCACATAATCGAATTACAACAACAAATACAACAAGAAAAAATCATATTTTCAAGCATCTATAAAAAATACCTGTTGATGATGAATTTGTTGAAGAATCTCCTTCCGGTAAGCATAAATGGGCAATCCTTCTTCGAGTCTACGGCGTTCCCTAACAATGAGGCTATGAATCTTCCCCCAATCAAAACCTCCACCAAACCTAAACACGGGAACAAAATCATCGCCACTCGCCACCTTACTATCCTCTTCCAAATGCTGCAGAATACACTCCATAGCAAACTCGAACTCCTTCAATCTCCTCTCAATCAAACTCTTCTCCTCGTCAAGCCCTTTCTTCATCTGAATATTCTGCTCCTGCACTCTAATCGGAAAAGGCTTACCCAACAAACTCGCAACACGCGAAATCTCCTTCGACACACGATCCCACTCCTCCACCCACTTCTTCACTTCCTTCCCTTCCATCAACTCCTTCACATGGCTTGCAAAAACCCTTCTGAGACTCCCTTCCAGTTCAACAGTATCAGAAGGAACCATAACATTCGAAATCAACTCCGGCGTAAAATCATGACCTCCAGAAATCCTCGATTCCCAGAACCAAACAACAGCATCACGAGCATCCGTCCATTGCAGAAAATTGATCGACGCAGCAACACCGTCGCAAGGGTAGAAACAATAATTATCAGGGTTCGGTTTACATTTACCGATCAGAGAGTCTACATCGTCGCGGTTGAGTGCGCGACGGCCGAGGTGGAGCTTGAGGATGAAATTGGGAGGACGATGAGGTGGATTTCGCTCCGGAGGACGGTCGACACGGTGGTTGGAGTAGAATCCAGGTCTCCGGTAACGGTAAACAGGACAGGCGGAGTGAGGGGGTTGACGGTGGAAATGGGGGGTGTGGTTGGTAGAAAAAGTTTTCTTCATGGTGAATCGATTTAGCGATGAAAAACGAAAGAAACCCTAATTCGTAATGCGTTATGTGTGAGTGAGTGATCTTAAATATTTGGGTTTTCTTGGTATCTACTCCTTCCTACTGGTGCTGGTTAGTGACCTTATTTTTCTCACCTTTTAAACTTCTTTGCTAAACGACAAATAAATATATTTTTGAATAAAAATAAATATATGGTTTTATAGCGTCTGAATGTATTCTCACATTTAAAATATGACCTGTCAAATTAATTAATAAATGGTATTATAATTAATTTCATTAAATGTATTATAAATAAAGTTATATTACTTAGTGTGTGAAAATTAAACTTTTAACCAAAAAAATTAAGTGTATTAATTTAAATTTGAGATAAGATTGAGTGTAGATAACAAAAAAGTATAAAACTTTAGGTTGTTTACGAGTTATGTATGAGTTGTATAGGTATGACATGACTTTGGGAAACTATCTGATAATAGGTTATGAAACTTGTGAGTTTCTTTAAAATCATCACGAAATGTGCGTTTAAAATACTATTAGTTAATAAAACCTTTTTAAATATCATGAGTTTTATTTTTTATGGACATCGTGATTTTTGGAGATAAAAATTAAGTCGGCGCCTTTTTAAGAAGTTAAAAGATTCTTGTTAATCGGTAGAAGTTCGCTTTAGTATTTTTTTTCGCACTTCTTTTATTAATTAGGAGGGAAGAATTTACCTAAACTAAATCTCGCCTAAATTAGTACCTTTAGTACTTTGTTAACTAACTTAAACCATAGTATTTTTGGTCCATTCTTAAACTACGATGTTACCTATTTCCGCATTGTGATTACACTCATTGCCCCGTTTCACTTAACCTTACCTATTTCTGAGGTATTTTCCTCAGGAAAGCCACATGCCTTATTTTGTTTACGCTTACCTATTTCTGGTGTATTTTCATTGGGAAGGGTCACATGCCTAATTCCGCTTAATCTTACCTAATTTTTATGTATTTTTATTTCTAAGATATTTCCGAAGTATTTTCATCGAAACTGACCACATATCTCATTTCGCTTAACCTTACCTATTTCCGATATATTTTTACTAGAAAGGCCTACATACCTTGTTTCGCTTAACTTTATCTATTTCCGATATATTTTCATTTCCCAAATCATGATATTATCTCTTAGAAGTATTTGGTGATTGTTTTATCTTTTTTATTTGTTACTAACTTTTTTGTTCTTTTTGTACATTTATTTCTTGTTCGGGTTTTTTTATTTGTTTTTTGTGTTTTGGCTTACTGGAAGTTGTTATTAACATGCTTGGTCTAGATTTTTTTTTTTTTTCAAATATAATCGTCTCATTGAGGTAACATCATTGTAGTAATTATGTTTTCTAATTTTTTTTCTACTTTTTGGCTGCCTTATGATATTATCCCTCTGATTTGCTTATGATATTATCAATTATACATTTATTTCTTGAAGGAACATCAAATATATTTTTTATCTTTTATGATACTATCCCTTCCTGCTTCGTTTATGTAGTAATTTTACTATTTGGTTAGCAACAAACTCCTGCAAATCATGACCTCGTGCTCCTCATTTATTGAGTGTCGAAACACTGATTATGCATTAAAATGCAATTGCAATGTTATTTGTATTTATAAATAAGAAGAAAAAAATTAATGATAAAGATGACGTTAATGATAAAATCATTGAAATGGTTATTTTTTTAAGGAAAATATTGAAATAGTTGCTATTAAATATTATAGAATGGTAGACTATAAATATGTTAAAATATTTAAACACGCGAAATATGAGCTGAATGTATTGTCACATTTAAAATATGAGCTGTCAAATAAATATAGTAAAGATATTGTATGAATTGATTAATTAAAGATGGTATTATAATTAATTTGATTGAATGTATTGTAAATAAAGTTATATTGTTGGTGTGTACAAATTAGATTTGTAACCCTTAAAAAAAAACATTTGTTTGTTTTGCAAAAATCAAAAAGGAAAATTGGGTGTATTAATTTAAATTTGAGACAAAATTGACCCTAGATAACAAAAAAGTATAAAAGTCTAGGCTGTTTACAAGTTGCGTAGTTTATGTATGAGTTGTATAGGTATGACATGACTTTGAGAACCTATATGATAATAGGTTATGAAACTCTTGAGTTTATTCAAAATCATCACAACATGTGCGCTTAACATACTAGTTAGCAAAACCATTTTAAATATCACGAGTTTTATTTTCTATCGACATTGTGATTTTTAGAGATAAAAATGAAGTTGTCATCATTTTAAGATGTTAAAAGATTCTTGTTAATTGGTAGAAGTTTGCTTTAGATTTTTTTCCATACATCTTTTATTAATTAGCCGGAAGAATTTACCTAAACTAAATCTCGCCTAAATTGGTACCTTGTTACGCCTAGTACTTTGTTAACTAGCTTAAACCATAGTATTCCCGCATTTAGGTTACACTCATTACCCGTTTCCCTTAACCTTACCTATTTTTGAGGTATTTTCATCGAGAAGGATCACATGTCTTATTTCGCTTAACCTTACATATTTTCAATGTATTTTTACTTCCAAAGTATTCCAGAAGTATTTTCATCAAGAAATACCACGTACCTTATTTCGCTTAACCTTGCCTATTTTACTAGGAAGGCTCACATACCTTGTTTCGCTTAACTTTATCTATTTCCGATGTATTTTCATTTCCCGTCATGATATCATCTCTTAGAAGTAGTTGGTGATTGTTTTATCTTTTCTATTTGTTGCTTACTTTTTGGTTCTTTTTGCACATTTATATTTTTCTCCGGTTTTTTATTCATTTTTTGTGTTTTGGTTTACGGGAAGATGATTTCCTCCCATTAACATGCTTGGTGTAGATTTTTTTCAAATATAATCATCTCATTAAAAAAGGGAGCAATTCTTACTTAATCAAAACCCCAAATCAAAATTATTTGGATTCGATACATAAACAAAGAGAATTAAAATAAAAAAAATTAGTCACATCATTTTTTACTTTTATCTTTAAATTTTTCTTATATATGTGTGTTTAAGTCATTTTCATTTGTGTTTGTGACCAACTTAGACTTTCTCTAAAGGAACATCATTGTAGTAATTATGATTTATAATTTTTTTATATTTTTTGGATTGCTTATGGTTTTATCCCTCTGATCTACGTATGATATTATCCCTTCCACATTTATTTCTCGAAGGAACATCAAATATACATTTTATCTTTTATGATATTATCCCCTTTTGCCTTTTTTTTTTTTAAATAAAAAACAAAATGATATTTATTCATTCAAATCGAGAGATTACATCGTTCAACACCGCTAAAAATGTAAATGATAAATCTGCGAACAAACTCACAACATCCAAGTTAATAACATATAACGACATAATGCCTACAAAAATATATGATAAAATTAAAGTCACCGGAATATCCATGGTCTCTGCATCTGCAACGTTGACGCCCAAATCTTTGATTGAATAATCGATCTTTCAATATCAATCAAATGAACACCGCAGGAAGAAGAGAAATCAAACAACGTTGCACAAGACGACAAACAACAAACCACCACACTTAGGTGATGAAATCACAAACAAAAAACCTAGATCTATGTGAAAAAACATTTATTTAGATTGAAATAGAGAGAAAAAGATGAAGAGGGGTGATTTCATGTCAAGAATTGACCCAAAACCACCCTCTCAATGAAAAATCTGGAAGAAAAAACCTAGAGAGAGAAAATTAGGCCCGGCTTGTTAAGTTGTTGGTGTAATTAATATGTCTATTTTGTGTGTTTTTGGCTTTGTTTATGTAGTAATTTTTGGCTAACAACAAACTCGTGCTAAGAATGAGCCCGTGCTCCACATTTATTGAGCGTCAAAGCATGAATTATGCATTAAATTTTTGACCTTATGATATTATCCCTTTTTGGCTTTGTTTATGTAGTAATTTTTTACTAGCAACAAACTCGTGCTAAGAATTTCTTTCAAAAAAACAAAAAAAAAACTCGTGCTAAGAATTAGTCCGTGCTCCGCATTTATTGAGCTCAAAGCATGAATTATGCATTAAATTTTCGACCTTAAAATAAAATTTTGAGCTTGTTTTTTTTGCAGACACCTCCATAAAAATACATAAAAAATATCTCCAAAGTTTCATAGCATTGCGACTACATTTCAATTTATTTTGAAAGATATCCATTCATGTTGAATCAAATGTCTTGGACTCTTTTGACCCAAGTACACCACAAATTTCCTACCCAAGAGATAGTGTCTCTAATGTTGGATTGTGAGGGCCAAGGCCATAAATTCCTTGTCATATGCTGGCATAGACGACTTAGATTCAGAAAAATCCTTACTAAAATAAGTTATGGGGTGTTTTAATTGCATCAACAAAGCTCCCACCCCTTTTCCAGACGCATCGCATTTAATTTCGAAAGGAAGAGCAAAAATAGGTAGAGCTAGTGCCGGTGCAGAGGTGACAGCCACCTTTATTTAACTGCTCAATTTAGCCCCTTACACTATGTATTGCTCGGTTGAAGCTTACCGGTCTGTTTGCGAATCATATAAACACTTATATATAAGTTATTTTTATAACAAAAGATAAAATAAAGTTAAATTTATTTTTTATAATGAGCTTTTTTCATAAGTCATCTTGGGAAACTTGTGAAAATAAATTGAAAACAACTTGTAAACATCTCATAAGTTGTTTTCACAAGTTCTCTCAACCAAACTCACAGAATTTATTTCAATCAACAATCTTAAATAAATCAATCAACCGGAGAGGATGGATTGAGGAATTCATGAAACAGGGCCCCAGAAATGTATAATAAATTAAAATTAAATAAGAAAACCAAATTATAATAGTTAAATACATTTAATAAAAAGCCACATTGCGCGTGATTCCTCATATCATAAATCAATCAATAATTGAATTTGCTTCGAACTTTTTAGCACCCACTCTTTCAATGTAAGTAATCAAAGAGTCAATAAGGGTATGAGGATCTAATGTCTTCTTACTCTATTCTTCACAATCTTCGTAACATAAAATAACCTCTCATTCATGAATGGCCCAACATGTTTAGATGCCGAAAAAAAAATAGCGAAATCTTTTAAAATATTAAAAACAGTAACACTAACATAACAATTAGGGTTAATATGTCTTTACCCCCCTGTAATTTGGGCGAGTTCCGGTTTACGCCCCTGTAAAAAAAAAAGTTTAGATTTCAACCCTATAATATGAAGATTCTCCACAAAACACACCTGTAATATAAAGATTCTCCACAAAACACCCCTGACCTCATCCAGACGCTGACGTGGCACGCCACTGTGTAATTATTTTTATTTTTATTTTTTTAAAAACCTGACACGTGTGTAATGGAAGCTGACGTGGCACACCACTGTGTAATTATTTTAATTTTTATTTTTTAAAAAACTGACATGTGTGTAATGGTTTAAAAAATTATTTTTAAAAAGATAAAAAATAAAAATAAAAACTGAAAATTTATTTTAAAAAATTTTAAAAATAAGAAAAAAAACGATTTTTTTTAAAAACGAAAATAAATTAGACTTTTTTAAAAAATAAATAATTTTTTATATTCATTTAAATTTAAAAATAGAAAAAAATAAGATTATTTTTTCTAAAATTGAAAAAATCGGAAAAAAAAAAATCAGATTTTTTTTTAAATTTAAAAAATCAGAAACAAATTCAAATTTTTTTAAATTTTTTTTCCTAAAATTTTATAAAATCCTTTTCAAAACTAAAATATTAGAAAAAAATAATTATTTTTTACGAAAATGAAATTTTTTGGAACTTAATGTATTTCAAAATTTTCAAAAATAATTAGAAAAAGTTTAGATTTTTTTTTCAAAATTAAAAAGCTTGATTTTCATTTTTATACAAAAAATAAAAATTTTTGAAAATATTTTTCGTAGTAAAAAAATTCCTGAATTTTTCAAAATTTTATTTTTTCATATAATCAAAATTCCAGATTTTTTTTCTTCTTATTTTTAGAAATTTTTTATTTTCCTGAAAAAAATTTTAATTTCAAATTTGTTTTCCTAAATTTTGGTTTTTTTTAATTTTAAAAATTAAACTCCAGAATTTTTTATTTTTTTCGAAAATATTTTTTTTACGATTTTGTTATTCTAACAAATTAATTTTCTGATTTTTAAAATATTTTTTGATTTTTCAATTAATAAAACTTCATTTATATTATTTTTTATTTTAAAAAAATAAAATAAAAAATTAATTATACAGTCAGCGTGCCACATAATCAAATATGCATAGTCAGCGCGCCACTCAGCAGGCCACGTCAGCGTCAGGGTCTAAAACGAAAGAATCTTAAATTACAAGGTTGAAATCTAAACTTTTTTTTTACAAGGGCGTAAACCGGAACTCGCCCAAATTACAGGGGGTAAAGACATATTAACCCTAACAATTAATTATTATATTACTTGTCAAAAAAAAAATCATTATTGACATTAGTTATTTTTTAAAAAAAAAACTTTTAATTAGGTTTGGGCTTCACCGTGTATAATAAATTATCCAAAAAAAAATTAAAATTACACAACTGCTCTTCTGTTTTGGCACCTTAGGAAGTCACACGGCTACACAGTATGAAAGGTATTTGTTGGACCTTTTAACAACTTATCAATTCTTTTCTTTCAAAAAATAAAACAATTTATCAATGTATGAATATAACATATCAATGACCATATGAATATTTTTATTGTAGTATATGGCATGCTATATGCTAATTAACTTATATAAGATTTAAGAAAAATTCTCATAAAAAATTTAAGAACAAGAGAGGGGGCTCAGGCCATGCTTGCCCCTCTTAAGTCCGTCCGTCCCTTACCCTAAACATTTTTCATGCCACTGTCTAAAAAAAAAAAGTTTTCCATGTCAGGATCAACAAAAGTCTTCAATTTTTTTTACCATTCAGTTTATGTTTGGTTTAGCGTCGAAAGTTATAAGCGCCCATTGCCCAGATCCAAATTCGATCTGATCGTGTTGTAATGTAGTTTGGTTTTCAAAAGTGGAATTGATATTAACCTATTGAGTTTAACAGAATCAAGGAATTGGAGCTTTAAGGTTGTTTGAATATATTTTATTGTAAATTTTATGTCAATAGAAATTTTAGTGTTCCTTATTATTCTTTTATACTATAGTCGGTTTTGGATGGCGACTTCCAACCCAACGAAATGTGGATTCAACCAATGTTATACATAATCGCTATTACTCTTCTTACCTTATGCTTTTCTCACGCGTCCATTTTTTTTACAAAATTGTCCCTGAGTTTTCACTCTGTTTTTGGATGGAAGTTTTTCACCTATTCAGATTATACCATCTGAAAACCCCAATATAACATGACATATTTTTTGTTTTTTTTTTCAGATTCTAAAATCTGAACACTTCATACACACCCCTCATGTGCTAAGAATTCAGGGAAAACTGGTTTGAATTATATAATCCAAACTATATCAGCAAAAAGACTGAGTATGCTTAAGAACTATACTAAGTATCATAAGTTTGTAACCCTCCTCCTTGTATTTCAAGTCATTGTTAGCTGCTCTTGTCAAGTCTCATCGAAAATTAAGTTTTCAGGCTATTTGATCGGATTGTTCTGAAACTTGGTCAAAGAAGAAGAAGAAGAAGAAGAAGAAATCAAGGATTATGGCTCCCATAAAAGGGGTTCCACCCCTCAAAATTCAAAATTTTATGAGTTAGACCCATATGTTATTGTTTTTTAATTTTAAATATACTCAAAAAAATCTATAAAAATTTGCATTAACTTTATTTGATTTTTAGAATTTTGTGGTATTTTTATATTTTATGATTTAATTTGACATGTCTTGTAATTTTTTTACTTTGTTTTTTTGCTTGTTTTTAAAAGTAAAGTTCAAAACTGCTGAAATGAGAGATATTATGATTGTTGCTTATAGGGTTTGTATATTTTGGATTTTATAATTCCAAAATCACTAAAAATGTTCGGATAATATAATTCAAACTAAAAGTATTTTTATAAAAAAAATAGGGCGTGTGAGAAACTCGTAGGATGGAAAAATAACAGTCATACATAATTATACTCATATACAACCAAACCTACTCCTACACTGACCCAAAATGGATGCAAGCCCAAAGGCAATTCCAACCAACTGATTCAATTCGCTCGACACATTCCGACAAACCGCATAAACTGAAGTCATTCAACCCGAGGGCACCGAGTGGGCAGAGATTAGTGGGATTTTATTTCCCAAAAACTTGAGATATCTCCATTTAAGACTTGGTACCTATGACATACCTCTATTGTGGAAAAGTTATCCTGAGTATCCAATGAGATCAAAGTCTCAATGTAGCATTTCATGATATTTACACGTGTGATTCGTTTTTTTTGTTTTGGTCAAGTAGCCTAGTGGCTAGAGAAATTCACCTTAAAGATGAATAAGTGAGATATCCGAGGTTCGATCCCTAACGTCTGCATATATTGTACATTATCTTTTACCAAATGATCAAGTTAAACATATAAAAAAGTCATAATTACACAATTTTTTATATAAAATTTATTATTTTTTAATGTTAACCACACTCAAGGATATTTATTTGTTAATTTTTAAAATAAAATTATTTGTCCACTCAACATTTCTTTAGTAGTAATTGTTAGTCTTTACTTTAGAGAGCACTCACATTCACAAACTAGAAAAAGAGGACCCAAAGAAAGCTACCTACCACTAAAGGGTAATGAGCTGTCAGACAAACTTTAATCAGTTACTGTCAAATTTATTTTCCTCTCATCTTTTCCTTTATTGGACTCTATACATCAATTTGTAGGCCCCAGGAACTAGCCAAAGCAAAAGGTTCATCTCTTTTCTATTTTCTAAAGCACCGGACAATGGACATAATGAAATCATTCTTGTGGAAGCCATGTGATCGTCTCATTGGATTTTGGTGATATTTAGGGGTTTGCCAATTTGGTGCTAGCACACTATTGGTCTTCACGAAACTTGCAAGCACACTGATATTAGCATTCTCCTTTAAAAAATTTCATAAACATTTTCAATTACATTTAGACAGAATTTTGCATCTTAGACAAATCCATCAAATCTTGCGAGTCTCTTTGGGGGAAGTAAACATGAATTTGGGGGACTCTTCAATGCCTAATATTAAACATGCAGCATATTTTTCAGATTCTATGCATGTGCTCAAGTTTAATAGTTTAAATGTTGCCTTGATTGGGGGAAGTAATTTGATATAAAACGAAGGAAGAATCAAATATATAAGTCCTTGCGATATCGGATAAAATTAGAACGATACAAAAAAGAATCAAATATATAGGCCACATATGGCTACCTAACATATCTTGAGTAATCGATCAATTTAACAAAATTAGGTAGCATTTTTAATTTGCAAAAACTCAAAAGTATAAATTTCACTATAATTACTCGGCCTAATTCATCATCAATTCAAACATGCAAATAACATACGCAAAATTGCTATGCTCTTTCTTAAAAAATAAATTCAGTGTGTGTTAGTTAGTCATTGATTCAATCATACTACTAGCAAAACCTTCGTCTGTTTATCCTCTAATAATCATTTGTAGTTTGAGATTCATTTCTAGCCTTTTATGGAGGAATGATTGATGAGCAAATAATTCCTGTATTAGAACTTGCTTTAAAGTTGGATTCTTTAAATATCCGTTGAGAAATTATTACGTTTAGAAAAAATAGAACAAGAGTAATGCAGAATGCAGATACCTGTGTCCAAGTCAGCGACATCAATGAATATGTCCCATGCCCCATGACCATGCAAATTGGCAGTCTCTTCTATAGAGCTTCTAAATATCCATTATCCACTTGGTTGGTAATTATTTATATAGATCCCAGCAGAGTCATGGTTTTTTTTGTCTATACCAGAGGGCTCATGACATGTGAAAGAACTGCAATAGTATTAACTATTAAGTATAAGGAAAATGTAAATAAATGTTTTTGGTATACTCTTTAAAAAACTTAAATTGTAAGTTTTTGTGAGAAATTATGTATTCAGTACTTTTAAGTGATATAAATCACTTTAGGGTGATTTTGATCGTAAAAAATAAGCAGTTAGTAAAACGAAAAAAAAAAAGTTTTTTGTTATGTTGTACACGAAAATAGCCTAATTTTTTAAAATCGATCTTTTAAATCTTTTGGTCACCACCATGGATGAAAGGCTGCTGCAGCCCAGTTTATAAAAGGTTGAAGAAAGTGTAAAATAAAAATAAAAATGGCATAACACACTTTAATAGAATTAGTGATCCGTTCTAATAAAAAAGATTCAGTTGATAAAGATATTGCAATATGCAAAAGTCAGTTGCAATATGCAAAGGTCAGGGTTTGAATTATGAATTTTCTATTTTTTTTTTTTGAGGAGTGCTATATCAAGCAAACAATATGTGAGAGTTCATATGGAGTATATTGTAGTTAAAATGAGTAAATGACAAGAGATTCACGAGCAGAAATCAAGTGATAGTCGGTCTATATAATTAAATAAATGTTATCGTGAAAAATTCGTGATAATATTTTTGTTATAAATATCATTTTTCTATTTTTTTTCAAGTAGTGAATTTCAAGTCACCGCACAACTTGACAAAACAAAGTTATCTAAAGTGCAATTGTATATCATTTAAAAGTTTACTCCTCGTCCACTTAGAAGCCACACTAACTACAGTCGGGTGGTCATTCGTGAATCTAACAACTCTCAAGCTCGTATTTTATTGAGTAAATTACACTTTCCTTTTGAAATATGTCTGTATTACACTATTCTTCCCTCTTATTTTAAAGTATACACTCCCTTTCTTTCTTATTCAAAATACATTAGAAAACATTTCACTCTTCTCCCTTGAAAACACTTGAATTACATTCTCCCCCTTTTATGTTAAAATTTAGACTTTCCTCCCTTAATTTATTTTTTTATTTCTAATAATCTAGATGAAAAAAAATATCTAACACACTCCGGGGAAAAAAAAGTATTTATGGTCCATTTTAATATAAACAAAATTCCAAGGCATTTTTTTTCGTTATTTTTTATCCCAAATTTCATTAACATATAATTGTAAACTCTATTATAAAATATGTTAAATATTACTAAAGTCCCTAAAGTATGATTATTTAAAAGTCAATTTTATACTCTAAACTATAAAACTAATAATAAAATACTTAAATTTAATTATCATTGATATTTAAATTATAAAGAAATGAATTAATTTTCTTGAATGGTCGTTCAAAATTAGTATATATCATAAAAATAATTATTTATGTTAAAATATATTAAAGTGCGGTGCATATTTAATTATTAAGGGAAAAAGTTCGAATTCAAACATCTCATAAGAAATGGGAGTATAAATTTTGTTTTTCAAGAGAGATGAATGTTTATTTTAAGATAAGAGGGAATTATAGTGTGATTGAAGTTTCTCTTAAGGAATGAGAGTTTAAATTACTCTATTTCATTTACCGTGATACACTAAACATAAATAAATTACATATTGAAATTGAATCATTGAATTGATCATGTGCCTGTTTAGATTAACTTATTATTTTAGCTTATGAAAAATAATTTATACAAATAAATAAACTTGTATTTTAATTTATAAGTTTTCATTAACGAATATTATATTTTCATAAACATTTTTTTCATAAGCTACATTGATAAACTTCTAAATAATACATACAAACTTATTTATTTCCATAAACATTTTTACATACTCAAAATAAGCTTAATCCAAACTACCCGATGTCGATCTATATCCACGTACAACCCTACATGAGAAAATATCCTCTTCCTAAAATCTGCATGGAGGATGTAAAACTCCACACACTTTAATTTCTTTTTAATGACTTGGACCAATACAATAGCATAAAATGAAGTTTTGTAGATGTTCACTCTTCATCTTTTTTATAACTTGATTCTGAACCTGTACACAAATTTGTTAGATTGCGTTCATGATTAGTGATTATTTATTAGGTTTGATTAGAATTAATCCACTTAGTTTGATCTATCACGTCATTTCGGTTGTATTTGAATCAGGTATAGTTTATCTCAGTCTCGGTATCTCGCTCAATGAAGCTGCTAAAATTTCATTAAAAATATTTTCATAAGCTACATTGATAAACTTCTAAATAATACATACAAACTTATTTATTTCCATAAACATTTTTACATACTCAAAATAAGCTTAATCCAAACTACCCGATGTCGATCTATATCCACGTACAACCCTACATGAGAAAATATCCTCTTCCTAAAATCTGCATGGAGGATGTAAAACTCCACACACTTTAATTTCTTTTTAATGACTTGGACCAATACAATAGCATAAAATGAAGTTTTGTAGATGTTCACTCTTCATCTTTTTTATAACTTGATTCTGAACCTGTACACAAATTTGTTAGATTGCGTTCATGATTAGTGATTATTTATTAGGTTTGATTAGAATTAATCCACTTAGTTTGATCTATCACGTCATTTCGGTTGTATTTGAATCAGGTATAGTTTATCTCAGTCTCGGTATCTCGCTCAATGAAGCTGCTAAAATTTCATTAAAAATATTTTCATGAGGGGATACTTTACCCACCAATGCCACCATCCTATAGGCCGAGGCCACCTAGAAGGGATGATACTTAGATCAATACAACAGCACACAGCATTTTCTTTGAAAACTTTTAAATTTCTACCAACTACACACATTTAAATAACACACACAAAAAAACTTAAACGTTTTCTGCTGAAAAGAGAAAAACAAAATAAATATAATAAGACGAATGTTAACAAATATTTAAAGAACTAAAAGTAAAATATTTTAATTTATAATTTGTTTAAATGATCGATTTTTAAAATTCAAGGAATTAAATACAACTTAAAAATAGAAAAGAATTTTGATATCTTTAGTTGTTTTACGTGTCTTCCAAGAGTACTTTGCAAAGCTTATGTAATGTGAAATATTAAAACACTCTTTTATTTAATGTTATCTTAAATACTTATTATTTTATCAAGTTTAATCATCCTAGGTTTCACAATTTTATGGGAAATTTGTTTTCAAAGTATGAGATCTATATTTATTTTATTCTATAAAAAAATGAGTGTTATAGAGTGTAAAAAAAGAATAAATTCAGCCCGATGCACTAAAGTTCCTGCAAACATATGAGTCAGGATGAAATCAAATAGTTAAATAAAATTAACAAAAAATTGATTTGACATTTTAAGGATAAGGGTTTTTTGTATTGATCATGTGGTACCTAGGATCCTCGGTGATGGCGTTGAATGATTTATGAACATGATACTTGCGTCACGGACAACTTTCTTCTGTATGCAAATGGAGTGGTGTACTTGCACACACATCGACGATCAAATATGTAAGCTCCGTAAAATGATATATAATTTAGTGTAAAAGCGAGTGTATGTGATCTAATGTCCGTGAGTTAATATTTATAATGTAGGTTTAGAATGTTAGTTCTTAAACCCTTATCTGAACAACTATAGTCCTCAAGGGACACAACTGTGAGCATATTACAAGGAGATGGCCTTTGATCTAGACTAGAGGGTTCAAATTCCTTCCAAGAGTCATTATTTGCGTGTAGTCCTGCGTGAGGTCCATATCATGGTCCCTATGGACCTTATGCAAAGAGTCACTTGTAGCACATCTTAAGTTAAGTCTTAGCCCAAATCAAAACATGTTTAAACACGGTAGACTTGATCTTATGAACATACAATTACTCTATAAAAATATAAGACTAATATTATTTGAACATCTAAAAATTAATAATAATATAATAATATAAAAGTATATAATTTATTACTATTGATGTGATAATAAAAGATAGAAATAATAAGTTTAAAAAAAAAGATAGAAATAATAATATATTTAAAAAGAAAATAATATCTATATATATTGATATTTGTAGAGTTTTGGACAACAAAATATTGTCTAGATAACATTTCTCCATATATCGCTCTTAACACATTTCCTATAAAATAATATTTTATGAAAATTTGCGATCAAGACCCCCACATCACATGGCACATGTTCTGTTTTCACACACAACTCATCAGAAGAGAACAGTGACTTTTCATGAGTTAAATTTGTAGTACTCTTACTTTTATAACTATGATGATGATGAGCCCACCTCACACGTGTTTTTGTCGTTTTAGAAAAATTGGGTCCCATTTCATATAAAAGTTGTCACATTTGTATTGTTTAACTTTGTCAGTGGGCTCCACCAGTCAGTGATGACGAATGATGGGTCCTACTTTTATGCTGAATCTGTCTTTCCCTCCCATCCATGCCTGCCTGTCACTGGTCGGCATCTGTTTCAGAAAAGACCTTGTTGAATTGTTAAGATAGAATATAATGGATCACTCTAACCTAAAATGATAAATTAGTTTCTCAGTAAGTAGTACTAGATTTGTTAATTCATATTAAAAAATTCCAATCAAGATACTGAGGTAAAAATGAGAGAAGATGTAATAAGCTATATACTCAAATGTTAATAGAAATAACGTCTCAAAGATAGTTATCAACTTGTGATCTTGGACTACCCGTATTTATAAACTTATATCCATGTTATATTTTATTTAATGTAGTGTTTTTAAAATCTTTACTTCACGCACATACATAAATGAAAAAGTTGTGTTATTTGAACAATTATTTATATGGGAATTTATGGAATAACCATAAATTTATAAAAAAATAGATATTAACACAAAAACCAAAACAATAGAGAAAAAATAAAAATATAATATAATTATAAAAGAGAAATTTGTCACAAAAATTATCAAAAATAATCATACAAATATCGTTTGAAAGGAACAACCAGATTTTAAATAAGTTTTATTATATTTTAGAATTTGAGTTGAGTTTGTAAAGAGAATTCTCCCTCACATATAAACTTGTGTTCATGTTATATCTCATTTAAAATGAGACATATCATCGAAAAAAATACACTATAAACTTGTGAGAGAAAACTCTTATCAAACAACTTCTTTAATCACACAAACTTATTTGCCATAGTTTGCGGTTTAATCTTGGCAACTAGAGTCTAGTCTATATGTGTACCATGAATTTAGGTACGTGGACGAGTGTTTCATATGATTAATTTCGATGTGACAATTTGGTGGGTTTCCTTTTGTAATGTAAAACAAGCAATTTCTGATTCAAGAGGACCAAGACGTGTTTGCCAACTACCATTGTAATAGTAACAAAATTTTGGTTTTTTCAAATACATTTTATTTCAGTTAATGAATTGAAACAAGTTGCTGTCAACTTGTTATGCCTAGTGCACTGATTGATAACAATTTGTACACTCCTTGTCGATTTTATACAAATTTGTTTCAAGTTTGAGCACATGATTTAGGATTGTTTTACAGCAGTAGCATGATTATGATCAAACATATTCTTGTTAATACTTTTGACAAGTATTTAAAATTTAGTGTTTGTTTGCTTTAACTTTGAATATAATTGATTCTAAAAAAATTGATTCTGACATAATTGATTTTGATATAATTGATTTATGTTTGGATGCGGTAGTGGAAAATTGATTAAACGGAATGGATGTTGTTTGGATAGTTTTGATCAAAATCACTTTTGAATATATAATTACTAAAATGGACATAGCTAAATACAAATAAATGGGCATAATTGAATAGTTGAATATATATGCAGATCAATACTAAATACATATATATTATTTAATTTAAATAAATAAAATTTTCTATATATTAAATTAAAAATAATAAATACGTTCATTAAACTAATATTTTTTTTGATAATTTTATATTTTTTATAAAAATATATTTAAGTTAAATAATAATAGAGCTGGTTGTCAAAAATGATAAAATATTGCGTAAAACAAAAAATATAGCAAATCTAAACGGAAAAACCGTAAAGAAAAATTCAAAACTTGGTAACTCATTACCATAAATATTTTTTGGGGTTAATTTGGTTCGTTAAATTTTTTGATTAATTTTGGTGCATCAAAATAAATACAAACCAAAAAGAAGGAGAATTGATAAAGGACAATAAACATTGGTTGTAATAATTAAAATATAAAATTTAATGAAGAATTGATTATAGTAAACTCAAAAGTTAGGAATTGTAACTTCAACCGGAATTGCTTTCGGAGATGAGAATTAATTTTGAGAAGTTGAATCAATCATGTTGAAATTGTTTGTTTTCACTTTTAAAACTACCAGAATTGTTTTTGAAGGATTTAAAAGCTAAACCAAAATCTTTATGTTTTTAACCATATCAGCTATTATATTTTTTTCTATATTCACAGCTTGAAGTAAACATGTTTCATTGTACTATCCTTTTTTCCCGAAACACAATGTTCTACTATCTTTTTCACTAATATTGTTGTCTTTATGCTTTATCTAAAGTTGTTTTCTTTAACTAGTTGGTTAATTGTTATATGGATATTCATCCTCAATAAATGTTTTCTTCTTGTGGTTACACATGTATCAGCAAAGGCAGTATATGTAGCTAATGTGTAAGTACAAAATGGCTCATTTTGTGCACCCATTGACGTGTTTCATGTTTGTGTAGCACCAATATACATAGCAGAAATAAATATCACTTAGTACATGTTTAGTTTCTTATATACATGGCAAAAATAAATATCACTTCGTGCATGTTTAGTTTCTTTTATTAAAGAAAGATAAAATTGATTCTAGAAGCATGCGATTAAATCTAAAATGTCTGAGGATTTTTCAGTAAAATTACTTTTGTCCTCCTTAAAATTAAGTTGAAATACAATAAATAAGGCATGCAATAGAAAGATTTTTTGATTTTTTTTTGTTGTTAGAGAAAAATAGCCAATGCTAGTACTAGATAAGTTTCACATCCTTTCTAAGTTTTCTCTTCTTATTCATTTACTATAATCAACCTCTACATCTTTTTTTTACTTTGGTAATTTTCTCTTCTAATTTGATCAATTGTAAATTCAATGCTGCAGAATCAGAGATACGATTCTAGTCATTTTAATTTTATCAATTATTTATATGTATTTTAAATCAAGTTGTTTGAGCTCCAGTGACAACAAGTTTCTTTTAAGGACGTATCCGAGGAATATCAGATACGATTCTCAGGAGGACAACACTTGACCAATGCGTATGCCTCTACGTACGAGCTGGATTAGTCGCTCACCATTGATGGGTCGGAAACCAATGCAAAAGCAAAAAATAATAATAATATTTATATATATTTTACCGTTTTACATTATCAACTTGAATAATCTAAATCAGTGTTTATATCTAATTAACTCTACTAATTCGAATGAATATCACGTCTTTTAGTAAGTAATAAATGTTATTTTTTTTGAAGGAGTAAGTGATAAATGTTAACGAGTGCTATTTAAATATTTTAAATGATAATTTTATTTATAAAAGTCTATGTTAACAATATATTGAAAATTAAAATATTTAACTCTCTTAAACAATAATTTCTTATCTTGCCATCTTAAAGAGTGTTTTAAAAACACTAGCTAGCAAAACCCATTGTAAATGAACAGTGAATTACTACTAGTTTTGTTCCAATAATTACCAATCCATCATTACTAATCCATCAACAATTAACTTTATTGGCTTTACTCTCTTAACAAAATGATTTGTTGACTTAATTGGACATCTTTGTTAGCCTCTATCTAGCCTATAGCCCCCAAATAACACCGTTACTAAACAAACGGTCGAAAAACCGGACACAACCGGTCTCCAACATTTGCATTTGGGTTGAATTTGTGTTCATTTCAATGCTATCTATCTAACTATGGTAACACTCCATCTAACCCAAGTCACATTCTAACCCCACTTGGGTTTACTATATAATAAACATTGTTCTATTGAGAACCCCGCTGGTTCACATCTTTTGCTCTAATCAATCTCCCTCCATCCCCACTTTATATTTCATTTCATAGTCTTATAATTTTATTTGCATTATTTTACTACTATTCCATAATAATAGTAATCATTTTACCGTGTTAAAAGAAGGATAAGATAAGAGAACATTGAGATTTGTGTTGTTTTTTAATTATTGTTTATAGTATTGAAGTAAGTTTAATAGTTTAATTGTGGGAATTTTCCTATGTGTATGAATTGTTTGATGGATGAAGTAGGAGAAGTTGTGAAAAAACATGAACATGTGAAAAAACATTCACTAACGTTGTTAATAAGGATCAAAAGAGTAGCTACTACTAGTACTAGCTAGTTTCTTCTTATAGATTTTATATAAGATCCTATTTTCACTCATGAAGAGACTCAACAACACTTCAGATTCTTCTTCAACTCCTCTCATCACAATCTCTCCATCAACAGGTTAATAATTAATTTCAGACATAGATCTATGTTTGTGTTTTTTTTTTCTTTCTATTTTTAGAAGGTACCATGTTTTTTTAACTTTTACGTTGGTTATAGTAATTATGTTACTATTATTATTGTATATACTTATAGTTTTTTTTTTTTTTTTTGCATTGATTTAGAAGACCATAGTCCAAGGAACAAACATGTGTATGGTATGGAGTTTCAATCAATGATGTTGGATGGATTTGAAGAAGAAGGGTGTGTTGAAGAAACAGGTCATCATTCTGAGAAGAAACGTAGATTAAGAGTGGATCAAGTTAAGGCTTTGGAGAAAAACTTTGAGGTAGAAAACAAGCTTGAACCTGAAAGGAAAGAGAAGCTTGCCATTGAACTTGGATTGCAGCCTAGACAAGTAGCTGTTTGGTTCCAAAACAGGAGAGCAAGATGGAAGACTAAACAGTTGGAAAGAGATTTTGGTGTTCTTAAAGCTAATTATGATGCTCTTAAGCTCAAGTTTGATGCAATTGCTCAAGATAACAAAGCTTTTCACAAGGAGGTATAAACATTCAAAATCCACAGTAGTAATTTAACTATAATTTAGTTTCTGAAGTTATTAGTGCAATAACAACTTAATTAAGTGTTTATAGCATAATCACTTATCATTTAAGTACTTGTGAATAAGCTACTTGCATAATACAAGATAAAATAAATTCAAAAGTCAACTATTTTCATGTAAGTTATAAGTTGTTTTTCATAAACTATTCTGAAGAGCTTGTGAAAATAAGCTAGAAACAACTTAGGACTTATTTAGAAGCTGTTTTTCTAAGCACTATTTTAAAGTCGCACAAGTACTTGTGTCTAAGCTATAATAAATAAATCAAAGATTTTTAAGTTGTTATTTAGCGTATGTTTGGATTGGCGGTAAATTTAGCAAAATTACGGCGGCATGATGAATTTGTAAAGCTATGCACTTATATGATTATGCCAAACTCAGTGTGAAATCAAACATGCAATTGATTAGTTCTGATTTCTGAAATTGTGGACAAGTTTTTAACTATTTTTAGGAAATTTTTTTATCATAAAATTGAAGTTAATTTGTTGTACTTGCAGATTAAGGAATTGAAATCAAAGCTTGGAGAAGAAGAAAAAAGCACTATCAATGTTTTGGTGAAGGAGGAGTTAACCATGCTTGAATCTTCTGATGAAGATAAGCATAACCCATCTTCAGAAACATCAAATCCTAGTTCAGAATCCAAAGATCACTTGGATTATGACTGCATAATCGACAACAATGATGTTGGTATTGGTGAAACTTCTTCGCTCTTTCCAGTAGACTTGAAAGACGGTTCTTCGGACAGTGACTCTAGCGCAATTTCTTCATCCGGTGTCCTTCAAAGTCAGCAGCACCTTTTGTTGTCCCCTGAATCTTCCTCCATGAATTGTTTCCAGTACCAGAAATCTTATCATGTGAAGATGGAGGAGAACAATTTCTTAAGTGCCGATGAGGCGTGCAACTTTTTCTCCGACGAGCAAGCACCAACCCTACAATGGTACTGTCCTGACCAGTGGAGTTAAAATTAAAAGCAACAAAAAGGTTAAGGGTTTTAATGTGAAAAGAAATAATTTCTTAAAGAGATGTTGCAAGGTTTTTATGGAACAAGTTATAACTCTACATCTTTGTAAAAAAAGGGCTGGTTTGGTTGCATAGTGGTTTTAATCTTGGACATCAAAAGGTAGCAAAACTATGGCTGTGAGTTGTTGCATGTGAAGAAAAGAACAGAAGGGGTTGGGGAAGGCTGCTTGTGGGGATTAAGGTTGATTATGGCTCTGGTATGATATGAATAATTAATTACTAAGTGGTTAATTAAGGTTGATTATGGCTCTGGTTGATCCATGCTGTACATTTTTTTTTAATTCAAGCATAAAAATTCGCTTTATCTTTTTACTAGTTTACTGTTAATTAATAAAGTTCAAAATTAACTTTAAAAAAATTCAGTTCTTCAGCTTAGTGGTAAAGCGCTCAAATTTTACTTAGGCCGCCAACACTTACCTTGTTGCTCCATGTTATCGATTTCTATGTGCAAGGACTTCATGAACCCACCTTAGAGTCCCACATCGGAAGTCACGACCTAGTGTGAAGATTTATACACCGCCTTTTCCTTCATCTTCTATGTTCCTCCATCATGTTATCAAGGATGTTCTTCACAGTCAACTAAGCAAAGTTGTAACCTTCACTTGCGCGTCTATCAACACAATTGATGTCCCTAATACCCAGCTCTCGAAACCTTGTATCAAGGATGACTTGTTATCGGTTAAATTTTTAAAAGGAATTATACCAATGTGGGTTGATAAATTTAAAAAACAAGCTACCATAGATTAATGCTCACACTTTAGTAATTAAGAGACCTTCGATCCAAATTAACTCAATTTTGAAAATCGTTCTGATGATACCATCATGTAAGGATTTTATGAATTTTGTTTGCTTATCAAATGTGGACGTGCCGGAGTGGTTATCGGGCATGACTAGAAATCATGTGGGCTTTGCACGGTTTTTTCTTAAAAAAAGCATTTTGTTTTGCATCCCAAGAGGACTTGAGAAGCATCTAGGCTGTGGGAGCATGTTTCTACAAAACTTGATATACTGTGTTGTTTGTTGCAATGGACTCCCCGACTTTGTTTGAAGCAAACATAGGCAAATAAACATCCAATGTTGGATCTGATTAATCGAGTTGCCTCTTGAATATTGGGAACCTAGGTTTATATTTGAGATTGCTAGTAGCATTGGAACACCAATTGCTTTAGATACAACCACAAGAGATAAAGTTAAATGCCATTTTCTAATGCTCCTTGTTGATATTTCTTATGATTTGAGACTTTTTAAGTCTTAACATCTCCCTTATGCTCATAACTAAACATCTCAATATGCACTCGAATTATGGTCCGACAAATCTTGGATAAACATTATTATCAATTTGAATGGAGTTGAACTTAATGTTTACAAAATTGATTTATAAGATAAAAGATATATAGTTTTTTATTTCTTCTTCCAAATGAGACTCTCAAAGTCAAAGGAGTATTTCTTGGTAGGAGAAATTCTATTATAGTCACAAACACAAATGTATAGTGTTTGGGCACACACACATTGCAAGATATTTTTAAATAATAAAAAAGAAATTGATGATAAAATGATTTAGTATTTCAAGAAATAATACTTTTATGTATGTGTGACCAAATACTATTTATTTGTGCTTGTGACTATGAAAGAATTGCTCTTCTTGGTGGAATAGATGCGGCAGCAGAGAAGGAAAACTTGTGATATGAGATAGGAGAGAACATGGTCCTACAATACATGTGGGCCATCCTTTCTCTGTTTGCTTTGATTCTCATATTGGTAGAGCCATGTGATGAATGGGTCCCATACCATGGGTACATGGAACTTGTCATTTTCAAACATGTCACCGTCGCGTAGAAATAAGAACAAACTCGGAAGCTGAATGACGGGAGAGGGTATAGTTCCTTGTTTGGACTCTACCATTGTTGATGATCCACCCACCTACCATACCATACTGAACTTCTGCACTTAACCTACAACCTATTCATGTATGTTTGTCCATTCTCAAATTCAGATTTCGATCCCTCTACATCAAATATCTTTATCTCATCTCTATCTATAATTTAGTTTTTTTTTTTTAAAGTTAAACACATATTTTTTGTTTTGAAAATTCGGGATCAAACCCGCTAAACTCATGAGTATAATTCCACCGTTCATTTACAAGGCCTCATTAATATGGATTAGCCCACCACAATTGATGGGATAGAAACCAAACTTTATACATTGAGAAATTTTTTATTTCTTTTATGGGGAATTTTGGAATTGTATAGTTTCTATAAAATTGTGAAATTGGAACTAAAATTTTCATTTCATGTCACGAATATTAGAAATTTCAATTTTAATTTTTAATATCATGAATTTATATTCCAATGCTAATTTAATTTTGAAATTTTATTGTTTAGTAACTCATAAAAAAATCAATATCATATTCAAAAAACCAACATCATAGTTAATATTCTTTGTAAGAGTAAATGAACCCACAATCGACATACATGGTTTATATTCCAATTCTAATCGTTTGAAACGCAAGTTAAATCATGACCGAGAGTTATTAACTAATCCTGGAACTAATTTTCAAATTGGACAACAATTACTATTGTCATTATAAAATTTGTCATTTCTTAAAGTACTTTTTTAAATGATTGAATTCAAATGACTAATGATGTTAATTAACGATGAATTGTTTAAAAGAATCGATAGCTTCTTTAAAATAATAGTGAATTTTATAGCTTTAAAGAGAACGCACGTTAAGCTTACATTCACCACAAAAACAAACAGGAGGAGCTGAATCTTGAATCCCATCTCTAAGGCCTATTTCTCTAAGAATAAAAATCAAGACTATTTCTATAGCAATAAAATTAAGAATATTGTTTGAAATGTTTGTCGGATTTAAATTAAAAACCCTACTTTATTTATTCTTTGTCGGACTATTCATTCATTAAGAAAATCATATCTGAACTTGAACTTGGACACTATTGCATTTTTGTCAACAAAAAGGAACTTGCATACACATTACTACAGACTTTTTCTGTCTTCCCTGCAATTTATTTATTGTATACTGCTAGCACAAAATCTCTTTTATTTGTTTCCACTTTCTCCCACTTCAGTGTTTCACATTGTTTGTTTGTTTTATTTTTCAAAACCCGATTTGCTTTGTGTTCTATATTCCCTCTTTTGCTGACCCTCCTCAATTACAGATTAAATTATCCCTATTTTCCCTGTCATTTGTCCAGGCAGGTTACACCTAAGGTAGCATGCTTCACTATATTCTCACAACAAATAACATTAGTACAACATTGCTCCCACTAATTAAATTAAATTTTTAATTGAAATATAACAAGATTCCAAATTACTTACCAAATCATGTGCTAACAAGTCGAGGTGGAAATATGTCAAACTAAATGACATGAGCCTACAACAAGCCTATGCTAGGCCATTGTTTCTTTTTATACTATTCAAAAGGCTAAAGACTTTTTCAAAACCCTACTTAACTAAAAAAGACATGTTGCAAGCAAGAAAAAAACCTTTTAAGTTAATGAGATTGATTTATTTTAGTTTATATCAACCCTATTTAAATGTATTATTATAAACTAAATTGAAATTTGATACAATTTAAAGTTAAAATCAATAAAATATCATGTTGAACATCAAAACAGTACTACAAAATGTGGGAAATATAGCGCCCATTTAGCAGCGCTTTAAACACTAAAGCGCTATAAATTATAACGCGGAAGCATTAGATAGCACTTTTACAAAAAAGCGTTATCTATGATACTTACGTTATATAGCGCTTTATTCTGAAAGCGCTAGCATAGATTTATTAAAAAATATTAAATATAAATAAATTTTCTAGATTGTACATATATAGCGCTTAATTTGGAAATCGCTATGTATTTTTCATGCTAAAATAGCGCTTTAAAGCGCTGCCATAGCTACTGAAAATATAGCGTTTATTTAGTAACAAAAAGCGCTATATATAAATAAATCCACATCGAATGAGCTGTTTAACTAGTCCTTAGGAATTGACAGTCGCGTGTTCGAATCCTTGTAGTGTAAATAG
The DNA here is from genome assembly GCA_958299785.1 of Medicago lupulina. Classification (NCBI taxonomy): domain Eukaryota; kingdom Viridiplantae; phylum Streptophyta; class Magnoliopsida; order Fabales; family Fabaceae; genus Medicago; species Medicago lupulina. Next base: position 14,169,933 of record OY283144.1, on the reverse strand, counting down.
TTGCTTTTTTTTTTCTTTCAATAATGAAATATATACACTAAGCTTCATGTAGCCGGTTCGATTCCCTCCCCACAATATATTGATTTTTTTTTCATTCTTCATCCTAAAAAGCTCTTATTGCATTTTTTTAAGGAACGAAAACTCTTTTTTTTTTTTTTTTTTGAAGTTATAAGGGAAAAAACTCTTATTGCTTAAAAAAAAACTAAAATACATATTTTATTATTTATAAGAACTTAGCTTTTTTATGTTCGATCCAAACTTCCTTCAAACCTTCTCCAAACAAAATTGGTTTCCCTCCTCTAAACCCAAACCTTCCCCCAAACCCTAACCCCAATCTTTCACAAACCGTCCAGCATCCCCGAAACCCAGCCTCACCGCCATCGATTCATCATATGTCCATCACACGAAACCATTCGGTGAAGTTCGACACCACTGTCGCACACGATGGATTTATCCTCCGTCTATCACCACCACTCACGCCGTCGTTGCTCTATTTTAATCACCACACTTGAACGGTGGTTCGATTTCCACATTCTCTCTCCTTCAAACAGTGACCTACGTCTCTTCGGCAATTCTTTCTTCAGGTATTTTTATCACTCTCTCTGTTGCAATCAATGGAATTAGAATTATTAGATCTTCAATCTTCATTAAGTTGTTGGGCATGATAGTTTATTTGTGACCTTAACAAAAATCAAGTTTTGGCTTGTATATAAGATCTAAAGAGGTAGGTGATTTTAGGGGTTGGGGTCTCGGTAGTGGGGTTTTGGCTACAACAGTGCAGTTTTGGTTTTTGTAAGTGCTTTGGTTCTATCAGTGTGTGTATTTAGGTAATCATGTGTGAAGCTTTTGTTTTTGACAGGGTGTTTTTTAGAGACCTGTTTTTGCCTATCTAGTATTTGGTGTTTTACTGTTGCTAGTGGCGTGGTTTTGCACCTTTATTGGTTTGCAAGGGCGCACTCTTTGTATTGTTCTCTTGTTGATGTGCATTGGTTCACTGCTTGTGACAATATTGCTTAGTATATATGCTATAAAAAAAAAAGTGGTCCAAGAATTAGGACATCCTTAAATCTTAATCATGTGGGCTTAATTGAATCTTCTAGTAAAGCACTAAGTACTATAGGAACCAATAGCTTAACTCTTCCATATGTGGCATGGCATCATGTTCCTATAATTCATTGTGATATTAATATCCATCCTTAAATCTTAATCACGTGGGCCAGATTTTAATCATTAGCTTAACTCTTCCAAACGTGACAACCTGTAGCTATTAGGAATACATGGCTAAAGAATTATTCATGTACCAAATAATTCATCTTCATTTTATATTTTCTATAAGTAAATTGTAATATTTGAAGGAACTTTTTGTATGGTTTTGCTAGTTGGATACTTTTTTTTGTTTGTGTTGTGCATATTAATAATTAAGGAGTTTGGACTTGGCTTTGCACATAAAAAAGAATTATTTCTATCCTCTTTAAGAAAGCTGTTGTGCCTATAAATAAATTATAACTAGATATTAACCTTCTGTCCTCTTTTAGAGCTAGTGATACTTTTATGTTTTTTCCTAGATGCTTTGTATTTGGTCTCATCAAGATACATCTTTGACTTTTACTCTTTTAACATGTTGGCACAAAAGAGTTTTTGAACATCTACTTAGTTCAATGTGAACTCTAACCGTGTGTGCATGATTATGTAACAGAGATGAAAAATTTGATGTAGACGGTTCCAAATTTGCTGCACTTGGAGCTGATTCTCTTGACAGCGTAAGCTACTTAATTAATAAATTTTTTCTTTGAACTATTTTCATGTGAACTATCTACTTGATCTTTGCAATTTTGTTTCTATTTAAAGAGATTGTCACCTCAAACCCAATTGTGATTCCAAGTATTTGACATACTCTAAAGATAAACTAATAGAATCCCAAGAAGAATTGTGTCAGTTCATGATCAACCTAAAAGTTATATGATATATTTTTATGATAAGGTGAGTTTCATTTTACTAATATTTGTTAGCAGTGGTAGTGGTTCTATTCTACATTATAGTGTTGTAATTTTTTATGAATATACTAGAACATAGAGGATAGTTTTATGAATAGTGCTGGAACACAAATGATTTTCCTGTCTCTAATAGAGCAATATTTTTTATTGCTTAATGTGTTTTATGCTAAATATCCAGGTGAAGGAAAGTTACCAAAAATTGAAAATGAAGGATGATCTACCTGCTTATTATGAATAAAAATGTTGAGCAACCAAGAAAGATGAAGATTGATTGATACTCTAGAAGATTTTGATATTTATGTTAGTTAACTAAGTTGTAAATTAGAGATATCAATGATTTGTAACTTCAACTGTTAGTGGTTATATAGTTCTAACTTTTATGTTGTATAAAACATATACACACATTTTATGATATATATTTTACTTGATAAACAATAGTCTCAATTATATTGTCAAATATTAAACATATTTCCCTTGGATAAATTGTATATATATTTCAATTTTAATTAAAAAATAATGATCATTGAATTGGAATAGATTTTTAAAATATGAACTGGCTTTACAGCATCACTTATTTTATTAAAATTGAGCGCTATCTTTACCCAATGTTTTATAGCGTTTCAGAGGGGAACAAATCGCTAGCTTAAGCTGTTTTTTAACAGCACTTATAGATAAAAGCGCTACTTAAAACCTATCTTAGATAGCACTTAGTCTTGAAAGCGCTATATAAAGACATTCTTTGGTAGCGCTTTAAATCAAAAGCGCTATATAAAGCCAGCCATAGATGGCGCTTTTTACTTAAAAAAAGCGCTATATAACCTTTACCAGCGCCCTTTTAGATAGCGCTTCTAAAGCGCTATAAATAGCCAAAAAAAAGCGCTATTTAAGGTCTTTTTTGGCGTAGTGAAATGGGACATAATCTCGTTGATTATTAGTTCATTAATAATCATACACTGGGTCAAAAGTCTTCTCAATAGTATAGTCGGAAGGCGTATTTTGTTGGGTTGGTAACGACAGTGAAGGTATAATAATGTAGAAGATTTGGTCACACTTAAAGATAAAATTGTTGAAACTCATCCTTGAGTAATTGATCACACGTTGCACATGAAAGAACTAGATGAAATATATATACAAGAGTGGTGAATCATGCTCAATGTCTTCAAATTTTGAAAGGTGTAATGCTATATCTCTCGATGGTTCTCATCATTTAGCTTGTTGCTTCCAACGCTCCTAGACTCGCCAACCATCAAACTCAAACTTGAATTTGATTGTATTTTTATTAGATTTTGTTTATTAATAAACTAATATATGAGAAAACACAAATTAAAGCAGCTACATTGGAAGTTTAACAATCAAAATCACAATTCAACTGTGACAAGAAGATGTAACATGAATCTGTTAGTACATTTATAGCAAAAAATGTTTAAAGATGATCTACAAACAGATAATTCTTCATAGTACATTTTTATTTTCTTGAACTTCTCAAAGATTGCCTTGACTTCCGATCAAGTATTAGTTTTCGAAAGCAAAAAAAAAAAAAAATTACGGCCAGAGTTGAGAGTTATTATTGACACATCAAACTTAGTTATCAAATCTTGAGGCACAAGTCTAGTCCGTACCTGAGATGCACACGTACAAGCACGAAGCACATGAAATACTATCTCACGTTTTTTCAAATAAAAACGCCCACCCATACACTTGGGAACTTCCTTCTTAATAATTTAGGAGTCACATTTGCTTAGGAGTGTGGTCAGTTTGATTAGTGGGCCAGGTGCATTACCTAAATGAATTTGATTCTCGAGGTATACAATTTATCCTGCACTGCAGTACTATAAATTAAACTTATGCTTTCAACTCAGGGTCATGGAAATGATGTGGATTGTATAAATCCCCCAAGACTTAAGAGTTTGCTTTGCAGAAGACGTGAAAACATTGCAAGTTTCATGTGGTTTCAATCATATCCAGGTGTTATATTTGAGTATGCATAGGTTTGGCTGCTCTGGGAATTCATAATTATTCTGTAACCCATAGAAAGCAATTGGAAAAATGGTTTTATGCTATATTTGCCTCTCATTCATGGATCTAAAATATTTCAATAAATGCTTAAGTATCATGTCTTATCCGTTCAAACAAAGTACAAAAACATGTCCATGTGCGTGTTTTTCTTTTCAAAAAACAATAAAAAAAATCTTCCCCTAAAAAAATTCTTACATGCATGCTTAGGCTGCAGTCGCCTCGTGAGTCGTTTAGAAAAATGTTTTTTTTAAGGGATAGAAAAATGGTTTTTGTTGTTGAAGGGGGTTTTGAAAAAAAAAATGCTATGTCTACTTAATTATTTAATGGACAAACGTTGGATTTGCGAAGGAATAATTAATTTCCAACACACATTAAAATAATCGATTTCAGAAAAGAAAAAAAAAACATATACACTCACATACAGCCTCAAAGTAAAAAAAATACAGTATTAAAATATTTTACTCCATCCGTCCCTTAATATAAGCACCTATTGCTTTTTTCACATTTCTTAAGAAATGTTGTTGGTGTAGTTAATGTGTCTGTTTTATAGTACAATTTTACAAAATTAACCTCATTAAAGAGATAAAGTGAAAAGTCAATTTATTGTACTTTTAAAATTAGTAGTAGTATTAAATAAGGGTATCTATGGAAAAAAATAATTAATGTGTGTTGTAATTTTAAAAGGGGGTTATATTTAGGGACAAAAAAAAAACAAAAGGGGAGTTATATTAAGGGACGGAGGGAGTATAATAATTTGAAGTTATTTAAAAATGATCTATAATATAAATGAAATTAGTTTTCGTATCTCATTTTTTTTCCAGAAACTCTGATTTTTTTGAATAAAACTCTCTCATTTGTACCAAAAAAATACTCTCATTTATAACCTATAAACTTATAAAAAATTCACATAACTTAATAATATTAAATTTATCTTAATTATTCAAGAGGGGTCAACTCAATGCTTAAGAAAATTCGAATTTCCCATGTGATAGTAGTAATATGGTTATTCAATGCTATTAATAAAATAACCCGTTCCATAATTTTAAAAAACAATTTTTTTTTTTTATCATGAGTGAAAATTTCATGGAACTTAGTAGATTATAAACTGACTAAGTATGTGATCATGGAATACTGTTCTAAGTTTGAATTTGTTACTCCATCAATTTGAAGGAGCAAGTTGTAATATTGATAAGGAGACTATCCTTACTGATCAAAATTGTCAATTAATCAAATAGTACGTATTAATATTATTATTCAGTAACCGTACACGTTAAGCATTAATGCACACGCCCAAAGATATTTGACGGAAGACACACTGACACACTAAATTTATCATGTAAAACGCTACTACTACTAAATTTTCATGGGTTTAATTAATTATAAAAAAAAAAAAAAAATTGCATGGGTTTGTTTGCATGTCACTTTCAATTACAGATTTCGTTAGAGATTATCCTTTAAAAAACAAAATCAAGTAGATGAATTACATTGAACGCAGACGTAACACAATAATCTCGTTCTGATATTCAATAATAATTGTTAATACGTTTTTCATATCCTGACGGGAATAATAATAAAGAAATCATTTAGTTTAATGAAATTAAACGCAGCAATATTAGAAAAACAGGAACCTTCGAGGTCATCGTCCTTGGTACTATTATTGCATTTCAAGTTTTCAACACATTATTTCCTTTGACCAATGTTTGTATAAATAAACAATACACACGAGGATTTACGTATCCAATCAAAAAAGTTAGTAATAATGAATCAGATGAAGTGGTGCGAATTAGAAGCAGCAAGAGTAAGGTGCAAAGAACATCCAAATGATAAACAATTACCAGGTGTTTGTTCTTCTTGTTTAAGAGACAAACTCTCAAATCTATACACCAAGAACCCTATTGATTCTCTCTACTATTGTTCTCCTTCTTCTCCTGCTTCTCCTCAACCTATTGATGATGCCTCAACGAATCACGGGTCTTCATCTCATCGTAGTAGACACTTTCGCCGGAATGCTTCACAAGCGACCGGTTCTGCTTCTTGTATAATAAGCTTTAATCATGCGTTGAACTTGAAGAAGAGCAAGTCGCTTGCCGTTGTTTCGAGGAACCGAGCCAGGGAGAGGGATGTTGGTGGAGGTAGAGGAAGAAAGAAAGATGGCTTTTGGTCCAAGGTACTCAAATTGAGGAAAAAGGATACAGAGGAATCTGCAGTGAATTCTAGGACTTGAAGGTGGAGATGATTTGTTAGATATTATTTATATATGCAGTTGTATCATAATTTGAGTGAGGTTTCTGTTGTGGATCGTATCAGAAATTTCAGTTTTTCTTTAGATTTCAATTGTCAATTATACGATGTTAGTGTTATTATTGTATTCCATCAACATAAATGGCAAAATCTTGCATTCTTTCAGTTCTCCATGTGTTCTATTCTGACATAAGAAAACAGGCTGCCCAGTGCCCAATTAATTTATTTTCATTCTTTATGTCTACAGTATTAAAAAATGAACAAGAGGGGCATCCCATTGTCAGAAAGAAACATGAATAAAATCATGAGTGGAATTACAGGGAAAAACGTTTATCAGCCCAACAAAGTTCGGATTTAAACGACTTAAGCAAATATTAATTTTATGTTGTCTAAATATATACTTCTAACCTTTTACCAATTTATATCATCCGAAAATATACTACAAATTTATTAAAGGTTTTTGAGCAGCGATGACAAGGTAAAAAGTAACGTTTGAAATGAAACTATGAATCCAAGCCAGGCAAAACATAAGTCTTTTTTATTTTGTTACAAAGCTAAAGCAGCTAAAAGGTATAACAACAAAACAAAAGAAAGAAAAACTATGCTATATGGAACAAAGTTCCCATAAAGTCAGCGGAAAGGTCAATTTTAAGTATTATTTCTAAATTCTAAGGATCAGCTAGCTTCTATGTAACATTGATTTGTAATGTATATGAGTTTATGTAGTAGCCTATCTTTTCATCTTTAGGCTGCAATGGGTAGTATTGTTTTTCTAACATTTAAAATTTTCCCATTACTGTACAAGATAATATGGACCTGCAATCCAATAACACTTTACACCCGTATGCTCTTGCCAAATGATGAATATCATCAAAAAGGACTACAAGCATCGGCTTCCATCTTAGTCCTCGTCATTGTAAGTAACTTGGTTCAAAGATGGCTGTTTAAGTCTTTGAAATATCTCATCAAGTGACTCAGACGAGGAGGACCCACGAGAGACTGTATTTTCCTGTATTTGCCGCAGGGGTAAAAACTTTTTGGCCCCTATGTTGGACTTGAAACTCTGAAAGCCTGTCTTCATTGTTTGCCATGTCGAAACCAAACCCGAAGATGGTGCTCCTGAATTTCTAGAATTATTACTGCCTTCATCAAGCGCAGAATAAGAGGCTACATTTTTCTCTTCTGCCTTCAATTTAGATGATGATCCACCCTGCCCTCTAATTGCAGCATACTTGCTGCTTATGGCTTCTCTACTTGAGCCATATCTCCTTGTCTCTTCATCCATAGTTTTGGATATACCTCCGTTCACTTCTTCAGTAATTAAATCGGAAGTTGTCTTCATTTCAACACCGTTCCTCTCCTGAAGAATTACAAGGTATAAGATAAGTAAAAATTATAGTACCAAAAGAAAATAGTAGTTCCAAATGTCATACACTGCAGCTAAAGAATCCGTTAGGTCAAATTACATGATGGAAAACAATAGAGACAATATTGCTTCCACTTTTTGAAGGAATGTCTACATACCACATAGTTGTTACCCGATTCAATATCAAGTCCGTTGAAATTCCTTGCAAGTGGAACAACCTGCTCTTCCCCGATTTTGCGCCCTTGTTCTAGCCAAGACCGCTCTGCAAACAAAACAGAACCAAATCAAGCATAAGTATTGCAAAGTTAGCATTCAATAACTCACATAAGATTTGTCATTTACCAACTTGAACTAAAGTTTTAACAACAATGGGAATTTTCATTAGATACCTTTTTGTAAAATAATTATTCCGGATGGATCCAAACCATCCATATCCTCCGCTTCAGTTTTGAAAATATATCTCTTCCAGCTCCCCAGAAAATTAAATACTTTGTCAAAGAAGTTGCTTGCAACCAAAAGGGTGTATGTAACCATAATAAGCGGATAAATTTTGTTAAACTTGTCCCCAAATAAAGGGACGGCGTTGTCAATGTTCCCCATTCGCTGCAATCATAGATAAATTGTGCACTGGATTAAAAAAGTGAAGGAAAGGAGCAAAAATGTACTGGGGAAAAAGTTTAGATAATTTAGTAGTTGCTAACTAAGTCAAGCACAAACGAATGAAGTTATCATGAAACAAATATAGAAAAGACGTGTAAAACTAAATAAAAGTCAACAAAACTGCAAACACGTGAAGACAACAAAACTAAGAAAAATAGGTTATCTTATGTTGGACAAAAATCAAAATAGACAGAAGGAAATAAATTTTCGTCCATAAATTTAATGAAGAAATAGTTGAGTGCATTATGGGAGTGTTTGGCCCAGCTTGTTGCCGACTTTTCTACTCCTTAAGAGAAGTTGTGCCAAACAATTTTTGAAGAAAGCACACTAGGCAAGGTTGGCAAAATAGATGAAACGGCATCAAAATATCCTATATGAATCAAAAGATAAGCACAAAAAAATATCACAGCAGACAGTAATACATGGAATCACATCCGTCAACAGTTTTGTTGGATTAGACAAGAAAAATAATATTTAAAATGGAATTGACGGATCAAATGAGTCATAAGAATACCTTTTCAAATATAGTTTCTTTATTAGGACCGAGGCGAATGAGATTGAGGAAGTTGTATGATATAGGGGGTGCATAACGGGCAACCATCCTGGGAAAAAATAGGATATGCATATAAATGGTATTCATTTGACAGCATAGGTGAACAACAGACAAATATGAGTGGTGGAAAAATCAAATGAAGAAAACATACGAGCATATCATAAGTAAGTTAACTGAGCTGGTTTGTCTGGGCGTCAGTGAGTAAAACATCAACATTCCGATTTTGAACAAAGAGTAGTATGTACAGATGCACATGTACATGAGTGGAACAAAAGCAAATGCCTGCACAAGAAATTGAAGGTAAGTGATTCCATACAATCTTACAAAGATCAGAGTATGAACAAAAAAGTATACCATAGTACATGATTCACATTACTAAAAATAGATTGTTGTATTTTACAATAAAGGACACTGAACTCTAAATTGACGTGAATGCATCTTTGATGCTAGTAAAACAGTTGAGCACAACTTTGACACGAGATTCAAAAAGAAGTTTGTCTTCATTTCAAATCAAAAGTAGCAACATAGAATCAAAAGTATTTCATTGAAGCAAAGACACATGTGTGATTCTATTAGTAATTTGTTTACATTATGTACATCCCTAGCCAAAAGGGCAGTAAACTTATTTCATAAAAAAGAGCGACAGACACACCTATTTTAGAAGAAAATCACATATGATGATGACCAAAATACTAACAAAGCCCATCTAATACAACAAAGTTTATATCAGATAGGATAGACTTCAATTTTGTTTAATACATTATATGATTTCCAAAATATTTCTGTTAGAACATAAGATAATATCTCACAATACCTTGATATTATGTTAGAATATCTTAGTTTATTTATCTCCTAATATTAACTTCTAAATTACTTAGTTATTAATTATGATTTTCTTCCTAAATTTCCGATTTACTTAGGATTAGGAGGGGCCTTGTATCATAACTTTCCAATAGTTATTAATTCATCCTCTTTTTATCTAAAACCCAATAACTTCAACGATTTCACAATAAAATCTTCACCCAAAACTCTTTTAAAAAGGTGAAAAATATTTTACACACACACATCATCTCAATATCCAACATCTGAAGAGCAAAAAACTCTAACAGACTCGGTCTACCTGCACCAGCATCTCCCATGTCCAAACAAATTTTATAAGAATGGAGAAGCACATTTTAAAAGCATACATATAGCATCTAAATGTCCAACATATAAGAAAATCTCTAACAGAATTAGTCTACCTGCACAAGCAGCTCCTGTGTTCGAACGGATTTTATAAGAATGGAGAAAAGCGATAGATCAATGCTAGGCAGCAGAGTTGCCTCTGCTAAAAGAATTGCAACAGACATGATACCAAGTAAAACAGCCATGCCTTTCTCAACTTGTTTCCTTAAAACGCATTTCCAAAAAAATTCTGCAAATAATAACCATTAATACAGAACCACGATTTCAATGCCTCTAACCAAAATATTGCTTATTCGAAAGAGGAAGGAAAATAAGGAGTTATCCTTGAATGTTAAAATGGTACAACATAACATATACCAAGAAACCTTATTCGAGAAAGGCAAGTCAAAAGTGACATAAAACTCAAGAAACTTTATGCCAAAAACAAAAGTATGCAAGAGCAAACGTGTTGACTTCTCACTAGGTTTGTCAATACTCTATTCAAATTCTCTCATATAAAAACCTAAGGAAGTAATTTATTTTGCTCCTATGCAATATTGCAATCATGTGCAACAAAATAAAAATATGTCCAAAGAGATCAATTATTTTTTATTTTTTTGGTAATAGAGATCAATATTCAATAGAATAAGAATTGCTAAAGAGGTCTCATTTACAATAGTAAATGTATGAGTAGTCGGAAATGGAGCATTATTTTTTGTTAATAGCTACTTCAAGAGAAGAGATAATGAACACGGGCCATCACAAAAATCTAACTGGAAGAGCATTACAGATAATATAAAAAAGGGCAACCCTGTGCACTTGAAGCTCCCGCATACGCAGGGTCCGGGAAGGGGTCCCACCATTTGGTGTATTGTCCGCAGCCTTAGCCTGTTTTACACGGACTTGAACCCGTGACCTTTCAGTCACATGACAACAACTTTACCAGTTGCGCCAAGGTTACCCCTCAACATTACAGATAATATATATAAAAAATAATCCATGCAATTCCAGATGCAGCAAAGAAATATTCTGTGAACTTCGAAACAAACGGGTTTGTTAATAAATTCTCGTAATTACCCAAAGTATTAAATAGGGATCCCAACTTGCCAGTCCGATCAGGTCTGATGCTTGAATTATATTCCCTGAAATTATAGCATGAAAATTTGGGTAAGGTGGGGGGTTCTAGAACTGCAATATATTCTACAATTTATAGAATATTGAAGTAATGTTCTAAACCAATGAAACAGAAAACAAAATTAGGAGCAAACCATCGAGTTGATTTGCAGCGTTCATAATTCTTTATTGTATCTTCCAACTCAAGGGCTTCCAGTACATAAGTTATATACTCACTGCAAAAGCAACAATATCAAATCAATTTTGACTGTCGTTGAAAGAAATCTACGGTGCCTTTGGTGTAAAGATTTGACAGAACAGAAGTAAGAGCTACATCAAACAATAAAGCTGCGATATATATCATATCACCATATATAAGACCACATATGGTTTAGGCATTATCATTGACATGCAGAGCAAAAATAAATAACTCGATCTAATAAATGTTTTCCTCAGTGTAAAAACATAACAACCAAATTTAGCACAAATGTTGTAACGGATTCAAGATCACATAATACCACTAGATACTAAATTGATCACATGCTTACCTTTTATATCTATAATACTCCTCACGAGCATTCCGAAGATGACGCCTTAGTTTAGCCATCGACTTCTCATCTGTATCATAATCCATATCATTTTCCCCTAATTGCCCACCTTGTGGTTTGAAGGACGGATCTTCTCTAAACTGAAAATTTGATAGTTATGTCTAAACAAAGATACCAATACGGATTCTGTTTCAAAATCCTTAATCAAATAAGGTAAGCTTAAGTGCTAAAAAATACCATTTGAGTAAGCATATCGTCAATAATATTCATATAAGGTCTCAAAGGATCTCGCTTGGACATCTGCTTGGAAGTTGCTTGGGCAACCTATATAATTCAAATAAACGATCATTAAGCTCCAAGAACTATGTGTAGGTCTTAGGGGGCAGGTTGTAGCATTACTTTAAAAATAGAGTTACTCCAAAGCAAGCAATTCTTATTTTAAATCATAACCATGCCCGCAAGCAAAAAATAATAATTAATGCATCTGAGATCTTTTGTATATAGAAAAATTGATCAAAATCCAATTTTCATTGTTTTTATACTGCCAGCAATACACTGCTCAAAAGCAATGCTTTCCCCAAAAGGACAAAGAAATGACGAATTGATGGGGACGCGCAAATGTCACTCACTGACACCGGAAACCAATACTCCACAATGCATATTTTATGCTCAGCATGAGTTTCAAAAAATAAATTTTCTATTGTATACAGAACTTGAAATGAAGCCAACTGGAGAAAGACAATTAGAGAGGGCGGTTCTTTTTGATAGAAGTAAGACACAAATTGTAAACAAGAAAAGGTGGTTCTATATTGCTTCAATCAAAGTGAAAAACTAACAAATTTTCCAAACTTTCTGCAATAGGAAAACTTTCTATAAATCATTTCACAGCAATGTCTTTCTTGTCAAAAAAAATAAAATTCACAGCAATGTCTTCTCAATCTCAACACTAAAATTGCAACATATATTTTACATTCAACTTGAATGAACCACTTACAACAATAGCATTTGAAAGTTCTTGGTGAGCTTCATCAAGTTTGACAGCCATTTGGGCAATTTTGTGGGAAAGAACTTTCTGGCGGGTGCTCCAATCAGCATTTCTCCAAATGGTTTTCGGAATTTCACTTAAACCAAAGCCAAGAAGAAATGCACCAGTAACAAGTCCAAAAGTATTTGAGCAAGTCATGGCAAATCCCATAAGACTCCCAGTCCTGCTTACAGAAGTATCAACCAACTAGAAATCATTCCTATAAAAAGTATGGCTCTATTTAAAACAGAAAAATAAACACATAAGACAAGTGAAAAAGTCCTACTTCATGCTAACTTGTCAACCATGACAAAAAATAGACAAATAGTTGGGAAATGAGCAGAAATGTTTATGAGTGCATGACTTGACAAATCATACATTACAAGCCACTGACTATTGAAAGAAGAGTCGTGACTTACATATACAATTTAGATTCGTGATTTATTTATCCCATGAGCCTAGTTCTCACACTTAATTGAGACACATGCATACAGTTATGATTGGTTTGATGCAGGGAAAGGAATAGAATGAAATCATAATAGGTTCCATTGTTTGGAACAGAATTGAATGGAACATGATGAAGTGCATTCGATCCCGTTCCATTCAATACCACAATCTGTCTTCCTTTCAAACTTGAGGGTATATGGGGGGAAACATTCTTCTCCATTCCACTGTTAAAATATATTCCAATTTATTCCATTTCTGATAAGAGGCTCAAAACTATTCGAACATCATAGAACCCCCCACACCCGGTCGTTTATGTTGAGGGTTTTTGAGACGTCCTCGAAACAGTGTTAGCCACGGAGTAAATATGCATATGGCAAAAGACTATACAAGTTAGATTGAAATCTGAGCTTGCAAATGCAAAACTTATTCAGACAGATACCTATTTTACATCAGTCTCTTAAAAATCTCATTATTCACACACTCAGAGGGAGGGAGAGTTCGATCGGCACGGGCTCAAATTTCAAAACATCAGTCCCTCGTATCATGACAAAATATGCAGTCAAACGTCATAACAAAGCATGTCTATATGTGTGCCATTGAGGATACTGTATGAAGTTACAAAGTGAAAACAACAATCTTGATGAGAGACTCTAAAAAGCAATAACTTGGAGCTAACATCGTATTAAAACAAGCTAAAATCAACAATTACAAAAAGTAAGGCTAGGAGGATGAAACAAACCAGGTCCTGTGCATCATAATGAGAAGAATAATTCCAAAAAGACCAATGGATCCCACGATTAGATAGAAAACCAAGTTAACATGCACACTAGTCTTCAATCTTTCTGATACAGTGAAATCCCCAGCATCTTCAAAACCCTGAATAAGGGGTGCCACAGCCCTGCTTAGGAAAATAATTTTAATATGAGGAAATTGCATCTTTGATCCGTAAAAACTAACATATTTCCTTGCTATATCATGATTAATATTTAGGCAAGCATATAAAACAAATTATCAAGCATAGACAGAATCAACTAAATTTTGCAAATATACATAGAAGCTACCTCATGTGTTATTCATTACTACTTCCGGAGTAGCTCAAAGTCTCTTTTGTAGTAGAAATATTGTAACTTACATTCATACCTTACACATAAGGAAGTTGAATATTTAATATATTCAAAGTTTCAAATTTGTTGATCATTTAGATTAAAGAGTTACTTCAGATTGACGACTTACAGATTATAAATTAGATTAGATGCAAGACAAGGTCTGCAGTCCACAGACAAAAAACAAGGATTCTGAAGGAATGTTTGGGTTTAGGGCATTGAGGGAGCAAAGTAGCTATCACATGATAAACCAAACTAGTTCAAATAACTTTGGAGTTTGGATCATCAACATGTGGAGCTCAGAATTGGCATGCCTTTCTAGAAGGCTGTAAAAGTGATGCAAACATAAAATCACAAACACTTTAAATTGGCGTACCAAGTAAGCAAAAATGTACTCCAATATGACCAGCTCCAAAAGAAAGAAATACCTCCATTCTCATTGTGAGAAGCTATTGTCTGAAAGTGTCAAAAAACACCATTAATGAATGAAATAATGCACATACAGTTCTTCAACAAACCACAATATTTTCACCTTATAATGATATAAAGTTGAAAAAATGTACCGTTCGAAGGAAACATAAAACTTATTATTAGCCCAATAACAGTCAAATTGAACTTCATATGAAAGAAGAGACAATGCAGCAAATAAAAAACCTGACTTAATTGACACAAGCTTAACCACAAAATAAAAAGGCGTGAAGCTGTTTGGTCCATTATAAGGAGGCAGTATATTTTTTGTTAAAACTTAGGAGTTTAGACATCACTAATCCACAAAGTATATCATTCCTTTCCGACTTTATAAATCTTTATCCAGGTTTCTAATTTAAAAACCAACTGTTCACAACTTCTCCATGTACACAAGCCCCTTTAAAAAATTTAGGCCATTGGATCATGAGGGAGCCCGGGTGATCACCACATTAGGTCAATAGCAACCACATAAGTGGCTTTACCACCACATTTTCACCCAAAACCTTAATGCATTAAGGTATATAAGTCATCTTACTTTATGTTGCTCAACTAACATCTATTTTTCTTTCCAGCGTGGGACTTTTAACTCACACTTGACATGCAACACAGGCTCCCTAATCAAACATCCAATTCAACATTGTTTTTCTACCAATAACCTTCTAGATAGCATTTGTAGTGTCATGGTGATTTGTCGGAATCACGGTGGCTCATCTCATCGTGATTCTGAGAAACTCACCATGATACACAATCCTATCATATCCTAAACCTATAATACTAACTAAGTTAAAAAATCTACAGAAGTAACATCACACTACAACAACTTATATAAGAAAACAATTGCAATTGAAATGACGAAGATCAGAATGAGAAATAGTACCGCCCAAATATCAGCAGGGACGAGAATGATGATGGAAAGAGAACAGAACCAAGTATATCCAACGGTGAAAAGCACGTATCTAGGAACATCTGGACCAGCGAAGTACCTCAACGTGAAAAGCACCATTCCCGTTGTTAGAGGAAGCGAGATCAGGTAAAACACCCACATCTCTCTTTCTCCCTCTCACACACACGCAAACGCGATTATAGATCCAATAATCGATTATAGATCGAAATTGTGAGGTGGCGATTGTTAGATACGCGCTTCCACGAGCGCCACCTCTTGGCGCGCCTTGAAGAGGTCAAAATTGGCGTTTAAGCTCTGAATGGGTTAAGCTAAGTTTGTTGCAACCGCGTTTTGGTTTCCGGCGGAAAAACGCACTTAATGTGATCGCTTATACTACAATACAAGTGTTCTCGTCTGTGTTAAGTTTTTGTCTTTGTTAACACGTTTATAAATCGTATAAAGGTTGCTGAACGGAAGTTCTTCTTTTTCCGTCGGCGTTCAACTTTTTATTTAATACTTTATTTAAAATTTTATTGAAGTAAATTACCAAATTAAGACTCGGCATTGTTTCAAAAAAAGAGAGTTAAATAAACTCAACTAATGGTTTTCACCTATAAGAAATTATTGAATTTTCGTTCTCTACATTTATGATTTTTTTTAGCGATTAAAAAAATTATTATTAATTTTTTTTTTGATTTAAAAAAAATTAAAATGTTATTGTAAAGGTTTTCGTCAACTTAACTTTGTTATGGACAATACATAATATATGTAAGGTCTGCGGTTCGAACCCCGACCATCACAAAAAAAATGTTCATAAAATTAAGGAAGAAAATTTAATTGTGAATATGTATGCTCGTTTGGAATAAAATTACGATTTTACACATTTTGATTGAAAAATCATAATAAATTGAGACGTCTTCAAAATATTATGAAAATATGTAGATCCTACCTATGTATTATTATAGATGTGTTTGCAAAAAAAAATAATCTCAAACTTCGATTTATAGGTCTAGGTTTTCATTGTGTTTAGTTTTTAGCATTTTAAAAATTTATAAGTAATATGTTCTTTGTCGAAAAAAATTTAATTTTATGTAGGACGTCTTACTTTAACGTCTTAAACATACTTGCAAAAAATTATGATTTTTTTTATTATCTCTAGGTCAATATTTTGAACTTTATTGTACGGAAAAATGGTCCATTTTTTCTTTATTTCAACCCCTCAATTAATGTTGCATCATTAAAAATCCATATGGTAAACTTATCTACCAAGTCTATGTATCCTATATGATTTAACTATTGGAGGATAAATATATGAAGAATCTCAAATTGCATTGGTTGAATATGCGTTTTTTTACAAGAACATTTTTCAGATTTCGTGTATATTATAGAGATAATTTGTAGAGATTAACCCCTTTTATATAAAAATTTGAGAAAATTTAAAATAGATTTTTTTAAAGGAGAGTGAAAATATGGTTCAAAAGATTGAACTAATTTTGTATAACAAATCCTTTTATAGTAATATCCAAACAAAATAAATATATTATACAATATCTCTACCAACTTAACTAAGCTACATCAACAATTAACTTTTTTTTATTTTATACCATAAGTGGGATGATAAAAAATGCTTTACGTAAAAGTGCAAAGAGATTCTATATTTCAATACTTTTACTTATATCTTAATTGATTTTGATACACTTAAGTTTAAAATGTCTTATGTATATGAAATCATTCCAAATTTATTACAAACTAAAAAAATACTGATTCTATATTGTCTACCTTAATATGATAACTAAATTCGTGCAACATGTGAATATCCAGTATTTTCTTGTTTAAATAAACACAATACATGCATCAATCTATCTTCGAGAAAATTGATCCCAACCGGGTAAGGTTAACATAATCTTGGGGTAAGTGATTAGGTACTCCTGGAACTAGTAAGCCAACAAGCCGAAAAGCTCTTAAAACCCATCCCTCTTGATACTCAGGTCCATATCTAGACACTATAGTGAAGCTCCTTATAAGCTCCCAAAAAGCATTCACTGACATTGGAATTATTGCTGACAAAGAAAAGTAGTTTTTGTTTGGTTCCTCTTGCACTTTCTGAAAATGTATACAAAGAAGTTATTAAACATAAATGCACTTGAGTTAAATTGATTTAGATCACATGAAAAACAAAATTAGTTGAAATTATGTACCTTGCCATTATAGTTTCTATCAAAATAAAGACATGTCCCAAAGTGCTTAAACACAATGTCCTTTAGATCAGGAGGATACCTAGGAATAATATCATAGCTATAAACAATTCTGTAAAACTTTACACCATTATCTTTCAAATTCTTCTCCATGTATTCAGCAAATATGTCATCACCAACTCTTGGTTGACCAAATGTGTAAACCCCTTGAAGCCTCTCCAAAAGAAATGACTCCTCATGCAACATCAATATTGCAGGAAAAAGAATTGCAAGAGCTCCACCTAGACTGTGACCAGTCACTATAAAATTTGCTTTATCATTTCCATACAAATGTTTCTTTAGTAAATCTCTAATGAAGTAGTAAGCTTCAAGTGTATGGCTATGATTTGTTTCAATTTGTTTAGGCCAGCCCATGTTGCTTCTTTGTAAACCTAAAGCTTTCATGAAACCAGCATGAGTTTTTCCAAGTCCAGGAAGCTCCAACCATGAGATATCACAATCACCAGCCCATTGTTCCCCATCGAATAACTCGGTTCCTCTAAAAGTTACCATGTAGGTGTCGCGGGTGTCACTTTTGTCTCGTAGGACGAAAGCTTCAGTTGTAGCTTTTCCTTGATAATCTGCCAAGTTTCAAATACCAAGTAATAATCAACCTTGCTATTGTTTTGATCCAGGATGACAATGGATAAGTTCTACGCATGAAGGGTATTATACTAGTCGTCCCTGGTACCAAGCCCGTCCTTGGGGGTGCAAACAGCTCAACCGAGCCGAGCCTCCAAAAGGGACGGGCCTAAAAAAAATAAAAAATAGCCAATAACGTGGCAACTCCTTCTGGATAAGGCACCTACACAACTACACAAGCAACCCTTCTCTGTCGTAGGATTATTCACGATGAAGTATGGGCTACTTTTATTTTTTGTCCCAACTCTCGGGAGTTAGGTGCCATGTTTGAAGCTTGCAAGTTTACTCTCCAAGTTTGTAAAAGGTTTTCATGTTACGATGACAGCAAGAAATACCACCAAATTTGTTCCATTTATTTTCGGCACATGTCCTTTGAAGCTGGTTCTCTATGTAAAAAGAGCCTCGCCCTTATTTGGCATGCGGTGCAGTGGGATATTTGGAAGTCTTAAAACAATGTTATCTTCCTCGATCGACAGGGTTCAATGTGTTGAGTAGTTAAAATTTTCCTCTTTGAATTAGGGATGTCTTATGAACCCTCTTAAACTTTTTACGAATGGGTTGTGAAACCTTCATTTTCATTCAAAATAAAGTTATACATCATATAAATTATGTTACCTCGTCACCATAATCTTGAAAAAATGCAAATGTAATTTTTATTTTATATGTAAATACTTTGTTGGTTCAATAATAGCAATAATTAAAACATTAAAGAAAAAAATTGTTAGACTGAAAAACAAATTTATTTTAATAAACAACATGATAAAAGTTTGGGACCAACAAAGTATTTCAGTCCAAGAAAAAATAGTTTGATTTTGTGGCTTTATAAAATACTTTGAGAAATAGAACCCACATAAAGTGGTGGGACATGAATGAATTTCATCCAATAAAAAGTAAGGGTTAAAGAAAGTATTCAAAAGTAAATGTTGATATACCAATTGATATGAATGGGAGAGTAAGTATGGTTAATATTTTGTTGATAGAAGAGTATGCTTAATTTCTGCTCTTACCATTCCAATAGTCACCGCTTGCCACAACTTCCATCTATGCAAGAGCACAAAAAATATCATTAATTAAGACTATATTGGGTGGCAAAGTCGCTATCCAAGCACTATATGCCACATTTTGTATAAAAAAAAACACCATATACCACATCATATTTAAACTATTCATCCATATTTCACTCAATTAAAAAATGATTGAATTCCGTATAAATTTAATGAGACCTGTATATATATTTTTTTAACTAGATAGTAAGAGATTTGGGTTTGAAATGGAGATGTGAATACTATTTCTCAAAGTATTTTATAAAGCGACAAAATCAAACTACAGTCATTGTGTTTGTAAAGGTTGGTGTTTAAATTTTATAAATATTATGTAACTTTGTTGTAAAAAATTTATACAGTTTACTTTTAGCTAAATTCATTATATACGTAGGTAAATTATAAACCTTAAGTAAGTGTGGTTTATGTATTTGATCCCTAACTCTTGTCAATAGTGAAATTTCGTTTTAAAGTGAAGAAATCATCATGTATGACTACAATTAAACGGCGGAGAAAACTCCTATCAATAATATGGTAAAAAAAAAAAATCATGAACCCTTTCATGAAAAGAAACTAATTATTATGGAGTGAGAACATTTAAAAAGAAAAAACCTATTTATTTAACAGAATTTTATAATGCTCAATATTTACCTTCCAACGATTTTCAACTGTGTCCCGTATAAAAGCTTCATTCTCGTAAGACACTTTAGAAGCCATCATAGACAAAGCAACATTATACTTGGGGTCTTCACCTATGATGCTTTTGTCCAACTCCACTCGCTTGTCCATATGACCAATAATAGACACAAAATCTGCTGAATTTGTATCCACTAGCTCCTTACCTATTCACATACACACAATATATATACATCAAATGTTAATCATTTTTCTTTTTTGATTACCTTATTTAAAACTTTTATTTGTATTTGATACTCGAGGGAGCATAGAAAGTGTACAAATCCACAAGAAAATTGTCTTAGTGGCACGTTACATAATATAAACATCAACATGCAAAAAGTAACGAATTAGATAACAACCCTGTAGAAAGTTCAAAATGATCTTGAAAATGTTGTAGTTGCCACTAGCCAGGTTCAAGAATAACTCAACAATGAAGCCAAGATATTTCAATGGATAAGCAAACAAATGAAGCAACTTTTGTAACAATATCGATAGAAGAAAGAGATACTTGTATTGATCGAAGCTTTCCTCTTCAAGAACCTCATGGCACTCTACAAAGTTAGCTGTGTGTATCTTGGTGATACCAAAATAGACTCGAAATAGTTCAAAGAACCCAATATTTTTGGGGTTCAAGAACAAAAAACCGGTAGCAGCAAATTTGTCAGAGCGATCCATGATTGAAAATTAAACCAAGGAATTGGATCGTGTATATGTTTGATTGAAAGAGGATGTACATATATATAAGAAACAAGGGTAAGGTTAGAAGAAAAAAATCTACAAGATATCATTAAGGGTTGACTAGTATGATTTTGGTCCATAAATTCGAAACATTTTTAGTGAATTTTAATAAAATATTTTATATTTAAAATTATAAAAAGGACATTGAATAAAAAAAGAGTGGATATCAAAAATAGTTTTCTATACAAGTACAACACGAGTAGAAAGATCAAAAAAATGTTAATTAAGACTCAAGTAGTTAGTGAACTTTCTTAAAACAAATCGTTTATAAGAATCGAGTTTGATTTCTGATGAGAACAATTCTTGACCAGACTATTTATCTTTCAACGTAACTCTAGACTACTATGACTCTTTTTCCTTAAGATCTAGATGATTAAAAAAATTGAGTGTTAATTAATTTTGTTATTGGTACATAAGAAGACAACAGATTGGTTGGTTTTTCCTTGGACAAATTTGTCATGACAATGGATTGGGTATTTTTTTTTCTTCTTTCTTTCTTTCTTACAAAATGACAATGGATTGATTGGTGAACAAAAGAATGTGAACACTAAAAATATACCGAATCTGCATTGATAAAATTTAATTTGTTTACGTATGATATATCTTGACAAATATTTCCACATTCTTCACTTAGATTACTTTTGATTTATTTTACTTACACCTCATATATATATATACATATATATATTATTTTAAACTTAACCATTGGTAAAATAAAACCATTGGTACATTAGTTCTTTGAATATTTTATTTTAAACTTAACTCCTATTTAATTGAATGGTTGCTATTTACTCCTCTCATCTCTCACATTAAAAAGTCATCTCATTTGATATATCCCGTTGAGAGAAGTTTCATTCATGATGCCTAATGTATCTATGCATGATCTAAGAATCTATATGTTAACGTAAATTAATATGAAATTTGGATTTACTATAGTTGAATTCCAAGTTAGGTACAGTTTGCGTGTATTTTGTGAGAAAGGAGAGTGTTTTTTGTGCAAGAGGGAACTTTGTGCATAGATTTAATCGGAGGAAAATTCAACTGCAATGAATCCTAGTCCATGAATATGACGTAGGAGGTTTAGTTATAAGTAATTCACATACCCTTTTTTAAAAGAAAAAGGAAAAGTGAATTTCATATAGCTAAGCCTCCTACATGTAAGTAATTCTCATACCTATAATTAGTTCATGCAAGTGTAACCAAAAAAAAAAGTTCATGTAAGAGGCATACATACAGTATAATAAATAATTCAAGTATACTTTCAAATTTAAATGAAGTATGAATATATATTATGAATAAAAGAATTCTTACTACTAACATACATTCAAATTTAAAATTGTTCCCTTCATTATTATTTTGAAATTCATACATATATCCACTAAAAGACATGCCGACACACACAATGCTTACATCACACATACCATACAAAAAGCAAACGGGATCATAATGGGTCAAACAAAACCGTGTCCAATACTTCCACAGTCTCATGTCTGTCTATTTGTAGTATGTTATTGATTTCACTCAATATTTTAAGAGATAACATTATCATGTTTGTCTATTGGTAAGTTTTTTCCCCTCCTCTTTTCCAGTAGTTAGTAACGAGAAGTGCTAATGAATGGAAAAAAGAACATTTTACATACTTTTGGCATGTACTATTTGCATTTTCTTCTCTCTTATTTTCTTATTTATGTGAAGGAGCCACACTATAGACTAAGTCTTAACGATTCCACTGATGTTGACAGGTGAAAAGGAGTGGCAGCAGACAGTGAATCATCATTGAGTTTTATTAGGCTTGGAGAAATTGGAATAAGAAGCAAAGTATCAAAATATATTGTTGTTTGAGTTTGTTTCTGCTATCCATAATTGTATTTGGTTGAAAAATTGGAAGCAATATTTCGTTGTTGCTATAAGTTGCACTATTGTTACAAGTTGCACTATTGTAATTTTAAAAAGTTCATTGTGCATACCTTAAGCAATGCTTACTTCTACAACTTACTAATTCTCCTACTAACATGACTCTACTATCATATACTACTTCCTTGCATATAGCTCATTGTGTAGATATTTTTTTGCCACTTATTACTGTTAAATTCATACAACACGGGAGCCTATAATTGTTTTCTCTTTGGTGCGCCTCTTATAGTTTCTTGGATTCTTAGAGAAGTTGGAGCACCCCTTTTGGAGAAAACTCCATGTAAGTTCGTTTCTTTAGCTAAAGATTTTAAATTTTTTACTAATTTTTCATTTGGGTATGTGTGTTAATGATTGATTAAGTTTGATAAATTGGGATTGCTTTTGTTTCATATTCATAGTCAATGTGGAATTTTCTTATCATATTCATTTTGTTGCCACTGTGTATGTGATTTGATTAGATTAAACTTTGGTTTTGTTTGTGTTCTAAT
The DNA here is from genome assembly GCA_958299785.1 of Medicago lupulina. Taxonomy (NCBI): domain Eukaryota; kingdom Viridiplantae; phylum Streptophyta; class Magnoliopsida; order Fabales; family Fabaceae; genus Medicago; species Medicago lupulina. The sequence goes on along the minus strand of OY283144.1, from coordinate 14,146,619 downwards.
TTCCCTATTCACTTCATTTTTTGGTTTCAGGTCTAACTATTCATGTGTGTACAAATAGGTTGATAACATGCATTTTAGATAGGTAAACTTTAGCTTTAATTTCTGATATACCTTTCTCATTTCATTCTTTTGTTTTCCTGACATCTGAGATACTTGAGATAGTAGCTAATATCCAAGTCAATTGCCTTTCTCATTTGCTTTTGTTTATCTGACATTTGAATTTTCTCAGTTTAGATTCACATGAGATAATAGCTTTTTGATAAACTATGTGCCTTAAAATACTTGGTCTAGCTTTTTTAGTTCATATTATGCATATATATGGAACTTTTAATGATCGGTATTGTTTCCTTGAGAACAGACTATTAGGACAGAATATGCGGTAGGAGCTAACAGTTTTCTTCAACTAATGTAAATTAGATCGTAGATGGGATGCTTATAAGTGTTCTTCAACTAATTTTAATCAATTGTTATCTAAAGTTGACTATCATGACTAAATATCTTATATATATCGAAGTTTAAATCTTTGAGTTTGAAACTGACTTATCAAACTCAAGGCACTACTAGCCACCATGGACTGACATACTAAAACCTACTTAAAATTGATGACTATGTGAAACTAAGTTCTAAATCAACTTTCTTAGTTTCCAAAGATGTTTATTTTTTTTGTTCTAATTACTATCTGTCTGGATATGCAAGACATGTTATTTTTAATAAAATATATGATGACATATTTTATTCAATTGTTAACATCTGGTTTCGTTTGGTGACAAATTTTATGCATCAAGTTTGAAAGAGTTCAAGTAAATGACATTAGAGAGGCAATCAAACTGAAGGTATACTCATGGTTTTTAATCATGGCTTAAAATTTATTGTTAAACTACTTTTTGGACTCTATATTTTATATAGTTTACATATATGTGTAGCTACTTCTTGCCGATGAGTAGTTTTGTTATTTCAGATTCCAAAAAAAATCTATGTATATAGTTTAATTTCTATGAAAGTTTAATTTTGTATGAATTTGAAAATGACTTATCAAACTCTTGGGACTACTAGCAACTGTGAAACTGACTTATTGAAACCTATTTGAAACTGATGAGTATGTGAAATTGTCACGTGAAACTGATGAGTATGTATAAGCCTAGAAAAATTAACAATTTACATTCCATGTTCTGACTTTACATGTATGTGTAACTGACTTATTAAGATCATCAAATATGAATTTGGTTATGTGAAATTGTCATATGAAACTCATGAGTATTTATAAGCCTAACAAAGTTAACTATCTCACATCCCATGTCCTTATTTCAAAGGTTTTAATTTGAATGTTTGTGATTTGCATTGAGTTGATCAACTGAGTTTAGAATTTTTTACCATTTTTTTTAGATTGCGATTAAGCCAAAAATTTAAATATTTGCATAATGTTGAAGTTCAAAATTTGATCTAAATATGACTTTCTTTTGGTTTTTTCTTTGATAATCTTTGTGTCTGAATATTTTGCTATAAAAGGGTAGTCTTTGATTGAATATAATTGTACACACATCTGAAAATAAACATCCTTGTTACACACATGCACATTGTGCACGCTGCTCTGTTAAATAACAAAAGTCCAACTTAAAGAGACGTTACTATAATTTTTCAATGCATATAGCAAGATAGGTAGATCTTAGAAGTGATTCTTACAAAAATTAGTTATAAGATTATTTTTTTCTATCATTGTTGAGAAACATGTTCTGTTTTAGTTATTTAGTATCTTTATTCTTTTAGCCATTTTGACTAAGATGCAGATTTATGCATATTTAACTCTTCAAATATGTTGGATAGGTAACGTGTTTTTTTTATTCTTTTCATTATTTTTTACATGTAGTTGTAGGTAACGCTGTCATTGATTCAACAAAGGCTTAATATTTCAATTTTTTTATAGAGTATTATGGAACTATTAACATTCAACTGAGGCATACTTTTTGAATTTATTTAGCCTTTTCTTTGGACATATTAAGGTTCAACTAAGGCTTAATATTGAGAAGCTTTGTTGCTTCGATCTCTTAAGATTCAACTAAGGTTGCATATTTGAAATACCCAAGAATGTAGTTTGGACTATTGAAGTATTTACAAAATTCACCGTTGAAATACCCAATATGTTTTAATTGGACAGATCTATTTCATAGTTTGTTGTGTGGTTCTTTGTTGGTGACCTATCTATTCTAATTGATGAGTTTGTTGTAACATGACTAACCAGTTTTGACAGAATACTATGTAGGAATTGACCATTGAGGGAGATGTTACTATTGAAAAGGTAACCGGACTTGATGATGTTGCTATTGGAAAGGGAGCTGGACTTGATGATGTTGGTTCATCATCAAAAAGTGGCTCTCATGATGAGAAGGAATTTGAAGTCCTTTTCATTTGTAACAAGATATTTCAATTTAAATTATTGTCTATTTTTTCATTATTTTCGTAAAGACAATAACATTTGATTTATCTATGATTTGTATAATATGTATTTAATTTTGTGATATGTTCAAAGTAAATTTTATCAACACCACAATAAAACTTTGTTTGCCCGTGCGTGGCACGGGTGGAAATACTAGTAATAAATAATTCAAGTATACTTTTTCTTGGTTAAATCAATTTATGTAGGTTCACCTAGCGTGCATTAATTGAATTGACGTATTCACTTACGATTTCCGGGCACAGAAGAGAATAAAACTTAAAAATATCACTAAGCATCCACAATGGAGACCCTCAATCTTGAGGTCTTAAACGAGTCTCACGTTGACACATCACTTTTCTAATAATAGTACTTCATAGGTACTGAACCACTCTAATAGAGATCTTCTAACAAAAAGTCTAAATGGATCCCACCAATAACTTTTTATCATTTACATTTCAACAAAAGTAACTCAACAATGATTATTTTATTAAAAAGTAATGTGAGGCCCACTTAAGAATGAGGGTCTTAAGTGAGACCCTGGGTCTTAAGAGACCCCTAAAAAAAATTTCCACATTGGGGGTACCTATTAGGTATTGGGTCTTAAATGGTGAAGACCTCACCAATGTGGATGGTCTTAAGCGCATAAAGTCACTTAAAATGACCAAATTGTACATGTGACATATTTCATGTGTGAGCGAACTCATTGTCACAGCTTAGGGACTACCAAAGTTGTAAGCCAATTCTCCAAATCCTTTGATGTATCAGCCATTGTTCAAGAAGTTAGCAAAACTTCAATAGATAAATAAAAAAAATGCATCAGGTTTTAAGGTGAACTTTCACAACAGTTTACTATTTAGTGTAAATATTAACAACTATTGGTTGGAAGAGGCCTCTCGTACGCTGAGTTGTAAAAACGGCTAATTCCCTTTTAAGTATCTTGTTCTTTATGTGGAAAAAAAATCCAAGAACATTGTCATTACTGCCTTTGTTGGTCGATCAAATTTGATAGAGTTATTTTAGGTGGAAATATAGTAATTTATCCAATATGGGTAGTCCATTGTCGTTTCAATGATCACCTGGTTTTGGGTTGCAATGCCTGACTGACCTGGTGTCCTTGGATTCCTTGAATTAGGGTAATGGTTGAATTGTCACAAGAATTAACATGTCTAGATTTTGACTCTCTAACTTATTGAATCTCATTTTGAACTATAAGATTTACAATGTGAGTTAGTTGTTGAGACTTAATACATAATATCATGTATCCCATGACATTACCACTGGTTGTTCCAGTGGATGCTGAGGCATTGCTAGAGTCGGTGAAAGGAGGCATAAAGGTTGGCATTTTCATAGTATGACGTGGAATATTGGGTTTAGAAGGGTATAACTCTTTGATGCCGAATTAGATGGTTGGTCCATATTGGTAAGACTTTTTCCATAATGTAAGCGCACACGTCAAATATCATTGTAATCCGGTGAACTGAATTTTTCAATGGTATTGGTCGTAGAGTACCATCGGACGTGCCAAATTGGTTGTCGAACTTGAAAGTTAACCAAGTAAACCGCTAATAGCTCTTAATTGGGATTCATTTTTCACTTCACACAATTACGTCAACAAATGAGTTTTGTCCGTCGATTATTGGTTTCTTAATTCCTCCATAAGCTACTCAACTAAACATTGCAGAGGTAAAAGTAAAAACATAAACTTATTTAATTGATTGTGTGCGTTAAAATGAAACATACAATGATGCATTTAGAGACAAAACTAGTAAGAATTGTCATTTATACCTACTTCTAATTAATTGTATATGTTTTAAACAAAAATACAAAATTTGCGCGTTATTTCTCTCTAATTAATTTCCGCGCCGTGCACGTTTGTTTTTTGAGGGCATAGCCTCATCCTCTCATTTGTTTGATCAATTTCTCTTTTATCTTTCATTCTAGCCAATCACCAATTAGCTTAGCGATATGTCCATCTTCTCAACTTAATCACGTCTCCTCCCACTACTACCTCCCAAGCAAAAATCTTTGTTTTTATTTTCACTGTCAATTGCAGTTGGACTTGCAACTAGTTTTATATTTGCTTACTGATTTTTCTTACAAGAAACAAATTTGACTATGTTATCTTTAATTTCGTTTGGTGTAAGGTTAAGCCCATATCCTAGCTCGAAGCATACTTGCCAAGCAATCAACTACCTTGATTGTATCCCTCTATATATGTTCAATATAGATTTGCATTCCTCTTGTTCCCAAGCAATAATCAACTTTATAATCTTTATGACTCACTCCTTTTGTTGAAAAATGACCTGTTGTATGCCTATTTGTTCCGGTCTTTATCAACTTACTAAGTTTCTAGGGTTGGATAGTTCAACTTGTTTGAACTAAGGGATAAAGAGTTTAAGATCCTAGGCTCAAACATGGACAAAAGAGAAAAAATTAATCTAACAAATAATTACTAACATTTATCATTAAAAATAAAAGTTACTAACTATAATTTCCATTCCAGCATCACTCATGAACATATGAATATGGACTTAATCAAGGGTGTCAATCGGGGTGTGCGGAAAATGCGACAACACATGGCCTCCAATTTTTCGTGAACCATTTGTATCTACATAGATTTATGCGATACCAAAACCTTTCACCAACATTTATCATTGTAAGTAAAGAGTGAGATTTAAATTTATAACGGTCACAACACAAATAACTATAAGAAACTAACATAGAGATTAAAGTGTTGGGATTAAGTTTCATTACTTAATCTTTTAATATATTTCGATTAATTATATGCTCGTAGTATTTCAGTTATACCTTTAATAAAGAATTTCAAATGAAATCTAAAAGATAGGAATTTCAACAAAAAAAAAAATCATTCTAATTTTTTTTAAATTTTGCATTTTATACATCATATTTTTCGAAATTTTCAAATCAATCCCTATAAATTTTTAAAAAATTGCAAATTAACTCGTTGTTTTTTTCTTCCCAAAAATTACAAATTGGCCCGTCAAAATTTTTAGTATTTGCAAATTAACCCTTTTTTCAATTTTCAAAGTTGACCCGAAAAATTCAAAATTTATAAAAGCAACCCAAAAATAATAACAATGAAATTATTTATTACTCTATCCAAACAAAAATATTTAAAAATGAAGTCAATTCAATTGAATCATTTGAAATGTATATAATTCTAATTTCTCCAAAATAAATTTTCATTCCACTCCATTCCATCGTATTCCACTCCACTCCACTCTATTATATTCCATCAATCCAAACAGAGCCTAAATGAATTGGTGCTTGCTTAGCTGATTGCATTTCTTCACTTGAAGTTTTTGACAACTCATCCACATAGGTCACTAAACTGCCTTGCATTTTTCTAAGCGGATTGTGCTCTATATTGGGCCTTGAATTCTGTGACTTCCACATCTATAGCGCTTGCTTCATATGCTTGTTGCTTAGGAGTGCAGGCAATGAATTTTAACTATTTGATATGGGAGAGCTTTGGATGAAAAATTAACTATTTGATATATTTTAAAGAGAAAACTATCGCACTATCGGAGGCTGTTGAACAGATAAAAGTATTGTCATGAAATTGGCTTGCTGGGGGTGTAGAGTGTAATCAGTTAGTGAGGATTGGAAATTTGGAACATTGCATTGCATGTTCAGTTTCAACATCAGTGAGTGAGTGGATTTTTATGTGTAAAGGGGAAGGAATGGATGTATTTAACTAATGCATTTTCTGCTGAGATTTTTGATAGCTTGGGTGACAACTTGCAAGTGTGTGCGTCTCTAATGTGTGGAGAGATATATACAAATGGTGAAAAGCAGAGCGTTTTTTTCTTTTAACAGCAAACAAACATTTTATTAATTAGTAGATACAAGTACAAATGGTACTAGATCCATCGACATGAAATTAAGTACAAATATTACTCTACTCGTTATAAAATCAAACAAAATACCTCGACCCTAACATATTTTACTAAATTCTGAACTTTATTATGATCTTGGCAGAGTTGTAACACAGACTTTGTAGCAGGGTGCGGCACGTTGAAATTTTGATGCTATCTTGAAGATAGTGTAGCAGGTTGTAACTTTTTTTCGTCCAGAGTGGCAGAGGGTGAATGTATTCAAACACATCAAGATTGTTTTTTAGTTCGGCCCAAACCGACCAAGGTCTTGTGGAAAAAATAACTCTACCAACTCTAAGAAATTAGAGCTCAATAAATAAAAACTCTAATTTCTATCATTTCTCTTCAATCCATGAAAAGATCACTATAAAAACGAGAAAAAGCGTATGTCCTTCTTCCAAAGAATCTTCACTAGAATTATGCTCTTCCCCTAACATAAAACACTCGTGCCATGCATCCATTCCAAAAATATTCATGCGTGACTTAACTCATGCTGCGTGAATAACAAACCAATCATTTTTTTTCACTTTTTAGCACATATGCATGATTCTATCCCACTGTCACACATATACATGTCTTATCTCACCCACTATCCTTACAACAAACCAAGTCCATCACTTTTTTTATTAAAATTCAAGTCAAGCATGGTCGTTACATGCATCATACTAGCATGACGACAAACCTACTACCTTACATGCATCATACTATTTTATTAATATGAGTTAACCCCACCCACACATATGCATATGCATCATACTATTTTATTGATATGAGTTATCCCCACCCACACATATAGGGCAAAAAAGTGAAAAATGAATGGCTTGATACCAACTTGAGTTAACTCGCGTTGGTGTTAATTCTTGTGTGAGTTAACTCACGCAGAGATTAACACTTGCGTGATTTAAGTCACGCCGTTTTACTTAACTAATGCACAAATTTACGTTGTAGTATTTTCGACAATGTTGCAGGACGCGAGTGTTTTGTGCAGGGGGAAGAGTAGAATTTTCTTCACTATACAAGCTCTTTAGAGTGTGTTTTTCAACACTAGTTTCTTTTAGCCCATTGTTTTATCAAAAATGATTGGTAGACCACTCATATTTTCATACCACCCATACACTCCAGCTATGAGAGGAGAGAGACGGAAGAGAGATGGATGAGAGGGAAGAGAGATAAAGTGTTTGTGGGGTCTAAGCCACATGTCACATATTTATGTGGAAGTTTAAGTGTGTATGTCACCTATAGATGTGCATGTATCACCGCTCTTGTTATATATCACTAAAAGAGAAAATCAATTAAAACAAATATATTTAACATTCCTAAATTTTATACACTCATTTAACACTTTATTTTATCTTTATAAAACAAGTATATTTGAATATTCTTAAATTTTATACACTCATTTAACATTTTTAATTTATCTCTATTTCTCTTTTTATATCACATCAGCAATATATAACATCTATCCTATGAAGGCGTATATATCCAATAAAACGTACACCATTTTATTCTATTTAAAATGACGGCTGATATGAGAGGGAGAGAGTATTTGGTCACATTTAACATTGTTGGTTTGAGACGGTGTATGTGAGCCGGTTGAAGGCTGCAATTGAAGAAAAATATTATAGTTAATCTTCAAGCTTTATTCTTAACGACTAAGGACATTGGTTGGTTCGACGTTGATTCCGTCCAAAGTCCAATATATCTTCCAAACGATAATTCATCCAATTCCAAACTATTTTTTCTTCTCATTTTCATTCACTTAGCCTCCTATACCACAACAACCACAAAGTAACCCCGTCAACCTAGGACACACGTTCTTTTTGCTCTTTTTCTCCTATATTCCTGTCTCATTATTTTTCCAACATTCTAATTATATAACCCTTCCTAAATTCATGATTTACCTATCATTAACCATTCAAATCATTCATTACCTTCTTTTCTGCACTTCACGTTCTTGATTCAAATTTTTCTTTCGTTTGATCAATTCCTTTTCCAGCATCAAATCCATGTGAGTCTTAGATTTTTTATTATCAATTCACGTTTGTCTTTTCTTGTTTTTATTTTGCGTGGTAATTGTAATCTTGATTATTGAGTTGAAACTTTTTATGTTTATATATTTGTTGAGTATGGCTCGTATTTACTAATAAGTGGGCAGGCGACCCAAACTTGTGTTGAGGTTACCGGTGTTGTAAACATGATCGCATTAATTATATACAAGTTGTACTATGTAAACCTTAAGTTTGAAATCATGATAAAAAAGAGTTAGAGGTGTAGGTATGACTAGTCGAATTTCATTACCAAACATCGTGTGTTCTTTGTTTCCCTTAATCGTTTCTTTATTCTATCGAAATAGATTCTTTTTTTTTTCCTTTATTTTCTTCTTGTTAATATTGATAGATACTTATTTTGATTTTTTGTCATTTATGGCTGTGTTTATTTTTTGAAAAGGATAGCTTGTGATCATATAAATTCTCAAGGTTCAAATGATGCAGCAGCATCGTATGGAGCAATATGATAGCAAGTTGAGTCAAACTAAGGAGCAGATGAGTAAAATGGAACAAGAAAAAGGTCGAGCTATCAATGAGCTCAAAGAAATGAAGAAGGTAGCTGAGAAAACCAATGATATGATTGATGAAGTAATAGCCACAAAGAGGATTTCAGAACCAAAAAACAACCATAGTGAAATATCATTAAAACATGAACAACAGTTGTCAGAGAAAGATGATTTGGTGTCTGAGTACAAGAGGAAACTTCAAGAATCAGAGGCAGAATTGGAAAAAAGAAAAGAATCCGAAGCCAATTTGTTTGATACATTGGTGATGCAAACAAAACAGCTGGAACATAATAAGGTTTTACTTGAAGAGTCAAGGCTTGAAATTGCTTCTCTTGGAGAAAAATTAAAGACACTTCAATTAGGCGAATACAAAATCAAAGGTTTTGAGGATAAGAAAGTAACTGAGAAAGAGTTGCCAAAGATCAAGGTAAGAGAAACTCAAGAGGTTGTTGGAGAGGGACAATCTATGAAGGCGGAAAATTTAATTGAACAATTGAATATGCTTAAGAGCGAATTGAAATCAGCAACAAAAGCGGAAGAGAATAGCAAGAAAGCAATGGACGATTTAGCATTCGCGCTAAAAGAAGTGGCAACAGAAGCTAACCAAGTGAAAGCGAAACTAACCTTAAGTGAAGTTGAACTAGAACACACAAAAGGCGAAGCTGAGCGTTGGAAAACGATGTTAGAAAGCAGAGAAGAGAAGTACAAAGAGCTTCTAGACGCGACAAGAAAAGAAGCTGAGAGGTTCAAAAACACCGCGGAGAGATTGAGATTAGAAGCTGAAGAATCACTTTTAGCATGGAATGGAAAAGAAACTGAGTTTGTTACTTGTATCAAAAGAGCTGATGAGGAAAGGTTGCTTGCACAACAAGAAACATCAAGATTACTAGATGTGCTTCAAGAAGCGGAGAATAAAACAAAAGTTTCAAAGGAAGAGAATCAAAAATTGCGCGACATACTAAAACAAGCTTTGAATGAAGCTAATGTTGCGAAAGAAGCTGCCGAAATTGCAAAAGCTGAAAATGGTAGATTACAAGATAGTCTTAGTTTGCTTGTTCATGAGAATGAGAAGTTGAAAATTCATGAAGCTGCATCATTTGAGAATATCAAAGAGTTGAAAAAAATGCTATCAGAAACATCAACAAAAGAGTTTCGAATCGAAGATTTGGAGAAATATTTAACAACAAAGGAAGGTATAAAAGCAGCAAAGGGGCATCATCATCACTCAGGAGAACAACATCATAAGGAGCCTAAAGAATCAAAAGGTTTAAGCAAAACTTTTAGTCTTAATATAAAAGACATGATAACAACACATAAGCAGCAACACAAAGGGGGGAATAATGAAGAGGTTGTTAATAAAGAAATTATTATAGAAGATGATGATACACTAAAGGGTTCAATATTTGATGAAGTGGAGGATGATTCACCTGATTCAGAAACACATGTTGAAATGGGCATTCATGATGATTTTGATCATTTAGATGAATCACATTTTGATGATTCTGAGGCTGATAGAAACAACAGAAAAAGTAAAGCATTGCTGAGAAGATTTGGTGATCTTATAAGGAGAAAAAGTACTACTACTAACAATAACACCCGAAAAGAACTTCCCAATGAAGAACATCTACAAACTTAATGTGAATTCCACAGTGACTAAATACAGTTAGACTGTAATACTGTTCATATTGTTTTACTTTGTACATTTGTTTAATGTGTACATAATTTTTGTTTAAAAAAAATGTGTACATAATTTCACAGATTATACCTACACCTATTTTGAGACCCTATTTCGTGTCTGTTTGTTTCATTTGGTATTGATCCTTGACACAAAACAAATAGGTACAAACCACCATTGCTTAAAATCGTTGATGTAACATCTACAACGTTAACTTTTTCGGTAGCTTTTGCTTATTGAAGTTGTCATGATGAATACAACTGAAGTTGTATTTCCAAATTCAATTAATTTTCTGCGTTTTTTTCATATTGACAAAATTTTTATAGCAAGTGCAAACAACAATAGTCGGTCATTTCCACTAGCATGCAGAAGTGTCAGGGACACTTGCAAGTTGCAACACTTTGAGTATGTGTCATAAGGGCGCTGGTTAGCATAATCCTTTATTAATTACGTTAAAGAAACATCATTGAGTTTGCACAAGGAAAAGGTTTGTATATATCACTAAAAATATACTAAAAATATCTAAATGTTATTTTTAGGGGAGTCTAATTTTTTTTTTTATGAGTATCCATGTGTCAATAATCTCCTTTAATAAATGTCAATAACCGGCATGTCATATTATATAAAAAAGAGAAACGCTTCTTTCCACGAAAACAAAACCCACTAAAACTAAGAAAATAACACGGCATCACCATGTATTTCACTAAACACCCAATTTTTTTTCTCTTTCTAATATTTAATAATACCAGTGATAATCACATTTACACTGTTTCGTGGAATTCGTGTTGTGAATTTCGTAGGATATAACATCGTTGTATAAAAAACATTAACCTGCATATAATGCGAAACATTCCCTAAAAAAAAATGTGAAACAATAAGTCCTTGTAAATATTGCCCAATTGATAGGGAAATTGCGGTATACAGAGGTCGGTGTTCGAACCTATTCTCCATTTATTCATTTTTAATGGTGAATTTTTAGCCATTAAACTTTTTGACAAAAAAGAATGTGAAGTGTGAAGACACATGTTCAATTTTTTTTCTTCTTCTTTAATGTAGGTTAAAGTTCTTCGAAACATTTTGTTTAGTGCATGAACATCTTTTCAAATGTATTTTGAGAGGACATTTTTTACATTGTTAGTATAATATATAATTTGCACTGAATATTTAAAGAAAAATAATTGTTTTAAAATACAGTTGTTTATTTCAAAATCTTATTTCGCATTATATTTATTTTTCTAAAATAATTTTCAACTCAGCTAGAGATTGATCTCTATGATTAAAGATGACTTAAAAGACATATTATTAAAAGTGTTTTTTTTTCTTCATCTTATGTGTTCAACATCATATTTTTCATCTTATGCGTTTAATATCATCTTATATATGTGTTCAACATCAAAAAAGTTATACTTACCTTAGTTTTTTTTTTTTTTTTATAAAAATACTGACCTTAGATATGAATGAAATCTTTTAACAAAGATACACACCAGCTTAACTTTTTTTAAAGTACTTTACTATCAACAACAACACAATAATAACCTCAACATAAATTCATTTGCCTTATCTCCTTTCTTAAGCACGTTTATTATATGCGCTACCATATTATTATATTTTTGAACAAATATACACAATCATATTTTAATTTAACTTTTAAACTTACTTTCCTCAAAAAATAAACTTATTTTTATGAATGGAAAATGCACAGCCATATTTTAATTTAACTTTTAAACCTATTTTTATGAATGGAATTTTCCATGAATTTCACGAGCCTCACATGCACAGATAAAATTAATTACCGTCGGCTTTCAGATGAAAAATCGAACAAAACACTCAAGTACTTCCGTTGGTTTTTCTTGACAATTGAATTGTAATTGCAAAACAATTCTCATACAAGAGGACATGGCTTTCAAAAGGGCCTTAAACTTAAAATACATAAATCAAAGCCTTAAGCAATTCATGTACAAAGACTCGCAACAATGAACTTAATTAACATTAATATATTTTGTCTTATCTACTTTCTTAAGCACATTTATGTGCACAATCATATTATAAATTTAAATTTTATAAATATATTATGCTCCTATTAACCGGTGCCCCGAACACTGGTTAAACATACCTTAAAATATAATTATTGCTATAAAAGAAAGTTGTTTTTGACTTTATTATAAATTAATTACACAATTTCAAACATTAACTATTATATAATTTCTTTTTTCATATCTTTAACTAGTGTCCTGAGCACCGGTTAGCATTTACCATATATTATTTATGAATAAAAATTTCCCTTGAATGACAACCATCTCCCACCCGTGAAAGAGACATAGAATTAAAGGTTAATAGTGATTTAATCATTTAATATATATCATTTTCGGTTTTCTTTCCTGTAAATTTTTTTGTTTGGATTTCGTCTTTTAATTTGTAGATTTTTTGGTTTTAAACCTTCATGACTAATTTCGCCCCTGTAATTTGAGGAAATTTCGGTTTACCGCCCTGTAATTTGAGCAAATTTCGATTTACCCTCTGTTAATTTGAGCAAATTTTGGTTTATCCTCCTATCATATCATCGATTTTCTACAGTCAAAATTCATGAAGGTCCAAAACCAAAAAACTTCAAATTACAAAGACAAAATCCAAAACGAAAATTTTATAGAGAGAAAACCAAAAATGACTTATATTAATGAGGTAAAACATTGTTAACCTAGGATTAAACCAAACAAATCATTCAATTTCTTCCTTAACAATTGAATTGAAATTGGAAAACAATTTCCAGGTCAATAGGGACATGGATTTCTCATCATGTACCCTAACATAACATCCAAATTAAGTAGCAAATATCTTATCAAAAACACCACGTGATTCACGTGATGATATGCATAGTTACAAAAAAGTGCTTACGTGGCAATTAGGCATACCGTCTTACCATACACCGACACTGCACAGAACCATAGCTCGACACGTTTGCTTTTTCAGACAAGAGTACTATAAAGTGGTAAACAAAGCAACCGAATCTATTCACTTTGGATTGGGTCAGATAAATTCTCATCTATTATATTCTTCTTCATTTTTGTGCTTCTAGTTTTTTCCCCAATTGAATTGCAAAATTTGCTCACAATAGAGACAATGACATCTTCAGTGATTGAGGGTGGACACGATGAGGCTATACACGAGCCTTCGGATTTGATCGCAGAAAATATGAATCCTACGGTTGGAAATCTTTCACTTCCTAATGAAACATTCTTAAAAGCAGCAATTTCTCTCAAGGATGAGGTATGTGTTGATGAATTGTAGTTTATTTTGTTTCATTTCTTGTTTGCTTTGTAGCACAAAGACATATCTGGTGTCTGACACGACATAAGTACATGTACATTCAACTATATTTTAGTATATATATCTGTGTCCGTGTTTGTGCTTCATAAGTTTGAATTAGTCGTTTCTTGTTCAAAAATATTAATAAGTAGTGAAATTATGGGTGCAGGTGGTGGAGGTAAATTGGAATCGGAGAGAAGTGGTTGATCCAACGGTGTATACGGGTTTGCTTGGTACGGCTTTCACTTGCCTGAGATCGTACGAGGTAACCGGTTGCCATAAGGACTTGGTGTTATGTTCGGAGATCATTGACACATGTGCCACTGTTGCACGTGACTCCCTCAGGTACTCTTTACTTTAATGAGTACTAATTTACTCATGTTTGACATATTAGAGTATGCACTTAAATAAATAAATAAACACACCTTGCGTGTACGCATTTAGCATAATTAGAAATTTAGAATACATCTATATACAAGTTTATTTGCATCGTAAAATATGATTTAATGTAATTGAATAATAACAAAAATAAATACATATCCACAAGTTCTAGCTCAACTGACAAAATGTCGAAATTATTAGGTCGGATGTCATGACTGAGGTTCGAATCCCGATACCTTCACTTATATGTGTGAGTTTATAATGGTTTTGCCATTTCGTCTATCTACCAAAAAAATAAAGACATTAAATAACGAGCGATGCAAAAGAGCGATGCGAAAGTGTACGTGCTATGTGGATGGTATAATTCTCTTTCGGACGATATGAGATTCCGATAGCGTAACTTTCAGGCAACTCCTGTCCTGTCCAAGGGATACAATATTGATAGGTGCCTATTAATGACTAGTGACTACAGCCTACCTTAGGACTTCATCAACTAAATGGCATTTCCTCTAAAAAAAGAAACTAAATGACATGTAAAGTTTTTAATAGTATTAAATTTGATTATGGTTTTTTTAATGACAAATATTAGTAGATAGTTTGTTAGATTAATTTTTTACTTATTCGTCCGGGTTTAGACGCATATCTCTAGCTCCATTTTTCTTATATCAAACAAATTGAACTACTTTAGTCGAGCTACCAAACCCCATTATTTGTTTTAAAAAATTTATTATCAACTTTTGTAAAATAATAATACTGTTATCAACATGTTTAACACACAAGTGCGTGTGAATTGACTATATTTTATTCATTACAAGGTTGTTCATACTTGCATACAGAACTTTTTGTTCAAACTACACGATGGTTAATAATTTATGTTTCTAATTTTTTTTTATTTAATTCAATTTCTATCTCATTTCTGACTCATCATTAACTTTTATAAATGTCTTGTTAACGAGTGGTTTCATGACACTGTTTAAGAATTCTAATTTAAAAAGTTGGTTTTTAAATCAAATATTTCAATTTTAAATGTACAAATATACAATTTTTTATAAAAAAAACTTATTTAAAAGTGCCTTTGAAGATCTCCGGAGGCACTCATTCGCATTTTCTTATAGATGGTGTAGTGTAGTTGTAGTGTGAATCAAGTCCACACCCATTAAGTCATTACAGTCCATTATTAAATTTCTAACAAAAGATATTTGCAGACACGCGACTTTTCTTTGTGGTAGAGGAGGCCTATACGCGGTTGGAGCTGTGGTTGCTAATTACATGGGGGACCTCCAAAAGCATGACCTGTTTTTGGGTCTATTCATGGAGGTAATGTCAATAATACTACCAAAATACCCACTTTCTATGCTCGTGCTTCATTATTCAGGTGCACAATTTGTGTGTTTGGATATTAGTTTTGAAGATAGCAATTTGTCTCAAACGTATGGACTAAAATACAAACACAAATATTGTTTAGCTTCACAAGCTCTTAGATGAAAAAATCTCCCTAACCTATCATGATGGACCGGACCTACTTACTAAACTAAAATAAGTTTGTGTGAAAGAAGAGTCTTTTTATCTGTTTCCATATTTGTGAACTGTGACCACATGAAAATTGGACCACTAATGTCTAACAGGATATCTAAAAATACTCTTCATTTGTACGTACAATCATGATGCAAAAATGTGATTATTCTACACATTGTCCCACATCATGCGATGTCAACATTCATCACCAATTTACGTTTCATTTCAAAATGACATTAATAGCAAATATTAATCGATTATTAAAACTTTAGAATTAAACTATGATTAAAGTTAAAATGTTTTTAATGATCTGTAGGTGGCAAACGAGAGAGCCCTGCCTGTTGGACCCGAGGAAGGCGGTTTCGGGATGTCATATGATCTTCTATATGGACGAGCTGGATTCCTATGGGCTGCATTGTTCCTAAACAAGCACCTAGGAGAAGATACAGTGTCCAAAGACATTCTAATGCCTATTATTGATGCAGTATTGGCCGGCGGTAGAGCAGGAGCGTCTGATATCAAAGACTGTCCATTGATGTATAGATGGCATGGGACAAGGTACTTAGGTGCAGCAAATGGACTTGCTGGTATTCTTCATGTGCTCCTTCATTTTCCACTTCCAAGTGAATATGCTGAAGATGTCAAGGGAACTTTGAGATATTTGATAAGTAAAAGATTCCCTCATAGTGGAAATTACCCATCAAGTGAAGGGAATCTAAGAGATAAGTTAGTGCAGTGGAATCATGGTGCAACTGGGATGGCTATTACATTGTCTAAAGCAGCACAGGTAATACACTATCTTCCAAAACAAATTATTATCCATAACTTGTCTTCATGGTTTATGGTTAATTGATAACACGAGTTAAATAAGTTTTTTGTCCCTACAAATATATCATTTTTTGTTTAGTGCCTCTAAGTTTTTCCTGCAAATGATGGTCTTTCAAATGTTTTCTGTTAGAAAATTTGGTCATCGTCATTTGGAAATGTTGCACACATACGAAAATTGATAACTCTGGATATATTTGTTTGCAGGTTTTTCCAAACGACAGAGAACTACGAGATGCAGCAATAGAAGCAGGCGAAGTTGTATGGAAAAATGGATTGGTGAAGAAAGTGGGACTTGCCGATGGCGTATCTGGAAATGCCTATGCTTTTCTTTCACTCTACAAACTAACCAAAGATAGCATATATGAAGAGAGGGCGAACTCATTCTCTTGTTTCTTGTATGATAAAGCTAGAGCTCTGACACTTGAAGAGCAAGTTGTTGCGGATGGCAATGGCTACTCTCTCTTCCATGGACTTGCCGGGACAGCATGTCTTTGGTTTGATCTGATTGCACCTGATACCTCTAGGTTTCCTGGTTATGAATTATAAATGGTTCTTCCCTATAGAAAATGGTTATTTTGTAATAGGAATGCTGTGTGAACATGCAGGCATGATAATGTGTACTAAAAGCCTGATTTTAAAGACTTCTTTTATATACAGAATTCACCTTATACTTATAATTGAAGTAGCACCAACTAAAGAAGCTACTAGTAATAGTGAACCAACAAATTGTGACCTGAAATCACGAGTGTCGTATAATTTAAGACTCCAAATTTATGAAATAGTAAATTTCTATTTCAAATTAAATCACATCAGTCAAAACATTAGCTTTGTCACGTAGCTTTGTTAGTGATGTGTCATGTTAAATGATCCCTCCGTCAAATAATATTTGACACAGTTAATCCTATTAGGTATATCAATGTATGATTTTGAGCTTAAATATCTTGAATAATATATCAGAAAAAATTATAAAAATTTGGTATTTTAAAAATATTAATCGAGACGAATCTAACGACATCTTATATGATAATATTTATCTTTGCGTAGAAAAATATGGTCAAAATAAGTTTGGTCAAAATTCTAAATTTTTAAATGTGTCAACCAGGACGGAGGAAGTATTGAATTGTTCATAACGGAGTTAAATCAATCTCTTTAATTTCATTATTTTCTTAACTCTAATCTAACAGAACAATTTCAGTATCAGTATCAATATCATCTGACATCATGACACATCGGCACCATCTTTCATTTTGGTCTCGTCATCAATAGCTCCCCGCCTCCTAAGTTTAATCTTCTAATTTGTTGTATTTAATAATGAGATGGTCTTCTTATTTTTTGTCATTCATTTTCACTAAGATTTTGGATGTTTTTCCCGACTCTATATTTCATTTGTGGTTCCTTTGATAAATTAGATTCAAATCTCCAGATTCTGTACATTGACATAAACAATAATCTGGGTAAACTATTTTAAAGCATGTGTTTGAAGTTTAGTGTTTCAATAATAATTTAGGGTGTTTGTTGCCATTTGATTTTTCTCGACATGCATGGTGTGCTTAATTATCATGTTTAGAGATCGAAAGTAAATTTTATGTCGGATTTCTTAAAATTTAAAATTAACACAAGGATTTAAAAAATATGTTAAATTTTGTTAAGTTCAAGTTTTGAACCTCGATCAAGGAACATTTGAGGTCCTCAATTTGACTAATGGCATGCTTTGGCAGCTCAACTCTTGGACAAGTTCTGGAGTGAAGTGCCATGTTCAATGGTTTTGGTTCACTTGTTGAAAGTTGTCAAAAAATCCAAATATCATTTGGTTCACTTGTTGAAAGTTGTCAAAAAATCCAAATATCATTTATAGAGTAGATATTTGGATTTTGTGATTTATTGATTGGTAAATGATATTTGAATAATCATTTTTTGACAACTTTTGTCATAACTTTTTCTCTCTCTATTGTTTTGATTTTTGTGACACTACCGAAATTTCTTTGTATTATTTTGTTGTCCAACAAATTATCACAAGAAAGAGTTGTTCAAATAATATTGTCTTTTTTTTTTTATGCGAAAAATTTCATGTCAAAATATTTCATATGAGGAGTCACATTATCATTCTACTGTGATACATCAATATCCTTAATAGAACTATTTGACAGAGGTAACATGTCGACTGATGTGTAACCCAATAACAATAAAATTTGGCTGAATACAGATATGAAATTTGAGCTAGATTACAAGGTTCAAATATTGAAGATGATTTATACACCCGCGTGATAAAAATTAAAAGTTAAGTATTTGTGTTTAACTTTCAACCACTAAAATTATAAAAGTTTCATTTTATCACAAAGCTTATGTAAAGCCAGCTGGTTTTGTTGAAAAATACGACCATTTTTGTCCTTTGAGAGAACCTATAGAGAAACCAACCAAATCAAATATAACAAAGACTGGGTTTTTAAAGAAAGGGCTCCTAAGCTTTTAAAATAAATAAGATGATTGTAAACATGCAAGTATGCTAAATAAATGTCTAACCATTTACGAAGGAATAGTAGCCGTTAAAGAATAAAACAACCTTTGACAAAAAAAAAATTAAACAAGCAAGAATCCAAAGTTAAGGGGAGCCTTGATACAATGATAAAATTGCTTTCATGTAATGAAAATGTCACATGTTTAAGTCATGAAAGTAACTTCTTGTGTAAAAATAGAATAAAATTACGTACAATACATTAAATGATAAAATTTCTTTCCAAACCCTCCGTATGCAAGAGTTTAATGCACCGTTCTTTTTTAGGTAAGCAAGTACCAAAGTTTTTTTTTCTTTGAAAGGACCAAGAACCCAAAGTTAAATATCCTTTTTCTTTTGTGCCCAAAGTTAAATATCCTTTTTCTTTTGTGATAATAAATGTTAGATATCCTTTTTCATCATATTGGATTCACCAAATATAATATCTAACATAGGGCACCAAATTATAATAGTTGTAGATGGTGGCTACTATATAAGACATATAAAGACGCAAATTTATTTTTAATTACACAAAGCAAGTGTTACAAATAAAAAAAGAAAGAAAGCAAGTTCCCTAAAAAGAAAGCAAGTTAACCCACAAGACACAAAAAATATTTTGCAAGGCACAAATTTCTTTCTTTGAACACGGATGTCTAATAAAATAATAAATCTACCGTAAAGAGTAATCTTCATACGGTTATGCCCGGCAAAATAAAACGTGAATCTTTCTTAGTATAATTTAACTTTTAAAAATCTTCATCCAAACATTTAAAACGTATACTTATAAACTATTTATTAATTACAACATTTCAAATAGGAAAAAGAAAGACGAAGTCCAGGCAAGGTGAGAAATGAGCACACAGACATCAACGACAAAGATATGTCACAGTCCCCTAACCTCTCAATAAGTAAGAGATGCAATACCAACTTGCTCGTAATCAAGTTCACAATCTCCTGTACGCACGTGTCTCCTTCACTTCACTTTCACCCTCTACATAAAATTTAAGAAAGATGAGCGTTATGAACACCTTTTTTTTAACGTTTATTTTTTATTATTGATTGAAATTAATACGAATCTTAGAGTTTGAAAATAAATCTCACATAAAACAAATGGTTTTTTTGACAGAAAATAAAAAACAAGGAACTCAACCCTACCACTTTATTTTCTTCCTTAGCATCCCATATCTTAGCGTAGATCAATTTGCATAATGGTCCCAGATCCAGCTAGCATCTCATTCTATATTCAACGTCCACGTCAGTCCCTTGTCTTCCTTTCATTCCTCTCATCGTACTATTTCTCAATTTTTTTATTTACTTACAGGGCAAAAACATATATAAAATGCCAAGTTTTTAACTACTTTCGTTTTTCTATAAAATTATACCGATAAGAATGATTTAGTCTACTTTCAAACAAAACAAAATATTAAGGATACATCAAATCAAAGGCTATAACACTTATCTTATAAAAAAATAAAAAAAAACTATTATTTTCCAAAGCATTTTTCATACACGAATTTGAATAGATATAACTTTTATAACTTTTTAATGATAAATTTTGTATGGCATTTTCAAAAGAAATATACTATAATTAAGGTTTAAATATAATGGAACTCTTTGTAAATTACGCTACTAATTAGGCATGCATCAATTATTACATTGAACTAAAAACAATCACAAAATAATTTCCCCTAAAAAAAGTCACGTAAATAATTTGGATATTATACATTTTATTACGATTAAAATCTTTAAGATGACACCCCTCAATTAAACGTGAGTTGTGAGATTATTTTACCCACAAAAAACAATTGCACATACTATAAAAACGAAACAAAGTTGTCCATAAATATTAATTCAGCCGTAAAAAATATTGAAGTTGTTAGATCGAACATCGTAGTCGGGATTCAAACTCCGATCACTTTAATTACGTGTGAGTTTCAATCTTTATTTGCCCTCTATAAAAAAAATCAAAGCTCCATCAAATATTCATAGATGAGACAGATGAATTAATTCTAAGATGTTGCAAGGGACGGTCATATATAAAATTATAGTTTCTCCATTAAAAGCAATCAAATCGCTACGTCGGACCAACTTGTTTTTAGTTCTTACAAATTTGGACCACTAGATTCTGACCACGTGTGATTTATGCTATTTCTGTTTGAGCCCTCTTTCTGAAGGCATATTTATATTTAAATTCCACTTGATGTAATAGCAACACTGATATAAATGTCAGCAAAACCAGCCATCTTTAATTTTCCAATTGAAAATTTGAGGTCATAAAAATCAGACAAGATTTTTCAATTTGCTACTTGCTAGTTCATATATTCTTCAAAAAACAACACTTGGCTGTTATAAATTGTGTAATATTAATTGTACTACGTCACAAGAATGGAAGAACGTTATGAGATTATTAAAGGTATTGGGTCAGGAAATTTTGGGGTAGCAAAGCTTGTAAGGGAGAGACAAAGTGGTAAACTATATGCTGTCAAAATCATTGAGAGAGGCCTTAAGGTTTGTAGTCTTCTTTTTAACTTCATTTCTTTGCTTATATATGCATGTGTCTTGTCTTAGGCCTAAAGTTATATATATGCATGTATGTTTCCTCGTACTTTGGTTGGTCTTAGGTTGATTGGTTTGTAACTTCATGTGACTGAACTCACTCTTGCTTGTTACAGATTGATGAGCATGTTCAAAGGGAGATTATAAATCATAGGTCCTTGAAGCATCCCAATATCATTAGATTTAAAGAGGTAATAATTTTTTGTTTTTTTTTATTACTTTCTCCTTAGTGTATTGTTTGTGAGTTGTCGACTCAGAGTGTTAAAAGACTAAAAGTTTAACTTTGTAACTTCATGTACGAGTTCAAAATATATATGAAACAATTTTAAAATTGTCAATAATGTCACCTTAATATTAATTTTTATTTTCTGGATTAGATGGAGCTTGTCAATTTGATCTTTAAATTGTAATATTAATTATTGTGATTAAGATAAAGTTTCCATTGATGGCAGGTTCTATGTACTCCAGCTCATCTAGCTATAGTGATGGAGTATGCTGCAGGAGGAGAACTATTTGAAAGAATATGCAGTGCTGGTAGATTTTGTGAAGACGAGGTAGATAAGATCGTTTCTAAATCCAATTGTTGATAATTGATTAAAGAAAGTTTCATTGACTTTATTATAGTGCTTTTGTCCATTATGCCATTATATTAGTTATGTAATATTTTCTTAAGCAGTAATTCCACAAAACTAATAGTATTAAAGATTGCATCCACGTTACAATTTGTATTAAACAAAGTATGAGTGTCTTTTCATTTCTAACTTTATCCAGTATATTATTAATGTTGAATTTTTCAATTGATAGTTGTTAGTTATTTTGTTCTCTAACTGTTCATCAGATGTTAACTCCTCTTATATATTATTATCATATCATATTCTAATAATAAATGTTAAGTTTTTGTCCTCGTTGTTATAGCCTAATGGTATAGCTATGATGAAATCTTATGTGTAATCCCCGGTTTGAATCCGGGCTATCATGTTTCCTCCACATATGTGTTTATTTGAGTATGTGTTGGTCATTGACCAATAAACAATAAAAAATGATCATTTTTTAACAATGTTTCCCATTTAATTTCGAAATTATGTGCAGGGTTCTCAATATTATTTGTAAAATTATCACACAGTATTTGACATTTTTATTTTTCTGTTGTCGGCATAGGCAAGATATTTCTTCCGGCAGTTGATTTCTGGAGTCAGCTATTGTCATTCAATGGTACTATTTTTGTCACATGACTCAAATTGGTTCCACTTTAAGAGAACATTTGTCTTGAGTCCTATTGTTTTAGCTGGTTTGAAAATTTAAATTTTGATGCAGGAAATTTGCCATAGAGATCTTAAACTGGAAAATACACTTTTAGATGGAAGCTCTTCACCACAACTCAAAATATGCGACTTTGGTTACTCCAAGGCAAGGACTTTCTCGCTTACAAAAGAGTTTAATCTTGATACATTGTCGATGTAAAACTTTTTACATTGTCCAAAAATCACAATCAATCGTGACTTTTAAGATATTAATAATTAAAGTTAAAATATTTTAACGATTTGACGATTATAATTGATTGGCCGGCTAAAAATTTTTTTACACCTACATACTAATTTATTCCTATATCAAATATTCAAATTCTAGTTAAACTTTATTAACAATTGTTCTGTTTCTTTCTTTCAGTCTTCCGTTCTGCATTCCCAGCCTAAATCTACTGTGGGAACTCCAGCATATATTGCACCAGAGGTTTTTTCAAGAAAAGAATATGATGGAAAGGTATTTTTGCTGCTAATTTTACTTTCTAATTACTACATAATAATTAATGGGGTTTTAATGTTTTAAAAATTTGAAGCTAACATTGGCCACACAAACATTGTTGTGTTTGAGAATAGGTTGCTGATGTTTGGTCTTGTGGGGTTACCTTGTATGTGATGCTAGTTGGTGGTTATCCTTTTGAAGATGCAGATGATCCACGAAATTTTAGAAAGACAATTGAGGTTAGTTTAATTAAGCAATAAGTACTAATTATCATGTGTGACAAATTATAAAAGAAAGTTGGAGTTTAATTTTAATACATTGTGTATGTTTAACATCACCATTACCACATCACAATTAATTATATATATATATATATATATATATATATATATATATATATTTTAAAAATAGTTATGATTAAAATCAAACGTTTTCGATACTTAACTATTGTGACAATGTAAAATTTTGATTGTGATAATATACATGAATTACATCCATAAACTTATCACTTAATTTTTTATTTTTTTTTATTTTTTATGTTTTGATAGAGAATTCTTAAGGTCCATTATTCTATTCCCGACTATGTTCGTGTCTCCAAAGATTGTAGACACCTTTTATCTCGAATATTTGTGGCCAGCCCTGAGAAGGTACTAATAGTTAGTTCATTTTTAATAAAATATTTTTGTTGAATAAAATACATTTGGGTTTTTAAAACCATCAGTTTCTATGTTGTTTATGCAGAGAATCACTATCCCAGAAATTAAAATGCACCCATGGTTCCTTAATAAATTGCCAGTGGAATTTGTGGAGGAAGGGAAAAATAACAAGTTAGTAAATGATGTGGATGATTCATCTCAAAGCATTGAGGAAATATTGTCCATAATTCAAGAGGCACGGAAACCAGTTGAGGGCCCAAAAATTGATAGTCAATTTGTTGGAGGAGAAATGGATTTTGAAGAGATGGATGCAGATGATGATTTTGATAATGATATAGAAACTAGTGATGATTTTGATTTTGTTTGTGATATGTGAGTGAGTGAGTGAGTGTTACCTTTTTGTGTTTTGAACAATTGTCTATAAACATTAAAAGGCTTAGGACAAGTTGTTTCTC
This sequence comes from Medicago lupulina, assembly GCA_958299785.1. Taxonomy (NCBI): domain Eukaryota; kingdom Viridiplantae; phylum Streptophyta; class Magnoliopsida; order Fabales; family Fabaceae; genus Medicago; species Medicago lupulina. The sequence goes on along the minus strand of OY283144.1, from coordinate 14,122,135 downwards.
TTATGTGCATAATTTTTTTAATTTTCCTTTAATTAAAAGTTGCTAGTCTTAATCTTTGCCTAAAGTTTGAATAAAGGGATGTCATGGCTTTTTTGCTTTCTTGTGCACATATAATCTACTCTTGTCTTATTATTTGGGATTTCATAAGACAATAACGACAAATATGAAATGGGAATATAAATAAGTGATCCATCAGTGTCGCATAAAAGCACTAGAGAACTAGCATTTGATGTGAATGAGGAGCACTATGCTGTATAACATGTGAAAAGTGTCAGTATTTTCCTTAAATTGGTAAAGTTTAAAGCTTATATGAAAGTTATTTTTTGTTCAAGTGGTGAGGGGTTCATCTTAATTTAGCAAAAAAGCTGCTCTCAAGAATGCAAATTTGGAAAGCTTGAAAATATTCAACCTCTTAGGCTTTTATTCCAAGCCTCTCTTTTACGGCTCAAGTGGTGATCATAGTCAATCATCACCATCATAATCTTTTTTTCTTTTTCTTTTTTATAGACAAAAATTGGGTGAGTTGAGTCTAACACGGGTATTTATATGTTAATCATAAAAAAGTTCTGAAAAAAGATCTAATACTAGAGTTAGAGTTGAACTCAAGTTCTTACAAAATATAAGTCAACGTTCTATCAACTAAACCAATCTACGTTGACATAATTATTTGTTTAAGAATTATGATAATCATTTTTATCATATCAACGAGTCATATTTACAACTATTTATTTAGTTAAGATGCAAAATATTCCTCCAATGTCCAAATTATGAGTATAGGCAAAAATTGTCTATCAATTTCGTAAATTGATAAATACTAATAAAATTGTGAAGTATTAGTCAAAGTGGTATATTTGTTAACTTATGTTATTAAACACGTTAAATGAACATGTAACCTTTATGGATCTCAAATCAATGCCACATAACTAAGCACAAAATTAGATATGAAATTTATGAACAAATTTGTTTTTCAACATGTTTGGATTCTGACGTGACAAATTAAAAAAAAAAAAGATATGTATAAATAATGATTTTGAAACACAAAGTTTGCAATGAAAAGGAAGATACAACAAAAAATCTTCGGCCAAAGAAATATGTTTACAAGGATCATCGGAAAACCGAAATAACCCACACCAACCAAAAGATAAAAAATAAACTCAGCACAAGCTAAAAACTTAAAGGGCGAGATGTTAATCAACAACCCCTAAACATACAAGTGGTTGAGTCCACCAATCATTCAAGCCATAAATGATATTTTTACTCTTATCTTTATGATATTTTTACTCTTATCTTTCATCCACAACCAAGGAAAAAAATTAACTTTATACATCAAAAGATCCCCAAGTCCCTCTTGAACACAAAATATTACTTCATTTCAAGTATTTATTTTTCTTTCAACTAAACCACATCGATGTTAATCAAATGACACCAAGCTTATCACAAAAATACCGACCACTACCGATCAAACCACAAAATGATTTAGCATGTGTTTGGTAGTGGGCCACCGCCGCCTCACATTTGCGACTCTTTTCACTATGCCAACGCAATTTTGTACCATGATTTCTTCATTCATCAAACATACACTTAGCATATTTGAGAAAGGGCTAAAATTGGTATTTGCTTTTATAATTTGTAGGGGTAGGGGTAATAATTGTTGGGGTGTAGTGTAGGGTATAATTTCCGAAAAAGACCGAAGTGAATATTGAAAGAAAAGGCGAAATCTTACTTACCGGTGCTGTAAGTGCAAACAGCAAGTTCAGTCTGAAAGTGAAATGGGGAGAGGCAAAGGAGGGAAGAGCCGAACTCAGCGCAAGCACTTCCAACAGAACAGAGAGAACGTTTGGAAGCAACCACATCGTTTGGAATCAGTTCCCTCTTCCAATACAAATAATCTTTTCGATATTCAAAACCCTGATTTCGATCACTATTACAAGGAACAGAACATCGTTTCACTCCAAGAATGGGATTCGTTTATGCAACTTCTTCGGACTCCTTTACCTGCAGCATTTCGAATCAATTCCAGGTTTTCTTTTCTTCAATTTAGATCTTGTATCACGTAGTTCAATACTTCTTCAACTGTCTTTTATTTTGATTTGTGATTTCAGTAGCCTTTTTCATGCTGATATTCGGTCCCAACTGGAAAATGACTTTGCACCTGCTCTTCAGGCCATGGTAAGTCATCAATACTCACACTGCTTCTTTTTTGTTTATTTAAAGTCTCTGTTTGGGTCCTGAATTGTTGCATATAGGTTGATGAAGTGGATGAGGAGGAAGCTATTAGACCTTTGCCATGGTATCCTAAGAATCTTGCTTGGCATTCTAACTTTTCCCGTATGCAGCTTAGGAAGAATCAATCACTTAAGAGGTAAAATAACTTATTATCTATGATTGTCTAAGTTCATGGCATGAATTAATTCGACCGAGGTTTGCATTGGATATCTATGTAGTAAATTGTGTCTAGCGGCCAACCCTAAAAGTTTAGGGAAACAATACAGGAAAATTTATACCATACCCATAAAAGCTTACAATGCAACACCGAACTCATATTGATAACTAATAGTCAGAGTTCATTGTTTACCGATATTCAAGCCTCCAAGGCTTGAAATAACTCACCTAAGGATTTAAAATAGATAAAAGTGATTCTTTACTGGAATCACTATCTCCAAGGTGAGAATTGTAACCAGAAAGTTGCAGAAAGGGCCAGTGGAAAGTCGCTCAAGCCACAAGGTGAGGATGGGAACGGAAATTGTCTCAGAAAAGAGTAAATGACAAGATATGAGTATAAGGCTGTGTTTGGTAACAACAAAAAGCTAGCTTATAGCTTGTTGAATTAGCTTATAAGCTTGTTAGATCAAAATGTGACGTGTTTGGTAACAAGCTTTTCTCGTGAGCTTATAACTTTTTTTGAGAAGCTATTTCAAGTAGCTTTTTAGCTTGTAACTTATAGCTACTAATAATTTCTTCCAATTTTAACCTTGTTAATTTAATTTTATTATTTTTATATAAAAATAAACCACCCACGTTTCCCACTAATTGCTTACGGTAACCAAGCTCACTCACAACTAGTTACGTATAGTTTTATATATTTTCTTGTTCTCTTTTTTTTTATTATGACCTTCCTTTAAATTCATATAATATTTAATTTCCACAAAAAAAATCATATAATATTTAATTCTAAATAAAATATATAGTAAATAAAAAGTGAAGCAAGTATAGTTAAAGAATTCATTAAAAAATGAAAATTTGTCAAATAAAAAATGTCAATTGAATTCATAAAGCACATTTCTTATTGTGAAGATGAAAATATTTTGAAATAAATTAAAAATTGTATATATGATTTGTAAAAAAAATAAACATGCCCTTTTACGTCATTTTATACTTATCAGCACTTAAACAACTAATTTTACCAAACACTTTTTATTTTAATAAGCTAACTTTTCAGCTATCAGCTAGCTTATAGCTTATTTTTACCAAACACACCCTAAATGTGAAGATGGAACGACTATAAGTTGTGTTTGTGTTTGTGTGTGTGTGTGGTAGAGGGGGGGGGGGGGGGGGGGGGGGGGGGGACGGCGGCTATTTAGGGTGAAATGGCCAATTCAAAATTTTACAAGAGTTCCACTGTAGCAAGTGCTATTTGTACGCTGTCGGCAGCGCTACACCCTCTGTTGACTATAGATTTGGATCTGTGGTTCCTAGCATTTGATCATTACCTTAAATCCTTGTGAGTCTTGCAGGATATTTGGATCACGTTAAATTATTTAAAAAATAAATAAAAAATCAGAATGCTTGATTCTGTCGGTTGAAATATTTTATATGCATGAGTTTGTTCTTCTAACTGATATTCCAGTTTTTTCTTGTTATTTTAACATCTTAGGTTTCATGAGTTCTTAAAGCTAGAAAATGAAATTGGAAATATTACGAGACAGGAAGCTGTCAGCATGGTGAGTCAATTTAACAACTCTTACACAGTTACACGTCATGAACATATTGAATGATTCGCTTTTTCTTTAACCTAGACGGTTTAGTACCTGTAGCTTAAATTAGGCAGATACCTTTCAGGAATTTAACTTGTGCACGCAAATGTTTTGTTTGTAATGCAGGTGCCTCCTCTGTTCTTAGATCTACATTCAAATCATATTGTACTTGATAGTAAGCAACTTATGCTGCGCCAGAATTTTTGTCAATTTTACCAGCTCTTGTTCTATTCTTTTTATTTGAAATGTTAATTTCAGTGGTTCTAACTATATTGCCTTTACTTTTCTTCTGTTCAGTGTGTGCTGCACCAGGTTCAAAAACATTCCAATTGCTTGAGATTTTACATAGATCAGCTAAAGCAGGATCACTGCCTGATGGAATGGTATGTGTCCATACAAGTACATCATGTTATTCTGTATTACATTTGATTTTCCAGACCGAGTAATTTGCTGACTATGACCTGTCCTCATCAAGCTTCAGTTGCATAATTTTTTGATTAGTCATTGTTTGATAATAAGGTTGTAGCAAATGACCTAGATGTACAAAGATGTAATCTTCTCATCCACCAAATAAAACGAATGTGCACAGCAAATCTAATTGTCACCAACCATGAAGCTCAGCACTTCCCAAGATGCCATTTTAACATGGGTTGTGATATAATGGGTCCAGATCAGTATAATTCCCAACTGCTATTTGATCGTGTTCTGTGTGACGTACCATGTAGTGGAGATGGTACCCTCCGCAAGGCACCCGATCTCTGGAGGAGATGGTAGTTTTCTTTTCCTTCCATCTTCATATCCTTTTATTCTCTTTTTTTTCTGTGTTTTTTCTCTTCAACCATGATAATCCTTTTATTGCCAAGATTAATTTTGCCTATATGCAGGAACACAGGGACAGGAAATGGGCTTCACAACCTACAAATTTTAGTCGCCATGCGAGGTATGTTTTGATAGATGTCAACCTGTTTTTAGGGCATGCTTTTTTAGGCTTGATTTGATTTTCCTTTTAAGTGATTGATGCAAGACAAATTGGTTGGGTCAATCATAATCATGTTTTGGTGTATTGGGCAAGGAAACTGTATTATGCTATCAAGAACGCTGGGTAAAGCAAAAACATGCTTATTTTCCATTAGGATCTCTATGGATAAAGTTCACATATTATTGGGAAGGGAAGTCATATTGAAGAGGAAAAGCATTCCTTACACCAAGTATTTTTTCTAGCATAAACCTACTGCCTCTTGTGGCCTTGGTTCTAAAATTTTCAAAGATAGTACCGGCCTACTAAGATAAAATCATGCTATTTATCGTGTGTGTGTGTGTGTGTGTGACTTGTCTTGTAATAAGGCTCGTCTTGTAAGATGTTTTTGACCAACACAGATGCTATTTTGATTTTATCAGGCCTATCTTTACTTAAAGTTGGTGGAAGAATGGTTTATTCGACCTGCTCAATGAATCCTATTGAAAATGAAGCTGTCATTGCTGAGGTAATCAGCCTTAAATGTTCTGTAATTAAATGTAGTTCCAGCCATGCTAAGTAGTCTGTCAGTTGGAAACTTTGTGAATAAGTGCTTTGGTTTCATAAGATCAAGTAAATAACTCATGCTTTGTTCGGTCAATCAGTTGCTTCCCTTCATGCAGGGCAGTCCCTTTCCACAAAATTCCTAGTTTTGGTATATCAGGGATCAATTGGTTGATATGTTTGATATCTTATCGATAGCTTGTTTATATGAAACATAGGATAAGATTTAAAGGATTATTTAATAGAAATGTGTAATTTAATTAATGGAATCTAACTGATGGAATAATATGGTTCTGGAGCTAGCTATCCATTCCATAGTATAACTTGCTACTTGCATATATCTTATTCTGCCTTGCATCTCATTCTTTTTTCTGTTATTTCTAGCTTAATGTCAATTCATCATTCTTACTACAGATAAAATAAAGCATTCTGTGGTTGCGAACTTGTGATTATTAAGGACAAACTCCGCCTGAGATATTACCACCTTTTAATTAGTATAGATACAACATAATGAGTTGCATTTTGTTTATCGTACACTGATGTTTTTGTAATTTAAAAATTGCTGGAAAGTTTTTTTCAAAAAAATAAGAAGAAACATTTATTTTCAATGCTTTGGTCTTGATGTCTATTAGAGAATACTTTTAACACTGCTTGTAGCTCTTTTAGTATGTAATGCAGTGGGGGGCTAGGCTTAATTGATTCCCTCTTCCTTACTTTTATAATTATTTGCAGCTTTTGCGGAGGTGCGAAGGGTCTATTGAACTTGTTGATGTCTCCAGGGAGCTTCCCCAACTTATTCGTCGTCCAGGTCTAAAGACATGGAAGGTTTGTGCCTCTTGTGACCATTTATTGCTTTCAGTTGTAGTGTTTTAAAGATACTACTTATAATGTCAAGAAATGGATATCTTGATTGGCTTACACATGGAATAATTGAGCATGTTTCAAGTTTCAACTGGAATTCTTTAGAAGTGAAGTTGTGTAAGTGAAGCCATCCATGTTCAATGTTTCCTCTGCTTTCCCCATCTGGATATAATCATTTTTTGAATTTAGTATACTCCTCATTTAGTAGCTGTGGGAGAAAACCTAGCCCAGCATGACAATTATCGCTTACAACTCTTGCCCCTGCTTAGCTGATATGTTGTATAATTGGTAAAAGATGTTATTCATTGCTGACTCTGGCATTGACTGTTATGTTTCTGATTAGCTTATTTTTGAAATGAGTCTTAGTTGTTGATCTGTTCCATTTGTATCATTTTGATGTCTTTCTAGTTATTCCTATGTTCATCTTCATAGAAAACATTGAGTCTCAAGTTTTCTTAATAGAAAATGCGTATGTTTATCCAACTTGAACCTGCTTTTCCAGAAGCAGATGTTGGTTTATATATGTAAAAAACCTCATTTCCAAATCTAGACGGCTAGAAAGAGTTGAATTGTCCTGCAGCTGTATGCATTTAAACACATCTGAAGGTGTGACTTTGGTGATGCAGGTATGTGACAAGGGCAAGTACTTGGTTTCTTGTAAAGAGGTTCCCAAGGTTCTTAGAAACGTAGTTCTCCCCAGCATGTTTCCAAATGGCGGAAGCTATCAAGATATTGACTCTAACAGTAATTGCGATGTTAACGGACATTCTGAAAATGGTGTTCAAAAAGCGGAGAATCCTGTGATGCATGAGTTTACTGAGGAAGTTTCTGATTTCCCACTCGATCGATGCATGCGGTTACTGCCTCATGATCAGAACTCTGGAGCCTTCTTTATAGCCGTATTGCAAAAAGTTTCTCACCTGCCAGGTGATTTATTATATGATTTCTGTTATTTTTCTTTATCTCAAATCCAAATAAGGACACCCAAAGAATTTCGATGAATATTGAAAATATTCAAGCTTTCGTTTTTAACAATGTCGTTTTGTATGTTATATTTCCTGTTCTGCAGCAATTGAGGTGAAAATCAGAAAAAGAGTTGATAGGCAACATGTAGAATCAATAAACCAGGGAAATGAGGATGCACAAGTATTGCAGATTGATCCATCAGAAAGTACACTAGAAGAAGTTTGTGAACAAGTTTCCAAGGATAATAAAAATGAACCCAACACTTCAGATTTTAAATTTAGTCCTGTTATAGATGAAGGAGATTCCGAGGAAGCCGAGGAGCTTCACAATGAAGAAAACATAGCAAAGATCACTCCAAGCAAAAGAAAGCTTCAGATACAAGGCAAATGGAGAGGCGTTGACCCTGTTGTCTTCTTCAAAGATGAAGCAATTATTAAGAGCATAAAGGCATTTTATGGTATCAATGAGCATTTCCCATTAGATGGTCACCTTTTAACAAGAAACAGTGATACAAGCAATGTAAAAAGACTTTACTACATCTCCAAGCCAGTTAAGAATGTTCTTGAGTTGAACTTCTCAGTTGGACAGCAACTGAAAATAACTTCTGTTGGCGTGAAAATTTTTGTAAGTAAAAACATTTTTCTTCGTTAACACTTTTTGCTTTTGTTATCATAATAATTACTTAAGGCACAGGCTCCTTAGTTTAAATAATTCTAATGCAATAAGAATAATTACCTTTAAAAGTAGAGGCAGGAAAAAACTTACACAAGTAAGGATGGTAGGTTGAGCCTTTCTAATTACAGAAATAATTCAGTTAAACCATGTTTTATTAGCAAAAGTATTAACTAGTACTATATACACTTTGATATTCAAGAAGTTAGCACCCATGACTTTATGCAGTCAACTGTTTCAATTTCTGTTTTCCTCTATTCGATTTGAAACACATGTTGAATCGTATCGGATATGATTGTAATCAACTACTACTGTTTTGTGTGATTTCATTTTTGCATGATAATTGATACTGATTATGTATTGCAGAATATTGTCTAAATAGTTTGATTACATTTTATTGAAAACAAAAAAAATCTTTTGTTTCTTGTGAATAATCACGTGAAATCTATTTGCTCTTATATCATATAGGAAAGACAAAAGTCACGTGAAGGTAGATCTGTAGAATGTGCTTTCCGAATCACTTCTGAAGGATTGCCTCTTATCCTCCCTCACATCACCAAACAGATCCTAAGCGCATCTCCTATAGATTTCAAGCATCTTCTCCAGTATAAAAATATAAAATTTGCAGAATTTGTGGATGCCAAATTTGGTGAAAAGGCAACAAACCTAATGCCAGGCTGTTGTGTGGTAGTTCTGGGTGAAGGTATTTACCACCTTGATGCACATAGCACATGCCTATTGACTTGACTGTTAACTTGACCACAATCACTTTTTTGCAGGGAACAGAACCGCCGCAGAGACCCTCCATGTGGATGAATCATCAATAGCCATTGCATGCTGGAAAGGTGGGGCAAGTTTGACCGTGATGGTTACTTCAATAGAATGCCAAGAACTGCTCGAAAGGCTTTTAATGCGTTTAGACAGAGTCATTGAAAAGCGCTCCTCCATTCATGAGAACGAGCAGCCTAATAACGTGGAAGATGTAGAACAGGAGTCAAACGGTAACAGCCAAGATGTGGAAACTACTTGATGTTGGTAAAAGACAGAGCAGTTGTTATTTACTGGGCACAACCAAGCAGACATCAAAATTCATTTTGAAATTATTTTAATATTATCTTTTTTTATTGGTTGTGTTTAATAGTCAGTCACGTAATCATGCGACTTCAAACAAGTAGTTAAATCTTGATAAGGCATTGCTCCCATTTATATCCTTACAGTAGTATCTTTCTAGTCGTGTCTCTTAAGCTTTTTTGAGTACTCCTTGTTCTCCACAGCGAAGCTAACACACTGCTACAATTTTGTAACAACAATATTGCATGGCTTAGAGCATGGGTCAAGCCGACCCCACTTAATGAGATAGGGATTTGTTATTGTGGTTGTTGTTAGAGCATGGGTTGAAATAATGTCATTTTTTTTCATTAGCCAACCCCACTTGGTGGGTTAAGGTTTGGTTGTTGTTTTAGTGTCACTTTTTCATTGTTTTGTACGGAAAATCACTAAACGGCCGACTTTGTTTTATTCAAATTTACCATTTAAAGTCTTTGAAGAATGTCCGGAGACGCTCATTAGCATTTCCAAATAAAAAAGTATCTTCTAAAATCAAGCAACAACACACTTCAAAATTCCAGTTTGTATCATTCTACATTTGGCTAAAAGACTTACAAAAAAAACACAATATAATTGTATGATCATCTCAAAACAGTGGGTTTCACTATCTCATGTATGATCCTCTCAAAACAGTGAGATTCACTATCTCATTTAAATGGTATGGAATACGAAAGTTCAGTATTGAATTCTCAATTAATTCTACATCCAACTTGTTCTATTAGTTGCTAGAATTGTTTTTAAGAAATTTGTTCAAAATTTATTGATGAGATAATAAGGAGTATAAACTACAAATTTATGGATGATAATAAGAAGTACTCCCTCCGTCCCTTAATATAACCCCCCTTTTGTTTTTTTTTTGTCCCTAAATATAACCCCCTTTTCAAATTACAACACACATTAATTATTTTTTTCCATAGATACCCTTATTTAATACTACTACTAATTCTAAAAGTACAATAAATTGACTTTTCACTTTATCTCTTTAATGAGGTTAATTTTGTAAAATTGTACTATAAAACAGACACATTAACTACACCAACAACATTTCTTAAGAAATGTGAAAAAAGCAATAGGGGGTTATATTAAGGGACGGAGGGAGTATAAACTAGAAGTCATGTGGTATCTTTATTGCTTCCCTGCAGAAATAGGATAAACAAATCCTACATCACTCACCATTGGTTATAAGCATAGTCAATAATGATCTAAAACAAGTCGAAATTGTCCCTAAGGTCTATGTTTAAAACTTAAAACTCCTAATGATAGCAGGGATAACTTTTTGAACAAACAATTGAAAGAATTGAATGATCATTAATCTAAGAAAGAATTAAAACCTACAACAGTCACTCCTTTAAACATGCAATATTAATTTCTTCAAATACTAAAAATGAAAATAGCAGACCAAAAATAGATTGCTGCATTAAGACAGTAAAATTGTTAGTTTGTTACCAAGTCTACATCCCATGCCTCATTTTAGAGTTCACAAACACAGATTTCCGAAACCAACCATTTTCCCCATTGACATCTAAATTGATGGTGATATGATGCTCATGCTTCACATGCCTGTGCCACAAAAATTTGCAGCCAAAATAGCTTATTATCATTTCTACTAAAGATCCGCGGGAATAAGGATTATCAAATATATAAATCCATAAGAATCCATGAGCATTGTCAAGAATTCATATAATAAAAATCCATAACATTCAAGAATCCATACAAGAAAAATCCATAAGAATAAATTAAACAAGAACAAAATCCTCAAGGTTATCTCTAAAGCAAAGTTTTCACTTTCCTCAAGGTTATCTTCAAAAAGCATGTTTCAATCACAAGAGAGACAATTTGAATATGCAAATCACTTGTTCTTCCTTGGCTTTCTTTAAATGTCAATTTTGGGACAAGAAGGGTGACTTAATTCAACCTATAATAAAAAAACAGCTGTGTCATTTCAACATCAAAATACAAACATCATGTGACACAATACATGTTTATCTCCGTCTCTTTACATTTTATCTTCTGCAACTTACACAAATTTTAAAAACACAGAAAAATCAAAGAAACAAACCGTATTTAATATCAAAATTTTGATGTCCAAAATTTATTTTTCAATAAAAAGTTGATGTGAGGTATCATATGATTGAACCATTGAGATAAACTATAACAAGTACCTTCTCTTGGTTTTATTTTTGTATTTCAACTGGCGATGTTATCAATAGGCAAGGAAGGTGGTAGAAGGCTTCCAACATAAATCATAGCTTCATTGAAATTAGGAATTCCTGTAACATAGGTAACTTTATAACTTTTGAGATTATACCAAAACAGCTTCTTCTTAAGCTTCTTCTTAGGATCACTCATGAAATCACCCCTAAATTCTACTTCCAACAGAACTTTACTTCTATCACTGGAATAACATAAAGGCATCAAAGACATTAAAGGTGAATTGAAACACCATTCACCTACAAAAGTAAACAATTTACACCAACTATCTCTGTATCCATATTCTTTCATCACCCAAACATCAAACTTATTAGTTCCATTACAACTCACAGTCATACAAAGACATTTTCCCAAAACCGAAACATAATTAATCTCGCATGTAGCTTCTTCAAAATCAGGAAGAGGAACCTCATTGAAAATCTCTTGTGTTATGTTAAACGCGAGGATTCGCTTACCAAGATTCCCAGTCATTACCCAATGAAAAAAATTCTCAACGCGAACCCTCACGGTTTCAGATGACAAAAAATCGTACGGTATTTCCGGAAGTAATGTCCATGAATTAGTTTTGAAGCTGAAGAGTGTCACTTTTGTAACGATAGTGTGCGGCCAAGGGGGCGGCTGTAGAAAATTGATTACTAAACGACGAGAGATTCTGAGAAGTTTGTAATCGTCAGCAAATTGATAGAAAGCGGAGCCGCAGCCGTTGCTGTAAGGGATTATGTGAGGGATGGAGTGATGATTACGGGTGTTAGGGTTCCAGAAAGCGATATCACTGCCGTTAGAGATGCATAGGAGGCCATTACATGAACCAAGGAGATGGACGGTACCCCTCAGAGGATATTTGATTCGAACTGCGGTGGTTAGGTTAGGGAAATCGAGTTGGTAGAGTTTGCAGTTGTGGCGAAGGATGAGGTTGAAATTGAGGGAGTTTTTGAGGTGAAGGTTAGTGAAGTTGTGAGAATCGATTAAGGATTTAAGTGATTTTGAAGTTGATCGAAATCGGAGGAGGGATTGCACCGGTAAGCGGGAGAAGATTTCGGTGAACAATTCCGACGGAATATCAGACATGACGGAGGGAAGGTTATAGGGTTCAGGGTTTTTCGATTACTCCTTTCTTCTTTTGTATCTATACAATAAATATGTACTATGTATAATAGAAAGACATATGCAAATGTCTCTCTTTTTACTGCGCTAACGTGTGTATATTTTATTATTTTTGTTTCTATAATTTTGATTACAAGTTTTAAATTTTTAAATATTGATTGAAATTATTTATAGATCGATTTATCTTACAAATTATTGTTAAAAATGTGATCAAATTAATTATCAACTTTTTGTATTTTCGTTTGTCAGTATATAATAAAAAATAAAAATAAAAAAAATCAATCAGCAAATAACAAAACGTATAGAAAACTTTATTAAAAAAACAAAAAACTATAGAAAACTAAATAACACCAAATGAAGCTAATAAACAAAATAAAACAAAATAAAAACCCACTTGGGTTAGCCTGATGGTATTGACTTGAGACTTGAGAGTGTGTTCCTTCCCAAGGTCTCAGGTTCGATTTTCTTCGGTGCCAGTTTAGGTGGGTTAATAATTTAGAATTTAGCCTTTAAAAAAAACGATCATTTTTTATTGATTATATTTACAGTGACATATACTTAATCTAGTCTGTTGCATTTTTTCAAGGATTAAGGAAAAAAACAGGGCATATACTCATATCAATTGATTATATTTACAGTGACATATACTTAATCTAGTTTGTTACACTTTTTCAAGGATTAAGGAAAAAAAACAGGGCATATACTCATATCATATTTGTTGCAGGGTATATTTTGTGTGGTAACAAAGAATAGTGTTTCAATATTTGAATTCACTCTCATCCATTATCTTTTTTAAATGATAAGGAAAAAAAATCAGACATATATGTTTTGTTACATTTTGTTTTAATATTTGAAATTATTTTTTATCTATTTGTTATATGTGTTATTTGCATTGAAAGTTGAGAGTAATCTTGGAAGAAGAAAAAGTCAGCCCAAAACACCCAAATGAGCTATTTTCTTTACATATGTATAGATATAGATAAATATTATATATAAATAAAGTAGACCGGTTTTTGTCCTTCCAATTATACTCTTAAGGAAATTTGACCATCAAAATATTGTTTGTTGATGTTATTCAAAAAGATAAGAATTTATATTATATTTATTATATTTTTTTAAAAGTTATTATATTTGTTACAGTATGAAAATACAAAATATATATTATCTATAACTATAATTTAATTAAAATTTCAAAAACGATCGTTCATAATTTATACGGATTAGCGCAATTAGCGAGCAAACAGACGGAGACGTCCGTCTTAAATTCTAGTACGAATAAAGAAAATATATAGTTTTGGGTGGACTTTTACACTTCCAATTATACCCCTAAACAAATTTGTATAAAAATGTTTTATTTTTTATAATAAAAATGTAAGAATTTATATTATATTTGTTATGTTGTCAGCGTCATTAAAAAAAAAATAGGTATAGTTTGTTTTCTTAACAAGATAAGTATAGTTTGTTACAATATAAAACTGCAAAATATTTATACGTATAATTTGAATCAAATCAAAATTTTCGAAAACTACTATTTATAATTTATACGTATTAGCACAATAAAAAGAATGGACAAACATGCATGTATCCTTCTAAACGCTAGTTATAATATCAGAAAAGCAACCACCCTTATTTCTTTTTTCCTTTCTTTGTACTTAGTTTAAATGCTATTTATTATTTAGGTGTGTTTAAAACTAAACCAACCTAATAGTAGTAAATCGTAAATCAAATCAACCCAAATAAAAAAAAAATGCATAAAATTATGTTTAGATTGGATGTATATGAGTCATTTGTTTTTACTCAACCACACCGTTTATCAGTCGACCTAAACTGAAGAAAAGAGAAACATGTCACTATTACTAAACTCAAACTCAATCTATATTACCTTTGTATAACATTGAGGAAGACTGGTCAAGTTAAATCTGTTTGTAGTATATGTGGACTTTAGATAACTCCTTTTGTACATAACCATTTCTGGATTATTGTATTAAGATTTATTTGGTTAAATTTATTATTTTTTACTTTGCATTGTCTTGATACTATAAGTTTATGTCTTATTCCATCTTGTTTGACTCTTGTTTTTGAAAGTGATATTGGTTGCTTTTTGCTTTGCTCTTCAACGTGACTGTGTAGCACTTGCGCAATATTTTTTTACAAGAAGGCCGAGAGCATATACAAGAGGATTATGGCATATGGGTGTGATCTTAGTATAATGGTGCAAGGGACAAGGAGAGAAGCACTTGCTGGAATATTCAGATGGTGGTTGGGGGGGCCGGCTTTTTTGTTCATAAGCTAAGTAAGGTGGTAGGAGATGATTGTAATACTTCTTTCTGACATAATACTTGGATTGGGGATGGTGTGTTAAGAGACGTGCTCCATACTTGTCGGTTAATAAAGAGGTGTTTGTTGTGGATATGCGGTGTGGGGGTGCTTGAGAGGGTTGTGAGGGGGGGAGTTGGAGGAGGAGTTTATTCATTTGGGAAGCGGGACTAGTTGAGGGGTGTAGGTCTTTGTTGGTTAACATTTTCTTACATGATACTATTGGTGATGTTTCTTCCTATAATGCTCATGGTGATTCTTACTTGGTCAAAGAAGCATATACATTGCTAAGAAGTGAGGGAATTGCATGTGGTGATATTGTCCAAGAATTTGAAATTGTGTGGAATAAATTTGTTCCATTGAATGGAAGGTCTCTTTGCTTTGCTTGACTTTTTCTAATAACATGTTACCACAAAGGGGAATTTACACAAGCATGTATTTTAAATGATGATCATCATTAATGTGTGAAAGATTGTGTAAAGTATCGGAGTCACTTAATAATTTATTTTTGAATGTACCTATTAAAAAAAAAATTGGTTCGATGTACTATCTTGGTTAGAAAATTATCATGACTAACCAAACGAGATACTATCTCATACTCATCAATTTGATGGTTTGTTTTTCTACAATTTTGTCTTCCCTTAAAGGTTGTACCCTATTTGGTTGGAAACTACTTGGGCTATTTGAAAAGGAAGGAATAATACGAGCTTTGAGGATATGAAGCATTTGTCTTGGGTGGGTTAAAATCTCATGTAAAAAGTTTCATATTTTAATTTCATCGATATTGTACTCATTCTCACCGGTGTTTGGAACTATCAAATCCGGGTTAATTGTTTCTTGATTGTTTGGTTTTCGGGTTGTATTTCTCTATTCATTATAAGGTTGGCGGCGACTCTTGTATGAGAATTGCTTTTCACATATTTGATATGGCTGAAAAACACATGTAAAAGACGAAAAATATCCTTCGGTAGTATTATTGCCGATGAAACTTCTGCAGTTAACTGCCGAGGAAAACTTCGGTAGTTAACTACCGAGAAAACTCAAACCTGTTTTTTTTTTGACAAAAACCATAAATTGTCACTATTAATATTTATTGATTTTGAATATTGTTTTGACATTACTTAAATAAAAAAAATAATTGTGCACAATGATTTTTTTGTATTTAAATAATTTGCAAAACTATATTCAAATGCTTAATTTTTACCGTCATTGAAATGTTTTTTGAGGACTTAAATGCTCTTTTTTTTTGTCAAGATTTAAATGATATTCTTATTAAGATAATACTGCAATTGTTTGAAACGTACAAAATAATGATTGAAACATTCAAAATCAATAAATATTATTAATGATAATTTGTGGTTTTTGTCCAAAAAAAAAAAGGTTGAGGTTTCCTCGACAGTTAACTGCCGAAGTTTTCAGTTTTCCTCAATAGTTTACTGCCGAAGTTTTCCTCGGTAGTTAACTGCAGCCGGTTTCATAATTCGGCAGTTAACTATCGAGGGACATTTTCGTCTTTTACATGTGTTTCTCAGCCTAACAACATGTATATACAACAATTTTCCTCTTGTATTTCTCTATTTGCAGCACACCTTGTGCGGTAAATAGTTTTTTAATGCAAATTTTGCTATTGCAAAAACAAATTAAAAAACAATTATCAACTCTCTACTCAATATCCCATCTTCTCTCTTGTATTTCACTTTCTAATGTTGCAGCAAAATACTCTATTTTTTTTCACAATTAGTGACATATTTTCTTATTTTACATGTATTAAGGAAAATTATGAATAAAAAGAAAGAGAATGTTATAACTTTATCAAGTATTGGACTAAATGTATCAATCATTTTGAAATAATTTTATAAATAGAGGGCACAATTGATATTCATTTTGAAATATTTTTTTTTATAAATACATCAATCATTTTGAGATGGATAAAGTAATACTTTAATATGATTGAACTCTCTTATAAGAATTTTTTGATATATGTAACTTTTACCAAATTTATATAAGAAATCTATGAAGAACTCTCACCGTATATAGTGTTAGGGAAGTTCATCAACATTGCTTGAACATGAGAGATGATTTCTCTTCTAGTCAAGCCAGCCAAAAATGGATTACTTTTATTATTTAGTGATTTTAGTATATTTAGAAGATTATTGAATGATTAAAATAAATTATTTAAATGAATGAAGATAATTGATTAAAAAATAGTTGGATGTTCCCTAAAAAAAAAAGAAAATAGTTAGAGGCATCCTTCAAAAAAGAAATAGTTAGAGACAAAGTTACGAATGTCGTCAAAATTTAAAAGGAGCAAATCTTGATCCCACTTCAACCATACACTTAACGTTTATCGTCTAAGCTGTATCTCTGTCACCAGTGATATAATGGATTCGACATTAGCTAAACGAAGCTTTTCTTTTTTTTTTTTTGAAAGAAGCTAAACGAAGCTTTAAAATGCCTGTTGTGAGCATATACGTCCCAATTTTACAGCGTGTTTGGTTCCACGTATATATTGGGAATTTTGTGTCCAAGGCCAATATCATTTCAAAAGCTAGAAACTTAAGAGTTTAATTGTTGTGCGTGGTAAACATGACTTCTATGTTCTCCACACTTTTAACAATAAAACTAAATTATTTTAAATAAAAATCACAAAGTATTAGTAATATATTAATTAAAAGGAACACAATGTTAATATTACTCTTCAGTGTAAGTTGATATAGGATATAATATACCACAAGATAGAAGAATTACTAATTAACATTATTTAGGCAATCCTATTTTGCCTTGTGCGATAAATCTAGCAAGTTTTCTTAAAATTGACTTTAATCTGGAACTTCAATGAACCATATTTTGCAAGTTCAGCCATGCAATATAGATAGGGGTGTATAGAGCCACACCATAGCAGTAATCAACCTCTATATTAGGCTATCTGGTATGACAAAGTATTTTACAATCAACAATGTTCCAATTCCAAGCAGGCTACCTATGAAATTAGTAGCGCTTGTAACAAGCAATTTGTAATTACCTCCGGCTCCATCTGCAGGTCTTAAATCAACAAGTCAAGCATAAATTTTGAAAGATGTAAATATACACTGGAAATGGCCAAACCATCAAAACTTGGTCACACGAACATAGAACCATGGAATCTAGTAAATTAAACATTTTATAAATGAACTCCGGATTACTGACAACACATGCTCTTCTTAGGGATTTCTTGTGCAGGACCAGGAACAATAATCTTCTTGCCGGACAGAGGTGCTGAGTTGCCATTTCCCTGATTCTCATCAGCAGCCAGGTTCTTCTTGTTGACAATGTTAAATATTTCTGTCAAAACAGTCATGAAGGCCGTCTCAACATTAGTTGCTTGCAGCGCAGAGGTCTCTAAGAAAAATAAGCCTTCTTTCTCGGCAAATTCTTTTGCATCCTCTGTGGGTACTGCTCGCTGGTCCTCAAGATCACTTTTGTTTCCTATAAGAATGATGACTATATTCTTGTCAGCATGGTTGCGCAGTTCTTCTAACCATCTAGGTATGTGATCGAAGCTCGGACGTTTGGTAATGTCATAAACCAACATTGCTCCAACAGCGCCCCTGTAGTAAGCACTTGTAACTGCTCTATATCTGTAGAGAATGAACCATTTATAAATATCAGACAAAACTGCAATCAACATTTGATGTACTTGTAATTTAAATATTGGTGCCGTGATGAAATGATCGGAAGTATACTTGATATAAAGTTACGAATAAACCGTAGAAAAAATTGTACAAAACTCAGCAGATTGAAGAACATTGGTTGAGTAAAAAAAACATGGGCAAATGACTTTAAGACTAAATCAACTTTCCCCAGACAGAAAAATAATCAGCCAAAATTGCTGATTCGAAAATACTTATCATAACAAGTTTTTAAAGGATTGAACTGAATTGATATAGAGAGTGATGATTTTTATTTCAAAGAGTGGTAATTTTCAAATTAAATGTGCTGCAATATACACAAGTGTGAACCTTTTGTACATATTGACAAGGTGCAAGAGTTGTACACAAGATTCTATGATACTAGCATACTGAAAAAACAATTAGAGTAATGCTACAACATTGTTATGCTAGTATCACAGAATCCTTAGTGTACAACTCATGCAATTATTTTAAAAGCTCAATCCAATAGATATTGGACAATGATGATATCTAAGTAATAATTGAGAAAAAAATGTGTTCCCAATGTCTGTTAGCACACAGCCAAATAGAAAATGGGTGTGTGTTTGGCCATATGGGCAAATCTCTATTACTTAAGGGAGTTAGAGTTAGTTAACGGTTACTACTAGTTAGTAGCAGACTAAATAGCACTCTCACAGGATTGGCAGAGGTAGGTTATAAAGATGTGTGGAGAGAACAATAGGAGATTCAGTTTTGCGGTAGTTGGGTTTCGAGGGTAAGGCAAGACTCTAATTTATTGCTCGACCAGAGTCCTCTAATGTGAGCAACTCACTGTAGAGAGAAAAGTGAGTAATATCAATCGTTGATAAATAAATATTTGGTCAATATTATATTGCACATGCATGATAAATCATGGGTGGTTAAAATATATCAACCATTGATTTTCTCACTTTACTGATTACTCACTTTGAGGAACCAAATCATTTCTTCATGGGCTGTGAAAGAGACACTCATTTTACACACCCATGACCCTGAAATCTCACCAACTCTTAGCTATTGGGAGGAGTTATACTAAATAAACACATTGCTTTCTCTTCCCGTTCTTCTTACTTTCTGACCCAGCTCTGTTTAAGCAACATACATTTTAGATTCCTTCTTCTCTTTACAACTACATCATATCAATTCAGCGATACAGACTACAGAGTAGGACTAGGATCACTCCATAAAATTTGTGTTTCTCTTCCTATTTGCTCCCAACTTCCAAATCCATTTCCTATCAATGTCTTCCTAACTGCTCTATAAATTATCAGTTTTAATCCTTGTGACATATGAAATCCAACCACACCGGTGTCCATCAAGTAAATGCAAAACATAAAGTTGCAGTCCACGTATATTGCAAG
Source organism: Medicago lupulina (assembly GCA_958299785.1). Classification (NCBI taxonomy): domain Eukaryota; kingdom Viridiplantae; phylum Streptophyta; class Magnoliopsida; order Fabales; family Fabaceae; genus Medicago; species Medicago lupulina. The sequence continues at coordinate 14,102,358 of OY283144.1, read as the reverse complement.
AGAAATTCTAGCAATAACACACTTTTAATGATTGTTCATATACATGAGTATGCTGGTAGTAGCATTTCTAACATGGCAATTACATCAAATTTAGAATTGGAATGTGGCACAGCATCTCTCGTTATATAAGTTCACAGATTTGGCCAATTGGAATCAGTCAATATATGTCACCTGAGTTAAGTCGGGAAGTATGCATTCGACATAAATGAGGACAAGAGTAAACCATATTTTGATTTGAAACCTGATTATTTTAACATAAGTTCAAAGGAATCACTGCTAAGGTTTATACTAAGTTATTGTTATCAAACCACTATTAGCATACTGAAGTTCAAATATGCCGATAAAAGAGCATGCAAACTGTAACATTTCTACTTGTGATAAATTTCATTTATATAGACTATTCTTTATCGCCTCGTAAGTTTCGTAAACCTGCTAACTAGATTTCAATTCCATTCACATACTAATTTTTTTTTTTAAAAACTCGGTATCCAATCCAATAACTCAAGCCAACCATTAGACCAACCCCAAATGGGTTAATTCACATACTAATTTGAGAACTAGTCTCTTATTCCTTTTCATACTTAAATCTTGCGTCAATCACACCTTGCTCATACACACTCAAACTCATCCCAAAGAAACCCTAGGCAAAAACAATAAACAACAAGATCAATTACAGCAATGACATTTAAGTTGAGCTCAGACCTCGAGTCAACGTCAGTCAAACTACTTCAAGGATGCGTCAAACAAATTCAAGAATGGTCAAATGCATTTGATGTGTCCTTGAATTAGTTTGACTGATGTTGACTCGAGGACTGAGCTCAATGTTATTGCTCAATAAAAAATAAAAAAAATTGGTGTTGAGCTCATTTTTTTTGTGTTGAGCTTTATTGCTCAAAAAAATTGATCTCTAAAGTTCAAAACAATAAAATTGAACTTAGCTTCAGATAAATAAACTTCACAACTAACATGAAACTAGATCTCTACAACATTGAACTCAACAAGTAAATCTAAAATCAAAAACAAAGAAAAAAAACAAGATCTAGAAAAAACGAAAAGCATAGCAAAACAAAGAAGTGCAGAGAAAGAAGAGAACCGTTCTTGGCCAGCAGTGTCCCAGATCTGAGCCTTAACACTCTTATGTTGAATAACCAAAGTACGAGTTTGAAACTCAACACCGATTGTAGCTTTTGAGTCCATGCTGAAGTCGTTTCTTGCAAACCGAGCTAGTATCTGAGACTTTCCGACTGCAGAATCACCGATTAGAACGACCTTGAAGACGTAGTCTATCTTCTGGTTTGCATCACCGTAACCTGCACTCGCCATTGAAGAAATCTGTGATGCTTTTTTTTTTTTTCTTTCTTGCTTTCGATTTCTTGGTTTTCGATTTTGAATGTGGAATGGGGGTTAATTGATTAGTTTAATTAGCGGGTTTGAATTTGGTTTGAAAAGTGGAGAGGTGTTTGTTAATGTCAAAAAGTGATTTCTGACAGGTTGCGGGGGATTATTGGTTGGTGGCGTCCCGAGAAGGTTCAAAGTTGAAACCGGCGGAAATAAACAATAGATTAGTTTTTTTTTTTATAATACTAAAACTCTTTAACATCCACTTTTTTAATTCTCACACTCTAAATTGTTTTCTCTCTCTTTCATCTAATAATTCAACACTCATTCAATAAATATTATCTTCAACGGTTTTTCATTCAGCACTCTACTCCACCACTTTTTATTTTATATTCTTATTTTATTTTATATTTTTGTTTTTATAATTACATAAAATTACAATTATCGATTATAATTAAATTAAAATAATAAACACTTAACAATTTATTTTTTAGGTTTTTATAAAAATAAATTTATTTTTATTTTCGTAACTTAAAATGGGGTTCCATTTCACTAAAAAGAAGTTTAAAACTTTAAAAAAAAAGCTAATAGAAAGATAAAAATAAGATTAAGATAGTGAAAAACTTGATTTTTTTTTTCTGTGTCCTAATCAAATGAACTAAATCTCTATTTATAGACAAAAAAAATCATAAATTTTGGTATAAAAAAAATTTTAAAAAAAAATAATTTACAATGAAATAATTGAGTTCAAATTATTAAAATGAGAAAAATCCAAACAGCCAATCGGAATCAGCCAAGTGTCATTTATTATCCACTCAGCATTCTTCTCTCTCATCCGCCTGCAACTCCACTCTTCCTGTCGGCGAGTGTGCCGCATGCTCCAGTTTTGGCAAATGTAAATGGGTGACGTGTCCCTCTGTTGTGTTGTAGGTTTCAACTATGTTGAACTCATTCAACTCCTCTATCCTCCACATCATATTATGCCCAATTTCAACACTCCATTGGAAAGGGACCAAGTGTTGAATCATGCTTTCAACACTGCCATTACACTTGGTCTAAGGACATTGTTTAACGAACCCATAAAAAGAAATTATGTCTTCAAAATACAAGGCAAACACTTATTAAAGTCATAACGTTACGATTTTCAATACAAAAGTTGCTACTTTTGGATATTTAAACAATATTTTTAGGACACTTGTTAACATTTTCCCTTGTTTTTAACTCGGACCCATCCCACTGCCACTCCTTTAAAATTGAGAAATGTAAGAATGTTGATAAGAAATTTAAATAAAAAGTTTAATGTATTTAATATATTTTTATCTTAAAGTTTTTATATTTAATATATTGAAATATTAAAAAGTAATTTTATTTCTTTATGAAAGTTATCAATTATTCTATTTTTTAATGTCCTGAATTGGTAAAACTCTCTAAAATTTTATATGAATTAGCCCATCAAAATTGACATCATAAAATTCAAAAGACTTTAAAAGGAGCAAAGTTAAAGGTTCCGAGCAATATATCACTATATTAACTTAAGTGGGTTAATGAAGATCTTTATTTGTAGGAAAAAAAGATCTTCTTAACAAATGCTTGTTCGTAGGATAGTTAAAAATAAGGTTAAATGCCAAAAAAATAAAGTTAAATAAGTTTTTGATCCATGTAAATAAACAAGTTTCATTTTTAGTCCTGGTAAAAACATGACATGTTTGTGTCGTATAAATTTTTTCTACACGCTTTTGTGTTAACTATCCTTAAATTTGTGAATAATTTATGAACTCGACTTTGATTAATTTTACCTTGAAATCTGTAAATCTCAACATATAGAACACAATTAGAGAATTAAATAGAAGGAACACGAACCATACACACCGACAACATCAACGAACCAAAGGCATGAGAAGTTTGAGAGTTAAGGGTAACCTAAACTAGAAAACCATATCTTAAACATCCAACGAAGTAAGATGACATTGAAGGAGGTCACAAATTGTTATCACCGTTAAGCACTACAGCGAGGCAAACATAACCATGCCCATAACCATTGTAGAAGTGGTGGTGAACTATCTCTAAATGATCACATATCAGCTCAACTCTCCAAGATCCCAACAACGATGAAAAATGGAGAAAGGAATAGGCATGTAAAAGCACAAACCAGAAACACCATCAATGACCACACCTTTAGAGGGTTGAGGCGGTGTGACAATGAGGCAAGCGCAACACCCACACGATGGCTACATCTTATCAAGTCATTATCTCATTCTCTTCTTACATCACATTCTTTAAACCATATAAAACGATGAATACTTTTTAAATACAAAAGTTTATACCCATCTATTCATAATTATAATACGGGTTTGTCTAACATGTGCAATATTGCACATGTTTAGTTAACTAAAATTAGTAAGTTTTTACTGAAAACAACAATTATTTATTGAAAAGTTACATACGAAATACAAAATGTACAAGTTCCAATGTAAATTTACTACTTTAAATTTCTTATCATGTGCAAATTTACACATGATAGAAAAACCCTTATAATATTAATAACAAAAAAGTTTTTTTTTCCTTAAATATATAAATGCATTCATTACCCTTATTTCAACTATACCTTTAATTAATAGTATCAATTGTCTTTGAATATGAAAACCAATATTTTATGCTTAAAGTGTAATTTAGTAATAGTTATACTTATATATTTTTCAAACAAAATTTATTACTCAAACATTTTTTTTTTCAATACATGTCATTTTTGTAAACTGCTCCTACCTTAAATGTATAAAGTATTGGAGTGCATGTTATTTTTTGTTTTACACATTGTTTTGAATTGGGCCAATACGAATCAAGAATGGAGTACACTACAAGAGTCCACATAATGCAATGCACATCACCCCTCTGTAAACAATCACCACATGACCTCAATGAGATTTCACTCATTTCTCTTGAAACTCCTACTATAAATAATAAATAAAGAGAAATAGTTGCTTCTAACGTATAATTATTTTACCGTTTTGAATTAACTACTTTTTTACGATTGACTAACATTTTTAACAAATGTGTATTTAGTTATTTCTACTTTTTTTGAAGAAAGTTATTTTTACTTATAATGCCGTAATATCATATCATTAAGGCCAATTTGTGTATCTCTCCTTTTTCCATTTAACCAAACTATTCCAGCATTGTTTCAAAGCGGTCAACGAGCCATTGTTTGTATGTTAAGTCATCATATTTTTCATCGCCATTGCTTCTTCCTGCTACCCAAAACACCAAGAAATACTCAAAACTACCACAATGCTACACTCTCACTTTCCACTCAAATCATAAAGAAAACGGTTTTCAACAATGACGCTATCTTCTCACCGCCTCCTCCCACATCCTCTCTCCTTCACCATCACTTTCTTTCCAACTCCAAACCAAACTCCGAACCTCAACTCCTTCCGACTTCACCGCTTCAGATCCTTCACAACACGAAATATCCACCCGTTTCATCTCAAAGCCATCGAATCCAAAGGTAATATGCAGAAACGTGTTGTCGTCAGCAATCTCAATTTCGACTCTCTTCTTTCAGCGATGGAACTATCGTGCTTGATTTCATCGGCGATTGTATCGGTAGTTTTGGCGGGAAATGGATCAAAGAATTGGTTGTTGAATGTGAGTGGTACTAGTGTTGTGTGGGGCGTTTTGACCCTGGTGACTGGTGTTGTAGTTGGTGCGTGGATTCGAACGCGGCAATGGAGAAGAATCGGCAGAGAGAATATGAAAGGTGGATTGGTGGAAAGGATTGAGAAATTGGAGAAAGAATTGAGGAGCCATGTGAGAGTTATTAGGGTTTTATCGAGACATGCTGAGAAATTGGGGAAAAGGATTCGTGGTAATCGCTACACTTTGAAGGATCGCATCCCTCAGGTAATAATCTTTCTCTTCTTCTTGGGTTCATGTGAAAGTCAAGCTATGGTAATGCTGTAATTTGATTTACACATTCATTGATTTTTTTTTTTGGGATCATTCATTGAAATATGAATATTATAAGTTACGACTTTTGATTTTGGTGATTATTTACTAAATATTTTATTTGCTACGTATAATTGGAGAAATTAATTAAAAGTGAAAGAATTTAGCATGAATTTTGTTTAACTGAATCAACTATATATTTTTTTTTGAAGAAAAAACTATGCATTGTTGATGTAAAAAGATTGCATGCTTATCTTCTCATATTTTTTGGTCCTAACTCAAATTTTTCAAACTGCAAAAACTAAATTTTAGTTTTTTTTTTTTAGAATTTATGAAACTTAAAATTTGACTATTTTTATTTTTGAAAAAATTGTGAGTTTCAATAAATTGAGAAATCAGGGTGAAGAATAAGAAAATTGGAAGAAAAAAAAAAGTTTAAAGTGCAAAATGGGAAATTTAAAAAAGTGTGAACTGGTGGAGTATAAAAAAGCTTTGGATTTGGACCACTATTATTTGTAAAGTTTTTAGATATAGTATATTATTTTTCACAAATTTTCTCTGTTTTTTTTTTGCAAACAAAGATACCATTTGGCATAATTGTAGACATAGATCAATCATTTGTGATAATGAGATTTACTTAAATAGTCGACTTTTCTCAACGTATATTTTCTCAAACGAATAAAGTTAGAGATAAAATTGTACAACTTGTGTCACATCGCATTGGTAAAATTTTATCTTTTGATTTCAGCTATAAATAACACAACTCCTTCTTAAGTACTAGTATAAGTAATATGGCATATTTATTTGGTTAAAGAAGTGAGAAGTAAGTAAATGTATGTATATTCTTAAAAAAAAAAGAAGTAAATTGTGCTAATTAGTCATAGAAATACTCACAATCTGCACGGTTTATTTGCTCTCATTTTATTTGAGTGACTGAATGATACTTATTAGCATAGTAATGTATAAAAAACCTGCTTATACATATAATGAAGTTCTAATTCTTTCTGTGTTTCCTGAAGTCTGCGGCTCTAGCACAAAAGAACTCTGAGGTTACAAGAGCTCTAGCAATGCAATCTGAAATATTGGAGAAGGAGCTTCGTGAAATTCAAAAAGTTTTACTCGCAATGCAGGTAATCATCCCTCCAAAACAGGTTATTTAACCTCTGCACATCTCATAGTATAAAAAACTGAATGAAATTCGTAGTGATTTAATACAGTTATTGTTTAGCTTACGCTGCCAGTGTATTCAATTACTCGTAGTAGTGTTGTTATATATGTAATGTGGCTCTCTTAATATATTTTGTGGCCATTTTGCTTGCTAAAGTATTCTTGCAAATGTTTTATTTCTTGATGGTCCGGGATGAAAAAAGAGTCGAAGAAACCATCAAATTTGACTTGATTGTATCCGTACATTCGTGCAGGAACAACAGGAAAAACAACTTGATCTGATTCTCTCGCTTGGGAAGTCTGGTAAGCTGTGGGAAAACAAATTCCCAACTCGTGGAGAGGAAGATACATTAGAAACTTCAAATTCAGCTGAGGATGAAGTAAAGCATGTGGAAGACCACCCAATCTGAAGTTTAGGTTGAGTTAAGGGAGGAAAATTCATGAATTTTCTAAGTGGCAAATCTTGATGCCATATTCTTTCTTTCCGTGTACATTGAATTGTTGATAACTCATTTTTTTCTCAGAGTTCATAATGTTTGCTGTGGATATACGTTAGGAGAAATTACTAGTATCAGTTGGTTCTTTACTTGTGCATTGACTTCTGAGTCAAGTTTTGTAACTTTCAGCTTCAAAATTCATTCTAAAAACTCATGTTGTGTGGCTGACGCCTATTGCCAATAATATGAACCCCGTTTACACTATTTTCAATTCTCTTAGATGGTTTTGCATACCACATGGTACATATCTTATTCAACTAACCTTCTACTATAGTACATTGTTGTTTTGTTTGGGCACTTCTAATACAGTGGTAAATACCAAATATTTTGGATGCATATGGAGAATTATTACTTTTTTACAAGAGTTTTTATAAGCTGAGCCCCCGTTTTGCTTCATTAGATAGAATTAATAATAAAAAAAATAGAATCAACAATCTAAAATTTAATTATATGGGAAAAATCTAACTAGTTTTTAAGAAATGGTTTTAATATGATGAATACCTCAAAGAAGCAATTACTTTGATGGTTTTTCGTTAACTATCAAAATACTCTTTCAACTACTAAAATTTAATTTTAATCATTAGTTTGTTTTTTTTAGCAAAATTTTAATCATTAGTTAACTAGTAGTTGCAAATATATTTGTATCCACATAATTTTTTTTTAAAAAAAAAACATTTTCAAAAGTGTTGAAAAGATTCCTTTAACAAAAATAAAACTAAAAAACATTTTATACAGAAACAATTATTGGAGTATATTTTGTTTTAGAAAGAAAAATAACTGAACCATACTTGTATCAGTTTTGCACATATTTGGTTGTGTGAGGTTAAACGAGAATGGAAGAGCTACGGAAACTGGAGAAAGTACAGCGCATGGTTTCATTCATGGATCTTCACGGCGTTTCAGTTTCAAATTTCGATCATCACTGTAACCGCTTCCTAGCTAATTTCATGCTCTTTCTGTTAGAACCTTGCGGTGACCTCGCCATCGACGACAAATGCTGCTTAATTTCCGAGCTTATGCCTAGGGTCAGTAACTTCACCACTCCCTCAATGTATTTGCGTCCTGTTTTGAATTTTGATTACAGCGTTTGATAATCGATTCGAGCTTTTGTTTGCAGCTTTCTTCTCCGTTTGTTGAGGATGCGTATCAACACGTTGTTGCAGAACAAGAGAGTAATGGTAATTTCATTTTTAATTTTGCAGTCGCTCGTTCATTTATGTGTGTTTGCTATTTAAGCGAACATTTAGGCTCTGTTTGGATAAACGACTTATCTGCAGCTTATGGCTTAAGTGCGTATTATGATAAGTGCTTACATATAAGCTAGTTCTATTGCTATAGATAAAGTAAGCTAAAAGTAGTTTATGAACATGTTATAAGCTGTTATCATAAGTTCTCTCTAATAGTCTCGCGAAACTTATTCCAAAGATAAGTTCAAACAAGTCGATCCAAGCCTGCCCTTAGAATCGTTTAAATGTATGTTTAGATGTTGAAATGGGATAGATGTGGAGAAGAAGTTATAGAAAACTGAAAAGAAGGGAAGGGAGTAAAAGATGAAGCTAACAAGTTTTCTTTGTTTAAAATCATCTTATATTGGGACAACTTTTGTATGCTTATGAAAATGTACGAGAGTTTTGAAGGATCGTATTGAAATCCCTCATTTTCTCCCTCTCCTTTTAATAAGGAGTGTCTTCTAGTCCCCCAAGGTGTAGCTCAAGCGGTTGAACTTGGACCTAACTACCAACGCAACTTACTAATAACTAACAAGTAAAATTTACCTATAAAAAACCTTTCAATTAAAAGGAGGAACTTTGACATTGATGTAATTACCATTTACCAAGTATATTAATCATTTCAAATCAAATAAATAAAACTAAGACAGAGGTTGTTCAAATGCATAGGTTCGTATTCTTAGGAACGATGTTCTCGAGAATATTATTCACAAAAATTTTTGGTAAGTAATTACTATTTTTATAATTTTTTAAAATTTATTTGGTTAAAAAACAGAGAACATGTGGTAGAATGAGGTGGAAATTGGAAGTTATAAATGGGTTAGTTTTAAAATAACTTCTAGTCACATGACAATGTAAGATTTCCACCCTTTTAACATTTGGATAAAAGGTGGGGAAACATATGGGTAAAATACAATCCTGGCAACAACACCTAGGAATATTTTTAGAGCTTGTATTGCACATGGATATATTACATTCTCAAACTTGTGTTTGCAAGTATATTTATGTATATCTTGAAAAGTGACACTCGAACTCTTGCTTTTCCCTTTCTCCACCATTCCACAATATCCTTGGAGCGAATAGATGTAACTAGTGGAGGTATTATCCAGGGTTTTTTTTTTTTTTGCTGAGATGTGGTAATACATTCTTTTTTATCTCTCCCAACTTCCTGGAACTGCAATGATAGTAGGTACAACAAATTTGTAACTATGTGTGGTGGGGGAGAAATTTTTCTGTGCTACTGTAGAATGTCTGTCTTTGACTCAAATATGAAATACCAACACCTGGCATGCTTAGTTGGTTATTCCTGATTTAAAACCATTTTTTAGGGAACTGAGAAAAAAACTACAAGATATAACGAAGAGGAATACTGTCCTATGGAGGAGTATTGAAAATATGTTCATGGTGGGGGCGGGAATCATATGCCGTCGACTGCTGTCTTTACCATTACGCATATCAATATTTAAATATTACATTTCATGGTTTTCATTCTTATGTTTTGTTGCTTGTTATTAACTTCTTGATTTTTCCCTTTCCTCAGGTTTCAAACAAAATCTTGTTGGAAACGCATTGCATAGTTGCAGTCAGATGAAAGATAATAATTTATTGCATGGTTATAATGAAAACATAGCCATGATCGGGATGGATTCCATGCAAAAGGCAAATTCTACCCTTGAGGATTTTGTAAGTATATATTCCAAGAGTATTTTCTTTGATATGCTCATGATATTCTGCTATAAGACTCATCACTCGGTGATTAATTGGAAAAAAAAAGTGCTAGTAGTTGCATATCATAGGTGTAAGTCTGTGACAGCCTAAAAATGGTTGGTCACAGTGGACGTGGGCTGTGATCCACAACAAAATTTACTTGCAAATTTAGAGTTAGAAACCTATAGTTATCTTTCTAGAGGAGGGGGAGGGGGGATTTACCTGACCACCATCTTCGGCCCAATAGTATGTCTATCACAACTTAGTCAAAGATTAAAGAAAGCAATGTGAAAATCTTGGAACCCATAAATAAACTTGATTTGTATCCTAAAAATCCCTGTTAACTCCCTTATTTACCATATTAATTAATGGATGAATAAAGTGCCATTTGCTTGCTTCTTTCTACAGAAAATTAAAATGAGTAGTTTAGCAGAAGGCTTGATCCAATTTAACAAATGTGCCTAGCCACCTGAAAGTCTGAAACCTGCTTTGTGATTACAATGTTGATGTGAACTTTTTTTCAGTGCAGATCATATTTTATGTTTCATGGATTGGATGTAAGCAAGCCACAATCGATCTTCAAATTCTTACCTATTCTTTCATTCACAGAGAGTTATATTTATCAGGTACATGCTAGATTGGTGTCATTCAATTCGTTGACCCTTTCATTCATTCACTGCTCAAAAGTGTCGGGTTCCTAAAACTGGTTCTACTGTATGTTTGTCTAGAAGGCAAAAATAGATTAGTGTACCTCAAGTTATGAAACTAGTTTACCTTTTTAAAGATGCACTAAATATGACATCGCTTATAAGGACTGACATTGTTTTAGCAATTGAGATGATGGATATGCAGTGCTAATCTGTTGTTAATATTCAAGTAACATCTTTTGAATAGAAAAGTAATGATGATAACCGGTATAAGCTTAGACGACTATTTGTTTCTTAAGCTTGGCCTGTGTAAGAAACATAACTGCAACTGCCAAAATAACACAAATTGTCATCCCTGAACAGTTTTTGTGCAATGTGCATGCTTGATGCATCCCTTCGCCAATATGTGTTTGCTGGTGCTTGATGTTTGTCCTAGGTGGTGGGGGAAGCACCGACCTCACTTTAGCCACAAATTATTTGTGTCAACAAACTCATCTCAGAAAAGTCAATGGCCAAGTAACCATTACAAGTGAACTCATCCCACATTTCCCACTGAAAGCAATCAGTTTTCTTTGACATCACTACCATCAAGACACTCACATTTCTGTGCACTTGTTCCAGTGTTAAGAGTGTGATTACTTGGCCTTTTCCTTTGTTGAGGTGAGATTCTTGACTCAATGATGCATTTAGGTGATAGAAGAGGGTGGCGTGGGCCATTTTTCCGCCTTAAAAGCATATCTTTTCAGAAAAACTTGTTCATAATTCTATGTTACTATCCTAGAGTTCAACAAATGTATTTTAACAGTAAGTATGAAATATGCAAATGTTCCTATTTCTGCTGAAAATTTGTAGCTGTTATCATGCAGTTGGATAAAATGAACGAGAATTTGCTGCAAACACCAACAAGGAAAGATGAGGTAATTGATCACATTTAAAGTGGCAATTCAAATCTTCATTTTTTAAGTAATAAATTTCAACTTATATAATTTTAATTTGTATGTAGAAAGCAACGCAAGATTTGGTTTCTTGTTTCTCGACTGACCCATTTGGACCACTTGTGACTATTTTTGAACAAAGGGGTCTTTTGACTGAAAGGTATTATTCTGAATTCATTACCATACCTTTCTTGGGAGTAAGTCAGGTCAAGCTTAATTTGTTCTTTTTACTTGTCGAGCTAAGGATAACCGAAGAACTTAGACACGGGGAAGAGTATTGGGCCCTTGAAAGAAAGCTCTGTCATGCACTGATAAACGAAGAAGAGGTATACATAGTTCATGTACTCTTTTCATTCTCTTCAGAGAATGTATATGCAGAGTGAAATCCTTCTCAATGTTCCTTGCTTGAAATCTAATGATTTAATTTGCTACTCAGATTCTTATTGATGATGTGATGAAGGCTATTCATTTAAAGTCTTTTGATTATCGAGTGCTGAATCTTCTTCTCTATCAACTGCAAGGAGCTAAGGTACACGGATAATAAGCAAAAAAAAAATAACGGCAACATAAATTTCTGTATAAAGTGACAAAAAAATTATTAGCTAAATCTATGCCACGAGGATAATTCTTTTCTTCTGAATCTGGTTTGAAGGCCGAGGAGTTGCATATGGAGTTTCTTTCAATTTCAGAGTTCTTGGTGGAAGTTTCTGATGATCTGTAAGTACTATTTTTTGTTCAGTTGGTGCTAAATACCATGATATCTCATGCATGAATTCATACGTGGGTAGAATTTTTGAGTTGCTTCTATCATGGTGCCTATTTTTTATAATATTTCAAAACTTAGGTGTTCGGTAAATTCATCAGTATGTGTTAAACTTTTTTTCTGTCCCTTTTTGAATTCAAAGAATACCTTCAGAAGTAAATAAATGGTTGCATTATAATTTATAACACTTACTTATGTTTTGCGTTCTTTTATCTCGAAAGTTGTGCTTTCTACTCTTGGAGTAATAAAGACATTTACCAAACTGACAATAATAAATATATAAAATTAATTTGTATTAAAAAGATAATTCCAACATCCAATACAAGAAAGTTTATAGTGGAGCGATAAGGTGGTTTGGTTGTGGAACTGGAACATAGGTTGGAGTGATATGGAGGTCAGAGGTTCAACTCTTCAACTCCCCCACTAACAAAATAACAACTAACATTTGTCATTTAAAAAAAATATTTACCTGGAAAGTTTATTAGAAGCCCACTTTTTTATATGTAGTTTTCCGACATCATTTCTTTGTCCAGTAACTTTTGAAAGTTACGTCACGTACATCTCAATTTAAACAAAACTCACCCTTAATTCTGTCGTTGTTTCTTTGCTTCTCAGTTTCATTTCTGTAACTAAACAAATACATATAGATTTCACGTTTACTGTAGCATATTTCAGTTTTGTAATTTCATTCAACATAATTGTTTGATTGTGAAAAATTTGCAGGTATGACTATGAGGTGAGTTCAATGATCCAAATTTTGTAACCACCAGCTGTCAATGTTGTCTGAATCTTAATTTGACTAAAAGCTGTCTTGCAGGATGATGTTTTAGAAAATAATTTCAACGTTTTGCGCATGTTTATCAGAATATATGGAGCTTCAACTGCCCCTTCTATGTTGGTATGTCAAACTGGTTACAAGTGGTGTATCTAATTTACATGTGAGCTGTCTCATGTTCTCGCGAAATCTGTTGGTCAGCTGGTATATTTCTGGCTACAATTTCAAAAGTATCAATTGAACCATCCTAATTTTTATCAGTGGGGAGATTGATATCTAGCTTTTATTAAAATCAGATAATTGAAAGTGATAGCAATACAGTCTTTAAGGCTCTCTTTTCAAAGCACTCTTACTATATTGAATGATTTTCCCTGGCATTTCCCACTATTGAATGGGCCAAATCATTTAATGAGACCAGTGTGAGATTTTTCATCGAAAAACAGTGTTATAAAAATGTGCTAGAGTCTGTGCGAACATATCTCATAAAATCGTATCTTCTTTTATTTGCTCATTTGCAGTCAAAGTGTTATAGACGTCCAACATTTTTCAGCTTTCATCTATTCTTATTGCATTCTTGAACTAAAAGGCCAAATAAAAACAAAATTTAACTTCTTTGTTTTACGCAAAATATGACCTTTATCGAAGATTTTCAAATTTATCACTACCCCTTCCACCCCACCCATCATGTACATATTGAATCTTGCAATAACACTATTCTTGTTATAGGTCTCTGGCATTTGTCACATATCCTGAGAAAGAAGGAAAATGTACAGTTTAATGTTTGCTAAAGTTTTGCACAATTGCAAAATATTACTTTTTTGCCTAAATGGATCACTTTGTTTTATTCCTCTATTAAAATTCATCAAAATATAGTAACTATATAATATATGTTAATGTAGCATCTTTATGATATTATTATGTCAAATTTTCAATTTCAGGCAAAGTGCATTACTGAGGCTGAAAGTAAGTACACAAGTCTACTGGAATTACTGGAACCGAAGTTATCTCTGAGCTACCAGAAAAGATGTGCAGAAGCTACTAAAGAAGGTAATTTGTTAGATTCAGTCAAGGCATTCCAGTAGTATGATTAGACCTTAAACTGTATTCCACCAAATTCTGCAGGTGGAATGGTATCAGAGCACCCTCTTGGCACGTGGTGTATTCCAACCGTGATTCAAGACGAGGAATTGTATAGATCAAACTTGAAATCAGATACTTCGTAAATATAAACTTGATCTGTGTCGGAGGGAATCATATCAATTTTAGTGTTTTCGTTTCAAGTGTCTTGGCCATATGCCGATGATAGAGAGGGCTGGATGAATTCGGAAAGAAAAACCAAATATTAACTGTGCATTGGCCAGTGAAACAATGAAAGTGAAACCATTTCCGATCCAATTATGATTGGTCAAGACATTCATGACAATTTTCATATAGTTTTAATAGTCAATTGCAAATTCAGAAATGAGTATTTGGAATATTGGTTTTCTTCTGCTGGTGTCAAACATAGATTTTTTATATAAATATTAATCCATGGTAGATTACGAAGAGTAGGAATGCACATGAATATGATACATATATTTACCTAATTCATGCAAATTCAAACAAAGTTATAGGGATTCCAATGCACTATTTATCAACTCATGGAAGTTTAGGAACTGCATGGGAAATTTAATTTTGCTAGTACAGTTTTTGACAAATCAAACATTATGTGCATCGTTCCAATTTTATCGGACCTCACTAAAGGGACTACAGATCAAATATTAGCATGAATATCAAGCTGAACTCAACAGTAGCATGAATGTCGCTTGGAAGCTGATCAGTTGAACCTAGTAGAGGTACAATTTGCATTAATGTAATATGCAGCTGAGGAATTCCTGCAAAATGGGCTTCACCCGTGTATAAATTTCGAGCACCATATCCTTGCAACTTCAAAACATACATTGCTTGCATATTGTGTTAGTACTTAATATCAACGGAGAGATGTTCCCAGTGCAGTTTTGTTCTTTAGCTTAGTGTTTGCTTTTACCTTGGGCAGATGACTTAATTTTTCTATTGTGGTCAAATGGTCAATCTATCCATTCAAATAATGGTTATATATTGAATGATTCAGATTCTTTTACAGACAACTGGTTCTATCATATGTTTTGCACCACTAGAATATTAGGCACCGAGAGAAGTGCCTGTATAGACACAGGCCTAACACTTCATCTTTGTGCACAAGAAGAATGGTTAAATATATTTTTCGACCATATAAAACTCATGAATTATGTTTATATCCTATAAAAATTTATCTAAAGTTTAGTTTTCAATATATTTTATTTTAACACTTTTGGTCCATGCGGTTAACTCCTTGCGCACGTGGCTAACAAAAATACATGGTGACACGTGGACATCTGTTAATGACATTTTTTGGCTCACAAAAATACTAATTGAACAAAAAAAATTAGTTGTCATTATATTTCTTCAAATTATGGGATTTAAGGTTTATGATTTACCAAATTCCTAAATTGAGATGCTACTCTTCTCCAATGGAGAACCCATTTTCTATAGAGAGCTTCAACTAGACAAAAATCTGTCATTCTGCATTTGTTCTTTCATCTCATTTTCTTGACTCTTATTTGTCATAATTCTCACCCAAAAATCGCTCTGTTCAACCACCATTGTGTCTCTCACCAAAAATCCAATATTTTCACAAACCCCACTTCATTTCCCTTTAATTCCTATCAACCTCAAAAGAAAAAGGTTAAAACTTTGGTACAATGTTGGTGGTGTTGAAAAGTCTTCGAACCCTCCTAATTCGGAAACAATGTTCAAATGACATGTTAAGAAAGCTTTGATTTGTGTGAATGGAATGTTCTGAAGAGAAGAAAAAAATAGGGTCCTTCAATATTTAACCATTATTTAAATGGATACATTGAGCAATCTGTCCAGTGTTCACCATATGAAAATTAGGTCATTTGCCAATGGTAAAAGCCACCTTACCTGTGTAGGAAGATCACATGAGGGATATCAACACTTACAAACTAATTTTTATTCACTTCCTTCGAATTAAGCGACATGGTGCTACCATTTTTTGGTCCCCCTTATAAATATATTCCATTTGGTCTTCATACTGAATAATGATTGTTGGTTGTGGTCCTTCTAGAGGGGAAAACAATTTGATGAGAGTATAAAAACAAGAAGAATGTTAGCAATACACCTTCTAACACACACTTTTCAACACACTCTCTTTGATTGGTTAAAATTCACATGGGACCCACATGATTTGGTGGGACCCGTGTAAATTTTAACCAATCAAAGAAAGTGTGTTGAAAAGTGTATATTAGAAGGTGTGCTGCTAGCATTTCTCTAAAAACAAAAGGGGGATGATTAATTTCTTCCATTACATAAGAAAATTGTTTGTATATGTAGGAATAGCTTATGGTATTTGAATTTAGATATTCTTTAAAATTATAAAGGTCCATTCCTATGAGAGGGGGGAAAATGGCACATTATATATATATATATATATATATATATATATATATATATATATATATATATATATATATCTGTGTGTGTGTGTGTGTGAACAAATATAGGTATATAATAATATTCATTTTTTTTTACAGTATTCGGTATATTCTTTTTGGGTACAATATGAGTATTCAATATGGTTTTAATGATCACCAATGAATTAGGAATTGCATGTGATATATGCGAATATGAGTGACCCCATAGTACTTTCATTTTTGGGTGGAAAGGACGTGCATAATTGTACTTGTCTTTGGCTCGAAATTCTAATGATAAATAATTGAATTTCCCATTGTAAAATAAATAACAACAAAAAATTCCAGTAAAGAAAAAGAAATATGCATACTCCTATTTTACTTTTGTTTTTTTCATAAAGATTGTGGCACCCTTTTGGTGACTGCAATAACCGATAAGAAAGACACTATACAATAAGGCACAAAAATAGAAATAAAATACAATGTTTTGGCAGATATATCTTTTTGCTCCTCTTGTGAAAATGGTTCGTACACGTCTGGTCACTGAGTGTCACAATCCCTCTGATTAGCTTCTCAGTGCGATGTCAACAATGCAACAATGGCAGCTTTGGCTATAGTTGAAAGCTGCTGGAATCACAGCAAGGAATCCCGAAATTAACCTCCAAAAGGAAACTGAGAAAACAACATACCTTCAAGCATATTTTGTGTAAATGCTAACTCTTAGACCATTTGCAATGGTTTTTACCATTTGATAACCTTCAACACCCACTTTTTTAATTCATAACACTCCACATCATTTTCTCTCTCTTAATTCAATACTCATTCAATTTTACCCACTCCAATGGTTTTTTCATTTAACACCCTACCCCACCACCTTTTATTTCTTATTCTTATTTAATTTTATATTTTTGTTTTCCATGTCCATTGGACGAGCACTAGATCCTATAGAGTTCTCGTGAGATCTCTTAGATCCACTAGTTCCTGAGCCAGCACTTCCTCCCATTTGACTACCATAACGTGGTTGGTCACGGAGAGCGTGCCATTCTTCCTTTAAAGTAAATTGAACATTCTTACCACATGCATATAATTCCTGGGCTTTTGCTAAAACATCACCTTCCGACCAACCGCTTGCTTGCAAACGCTTAGCGGTATCATAAGCACCAACCCATTTATTTATTAATTTGCTCATATAATTAAAACGGTTTCGGCATGCAATTACATCACGCGGAGGATCGAATTTGCAATGCTCATTTAAATTCTCAGCAATTTTACCCCAATATACTTCACTTGTCTGGTTTCTCCCGACAACACTGCATGTTTCATATTTTATCCACCCACTAATTAACACCAAATTTTGTTCGGTGTTCCATCCTGCTTGCTGGTTTTTCTTGCTCTTAGGAGTTGTATCCTCTGAAACTGGAGTGAGTTCATTACCTCTTGTCATTCCACTACGATTTATTTGTGATGAAAATTCAAGATATTCACCATCACTCTGAAAATTTTCATTCATCATTGACATATAACCATTAAATGAGAGTGTTTGAAATGGATATCCCATCATAGATCTAGAATATGGATGAAAGTTATTTGGAACAGAGTATGGGTGATTGAAATTTGAGGCAAAACCAAAATTAGACATGTTTTGAAGATTTTTGTTGGGAAATTGATTTGGGTTTTGAGGATGTTGGTTGGGAAATTGATTTGGGTGTTGATAATTGTTGGGATTTTGGTAGTTAAATGGGTAATCAGAAGAATTTTGGGTGTTGAATTGATTGTTATTGAGATCTATTTCACTAATCAAAGACTAAAACTTCAAAAGAAAGACTAATAATAAGATTAAGAGAGTGAAAAAAACTTGATTTTTTTCTGTGTCCAAATCAAATTATCCAAGTCTCTATTTGTAGAGAAAAAAAAATCATGAATTTTGGTAAAGAAAAATAATATTTGCAATGAAATAATTGAGTCCAAATTATTAAGAAGATAAAAATCCAGGCAGCCTGTAATAACGCGCCACATGTCCCACCTTTTCTTCCTTTGCAATTTCTCTCTCCGTGTCCTAACGCTTCACGCGCCCGTTTCAGCCAATCCGCGCGCGACACGTGGCACTCGTGGTAGACTTTAAACATGTTGAAACAATTCATCTACTCTCTCTTCCACCTCATCTTCAACAACTTCTTCTCCAATGGTTCAATAAGCTTCAATAGGCTTTCAATACCTCCATTGCAAATGGTCTTAGAATAAATATAAGCATGAAGCATGAGCTCTTTTGAATAATTCAATATATATTTCAATTTTATTCGATGATATTTCTTTTATTCTTTTGACAAAATGATATATCTATTTATCTTGTAGGCGTAAGAAAAAAGTATATATGGTGTGTTAAAAAAAATATATACCATAATTTAAAGCCAACTGCAAAATGAACTACTTATTTTGATCAAATCTTTTTGTTAGATAAATTCAGCTTTATCTTAAAAATTTAAATTTATATTAGGGGTGATCGGGATGCAATTTAAATTAATTTTGAGGCAAATAAATCATATGATCCAAAGATAAAATGACACGTGGTTTGGTGTCAATGGCACACTTAATTATTATTTTTCGATCCAATCTAATTAAATACGATTTAATTTGGATCAATTTTTGAATATCTAAATTACAATGGTAATGAAATGTTTTTCATAATATAACTTATAATTTTTTTTAAAAAAACTAACATTACATGATAGTGATACTTGTTTTTTTTTTTAAAAAAATATGATGATAATACTCGTTAAAATAAATGAAATAGTAAAAAGTATATGAAATTAAACTAATATATATTATTTATTTTATTTTATTTTTTTGAGAAATATATTATTAAAAAAATTAAAAGCAAACAAATAATAAATTAATTAATGCTATTAAAAAATTTGTTAAAACTTGTGTGCACGATTTTGTTCAGTTTTACAAATGAATTTGAAATCAGATCTGAGCGGTTTACATAAAACATATCTAATCACATCTAATATTTTTTTAATTTTATGCGATTTTCGGTTATTTCAATCAATCTGCGGTCATATTTTAGATTAATTCAGATATGAACGCCCCTACTTTCTTCTTTTTCTTTCTTACTCTGCTTTTTGGCGGAATGAACACCCCTAATTTAATTATAAAATATTTGAAGGTTACTTCAAATGGGAAAATGGGGATTTCTTCAATTCAAAAGATAAAACAGAAAATAAAAATGAAAATTTCTTCCGAGAGCCGAAGGGTTAACTCCAAGAAAAGAATGATATTATTATGCAATTTTACAGTTTATGATTCGTCAAAGTATGTACTATATTACAGTTTGTGAAAAAAAAATGTAACATATAAAAAATTTGTTGGTAAAAGAAGTAACTTAGAAAAGACTAGAAAAACTTTTAAAGAAAAAGGTCTTATAGACGAATTAGTACTCCTATTACAGCTACTGAGCACACCAAAACTTCAAATTTGAACTTGTCAGAATCTACTATAAAGAACAATAATTCTACTTTAAACACTAAAACATCTTAACAAAATTTCTTGGCAGCTATGGATAAAAAAAGCTGATCATTATTATGACATGAACAAAACAAGATCACATGATAATAAATACTATCTAACATGAGACTATTTGATGATCTGTATTTGTTCCATTTATGATGGGGAAGTAATGAATAAATGTCGGCATGTATCATTCTGTTCATAAAGTCTGTGTTAACATTTTCTATAATTACAAGGTTTGTTGTTTTTGGGCTAAGAAACAAAGGAGATAATTCACAATTCATTTTCTACACCAGTTTGGGATTACCCTTAGCATCCGCAGCCATAATCAGATGCAAAACTTTTAAATGTTAAATGTACTACTATATACTATCTATTCTTAAATATAGAATCTTTTTCGAGAAAGTCCTTTTTGTCTCTTTTTTAAAATCTAATTCAAATTTTTAACTGTAATAGTATTTCCTTACTAATAATCTATCTTATTTTACATTTTTTTGTAACCAACAATACATAGTACTCCATACAAACTTACTTTTTCTTCTTAATGATAAACTTGAAAAAGTAATACCAATTGTTTGAGAAATATTAAACTAGAGAGCAATGTTCGCAACAATCATTCTAACACATTCTTTTCAATCACTTTTATTGAGTAAAATATACATGGGTTCTGCCATTTTTGAAATGGATCCTACGTAAAAAAAGTGAGTGTTAGAAAGTGTGTGTTAAAATAAGTGTTGCTAACATTATTCATTAAATTGTTACCAATTTTTCAAATTCCAGTTTTTATAATATAGTCATCTTCCTATATTTACATAAGGAAGTAGTAAAATGTAAATAGCTATAATAACAATGTGCAGTTTTTCTAAGCGTTAGAGATTTGATCTTGACTTTTGTGTATAGAAAAAATTGACAGAAAAGAAGATGCATATATCATTTTATTTAAAATGTGGTCGCTTTAGCTAATCTATGAACTGAAACATTTGTTTGTTTCCTCATAAACTCAAGACTAGAGTTAACATAATATTGTTCAAAGATAATTTCGCAATTATGAATAATCATCCCAAATTTTGTAACATCATGATGTGTCGATGAAAAACTATCCACCACTTTTTTGGCATCAAACTCAAAATCAATAGGTCTCAAGTATAATTGATGAACCCATTCTAAAGCCGATAACAATCCAAAAACTTCATCAACCTATACCTCACAGACTAAAGTAAATCATTCAACTTTTACCATAACAAAAATGTTTGTACGATCTCTTATACAAACTCCTATTCCCACAAAGATTAGTTGTAAATGTTAAATATGTAAATGTAAATGTAAATAGTGAAGTCAAACCATAGAATGGTCAATGAAAAGAGAGTAGCTCAAGCAGAAGTGCCTCTAATAGAACACAATAAATTCTAGTTTTAACTACCACCTGTGATTAAGTATAATGTTTTTTTACCCCCACTCCACTCATAGTCATAGATACAATAATCCTATCGCTTTCAACACAGCCCAGCTACTATAATGAGTCTCTCAAACTACTAATACAACCAAAGAGTCCTTCATACTGCTTTGGATTCTCCCAATTTGTTTACCTTTATTGAATCGTTCCTTTCACTTTTCTGCCAACACTCTGCACCCTCTCTCTTCTCTCTCTCTCTCAGCCTCCACTACACGATCCCTCTCCTTTCTCTACACAATTGCTGCCTGCCAACACATAACCAGAAAAAAAAACCATTCATTGCTCAAAACTAGATATAATGACAAACTTTTCATTCTTGGTCTACTTTGACAAAAATAATTAAATTGATTCAATTTTGACTTTTTTTATTTTGTCACATTACAACTGGCATTAGAAATATATCTCAGTTAAGTCACATTAAATTTTTCTACTTAGAAATT
The DNA here is from genome assembly GCA_958299785.1 of Medicago lupulina. Taxonomy (NCBI): domain Eukaryota; kingdom Viridiplantae; phylum Streptophyta; class Magnoliopsida; order Fabales; family Fabaceae; genus Medicago; species Medicago lupulina. The sequence goes on along the minus strand of OY283144.1, from coordinate 14,080,467 downwards.
TTTTGAGTTAGATGTGAATGCTTTCAACAAGTGACATGATAGATAGATATCCATGGCTTCACTTAATTCATATCACCTCATCTTGTTAATGGTCGTCATATTTATACTTCACCTTCTACTGTGTCCAGTTTCTTGCTACTATCAACCACATTCTGCAATTCCTCCAAGGGTAGGCTTTTCTTTTAGTATAAATAATGCCATGATTTTTCTCCCTCATTCACTCTTTCCCTTGCTTTATGTGTATCTTGTGCATAGCTGGTTTTAAAAGGAACCGTGCATGTTTGAAAGGATGGTGAATTTGTCAGAATCACAATATATTACCGCGATTTTGGCAAAGTCATGATAACACTCCGATATTATTGAAGCTCTGAAGTATAGTTTCCACCAATTTTATAATGAATTCAAACATGCACCAAGTTTCAACAAAATGAGGATGTGACATTGATTTTGTCAAACTTACCGGATACACAGCTAGTTTACTGAGTTTGTTAACTATGTGTGTAGGGTTTACTATTTGAGGAGAAAAACAGGCTAGGTTCAGCTCCACCAACATGTCACAACAAATGTAACCAATGTCATCCATGCATGGCAGTGCAAGTTCCAAGCCATGAACATGTTCAGCCAGGTCACACTGCCTCAACTTCATCCATGGAAGGTGGTAATTTCTTTCTCCAAGGTAATAATAACGGATACTCAAATTACAAGCCATTGAGTTGGAAATGCCATTGTGGTGGCCACTTCTTCAACCCTTAGAAATTCCATTGTTTCTTATCTTTGATGAATGAAGATGAAAATTATTGTAAAATTGAAATGCATCTTTTCTTCTTTTTTGTTTTTATTTATTTATTTGTCTAAATTAATTAATCACGTCAGCAGTGATTGTATACATTGGAGTTTGATACACTTGTACAAAAGTTTGTTACAGACCTGAAATATTACTTTATGGTTGCGTCTAAATTTTGTACTAAAAGTTTCTTTTGAACTGTTTTTTTTATTTTTTATTATGATTTTGTTAAGTTGTGAATGAAAAATTAATTTGTGATATTTCATAAGAATTGTTAAGTGAAACACAAGTTAATTACAATAGATGAGTTGCTCAGTGAAACGTCTTAGGTAGAGTCTCGAGAGCACTCAAGAAGTATATGAATAATACACTGTTTTCACTACCTGAATCCCCCCTGGCGATGTTCACGTATGTAAACACAAGTTAATTACAACAGGTGAGCTGCTTAGTAAAACGTCCTAGGTGGAGTCTCGAGAGCACTCAAGAAGTATATGAATAATACACTGTTTTCACTACCTGAATCCCCCCTTCTCAACCATCTACATGTCCCCTTTTATAGTCATCAAAATGTTGGTCTAATGGGCCTTTCTCTTATCATTCAAAGCCCATTAAATTGTGATCCAGAGCCTCCCATTGGTTGCCTGCTTTCTGTACGGCCGCGCGTGGACTAGGGTACAACTCATCTGTACCAGGCGCGTGGAGTCGTGACGCATTGATCGTCCGTACAAGACACGTGGTATTAAGCAAAGACGCGCTGAGCTGGCTAGCTTGACTTGAACAACCAAACCAGTGTTAACTGAAGACGTGTTGAGCTGAGCATGCTGGAGGGGTAGAGCTGAGTTGAGTTGAGCATGCTGGAGGGTAGAGCTGAGCTGAGCATGCTAGAAGGATAGAGCTGAGTTGAGCATGTTGGAGGGGTAGAGCTGAGTTGAGCATGCTGGAGGGGTAGAGCTGAGCTGAATATGCTGGAGGGGTAGAGCTAAGCTGAACATGTTGGAAGGGTAGAGTTGAGCTGAGTTGAGCATGCTGGAGGGGTAGAGCTGAGCTGAGCATGCTAGAAGGGTAGAGCTGAGTTGAGCATGCTGGAGAGGTAGAGCTGAGTTGAGCATGCTGGATGGGTAGAGCTAAGCTGAACATGTTGGAAGGGTAGAGTTGAGCTGAGTTGAGCATGCTGGAGGGGTAGAGCTGAGCTGAGCATGCTAAAAAGGTATAGCTGAGTTGAGCATGCTGAAGGGGTAGAGCTGAGTTGAGCATGCTGGAGGGGTAGAGCTTAGCTGAACATGCTGGGGGTAGAGCTGAGCTGAACATGCTGGAAGGGTAGAGCTAAGCTGAACATGCTAGAAGGGTAGAGCTGAGTTGAGCATGCTGGAGGGAGCTGAGTTGTACATGTTGAAGGGTATAGTTCATGTGATCTGAACAATCAAGTTGAGCTAGGCATGATAAGGTCGAGCTCATGTGACATGAATGATCAAGCTGAGGTAAGTACGTTGAAGGTTGAGTTCATGTGACCTGGACGATCAGGTTGAGTTGGACATGTTGAATAGTCAATATAAAGTAGAGTCTATATTGTATGGTCATCCATACTAGCCCAATGACCCTCATTATTTCCTTTTAGTTTTCTAGTGATTTTTTTATATTTTTATCTTGGATATTTTCTTGGTTCGCATGTCGAAATTTTGAAGGACCACACTACATATAGTTGTGAAAAACTTTTGCAGATCAATAATTATTGTTTGTTTGTTTCTGTCTGGAAACTGGACCGGGTCATTATACCAATATACTATAGTAATGTTTTATGAATACAACATTTCAAAAGATTTTCCAACATAATAATCCAAAACAATGTATATTCTGAAAGAAATTTGTTCTGATTAGTTTCGATATTTTATTATGATTCCCTGTATCATAGAAATTTTTATACTTAATGGTTAGTTCTATAGTGCTCAAACGAGTTAGTTGTTGAAAGTATGATTTCCTAAGCCATTAGAATTGGTCTAGTGGTGATGGGTTTGAGTAGTATGCATGAAGTCCTAGGTTCTAAGTTCTAACCTCATTGTACACACAAAAATAAAAAGCTGAATGTTTGTTTCCATCATTATATTAGATTAATAAACCTGCTATTGGATCAAGTGAGATATGTTGAGATTTATTAATCTAATATTGAAAAAAAAATAAACTTGTGCATTGTACAATAATATCTTACATGTTTTAAAGGAAATGTTGTTTTTTTAATCAGCAAAGACTCGTTATGAGCTCAACTAGGATTTCCAAAACTAAACAAGAAAACTTTCTTCATAGATTCACAACAAGGTCAAAACTAAACTAGATTATGTGGATCATATGCCAGTGGTATTAACAAAATTTGATGGCTGAAATTCATTATTTTTTGGTGTGAACTGAGTATCCTCTACGCAAATTAGATTCGAACTCATAACATGTAGTTAAGAATGAAGAGATCTCTTACAAGTTACATCTCATTCAAGTGTTCTTGGGTATAAAATTCATTATTTTAGTATCAATTAATGTTATTTTTAAAATAAAATTAAAAAAAACTTTTTGTTGTTTTGAGCAAACCCTTTTTCAAAATATCAATTTGGCCACAGACCACTATATGCCTTGTGTTTGTGCTTCCTGCCGTCACCATCTCCCGCTGCATCGTTGTCAATTGCACCGTGCGTCACTTGTCACTGCTCGATTCTATGCCCACACCACCGGTAGTTTCTCTATGCAAATAGAAACCATTTACCCGAGTAAAGACAATGATTTTGTTATGAAAGACCAATTTTCACAAGATTTTATCCACCTGCAGTCTTCTTTTTGTATTTGCCATCACCTGCTTACAATGTTTTGACAAGGCTCTATTTGGTAGTAGTTTAGATGAGAAAAAAGGTGAGGGATTTGAGGATAATGCAAGGGACCGTAATCGTCATCATCAGTGTTAGTCCCATAGTATATCCGGTACCATAGCCAAAATTAACATTGGTGTGCAAAATAAGTTAACAGTAAGTTTTTTTTTCCCTTCATGAATAACATTGACTAAAATGTAAAATCCAAGAATATAATCCAATGCTGTCGAAAAACAACATCCAAGAATATAACTAAAATGTAAAATCCAAGAAAACAAGCAATAGATGACACAGAAAGCATGTAATAACCTATGTCCTTTCTTCAAATCCGCCTATGTCTATAAGGAGTAACAACCTATATATACCAAGGTCATGAATGAAGCATCCATAATAAAAGTAAAATAAAATTTATGTCACATACAAGTTCCAACTACCCACGAAATATCATCTCATACCGGCGGCAGTCTTGCCTTTGCTCAACTCCGAGAGTTCCTCAATCAGTTTTCTCTCATCGCTGCTCAGTTTTTTAGGAATCTCAACTTGCACTCGAACGAATTGATCGCCCCTCATATTCTTCTTATTCAGCAGAGGAACACCTTTCTTTGCCATAACAAGTGTTGATCCTGGTTGTGTCCCAGATGGGATTTTCAAATCCACCATTCCATCTACAGTTGGAACCTTAATTGTAGTCCCCAAGATTGCATCAATATAAGACACTTTACAAGAGTATAAAATGTTGGTGTCTTCTCGTTTAAGCACGGGATCTGGGATAACTTCAAGAACAACAAAGAGGTCACCGGGAGAACCACCGCGCTTTCCAGAGTTACCTTCATTTCGGACCCTTAAACGGCTACCAGAATCCACACCGGCTGGAACCTTGAGACTTATTCGCTTTGTTTTCCTCACCCGGCCATCCCCAGAACATGTACTGCAAGGGGTTCGAGTTTCTCCGGTCCCATTGCAAGACGAGCAAGTCATAGACTGCTGAAAGATACCCAACGGGGTCCTTGTTTGAGTGACAACCCGTCCCTGACCACCACATGTGTTACATCTGGATGATTTAGTCCCTGGTTTAGCTCCTGAACCATCGCAAGTTCCACACTTCTCTAGTCGCCTAATCTCTATCTCCTTTTCCACTCCGAAAACAGCTTCTTTAAAGTTCAAAACAAGACTGTAATACTCATCTTCGCCATCAATTGCTCCATTCCAAGATTGTCTGCTGCGACCATCCATGCCCTCAAATAGCGACTCAAACAGATCAAACGGGTTGCTGAAATCCTATAATCACAAAGATTTTACATTTATCAAAAACAATGTTATGACAAATTAAAATTCTCCATAATCTTTGGAGGTAACTTACCGACGGGCCCCCAAATTGTGGACCTTTAAGCCCTGCCTCCCCGTATTTGTCATATATGGACCGTTTCTCATCATCTGACAAGACCTGAAAAGGATTATAGTTACATAAGATCAGTTATGAACTAACCATGAATTAGGGTCAGTTGTGTTTAATATCCTCATGTTTTACCTCGTACGCATTACTAATTTCCTTAAATTTCTCTTCTGCACCAGGATCTCTGCAGCATAAAGTGAATACACATATATAGGTCAACAATAAGCAACGTTAATAAATGATTATGACCATGTGAAAAAATTATGCAACTAGAAAATATGGCATGACAGGAGAAAATGCACTTAGCCAAAAGACTTCATCTAACAGGCAATTCAGGAATGTACAAAAAAATTGATTTAAAAATGACATGCTACAGGCATTGGTGTAATCTATAAGACACCCAAACCATTTTGTCCGCAGCAATAGTGAAATCGGAGTTAAAGATTAGAAAAGGAAAAAAAGAGTGGTAACAGAGCAAAAGACGAATATTAGAAAGCAGATAACTTCAATGGGAAGTGTGGAAAAAAAAATACTCACTTGTTTACATCTGGATGATAATTTCGGGCTAGCTTCCGGTAAGCTGAAACATAAACAATAAAAAGAGTTAACAATGCAATGATACCATGGGGGAAAATGCATAACCAAGTAAATCACACATAGCATCTGGCTATAATAATAACTTCTTAATCACAACAACAACCACTCATTAACCCTAATAATTGATGTTTCTGATACTAATTTTAAACTTCTCCTCCAAACCTTTCCTGCATTGATTACCAAAAAATAAAAGTGAAATAAAATGAATGCTTGAATTTCTGCAGTCTTGGGTGGAAGTTTTCCAAGAGGACCACATACAAGGATTCTAGTTTTGGTTTATGTTAGTCTATACAGAAAGCCTCACAATACAATACCAAAGAGCAACCAAGACGATTAATTTTGAAAATTTCAAAATTTGGTTTGGAAAGCTAGCCCCCAATGTCCTTTTTTGGCATTAAACAAAATAAACAGCCGTTTAGGGGTTGGGGGAGGGTCTGATGATTATTAGCAACAAGCATTATCAAGAGACAGACTTCTTTGATGCTTTTAACTGTTAGATTTGATTTACTCATCTTGCATATTGGTATTAAGGTTAAAGAAGCAGGAAGAGTAATATCACATACACATACAACTCTCTCGAAAGATGTTTACAAGAGAATTTAGGAAACTCAAATGTAGAGAACCCTGATCCTAATCATTTGTGGTTAACGGAATAAGGTTAATGTGGTCATTGATTTCTGTTAATACAAAGATCACAGCATTGATAACAAATGGTCATTCAAGAATTCAACAACTAATGAGTAAATACAAACAACGTATTTAGTTTTGATATCATTTACTTTAATTCTTGTTCTATGTTTTGGCAGACTTCTTGACAGAGTTAACTGTTAGGTTCTCTTGCATCCTTCACAGACATTTTATTAGTAATAGTATTTCAATTAGTCAATGGTAAAGAAACAGCGAGTTAAATAATATAAAAGGAGATTATCATTCGTCATTAGTTAGCAGACTAAGGCTAATGGGGTAATTGATTTATGTAAATACAGAGAGATCACTGCTTTGCTAAAAAATGGTCATTCATGAATTCAACAACTAACGAGTAAATAAAAGCACTGAATTTGAACGCATCAACTAATGATGATAGAGGCAAATCATAACAGTCAGAGAAGGGACTGCAGAAACATACCAGTCTTAATTTCAGATTTAGTAGAATTTTTCGACACCCCAAGGACAGTGTAGTAGTCCTGCATATGGGTACATGTTAGATATTCAGCCAATATATAGGATGGTCAGAGTTGTATAACCAACTTAAAGAAGAATACTTTCACAAGGAAACCTTGTAAAAAAAATATAGAAAGGAAATCGTTGTTTCTTAGAAAAGCATAAGTGATAAAAACTTACTGCATCTGCTCTAACTATAAACCTTGATCCCCTTCGACGATGCAAAGTTTGATGTGAACCTATATCAAAACGCAAGGAATCCCGAGCAAAAAAGGTTGAACTTGAGGCAGCCAGAAAGCTTATCCTGCTTGTAGCACTGCAAGAAAAATGATTGGATTGAATTACAATCTACGACATAATGAATTATGCTGAAAAACTGTTCCTAATGAGTAAGGATCTGTTGGTTTTAATTTTTTCAAAAATTGATTTTTGATCAAATAGAGGTCAAAGTTATAAATTGTGAATCGCAAACCTAACATCTGAATAGTGAGTTTTATATCGTATCAAATCGTAAGATTCAGAAGTTCAATGCAAAATAACTTCAAATATATCATACGATGATGTATAGTGTTTAATGCAGTGATTTAAAATGAGGAACCCATAACGCAATTTAATCACCATGTAACAAACATGAATGTTCTATGTCCTAAAGTTAAAAAAAAACAAAAAAAAAACAGAGCAAAGGTATGCTAAAATGGTGATAAATTAATTGATCCAGTGACTTTGTAAGGCCCTCCCTAGTTTAGAAGAGTGAAAATAGAGGCATGGAATATTAAATAGGGTGCGTTGAGTAGTGCTCCTTTAGGATATTTTTACGCTAAACAATGTCACCTATTTGATTCTTCAAATTCTTCAATGAAAATTGGTGACATAAAAGCAAGATAAAAACACAAATTGTTGAATCGTGCAACTCATATCAGTGATAAAAGTTGCATGATTATATTTCATATTCATCACATGGCACAAATTGTTCACTTCCTAAATAGTGCTACCAATTTGTGTGATTTCATGGTTGAAATAATTGATTTTTTTCAAATTGATATCATAAGACCCTTAAGAATTGATTGAGAAAAAACCAGATGATTGAATCATCTTAAAATGAAGACATCGTGTCCTAGATGCAAAGGTGAGCAAGAGAGCAAGGCGAATGATACAGATTTTAGAAGAGACGGTTTGGTTTGGAAAATAAAGTATAGTCACTTTTGAAGAGTAAATGTGAATAAAAAATTGAAAAATTCCACTTCTCTTGGCAATGAGTTTGGTGAAATCACGGCAACACCGTGATTTTATTTTATTGGAGTTCCAAAGATTGGGCATAATTACAATGATGCACCATGTGATTCTACCAAATTCACTGCCATTCCCAACATTCACTTCTACTCACTACAATCAAGCGAACACAATTCAAATGACTAAACCCCGTTTATTCTCAACTCCAGTAGGAGTTCAGGGTTTAACCAAAACAGGCAATAAGCCGTTGCCCGAGATTTCTTTTTAATGAGAAACACATGTTAGTTTATGATAATCTAAGTCTATCCAGAAGTACAGCCACTATAGTTGACAATTGGAGTAACAAAATCGCAATTTTATACCGAACTTTTTTATGACTATATCCAGAAGTACAATAGGACAGATAAAACAACCCCTTATAAGTAATATAATTTTTTTCCAACATACAAAGAGAATGAAAATTAAGAATTAAACATAAGACTCACCTGTTTCTTGATGATGCAAACTTGGCTATTGTGGTGGATCTGGCAACAATCTGAGGACGAATTCCCCATTGAGTAGCCCATGTACTAACAAAAGGTGTAACTGCCATCTATTCTATATTCTCAAAAAATATAAAATTTGTTGATGAAATTCCTCTGGCTGCAAAAAATTAAATAAGATAAGGCTACAAAAAGCACTTATTTCTGGAACAGAAATTGGTAATTTGACGTGTGGAAATGAATTAAGATAAGATTATAAGAAGCAGAAACGACAATCAATCTATAATAAATTAATTAATTGAAAGAAATGACGAAGATGTTTGAATTTGAATTGGAACAGAAAGAGAAAGAGAAACCTGTGTTTGTGTCGTTGGTGGTTGAAAGCTTGTAGGCGCTGTCCCTGCTTGGGAGAGAGAAGTTGGAATGAGAGGATGAGGAAGTGGAACTCTTTCTCTCTCTCTCTCTCTAAGATTGCTTTGCTTGTCTGGTTTTATACGAAGGGATGAAAGGGAACCTGGTGGTCGTGTTTTCTTTTACCCTTTAGTTTAGTTTAGTTTAGTTGTGTAGTTTGCCTTGTCGCTCTTTCTAGAACCCTAATAATGCCCTCTCATTTCTCATGCCAAAATTATAATTTTCAATTTTGGATTGTAGCTTTTTAACACTACCATCAAAAATTAAGTAAATCATTTTATTGTAAGTTTGATGTATTATTTAAATTAGAGGATGAAATTACTATTAATTAGACTATAATTTGTGGCGCGTAAAATGGGGATGTTGAGATATTTTATATATTTGTATTTATAATTTCTCTATTGTGAGTTTATTTTGCGTAACAAAAACATTTCAAAATTTGACCTACAACTTAGACCAACTGATCTTTAAGTTTTGTATGAAGATTTTGAACAAAATGATGTTGCATTGTTGTTTTGAATTTCAGCAAGTTTATTTCCATTTATAGGTAACGAATTATAATGATTGTATATTTAAATTATGAGATTATAATTTATCTATTTTATAATACAATTGTAATATTACAATTATCTTATATATGAACTGTGTCAATTGAGATTACAGAGTCAATATTTAACACATCTTAGACGATTAAAATGTTATAATATGTTTCAACTATTCCTAATGATTTTATTGTAAATAAAATAACTGTAATAATTATCTTTGTTTTATGAGAAAGATTAAAAGTAATATACCATCTCGGTAAGCTTAGTTCAACTAGTAAGGAGACTGTATTATGTAGAAGTCAATATTTGAACTCATATACTCTTTTTAAGTGGTAAAATTATGTTCGCTATACTACTTGATAAAAAAAGTAATATAATAATTTTAGTTGTATCGTCTTTTAAATTAAATTAAGCAATGATGTTTTTTTATTGTCCCTTCGATGTCATAGCACATACAATGAGTGAAGGTGCCAACGGTATAGTTGTTTTTCACGACAGTATGAAGTCGGGTATAAACATTTTCTACAAACATGCCTATGAAGACAAACACTATAGTATCCTACCGATTAGAAGCCATGGCCATTCTTAATTGAAGGAATCCTGATAGGTTAATTAATGGCCGTAAATTCCCTTGCACTCTACTAATGTTATAATTATTTGAATGAATTTATTTTTTCCCTTCAAAAGGAAAAACTATGTAGAACCAAAGAAAAACCGAAAAATTCAAAAAATCTAACTACAAAACTATTTTAAATAAGTTGAGTTATATATATATTTTTAAAAAATAAGTTAAGTTTATTTAAATCAGAAAAAATGAATAAATATGTGAGCGCTGTCATAGTTCGGTCTATGTACATATTTGACAGCAACAAAATAAACAACCGACCTTAGCTCAGTTGGTAGAGCGGAGGACTGTAGTTGGTATACCATGCTGAAATCCTTAGGTCACTGGTTCGAATCCGGTAGGTCGGAAATTTTTTTTTAAGTTTTGCACCATTAACAACCATATAAAATATGGAATCCTAAGCACGTGCAGATATTAAAATGGGATATTTATGAGTATCAACCAGACACATTCAACACTTTCCAATACATTGATTCATGACCTGGAATAAGCATTTTCAATACACACTGGTAAGTGTTCAAATATATGTTGGGAGGATAAACAGAAACAGCATATGATACAACAAAAATCTTGTACTACATATCTATAATAGTACTGCAGAAAAGTTATTCTAATCCTCAGACTTAAGCTTTCTATTCCAACTTATGACCATTGCTATGGTTTTCTTGTTTAGACCATGTGAAGGGATCAATGAGAAAGGATTTCAAATTCTTGTACATTTCTTTGGGTTTCTCTGCGTTTATTGCATGCCCTGCATCTTCAATTACCACTAGCTCTGCCTTCTCTCCCACATGTCTACACAAGATGGCAAATAATGAAAATTAAAATAATCAGGTAAAATGCAGAACATAATCAAATTAACAAATCTGAATGGTGAACTTAAATTACCGTTTCAATCTGTGGGCTAATTCCAAAGGGAATACACGGTCATGTTCTCCCCATATAATTTGCATAGGCTGCTTCATTAAAAAGGTTACTGGAATAATGCAAATGTGACCAAATTAACTTAATAGAAATTTAGTTGCTAAAACAAACCTGTGTAATCTTAGGTAGATTAGATAAATTTCTATCCTTATGAAGTGCTTGGATTAGTTCTTTCCTCTCCTGGCGGTACTCTATACACATCACCTACAAGGGTAGACTAAAAATTAAGACAAGTGATGGACTTTCTCAGATCTAAAATTTACAAATTAAATGGGATAACACAACTAATCATCTACTAAACAAAACATTGCTCAAGAAATTAGTTGCAAATTATTTATTCAATATTTCGTTACTTCAAAACTTGTCCAATTAAACAAGTGGTCCTCCTAAACTTAACTGCTACTACTTAGTATACCTAACCTCTAAACTGTCACCTAAACACACGTCTTACAAGTACAAGTTACATTGTCCCTTCGGGGACATCCGATAAAATTGGAACCATACAAGTTACATTATATCCCTGAACTAGACCAGTTTTACAGACCATATAAGTACATAATAGCAACCAACCATGCATATTCAACTATTAAACAAAAGTAAAGTTTTATGAGAGAGGTTGAAACGCCAACTCTGTATCACATATGTTTCCGATCGAAGGTGTGTCCGGAGACGTGTTTGTACCCGACACCGACAAAACACTAACACATAGGATTATATTCAATTTTGTTATTTTCTTAGATCATTACGGGTGTTGACGTAACAATGTGTATGTTTGAGTCAGTGCTTCATAGAACACCGACATAAACACAAACATCAAACGCGACACTAATATTAATAATATCAAACGTCGTATCGAACACCACCAGACCAGACAAGCATTCAATCTAAAGTGTTTGTGCTACATACAGAAAAAACAACTTACTTCGATGAAATCGTTAAGAAACCAATTAGGCAAAGTTTTAGCAGGCTTAAAAAAAGTAAGCTTGACCAACTCCTTCATCATTTCCGGCGTCAGCGGCAACAAAACATCAACAGCCTCATCAACACTTTTCACTTGAAACATCCCATCATCCATATCCCTATCTTCCAAACAAACACCAGCACAAATAACCACCACCTTCTCCACCTTCTCCGGAAACATCGCCGCCATACTATACCCCACAAATCCACCATAACTCAACCCAACCACCATCATCCCCCTCACTCCATGACCCTCCAGCACACGCATAACACACTTTGCTTGAAACTGCTCCGATCTTTCAGGTCTGGTCGTGTATGAATCTCCAAAGAAAAGCAAGTCTGGTACGTAAACATTGAAGTGGCGTGTGAGCTCAGGAATGAAAGAGTTCCATTGCCACATTGCGTTGGCTCCTATACCGTGGATGAGTATAAGAGAAGGTTTTTGTTTTTGAGCTGTTTTAGGGACCCAACAATGCATTACTGTTCCGTCGCCGAGATCGGTGGTGGTTGATTTTAGACCGGATTTTGAGAAGGAGTAACGGAACCACCAGTTACACAATGTTGTGAAGCTGAACCATCTCCTACTACCCATTTCAGATTGTTGAAGATGGTTTGTTTTGGAAGTATGCAGAGTGGTGGATATATTATTGAGTTGGCAAAGACTGACAAAAGAAGATGATGAGGATATATTAGAATATGATAAAAATATGAATAATTGTATAGTTTTATTTTGGATTTAATTGCATCGACTTTTTTTGGTGTAATTGGAATATACTTTGTAGAATCCGTTCTATAGTTAGTTTTTATGGCATTTCATAGTTTTTTTTTTTTTGGGAAAGGATATTTTATATAGGTTCACATAACAATGAGTATTTAAGAGATGCTATTTTTTTTTCAAAAAAAATAAAAAATACAATTTCTATCTATTACTATTTTTTAAGCCGAAATAAATCTAAAACATCTCATTCAGCACTGTGCTTAGTGCATCAAAACTTTACTCTTCTTTATACTACTGGAACTTCATTTTTGACTTTCAAATAGACAAAATCTTGATTAGTTAGCTATAAAGTTCATTAAGAAAAAAGATTGAGAAAGACAGATTTATTTAAGACCAACCCAACGGGTTGCCGGTAGAAATTAAATACCTAATCCAAAAAGGCCGGCGCCACTTTGGGAGTATAAATTTAGTTAATTTGTTTTTTTATTTTTTATTTATTTAATTTAAAGTGGTCTTTTAAATTTTTTTTTATTCAAATGATAGCAAAATATATGCTTTTTTTTTGCAAAATATATGTTCATTCTCACAATATGGGAAAAATTATGTTAATAATGTACCGGTGGAATATATTTCAAAAAAAAAAAGTACCAGTGGAATAAAATTGGATATATCTATTATACGTTTAAATTATATTAAATCAAATAGTAACAAATGTAATCCTCGAAATGTACCTAGCTGTCTGTTCTTATGAAAATTTTCATCTAACAGTGAAACAAGAAAATTGTAGCATAGTATAATTTGCGCTACGGATTATTCTAGGAGAAATTCCATGATGCCTGGCAAACATAGTTTTCTCCTACTGTTCATAATAGCACCGTCCACTGGAACTTGAAATTCACCAGTATTAAAAAAAAAAAAAAAAAAAAGATATTGACTCACGTTTCATATACATATTCCAAAATTTCAATCCGTGCCCTTACATAATTATTCAAAAAAAGAAGTTAAAACTCTCTCTCTATTGACGGAAATAGAGGAAAGAATAAACATGTACTATAATTCCTTAAAAAAAAAAAACATGTACTATAATGTATTACGTTGCGAAAGATAAATGTCTAAAATGAATTAAATAATTAAACGATCAAAACGAATATCAGGTAAAAGATAAACGACAAAAAAAATGTTTTAACAATTTATTTATTTAAAAAATTAAATATTTTAGTTTGTGATGTAGTGGATGTACATTTTTTCATAAAATTTATATTTTAGACAATTAAAAATGTCCCTAGAACATGTCATCGGCATTTCCCTATAAACTAACTGGTATAACTACTAATATTTACCTATGAAAAATGACAAAGTATAAATGGCAACCAACATTATTTGATTCCAGTAAAATAAGATTGCAAGATCTCATATCAAGCATTGGGATGGAAAAAAAATGTGGTTGAAATGAAAGATGTCACAAAAAGTGGCTAACTAGGTTTTTCACGGACAATGGCGAATCTAACCAATATTTTACGAGTTGACCAGATATAACAAAATAAAAGTATTTGTTAAAATACTTTTACATGTTTGTTAAACTTAATATATTAGATTTAATCTATAAGAAAAAAAAATCACAATATTTTACTTATATAAAATGTAAATTAAAGTAACACAAGAAATAACTATTTTTACTAGACCAAAAAAAAAACAAAGAAATAACTATTTTTATAATAAAAGCTATTTAATAAAAAAAAATTGTATTCAACATCACTTCAAAGAGTCAAATTCATGCTGATAAAAAAAATAAATAGTCAAGTTTCTCTATAATCAATTTTTTAATATATTTTCAATGTAAACAGATAATCATTTGCAAGAAATTTGTCGTTTGTTTTATTTTTTAGTATTTTCTTTACAATTTTCATCTTACGTTTGCTAATCGCTACTAAAAAGCTAGTGAACTAAACTCGTTGCCAAAGAAAAGTTTAAACCTCTCAACCCTACGAGTCCGGGGCAAAGGTTACGTTCCCTAGGTTCTCCATGTCTGTTTGTCTGTCTTCTTTTGTGGATTCTCACTGAATTGTCATCTTTTCCAACTTTTGTGCGGTTTCTTGGCTCAAGATATTATGATTCCCCTTGTGATCTGACTGCTTTTTTCTCTCAAGCAAAGTGCTAGTTGGGACAAAGGGCGGAAGGGAAGGTAGCTCGTGATTCTCATCTTGGTCTTCCCGAAAGGTAGTCGAGTTCCTTCGGGTGAGAAATTATAGGAATTGATCTAGTTATAGATATAGATAGAGGGTCAAATGAAAGGTTTCACCTTTGACTCCTTTACTTATTGATATCGTCGTTACATCATTGATAATAAAGTTATCTTTTTAATTACTCAAGATACTGAAAAGTGTCAAAATAAGACGAAATAAATTTATCAAACGCGTGATAATCTTTTGAATATCTTTTTTGGTAGACTAGCTAAGGAGAAAAAAACAAAAACAGAGAAAGAACCAAGCGCAAGGCTGCAACACATGTCGTGATTCAGACAAAAGAATGGTCTTCAAGCCTTATGGTAAAGCCTCCTAGACAGTGAATATCTGATCATTGGTTGGACCCAATTTTACCCAAAAGTTTGCGCTGAAATTACCATCTCTAACATCACACATTAACTTCAATAAATCCTTGATACTAGCTATAACCGCAACATAACAATGGAAAATACTATGATCCTTGGAAATCATATCAGGCACAATTTTGAGAATTATAGTAGCAAATTGATTGTAGCAAAAAATTATAGCAATCTTCAAACCTTGACGGATTTCCATTAGATTAACAAAACTGTTATTAGAAATCCCAAGAAAGCCATTAAAGCAGTAATTCAAATGACATCCCCTTTTTGAATCAACTATCTGAATCCAACTCTTCCCATATCACCAAAACAATTATCATTTAGGATGAATTCATCAACTTTAGAGAGATGCCAATAAACCCATGCATGAGATCTTGGAATTGAGATCAAACTAGGGTAACAAATGGAGATGAGGGATGCAAGTCTTTTGATCTCAATCTCAATATACATAGAAAATATGGATTTGTTCATTATCCACACAAACAATGTTTCTAACCCGCCAATTCCACCACAAACTTGAAAGGAACAAACCAAGATCTAGAGATTTAAAAAGAACCAAAATACTCCCTCCGTCCCTTAATATAACCCCCCTTTTGTTTTTTTTTGTCCCTAAATATAACCCCCTTTTCAAATTACAACACACATTAATTATTTTTTTTCATAGATACCCTTATTTAATACTACTACTAATTCTAAAAGTACAATAAATTGACTTTTCACTTTATCTCTTTAATGAGGGTAATTTTGTAAAATTGTACTATAAAACAGACACATTAACTAC
The DNA here is from genome assembly GCA_958299785.1 of Medicago lupulina. NCBI lineage: Eukaryota > Viridiplantae > Streptophyta > Magnoliopsida > Fabales > Fabaceae > Medicago > Medicago lupulina. The sequence continues at coordinate 14,064,408 of OY283144.1, read as the reverse complement.
ACCAACAACATTTCTTAAGAAATGTGAAAAAAGCAATAGGTGGTTATATTAAGGGACGGAGGGAGTATGTGTTTATTTTATTTTGGTCCCTACCGCCATCACTTGTTTGTTGTCCAAATAAAGGTCAGCTCAATTTTATTTTACATTTAATAGTCAAATCTAACGTTTGCGTCGAGATCGGTCAACAAATTTTAAAGTCAGAGACTATTCTATACTAGTTGTGAATCATAAACCATTATAACAAAGATGTGCATATTTAGTGACCTTTTGTCAACAAAAAAAAACATATCTAGTGACATAAGCATCGAATATGAATAAATTATCTATAGCGCAGAAATATGTAAGAAGAAAAAAAGATATTAAATAACGTATAGAAATAGTATTTTGAGCTTAAAAGAAAAGAGAAAAACAGCACAATTTTCACAAGTACTACCAATACAAGAGTAGAAGGGACAAAAGCTTCTGTTTCTTCAGATTTGCTGTACGTAAGTTTCGGCCATGTTTTTTGTTCTATAAGCTGTGTGTTGTACTGTTTATTTACTGTTTTCCCGTCAATATTCAATCATGTAAATTCAACTGTCCTCTTCACTTCCACCGAACCATTCTTTTATTTATTTATTTATTTTTACCAACAAAAACTGCCAAACTAAAACTAACTTTAACTGTTCACTTCAAAATAATATTTCATTTTTGTCTTCTAAATGATTCAATTATGAATTTTGTTTCTTCTTTTATTTGCTACTGTTGAACCCTTTATATGAAAAATACCATTTTATTTTTATTAAATTAATTATTCTTATTGCAGCTTAATTAAAGCCTTGGTTCATTGTTCTGCACTGCTGTAATGAAGAATATTGATATGCTGCTAATTGATTATGATTATGCATATTCTGGAAGTGGTTGATGTTTGTGGAAATGAACTTGGTGTTTCTTCTATTGTTACTTTTGGTTTGTGTGTGTTCTGTTGCACTTCCTCAGCTTGATTTACAAGGTACCATCTTATGTTAATTGCAATTTTGATTTACTTCAATTTCATTATCTTTAGAAGGTTCTGGATTTCAGTTTAATTGCACTTCTTTCGCAATTTGATTCAATAATTTTGTTTATTTTTTTATTTCTGATTCTCTTTGGTCTTTTGTTATTTTGCTTCTCAACAAGTTAATTCCCTATTTATTAATTAGAGTGACACTGATGGTCATTTTACAACGTCCTTGAGAGGATTTGAACTCTATACGGTAAAGTTACAAGACTAAGCTCTTACCACTGAGCGAATTCCTCAAGTGTAGGGGAATATATTGATAAGAGTGTTTTCTAATAGAATCTGATGATGCTCTTTTTTCATATTTTTACTAGATTGCAGGAGAAAATGTTGTGATTTTAAACATATCTGTTTTTTTTTTAATTTGGTCGATGTTGAAATTGACTTTTGAATCTTAGACTAATGTTTATGAACTTCATGTTTATTACAGAAGATGCACTATATGCATTGAAGTTATCTCTGAATGCTTCACCCGACCAGCTTACCAACTGGAACAAAAATCAAGTAAACCCTTGTACTTGGTCCAATGTTTACTGCGACCAGAACAGCAATGTCGTTCAAGTGTAAGGGTTTTTTCTTATTGCAATCTTCAACAATTGTGTTTTTTGTTATTTGATTGATCTGGAAAAGATGCTAAAAAGTCTTTACCTTATTGATGCTCGAAGATTTGTGCCTGCGGCTGTATAATTATATAAATTACTTCATTGCAGTTCACTAGCATTTATGGGACTCGCTGGATCCTTGACACCTAGAATAGGAGCTCTAAAAAGTCTTACAACTCTGTAAGTACTCACAGTGTAGTTCCTAGTCCCGTCATTCTTAGTGTTTTGGATTATAGTATTGTTATGATGTGATTTCATGAAACTATATTGATACTTTTTGAGTGTTATTTTTATTTGCTTATTTAGGATGTACATGTTTTCTTTGAAATATATTATCTTTCATGCATCTGATGAAGTAGAAGAGTACTAGGGTTCGTGTGTGAGTGTTCGGGGGGCTACATATAATTTGGTTACTTCTGAAAAATCATTCAATGCTCTTTGGTAAATTTTATGATTTTAACTCTTCTCTTATTTGTCACAAGTTCGTTCTTGCTCACATTTTCCATCTTTTGTGTTGGTTTTTGAGGTGTGATTCACATTTTTGTCCCGTTAGTATCTGTTTTGGGGGAAAATCTTACAGACACACGCACACACAAAGAAGCAAGGCTTATAAGTGTGATCATTAATTAACGTTGTACATTTATCATGCAGTTCTTTACAGGGGAATAATATCATTGGTGGTATACCAAAAGAATTTGGAAATCTTACAAGCTTAGTGAGATTGGATCTGGAAAACAACAAATTAACCGGTGAAATACCATCTTCCCTTGGTAATCTTAAAAAGCTTCAATTCTTGTAAGTATGATAGTCTGTTTCTAGGTTTTACAGATATATGACGAGTCTAGCATCTATCATCCTTGTGTAATGTTTAAAAGTGGCTAATTTTGGTCCTGCAACTAGGACATTAAGTCAAAACAATCTTAACGGGACAATTCCAGAATCACTTGGCAGTCTCCCAAACTTGATCAATGTGTATGCGAACTACTTTTCGATGCTTTTTGTTTTTCTACTTATTAGTACATTTCATCATCATTTTACCATCTGATGTATTGTTCAAACTTCTCTTTTGTAGTCTGATAGATTCAAATGAACTTAACGGACAAATTCCAGAGCAGTTATTCAACGTTCCTAAGTACAAGTACGTATGGTAAATTAGGATTATATTAAATATTCAAAGCTCCTTTTAATGACTTTCTATCCCTGACCTGCATACATAACTTCACAATCTTATATAACAAATAGTGGTTTATGATTCTAATGGTCTTCCCGAGTTCCTTTTTTTTTTTGTCTTCATTTGAAAGATTTGTAAACATTGCAGATTCAGTTTCAACTTTTAACAAACTAAGTTTGTAATTGGAGTCCCGTAGATTGAGTTCTTTCCACATACTTGTTTAATATTATTCATGGTAGGAGATTAGAAACGCGATAGTTTTTCTCACTTGAAAACACATGAAGAAATGGTAAGCATTAACGAAAACAAACTGATTAAATAGGAGAAAAGGCTGCCAAAGATAAAACTCAACCAAAAAGGACTTTTTTTCCATCTCTAGTAGGAAGGCTGTTGTTAGTGACAGGATTTTATATTATAACGAGTTCACAACAAATCCGAGTGACAACGATCAACAATATGTAGGCTTATATTCTAAGTCAATATGTAGAAATAGAAGTTTTAGGCGTAAATCTCTTTTGACAAATGCTATCCAGTATCCAGTGCCCTTAGTGTTACCAATGCATTGAACATTGTATTTTCTAATAAAAACTTCCCAATCCTTAATTTCCTAATCAGTGCCTTAAGAGCACTCATTATCAGGACCCTGCCCTTTTTTGCAACTGCTTTTTTGTTGTCGGAGTGTTTGATAGAAGTAGAACATCAAACTAGGACTCATGCGATCTTTTCATTTTTCGTTAATTAGATTACATAGTCCCAGTCTAACTTTGTTTCACTACGTTTCTTATTGCAGTTTCACTGGAAATAAGTTGAATTGTGGTGCGAGTTATCAGCATCTTTGCACATCTGATAATGCAAATCAAGGTTACATTTCCCCCCCTAATCTCCCACCCCCTCCCACACAACAGGTAGAAAACTAATTTTCCTTCACTTGGCAGGTTCATCACACAAACCAAAAGTAGGCCTCATAGTTGGAACAGTTTTAGGTTCAATTATTATTCTTTTTCTTGGTAGCCTGCTGTTTTTCTGGTGCAAAGGGCACAGGCGTGAGGTTTTTGTAGATGTTGCAGGTTTGTGTTCCATTTTTAGTCTGTGCAATGTTTTTGTAGATTGTTAGTTGTAGCATTTGCAATTCTTAATCTGTTAACCCTGCATGTATATGCATTCTATTCCAAGCTAATCCAATACTTTAAACTCATGAACCATTATGATCATATATGACATTATCGACCACATTTTAGATTGATTCGTATGAGTGGTGCATTTCTTAGCTCGTTATGGATAAATAATTTACTGAAAATGCATTTTTTTCTACTTGAGAAAGTCCTCTTATCCACCATGATGGTCAAGATCATCAGGCTGCAGTACCATGTTGTAGAATTGTTTTTATTGACTATGCATTGTTCTTCTTCTATCTTGCCTTACTGTTATTATTGTCAATATGTTTTCATTAGTATTTCTTTCAAGGTTTTGCAAACATATTCTTTAAGGACATTGATTAATGAATCAAGAATTAGGAAGTGTTTATTAACAAGTTGATAAGTATTTTCTGTTACTGTATGTTAAGAGGCTTGGTTAGTTATTAAGGAATCAGGTAATTGGTCAGGTAGTGGGTGGGTTAGAGAGATAGTTAAGGGAAATAAGGTATGTTGCCTATAAATAGAGAGGAGTGCTTGCAGAGAGGATTACCTTATAATTCAGAAAGAGTAGAAGGTCTTTTAGGCGATTTGAAGAGTCTAATGCTAGGGGAAGTTTACAATATCTCCTTTCCCTCAGTTTGTAATAATACCAGTTGGTTTTTACCAAAATTACAAACGTTAAATGCATTTCATTTTTTATTTCTTACTTAGTGCCCTTAAAAAACTCATTAGCATTTACCTTTCATTCCCTGACACCTTGTGGCTCACTAGATTCGATGACTGCAAATTTAAATACACCGTCACCTCAATTCCTTAAAATGTTCCATGTCCTATGTAGATGGAATGTGATGATTAGAGAATGTACTTAATGAATATGTTTTTTAATGCTTTTCACAGTGAGTAATTATTAAAATAAAAGTTCTATAAGTCGACAATATAACAAAGTTTTACACAGAAATCAAATGATATTTCACCATCTTGCTATAATGTAAACATATTTTAAGAAGTACTACTATTTGTGACAACGAGGGGAAATATGATTGGACATTTTTGTAGAACTTATTTATAACGTCGGTTATAGTATTGAGCTCTTAAAATAATACTATAATATTTATCTTATTAAAAGAAGTATTATAAATAAAAGAAAAGTAGGCCAGCACCAGGGCAAGGATAAGGTATCCGTAAGGGCCTGTTTGGGAATTTAGGTGGGGAGGGGAGGGGAGGGCTTCAAACCTAATCTATGTTGTTATAATATTCTTAAAATTAGAAAAATGTTAATTATAAGTCTTCTTTTATCATTCTCTACAAACTCATTTTATTAAAAAAGATGGAAGATTTTTCTGTCTCTCTAATCCCCTCCCCTCCAATCTCCCAAACGAACCCTAAGAGTTTAAAAGGATTGAAACAACATAAAAGGAAATTCAAGAAACAAGGAAGCTTGTAATGCATAGTTTATGAAAATTATTATAACTATGATTAATGTGAACTATTTAATTAGTTTCTTCTTTTCTTTGAAACTTCTCTTGTATCTCTATTTTTTCATTCTTGGCTCTAGGTGAAGTTGATCGGCGAATTACACTTGGTCAAATAAAAAGTTTTTCCTGGAGAGAACTACAGATAGCTACAGACAACTTCAGCGAGAAGAATGTTTTAGGACAGGGAGGCTTTGGTAAGGTTTATAAAGGTGTTTTAGTTGATGGGACAAAAATTGCTGTCAAAAGGCTAACTGATTATGAAAGTCCTGGGGGTGATCAAGCTTTCCAGCGTGAAGTTGAAATGATAAGCATAGCTGTCCATAGGAACCTGTTACGGCTCATTGGGTTTTGTACTACTCCAACCGAACGCCTCTTAGTATATCCCTTCATGCAGAACTTAAGTGTTGCCTCTCGACTAAGAGGTATTTAGTTACAACATATATATGCATACTGGTCTGCTTATTATTAAAATTGATTTTCTATAAAAGAAAGCGACTATTCTATTTTATTGCATAACTGGGTTGGAGAGGTCATTAATAATATATTAAATCGATACATGACCTAGTATTTATTTTGTTTCAGTCATATAATTATTTTAACATTTCCCCAAGTTTTAAAGGTTTAATCTGACATTTTGGGTAGCTTGGATCTGTATATTTTCTTTATGTTTACTTTTAAATTTGGCATATTTTCTGGTATGTTTGACCATGCTGAATAATGATCCAGAGCTCAAACCTGGGGAATCCATTTTGAATTGGGATACAAGAAAACGAGTTGCTCTTGGAACAGCCCGTGGCCTTGAATATCTTCATGAACAATGCGATCCTAAAATTATTCATAGGGATGTAAAGGCAGCCAATATTTTACTAGATGGAGATTTTGAAGCAGTCGTTGGTGACTTTGGTTTGGCAAAATTGGTTGATGTTCGAAGGACTAATGTGACGACTCAAATTCGTGGGACAATGGGCCATATAGCTCCCGAATACCTGTCTACTGGAAAACCTTCAGAAAAGACAGATGTTTTTAGTTATGGGATTATGCTTTTGGAGCTTGTTACAGGTCAACGTGCAATTGACTTTTCACGTTTGGAAGATGAAGATGATGTGTTATTGCTTGACCATGTGAGACAACATTTTAGTAATTATGAGTTTATGACCTCCTTGTTTGCTCCTCTTTGTGCCTTTTTTGTTGTTTCTCATCTGTACGAACATGCTTGGAACTTGTGCTTATGCATTCCTATTTTTGATGATGTTCACTTTGACATCTTAATGATTTAAGCAAGGAGTAGAGGCTGCAATGAGCAACTAGAGACTTATATGATTATAACTTCACCTCTGCATGGTTATCAATTTAGTTAGATGCTGAAGTATGCTGTGTTTATGATCATGCCATTTTAAGGAATACATGTTTTGCAATAAGCCGTGTTCATGATCATGACAAATACACGATTTGCCAATAAGCTAATGTGTGATCTGTTTATAATCATGACATTTTAAAGAATACATGCTTTTGCTACTGAATACTTTGACCTAGAACTTGTTGATGAGCAGAAGGTGGTTAGTTTTTGTAAAGAGACCCGCTTTCGCCTAAGCTGTGTGTTATTTAGTCAATTGACAAGATTCAGTAAATACTTATCGATGACTGTTTTTCTATATTTGTGTTTTAATTAGGTGAAGAAGCTACAAAGGGATAAAAGATTGGATGCTATTGTTGACAGCAACCTTAATAAAAACTACAACATAGAAGAAGTTGAAATGATAGTACAAGTTGCATTACTGTGCACGCAAGCAACACCAGAGGATCGTCCGGCAATGTCAGAGGTTGTAAGAATGCTGGAGGGAGAAGGGCTGTCCGAAAGGTGGGAAGAATGGCAGCACGTGGAGGTTACTCGGAGACAAGACTCCGAGAGACTGCAAAGAAGATTTGCGTGGGGAGATGATTCAATTCATAACCAAGATGCGATTGAGTTGTCTGGTGGACGATGAGATGGAACCATAAAATTATATCATCATTTTTTTGGTGTTGTGTCACAAATATCCCCTTTCAACCTATTTAAGTTATTGTGAGGAAAAATGTAGGGTTCATTTTCCGATGATTTTCTTTCTTTTTTGAGTAAATTACACTCCCCTCCCCTCAAAGATGCTTGAAATACACTCCCCTCCTCTCTTATGTTAAAATATACAATTTCCTCCCTTGAAAAGTAAAATTTACACTCCCCTCCCTTATAAGATGCTTGAATTACAACCCCCTCCCTTGATAATTAAATATGCACTACATTTTAATCTATTTTAACATAAATAAATATTTTTATGATATATATTAATTTTAAACCACCTTTTAAGAAAAATTAATTCATTTCTTTATAATTTAAATGTTAATGATAATTAAATTTAAATATATTTGCTATTGATTTTATAATTTAGAGTTTAAAATTAACTTTTAAATAACCATGGTTTATTGTCGTTAGTAATTTTTCACATATTTTAATTTTATTTTGGCTTGTTTCGTATTTTATAATAGGGTTTAAAACTACATGTTAATGAAATTGTGAATAAAAAATAGCAAAAAAATATGTATTCAATTTTTTATTATGTTAAAATAGACCTGCAATACTGTTTTTTTTCGAAGTGTATTAGATTATTATTTTTTTGCTAGATTATTAAAAATAAAAAAATATATATTGAGGGAGTAAAGTGTAGATTTTAACATAAGAGGGGAGGGGAATGTAATTCAAGTTTTTCTTAGGGGAGGGGAATGAAATTTTTTCTATTATGTTTTGAATGACTTTTTCTAATTACACCCCGTATATTCATGGTTACACCCCAAAATGACAAAATTACCCTTTCATAAAATTTGTTTTTCCAAAAACCTCTTCCTTCTCTCTTGGTTACACCCCAAAACTCATTTTTCCTTAAACTCGGTTTAAGTAGGTCATGTAAACTTAGTTTAAGTAAGTCATGTAAATTAAGTTTAAGTGTACATACTTAAACTCAATTTAAGGTGGTCATGTAAACTTAGTTTAAGTAGGTCATGTAAACTGAGTTTAAGTGTACATATCAACCTTGTTCATTGATTCTACGTAATCTTATTTTAAATATGTACATGTAAACTCAATTTAAGCAGTTCATGTAAACTGAGTTTAAGTGGGTCATGTAAACTGAGTTTAAGTAGGTTCATGTAAACTGAGTTTAAGTAGGTCATGTCAGTTAAACAGGTTCTTGTAAACTTAGTTTAAGTAGGTCATGTAAACTGAGTTTAAGTAAGTCATGTAAACTCAGTTTAAGTAGGTTCATGTAAACTTACTTAAACTGAATTTAAGTTAACCTCAACAATGTAAATTGAAACCCTCTTACATTACAGTTGAAAAAGAAGAAAAAATTGAAACTAGCATTATTGAAAAAGAAGAAATTCATTTACTTATATGCAATCGAGTATGAATGAAAGATATTTGGATTTACTCTTTAATCTTCCATAGAAATTGATTGAACATCAGATTGTTTGATCGTTTGTGGGTGAAAGAGGGTGAAACTCAGTGTCATTGAATAAAATCAAGGTTTTAAGAAAATTTATATAAAGGGCAATTTTGGTATTATAAAAAAGTTTTAAGAAAATTTGGGTGTAACCAGAAATATATGGGGTGTGAATAGAAAAACTCGTTTTGAATAAGAGGAGAGGGGAATGTATATTTTAACATAAGAGGGAAGGGGATTGTAATTCAAGCATCTTTGAGGGGAGGGGAGGGTAATTTACTCTTTTTTTTTCAATTGAAATGTTAAGATAGACCATACCAGATTTGATGAATGGATCAATAATATACTCAAGATATATGATTTTAACAAATTTACTGGCCGGTCTCCTAAACTTGTAAAATTTAAATTGCTACCTTAGCAACATTTATACACCAAAACAAGTAATGGTTCATGTTTAGGGAAATTCTACCATACAAAAAACGTTTAGGCAACTACAAACAAAGCAATTCACGGATGTTTCATGGCCACATTACATTCTTGAAGTGGGATTGTTAACATTCTTCTTGGTGTCTCTGAGCTGCATGCTTGGTGACTATGTCTGAATTTTAAATGTGATGTGATCAATTTGAAAATAGCTAGAGATGACAAGACGCAAACACAGGAATGCCATGTCGTATAAAAACAAATGTGAGACAATGTCATTCAAATATAAATATGAATAAAAAGATTGGTTATAATTAGGGGTGGAAAAAAAAACTAAAAAACCGAATCGAACTGCTGAACTGAACCGAATTAAACAAAAAAAAAACTGAAACATTACTAACAATTCTTGAGGTGAACTGAAACAATTAAAAACGAAAAAACGAATAAATAAAGATTCTAGAGAAGATATGATACCGAAGTGAGCTTTAAAGAAGAAAAAAAGTAGACCAGAAGAGATGACAAAGATAAGTTTATGCTTTAAAGTGAGTACCAAAGTGGGAAAAAAAATAGCACTAGACAACTCATCCACCCCCTCTACAATGACACCATCAACAAGAATTGTTGAGATAACATTTGCGTGACGATGAAAGAATTTAGAATTAGAATTTGCATCACCTTTGTGAAGCCAATTCATCGGAGATTGTTGCCAACTAATACTAGCTAGTATTAATATGAGATAAAGAAAGCGGACGTCGTCATACACGTAACGCTTTAGCTTTATGAAACGGATCAAATAATAACGTCTAAAAAAGAGCGCAACACACACATGCGTACATACGAGTATCTCAAAAAGAGCATAACACACATGTGCGTACGTACGAGTATCCCGTTAGTCATCATATAAAATCATTAACAAACCGTTTTCCATTACTCCAAAGAAAATTAACAAACTTGTCTCTATAAGCTTAACTCAGTTGATAATATATGCATGAGCCGATATTCAAACTCCATACATCCCACTAATTTACCTTAAAAAGGTGAATTTATAGTGATTAAACTACTTAAAATAAATAAATTAACAAGTTGTTATCCTACAATAAAATATAAACAAATATATTTATAAAATGATTAACAATAAATTGAAGTGTATTTTCTCTAAAAAAAAGTGTATTTGTTGTCAAAAAGAAAAAAATTAAAGTGTATCTTTTCTTTTTTACATATATGTGTAAGATCAAGTCACTAGGGAAAGAAAGCATATTATAGTAGTTTTCTTATTTAGGGGTGGCAAAAAAAATTATGTCTGCGGGTATCCGTACATAAAATCCGTTACGGGCACGAAACAGGTAGTTAAATGGATATCCACATGTATAATAAATGGATATTTAACTACCCATTACTTTACGGACATAGATTTGATACTCATACCCACGGGTATCCGTATCCGTTAATAAATTAAATAAATTATTAAAAATATTCAAGTATATAACCATAGTTTACTCGTGTAAAAAAAGCAAAGTTCTTAATTTCCCTCGTTGATGACATTACCATAGGAGTTCTAAAATTAAACTCCTTAACCTTGATTGCCCTTTTCATTGGTTTAGGATTGAGCAAGTTTACCTCAATTGACAACGTCGAGTCATCCTGCCAAGCCGGCGTCGACGCAACACGAGACCTCATAACCTACAAAATTTATGCATACCTCTTCACCATCTTCTCCACCGTCTTGTTCCAGGCGTCCACCATTATTGTTAGGCCAGGACCTCCTCCAACTGTTGCTAGACTTTGGATAAGGAAAATCATCACTCTTCACTCTCAGCATGATTTTTCTTCTCCTTTCTTTGAAGAACTACGCTCAAATCAAATATGGGGTCATATCCTGTGGGGGACGTCTAGCTACTCCTTTCATTATAACAATCCTATCTACTTATGTTGTAATTGGTCATTAGATATGTGTGTTTTGTAATTTATCATTTATATGTAATATGTAATTTCAGTATTCAATCCAATATTCCAATTTCATTTTAGTGAATTGGCCAACGTTGTTAATGGTAATAGTGCAAATTTCATTTGTTGTACTCATATCCTCTACAAGCTTGTTGTAAATGATGGCATGAACTTAAGGGTCGTTGTTGCCTACCGTTTGCTATTCGCAACCAGGTCGTCCCAACCAATTTTGAGGTCTAAAACAAACTCTAAGAACAGGCCTCTTTAAAATTAATATATTTTTTAAATATATTTTATGTAAATTTTATTTGTTGATCTTTTTTTAGAAGCAAAATTGCTTATTATATTATCATAATCAATTTTATTTAACAATTCTTTTTTAATGGATAATAAAGTCAACTCGTATAATCTTTGTCGAGACATTATCGGTCTTAGATTATTTTTTTATTAATTTTAATTGTGATTAAAAACATTAATACTTTTGTGAAAATCGCAAAGTTAAAAAAAGTTGTTGCTCTCTCATTACTAATGTTGTTGCTTCTCCTTCTCTCGTACGTGCGTGCGCTCACACAAGTTAAAAAAAATAAAAAAATTAAGGCTTAAAGCAAAGACTTTACTTGCCTAATGGTTGAGACAACCCTCTTGAAAATTTATTTCATGGCACCACTTGCTTTCATTCTTGAAAGGTTCAGTCGTCATCTTTAATTCAATTTATTCACTACAACTATATCTATTACTAGTTTATGATCAATGGAGAATGATTATGCTATTTGAGCAAATGAAATTATAATTAAATTAAATCAATTTCTGACCATTTTCTAGGCTAAATATTTTCTTTTGAAGATTTATTCGAGTATGTCTAATTTTTATACATATACGTAGTTTTTTTGGTTACATACATATACATAGTTTGAAAGTGGAGAAATATAATGACTATGGCTATAGTAAGAGTGAACACATGTTGATGGTTCAGTTCAGTCAGAAAATTGAATTAATGGTTCAATGAACTGACTTTTAATTTTGATCCGAATCATAATGTTGTATACAATTTTTATCAAACATAACCGTTTTTTTATGAAGAATCCTAAAACTACACATGGAAACAAGTTGATAAAATCAATTTTAGTTTTATTTAGCGATTCTTAAACTATCACAATTGATTCGGTTAATTTCACTTCGTTTTGGTTCAACAGTTATTTTGAACGTGTCTAATGATATATATGTTTTATTTTTGTTAATTGGGAGCAAGAAGAAGAAGACAAAGATGATTTAAATGATACTATTTCAGTATTTTCTTTGCGGTTTATAAGGGCATGTAATTATGTATTTTTGTATAATTTTATTTTATATGTAAATATAATATATTACAAACCAAGACAATAGTACAAGAGATACTCTAAAAGTAGCTCAAAAAAAGGGAAAATGATACATATACCACACAATTCCCCGCTCTAACCTCACCAACATTTGCATCCGCAATGGCCAACCTGGAATCGATTGTAACCTTTATCATGGCCGTTTTCTTAGGGTAAGTATTAAGTCTCATTTTATCTTTGTCATGTCTGTCAAGTGCAAGTTACTATCATATACATGTTTTTTTTGTTTAATTAGTCTAGTGGCTAAAAGTTTACATCTTAAGGTAAATAAATTGGAAATTTGTGATTCGAACTCCGAATCCTCTATATATATACATTGTCTTTATCAACTGAAATAAGTTCACGAAAACCATATACGTTGTCTTTAATGTATATCTAACATTAAAGAATAAACTATCAAATTTGATCATATACATTGTGCAGGGTATAGTGGTTTCAGAAGCAATGGTAGCTGTAATTTCATGGTGTGTACATATGAGAGGTTCATTGTTTGCCTCAGTTTTTACCCCTTTAATGCTTCTTATGGTAACTTTGGCTGGTTGTACCATGTTGAATGAGAAACTACACCTTGGAAGGTATATTTGCTCGCTTTTTGCTTTTATAAATTTATTAATCATTCTAAGAATGTTTTTGAAATACTAAGTTTTTTAAAATTTAAATGAATTCTTTTTATGTATTTTAGAGGTTACATACTACTTTTTTATATATATATATTTTACAAATATTCTTCCTTAATACGGTGGTGATGTATAAGAAAGAATTTTTTTTATTAAATTGTTTTAATATTTTCTTTTTCCATGCATCTTCGATTTATGTATCTATTTGAAAATTAGATGGATAGTTAGTGCATGGACAAAACTTTATATCGTGCTATTTACACGTTTCTCTCGTGCTAAATGGATAGTTAGGACATTTTAGAATCACAACTAGGGACAAAAGACTAATAAGAAACGAAAATAAAAAATTAATAAACATACAATACTTGTTAACGTAGTTTGACCAATGGTGTCTATCTTTGCGACTATAAAACAACTATAATTTTGTTTGTATTACTTTGATGATTTGGGTTTCAGTGCTACAAGTAATATATATAAACCTTACCCATAAACCATATAATCTTTGTTGAGACATATTGTCGATCTTAAATAAATTTTTTATTAATTTTAATTGTGATAAAAAAAAATCAATACTTTTGGGAAAATCGCAAAGTTAAAAAAAAAAAAACGTTGCTATCTCATTATCAGTGTTGCTGCTTCTCCTCCTCTCGTACGCACGCACGCGCGAGCACACAATAGTTACAAAAAAAACTTTAAGGGCTAAAACAAAAGTAAAGATCCTCTCCATTTATTTAAAATAAACTGATGATGTCATTGGATTAGAGATAAATACAAAAATGTATAGTGAATCCACCACTATTAATTATGGAGAATGCTAATGATTGTCGTTGGGGCATTGATTAAAGTACCGAATAAGTAACTTTGCAACAAGAATTTGTGTAATTATTGCTAAGACAAAAGTAAAAACTCGCATTTCCAAGACATAATTTCTACTAATATGTTCCTTAACCAATACCCTTATGGCACTAGTTAGCAAAACATGTTAATTATTTATGTTTTTTTTTTCTCTTCCAAACTTCTTTGTCTCCTTATCTCTTTAAATGAAAGAAATTGAGAGAGTAATAAATAAAGAGATCCTAATTCAGCAAGCAAAGACTTTACTTGTCTAGGGACATCGTGTTGACAACTGCTTTCATGGCACCGCTTGCTTTCGTTCATGAAAGGTTCATTCATATTTAATTCAATTTATTCACTACACCAAATATATTTGTTACGAGTTTATGAACAACAGAGAATGATGTTGCTATATGAGCAAATGGAATATTGATTAAATTCAGAGAAATGTTAACTAGTGTTTCAGAGGTATTTAGTTAAGAAAAATTAATATAGAAGTTTTGTATTGAGAAGTGGTGAAAAGTAGAATGTTCAACTTTATAAAAGTAAAAAAATTTATTGTTTTTAATAAAAAAAAAAGTTATGGTAGTTTTACTTTCTTAATTAATGCTCCGGGCTTCCTTAACTAATGTCCTGTAGACACTAGTTAACGTGACCCTTAAATTAAATTAAACCAATTTTTGAGCATTTTGTGTGGAGAGAAGAGGTAAGGTGCTTTAAATATTGGACAATTTTTATCTTAAAAGACGAAAGAGTTCAAAGCATTTGCCAGTATGCATGGTTCAAACAATGTGCTGGGATTTGTTTCCCCAAAATGTGTTGTTGTAGTTTTTTTTTCAACCTATTATCTTATTTATAAACAATTTAATTTATTCAACTGCATAAGAATTAGTACTCTCTCCTTCTCATTTTAAATGACTTAATTTAAAATTGTGTACTATGCACATAACATACATTGACCATATTTATGTAACAAAAAAAATACATTGATCATATTTTTCTACTAATATACAAAGACAAATTATATTATATAAGATGTTGGATTTGGCTCGATGGGTATTTTTAAAATACTAAATTTTCATGATTTTTTCCTAATATATTATTAAAGATATTTAAGATCAAAATTGTGCATTGACATACGTGACAGAGTCAATTGTGTCACATGATATGGGACGGAGGGAGTACCGAATTATAAACAACATATTGTACTCAACTGTAGAATAATGAGAACCATAATATATTTAATGTTGGAATAAAGTCAATATATTTTTGCAAAGAATGTTTTGTTGGAAAAGGATAAGGTTATAGTGAGAACTTTGTGAGGAATTTAGGAGGAAAGAATATTTGAGAGAAAAACTATTTCTATTCTTGTTTGCTTGCTTGGTTTGCAAATGACAAACTCTCTCCCCTTTTTATATACTTCAAAGCAGAGTTCTAGAAACATCATTGGATAATATTTTTTACACACTTCAAGAGATAGTTCTACACACTTCTCTCTAACTATATACGTTTAATACTGTTATTTCTTCATACTACCAATTTAGTCCTACACCACTCAATAAATTTCTTTAGGCTACATCACACTTATTAGTTAATTGGGCCTAACATTTGAATATTTCAATGAACCCCTATTCCTTCATTTACTCTGTTATCCTTAGTCTGCTGGCATTACACATTAAGGATGAATCAATAATATACTCAAGATAGATGATTTTAACGAATTTACAAGCGTCTTTAAAGTTGTAAAATTTAAACAATAATATTATGTTGACACCCTTTTTCCCTACTGATAAGCCGTAGTTTTTATTGTTTTTGGCATTTTAATTCAATAAGGTTTCGTTAGTTTTAGTCGTATTTCTTGAGCTATTTCACTACAAAAGATATGGTTTTCATTTCAGGTTGATTATCAAAGAAGCAAGATGGTTTG
Source organism: Medicago lupulina (assembly GCA_958299785.1). NCBI lineage: Eukaryota > Viridiplantae > Streptophyta > Magnoliopsida > Fabales > Fabaceae > Medicago > Medicago lupulina. The sequence continues at coordinate 14,048,394 of OY283144.1, read as the reverse complement.
GTTGAAGTTTGAGCAAGAAAAGATCAAGAATGCATGAAGACATGGAGCAAGGTAGGGAGTAGAGCACGGTTTGTGCGTTTTTAGCATCAGACCGTGCGTTTTAGCGTGTTATGGAGTCATATCGTGTGCATCAAAGGGAATAAACCATGAACATATGCATGGTCCGTGCGTTTTGGCTTTAAAGGGGACCGTGCGTTCCCTGTGTGCATAAGCTGAAAAGTGCACAGTTTGAAACCCAGACCGTGCGTTTTTGCTATCACTGGAGCTGTTACAAAACCCTTTGATTTTCTTTGTTTTAAAACCTATAAAAAAGAGTTTAATGCCTTGTCTTGAGGTTTCAGGCTATAAATAGGTCCTCCATCAGACTTGTAATCATTTAGGAATGCTTGTAAACTTCATATAATGAGATCAGAGTTCTACATTTTGTTCTAAGTTCATTTTCTTTACTTTTTTTGCACTTTTACATTCTTGCTATTTACTTTTCTGTTCTTTACAATTTCAGCAATTTACATTCAGTCATTTGCAATTATGCAATTTATTTCTATGCCTTTCTACTTTAATCTTTTGTCTACTATGATCATGAGTGAGTATACCTTCTAGTCTTGGCATTGTTGGAATAGTCTAATAACTTAATCCTATTCAAACCAAGTCTATACATCTATTTTGTTTAAATTCTATTTTCTAATCTAATCTCATTGGTTTTAACCTCAGTAACAAGTATTAAACGAAGGACCGAAAGATGAAGTTTAATAGTTGTTATTTCATCATCTCAAATATCAAACGAATGACCGAAAGGTGAAATTTGATATTAGAATAAATGAGAATTAGACAATACAACACAAAACTTGATGGGAACACCCATATGAATAGTTTTGTGAAGTCTTGAGGCAATAAGATTCATGCTTAATGGGTCTCAATAATAACCAACCAGATTTAGTTGTTATTGAAATGCATTTATGTATTTCGAGAGAAAACATAAATTACCTAAGAGAATCTTGCTTTTAGAAAAGAATTTAACATGAGATTGAACAATAGATTTGGAATGTTTATGATGAAAAATAGATTTGGAATGTTTATGATTCGGCATTATGACAAAACCAATGATCCCATGACACTTTTTAATCTAAATTTTAAACAAGCAATTATAAAACCAACCAACTTAATCTTTTCAACTAATCAAAACTAAAAACAAGATTGATAATTACATATAACTCCATGTGGATGGATAATCTTTTTACTACTCGATAAAACCGTACGCTTGCGGATTCATATCACCTACCTTTATTATACACCCTATATAAAAGGACATTTTTGTAATTTTACCCATATAAAAGAGAGTTTTAGGTGTCATGGTGGTGAGGGTCAAATGACTACATGTCACATTTGTGACTAGTGGTAAAAGAATTGTATACCACCTAAGATGTGGTCAACTTATTACCACTCAAATTTAAATTGCAACCTCAGCAACATTTATATTTATTTACACATCAAAACACGTTTGGAGATTTCTATCACACCAAAAATGTTTAGGCAACTATAGATAAATCAATTCATGGATGTTTCATGGGCGCACTATATTCTTGAAGTGAGATTCCTAATTAGTTAGTTCAGCAACTACGTCATATATAGCTCTCACGATGACATCAGAAGTCAACATTCCTTTTAGTGTCTCCGAGCTACATGCATGCAAGAAAATTATTCAAAATATACGTGATATCAGACTGTGTTTGAACTTTGAACGTTGAATCCTAATTTTAAGTAAGAAAATGTTTCATGCACATCCCATATGAGATTTCACTTGAATATTATTGATGTTTTTAATGTATTTTAGGTGAGTGAATATATGAATAAATAATTAAAGTAAATTATTTAGAAAAGAGATGATACGATTGATTAAAATAGAGATAAAAACAAAAATACAAAAGGTCAAGCAAAATGGATGAACACCCTTTAATTTTTTTACATACTCATGTAACATTGATAGGTGTCAAAACTTGATTGGATGTAAACCTTATTTTATTTCTACTCATATACCATGTGGGGCCAAATTAGATGTTAAATTGATGGATGACCGTCTATATATAACTACTTCTAAAGATCAATAACACCCACGTGAAACCTCCTGTAAATGTGTATACACTTTGAAATAAAGAATAAAAGAGAGTGATGTGATTGATATTATATGTTGGTGATTTGATAGGAAGATAAATATAAGGTAAAATGGGATGTCTAATAAATGTATAAAATATGAGATATCATTGTTTTAATTTTTAAATATGAGTAATTTTGAAATTTCTAGAGGAAAGAAGGCGCGCACAACGGTATTGCTATTCACAATGAAAGTCATATTAGATAAAAATGTATATAAGTAGAATAGAAAATGTATTCATAATTCATAATGAGAATTATTTTTTACATTCCTATCTTTGAAAGTTATATATTAGACTAGTAGAAATAGGAAAGCCAAAAGATATCCACTTATTTGATAAATGTATTTCATGACACTTCCAATCTTCTAAGCAACTAAAAGAGAGTTTGGCACCCTCATAAAAAATGGCTACAATGAGTATTTGACTTTACATACACTATTTAATCTAGGATGAATAATAGAATACATGGACGATGATGTGAAGAAAGAACAAATTAAATTGCAGAAAAAAATATCCAAAAACTAAGAACAAGTGTCTTCTTTAATCAATTTCCTGGCATTATATGATGATTATGATCCATGATGAGAAGTATCTCTGAAACCCTAAGATTAGCATTGGTTTCATTGTTTGATGCAACAGCAGTAGCCCATTCACGCATCTTCATTTTCACCCACTCATCATTCATCTTCAAACTATTGTCAATCATCCGATGATTACCCAAACCAAGATCATTCTCAGACTTAGCCTGCGGCGGCGTTAAGCTCCGCCGCAATGCACAATAATTGATTCCACACTCCTTGCAATCCACACCAGCCATTGCATAGGCTTCAACTGACATTTCTATATACCTTCAAAACAATTAATTTAATTTAGAACAACTTAAAAAAATAAACAAATGAATTATTATTATTGGTACAAAACATGAGGGTACGTGCATGAATTCTATATATAGGACAATGTTATAACATATGGTTCTTTTTTGGCTGCTAAAAGGTTAATTAAAGAGTTCACGGGTTTTTCATGTGACTGAAAAGGTTATTCTTCATTTCGCCAGTTGATTCAATTTCAAATTTGTGACTCTGATTGCACGAGCGTTTCTAGCAACGGACATGAATGACTGTATTATTTATGGGGCCACGACCAAGACAAAAGAAAATATCTGTTGCATTGCAATGGTATAATTGTCTGACTAAAATAGTTAAATGAATCTCATAAATTTGATGTATGGTATTTTTATTATACACGTAATATTTTTTGAATTGGTATCTTCATATACACCTAATATTTTTTGAATTGGTATCTTCAAAGGAAAAATATTCATATAAGCAAATGATTGTGCTGAAGTGGTTAATAAATTGATAAATCGTTTTGAATAATCTAAATTTGATTTATGGTGAAACATTATTTGGAGGGTAGGAGTTTGAACCCCGAATTTCAAATTTCTCTTAACACTTAAATTGTGTGAATAAATTTTCTTAATTTATGTATTACTCCCTTTCGTTCTTTTCGAAGTATCGTTTGACTACGGATTTTATGTTTTTATTTAACGTTTTTTTAGAAACAAAAATTGCAGTGTGAACAGTATAATTAGCTAAACGCATTGCCCAAGCAAAGGGGCAAACAAATTTCGTAGGTCCTTATTCCACAATTGTACATAGTGGCATTGACAACAACATTTTAGACCATATCAGTTCATCAATAAATAAATAATATTTTGCATGTCAAACTATTGATTATACAGATTGACTAGTAGTACGGATTTCCAACATTTTGCTTGGGCAATGCGTTTAAGCTAATAAGAGAAAGATTTTCTATCGATGTTTCTCTTAAAATAAAAAAATAAATAAAAAAAAACTTCCATTCATGTAGTTCTTGTTAGATAGCATGACTCGTGTTATTGGACTTTTATCTTATTAGATTAGATTAATCCATTAAGTATTGTTATATCCTCTTTTAACATTTTGACATGTAATACCACTATAATCTTATTGAAACCCTAACTGTCATTGTTATTATCTCTGAAACCCTATATTATATTAACATGACATAATAATAAGATCATGTTCGATCCTCCTTGAACCACTTGTTGAGTTGATGATTGGTTTAGTTCAATTGAAAGAAAGAAAATTAATAGCCGTGATGTTTTGCTTGACTTATTGCTTCATGATGCACTTTTATTTTATTTTTTGGGTTGGTTGTGACGATGAGTATTTGACTTAACATAAATTCAAAGTACGTAAAAACAACAAATAAGGACAAATTAAATAAAAAATAAGAAATTCCAAAACCTAAGAACTTAATTTCCTCTTATATGACGATGATGATCCATAATAAGTAGTATCTCCGAAACTCTAAGATTAGCTTTAGTTTCATTGTTTGATGTAACTGCTCTAGCCCATTCCCTCATCTTCAATTTCACCCACTCATCATATGAGAGCAACTTAGAGGAATAAACACATGAATTATTATTGTGAATTACCCTATGAGTACCTAAACTAAGATCATCAGTCTGAGACTTAGCATGTGGTGGTGTTAAGCCCCCTTCCGATTCACAGTGATTGATTGCACATTCCTTGTCGTCCACACCAGCCATTGCTAATGCTTCAACTGACATAACTTCTATACCTAAAGTTTGGTCGTGTTGCCTGAGATCTTGGAGTGTGCTGCTCGTCAACATAGATAGAAAATCCTAGTTTATCTTCTTAAAAAAAAACTTTTATACCTTCAGAAGTTTAAGTTAGAACAACTTTTGTTTTTACCAGAATTTAGAACAACTTAGAAAAACAAACAAAGGAATTATTTTCTTTAGAGGAAAACAAATGAATTATTTTTTTTGAGGAAGGAAAACAAATGAATTATTATTGGCACAAAACGTGATCGTATACATTATATATAACTAGGATAATCCGTTATGGATGTTTGAGTATTACTCTCATAGTTAGTTACTTTTTACAAATACTCTCATTAGTTTGTTACATTGAAGCACTTTTCTCGTAATTATGTCCTTTCTCGGTTAGTCTTGTTTCAATAGAAACTAATTAATTAGTTTTATCTATTTTGAAAAAACTAAAGTTTGTTTTTTTAACAAAGTTTCTTTTTTTGTTACCTATGATAATGATTTCATGAATATTGATGTTATCTTTAACATCAATATTTAAATTGGATAGGCTTAATTGTAATTTTGGTTTCCTTATTTTCGTCATTTTGCAAAACCGGTTTCCCTATTTAAAAATTCGATAATTTTGGTCTCTCTATCAAATATTTTGTCTAAAATATTGTGGTATTATATGTATTAAATGAAGTTTTAAAGGGAATTTTGTTACAACTTTATTGTTGTTGATTTTTATCCATCTTCAGATCATATTCCACGACATTTAAAATTTATCACATCACATTTTTTTTTTGGAATAATTATCACATCACATTTTTATAGTTCAAAAATATGATGGAGAGACAAAAATTGTCGAATTTTAAAATAGGGGAACCAATTCTGCAAAATAGTTAAAATAGGAAGACCAAAATCGCAATTATGTCAATCTGATAAAAGAGTAATCTCAGCATTTAAATTTATGTCACACTCACACAATGTTAATCTAATATCAGTTGAAGTCATAATTGAAGCCTTGATTTTTTTAAAGGAGTTTGAAGAAAGTTAAATTTTCTTTAACTTATGATTAATGTGAATTTGGGATAATTTTTATTTTGCTTTACAATTATTAAAAAATATGTGTACAATTGTTTGTTACGAGAGAGATAGATGTGCAAGAAAATATGAATTTGTTCGATAAAGAGAGAGTAACTAACAATTCTTTGTTATGAGAGAAAGATAATACATTAAATTTATTGGAAATAAAATGTGTGTGCAATAGAATATGAGTTATAAGATAGGCAACATTGAATTTTGTTTAGGTTAGTTAACATTGAGAGTTAAACTTTATATAACCGTATAGTTATTTATCCTTTAAAAAGTACACCATTACTTCTTTTTTTTGGTGTCGGGTCTCATACTGAGTTTTTCGAGGTTGAAGAGAGAAACTTTCAACCAAGTGACTTATCGGGAGACAGACATAGTATTTTTTTTCTTTTGGCAACAGTTGAAAAATGTTGCCATCGTATTAAAAATTGTTGCCTAGAAGAATATGGGGTGTTTTTCAGCCGTCTTCTATGTGAGCATTTTCTATTGTCTAAGGTGACGGTTTTTCTCGCTCCTTGCCAACACTTTTTTAAAACATCACCAAAACAATTAAATAGGGGTGATTTTGGTCGAGGCATCTAAGGCAACATTTTTCAAATGTTGTCATACCTAGCAAGATTTCCAAGTTGTTCCTTAGATCCAAAACAGTAAAAACACTTAGGAAGCAACATTTTCCCATTATGTTCATCAATTGACGGTTTAATTTACAATTATTTTGTAAATATAATCAATTATAACTCAAACGAAAAATTGAACCAAATATAACATTCACCATAAAATTTATGTTAATAAAGTTGAGTTCATTTCAAATACACATAGTAAAAAAAATGTCTATCATTACTTTTTTTTTTTGTGAAGAGGAATGTCTATCATTACTTAATATTGTATGATTAATACTTTGAAGTATGAGTATACCAAAATGATAAAATACATAGTTTGTCCACCAAAATTGACCCTAGGAGAGTCGAACCTAAAACATTGAGAGGAATACACTTCAATGTCTCAAACCAACACCACACATGCTGACTCATATGAGTTGATGATATATACACACACTAACACATTAGTATTGACCATCTATTTAATATAATATATTTCAAAACTTGTTATTAATTTTTTTAATTGATATTGAATTTAATTTAAATTTTTTATTGATATAACTATTCTAAATGATAAGTACATTTAATTCATTATAATGTATTTGAAAGTCATGATAAGATTGATTAAAATAAATAGTCATGATAATACATATACTAAGTAGTCATGATAATACATATACTAAATTTTGAATATTGTCCATTGAACTACACCCAATTCAATTTTCATTTTTTATTCAACATATACTGTATTTAAATGTTTTCTATAATTCAAATTTTAAAAGAAATTTAAAATTTAATTTCTACTTTTAGTTACTAATATTTTGATTATAAAAAATGATCAAGATGAGCCGAAATTTCATTGTGATGCACTGTAACAAAGTCTGACCAATTTGAAACAAGGGACCAAATTCTACCAAAAAGGTCATGTGTGACAAATAAGTTATCCATGTTCTCATTCATGCCCCATACACCATTAAAAATCTCACTATCGATGTACTACTACTCATCAAATTTCATGTTACCTTTGAATGTCCTGAGTTAAATTCACTAATTAACATAGATTCATATCAATAAGAATATTCAATTACTTGACACATAATTTGAAGAAAAAAAACTACATTTAAAAACAATATGAAATTTTTGTTCATGGTGAGAAATTGATAGTATGCAGAACAATTAAATATGTGGACATTTTTTATCAAAAAAAAAATATGGACATTTCACCTTAAATTTTACTTGTAATTTTTTATTACCTTTTTCAATTTATTGTTGTAATAATTTAAATATAAATATACATATTTGTGGTTATCCATTGAACTAATTTATATGATTATTTTTATGTAGTTAATATGTATTTTATTGCATATAAATTTTCAATTTAATTTAATAACATTGTAACCAAAAAGTTCAATTTGATTTGTTGTAGTGGTTAAGCTTCTAACTATTCATTTTTCGAGCCCCACGGTGGGCGTTATGTTTTGACAAATTTCCTTCTGTCTCGGTGGTAAGGAAGTGCGATTTTCTTCTGAATGTCCAATGTTCGAGTCCCAACTCATCTCATTTCGGCATAGGATGGGGGTTTTGCGGAGTGCCAACCTAGTTGAGATGTCGTTGCTTCTCCTTGATACCTGTCCAATATCCTGGCTTAGCAAAACAAACAAAAAATGTTCAATTTGATCACATGAAAAAGTTCAATTGTTACAAATTAAAATTTATTTAAGTGACTAAACTCAAATAATGATTAGTGTCAGTCTATTAAAAATAATTTCTTTTTGTCCAATTAAAAAATAAAATAAAAATAATTAAATAATGAGTAATAGACACCCAACGTGCTACCCAATAATCGACATGTGTCACAATATAATTAACAATATATAGACTCTTCAATAAAATAAACACTTGATTCAAAAAAATAAAATAATCACTTAATATTGAAATATTATTATAACTAAAGTATTGTAACATGCGTGAGGCATGCATTAAGAATTTAACACCCAAACTTTTCTCAAACCCAAATTGAATTCAAATGTAAGTACTTTGTAAAAACAATAACTTAAAACAAAGGTTTTGGTGACAAGTATTTCCCCACAAAGATAGACTAAGAGCTTGGTATATCCAGAAAAAAATCAACAAGCAATTCATTGTCATTCATCAACGATTCAATATCTGGAATATCTCCTGGGATTATAAAATCTGTTATGCATTTCATTGAATCATTCAAGTCGCTTTGACTTTCCTTTTTGCATAGATCTTGACTTGAAGTTTTTGCATCTTCAATATGAATGATCTCCGCCCTATTTTTTTTACTATCTTTTGTAGGTGCAAGGTCTTCAAATCTTGAAGCATGTCGTTTCCGTTTCCGTTGACTTTGTTGTGTTGTTTCTTTGGAACATATTGAGCTTTTCTTGATCTCATTGTTACCTATATATTATTCAAGTTTTTATTATTAGTCTATATATAAAAAATGATTAATTTAGTTAACATACATGAATCTGCAATAACAAAGAAGTTAGCATACATGAATAAATAAAATAACAGCTATATAGGATATTTAAGAAGCGTGTGTTAAACTACACTAACTTTAAGAAATTATTTGTAGAAAACCATCGTATCCAATAACTTAGTTCTTCGGAGAATGGTTTTAGAGGCAGAATAAAGCTTTCTCCAGAGATAAAAAAAAGAAATTAGCAATATAAAATAAAATAAGAATTTGAAAAATATATAATCTGTTGAATGTGAAAATTTGATTAAAAAAATATCAACTCACAAAATCCATGAAATTTAAAACTTAAAAAATACAGTAAATTTTCTGCATGTTGATAAGATTGAAAAGAAAGAAGAAAAAGAAAAACGATAGAAGGAAACTCCCTTGCCCTGATTTGTTAAATTCGTTCTAGATTTATGTCTTTAAAGAGTTAGGGTTCTCTTTTAAATTTTAATAGGGATAATTGATTGGTATTTTACAAATAATTAAATGGAAAAGCAGCTTTTAAATTTGATAATAAGTAATAGATACTCTTAAATCTTGATAGCTATTTTTTGTTCTTTTAGAGAATGATTGAAAGTCACGATAGAATTAGATTTTATTTTATTTTTTGACAGTCAAAAAATAAATTTTATTTTAAACTTTAGTTTAAAAATTGTGCACCGATTGTATAAAAATTTCTTAGACCCATCAACTTATAATTATGGTTCCTTAAAAAAAGGTTATAGTTATGGTGGAAAGGAGTATTTACTAACAACTATTTTATGAAAATTATATCAATTATATCTCACAATAATGATTTTTTTTTAGTGAAAAGTACTACAATGTTAGCACTGTAACACATCGCAGTCAATTATGTATGATAAAGTCAAATATATATATATATATATATATATATATATATATATATATATATATATAAAATAACTTGATGGTTATGATTATTGATAATGTAAATTTTTTTAACACTTGTATGTGATATAAATCCAGTACGAGACATGCTCAATACAATGATTATAACCATACAATCATATGCTTTAGAGTGGAAGTAAAATATATATATGGGGGCGTGCATATACACTATGATGTATTGTTTAAAAAAAATACACTAAAATCTATGACATATTGATATATCAAAGATATTAGGAATACCTGAATCCATTGCTATTGATGTCTTGATACCTCAAACAAAACTATTTATGCATTTGCTCTCTTCAAATGTTAATAAGAGATAAATTGTTTTGTGTCAATGTATATTGTAGCCGTATATATAGTGTATCTTCGTTGTTAAACTCATTTATTTTTAAAATCATTTATTTAATCTTATCACTAATCAATTAAGATCTATAATTGATAAATATGTAAAAAAAATTGTTGAAGGAAAATATGTAATATATTTATTCTTTTTAAAAAAAGGATAATGTAATTAATATAAATATATTTGTTCACATAATATATTAGAATATGATTAAATAGTAAAAATACTTTTTAAAAATAATATTTGTCAAAAAAAAAATAAAAATAATAATATTTCAACAACTTTGACTCTTCAAATAAAAATATTAATTTCCCTAATAAAAATAAAACTATTAATTGACCACCGACTTTCTAGACAACTTTCATAGTTTTAATTCAAATTATATTTTTTTATTTTATTTTAATTGTTTTAAAAAAGTAATCATTGTTTTTATATCTATATTGCAATTTTTTTTGTGACAAATTTATATTGCAGATCTATTATCACCATTTTATAAGTTAACTACCATGGTAGCTTCTTTTTTAGGAAACTTCCATGTTAGCTGTTCTCTATTAAATCGAGACATTTTTACTTCCTATTTTTACGTTTTTTTTTTATAATGGCCGAGATTTAAACCCTGAATCTTACATATATTATGCATTGTCTTTATCAATTGACTTAAACTCACATGTACCTTTACATATTCTTCTCTCTTACACCTATTAGTCTTCCATATGAGAATTAACGTAAAAAAAACTTTGGACATGTAAAGACCGAAATACCTAATTTATTTAGATAGGGACTAAACTTAAAAGCCTTAGTTTTCACTTTCAAATTATTGGTATTTAAAGATAATTTTCAAACACCAAACCGCTAATTAATTCATTGGAAAAAAAAACTCCAATAAATTTGTTTTAAACCTCGACATTGTCAGGACTTTTGTTTTGGATCACAGTTTTTTTTATTTATTATTTTACAAAAATAAATAACATTTATTCATTTAAAATGATAGAGTACATCGATACAATATAAATTCAAAATTGGTAAAAACAAAAAGGATGAATCTATGAACAAACTCATAACGTCTATTTTAATAGCATAAAACGAAAAAGTACATATGCCTACATATATGACTATATTTAAGTTTTTGGATCTACAACGTCGATGACACCAATGTCATTGATTGGATATGTCTTTAATCAAAACTAATCTTTCAATCAAATAAACACCGTGCTAAGATGAAAAATAGAAAATACATCATACAAATATGGTAAATCAAAATAAACTAAGACATGCAAACATGACAAAATAAAATAAAAAATGAATAAAGACATAAAATATGTGAAAACCGCTTATTTAACTAAATAAGAAAGTCCCTAAAAAAAACTAAAAGAGAAAGAAAAACAATTTGAAGGACCAATTTTAAATTAAAATTGACCTTAAATAATTTCTCTTTGATAAAAAATAATAATAACGACGACTGAGATTTGAGAGTGAAAAAAGAGAGAAAGAGAGAAGGCATATAGTATAATATTTTAAGATCACAATTGATTTTTTTAAACAATAAAAAATGATATATATTAACAACGGCAAGAAGTCTCCTCAGCACAAGATGTACCAAGAAGACCCCTGGTAATTACAAATTGTCAACGTTACAAAAAGCGATTAGTCAATACTCAAACACAATAAAGAACTTGACCACCACTCGCTAAAGCCATAAACAAAGTTGACATTATTTGCTTTAAACTACCATAAAGAATAATGCTTTACTTTATCTAATAGCTGAAATATAGAATTTTCAATATTTTTTAATAGCTGAGATCACAATTGGTTTTAAACAACAAGATCTATCACTTCAAATTCAAAGATTAGTTTTTTATGGAAAAAAAAAAACTTCGAATTCATGAATTGAATGTAACACAAAAAAGTGCACTGTTTTTAGTCCCTGTGAAGTTATTCCTTGTGCAGGTTTTTTTTGTTGGTAAAAAGCTAAAATTTTGGTGGAGTTTAAGTCCTTGTTAAGTCGATATACAATTTTAAAATCCTTTTCAAAAAGATGAATTCTAGGAAGATTAGGATTCTAGGAAGACGAGAAAGATGAAGAAAAACACATAGGAGATCACGAAATAGAATGAAAAAGATGAACAATGATAATAGATTTTGTCTAAACCAAGTCAACAAGACATAAATCCTTAAGTTATGATTAATGAACATTTAGATTAAACTTTTAAAAAAAATACATCATTTTCAACTTAAAACGAAAACGAGATAGCTGAATCATAAATTGTGATTTAGCATAGCCATGCCTACTGTATGGAAATTACTTCATAATAGTTGTACTCTTCGCCAAAAGCCTCACCACGGAAGGAGAGAGGATACTTGTTAAGTCATCATTCAAGATCTTCATTTACTTACTGCAGTTTAAAACTTTGCACATCTATACAAAATAACACCAATATAACATAACGCCTAGGTAACGTGGAAGTATATTTATCAAGTCGCATAAGATGATGAAGAACGTATACTTACCAAGTCTCCAACAAATTTTTGAGCCAAGAAAAGAACTTCACTTTCTTCCCACAATTTATACTTTGCACACCTATATAATTACAACAATATCAGGGAACAAGAGGAATGCTATTTTTAAATTCTTTGATTGATAGAGTAGTGTAACCATTTATTTTATTTTCTTAATAATAATGGTCTTTAATTTTTCGTCTTCTTCTGCAACTTCAGGCGCCCAACCAGCAAACAAATAAAATAATAACCCAAAATAAAAATTGGTTGGGAAATGTAAACATGGGTGGGGTTTAGTATGGGAAAGCAAAGTTGTTTCCCATCATGGGAAAATTTTTTTGGACGGTTAGATTAAACAGGAATACAAATTTTATGATGGTCTGTCTACACTATAATCCATAGCATTCTCTCTCCTCCATTCCACCACCACACTATTCATCTTCCATCTCAGTCTTACTCTTCAATCCAAAGAACACAAATTTACAACTCAAATTTGGACAAACTGAGTTGAGTTTTGAAAACAAGGAGGACTATGTTGTCGCCATTAGAAAACTTATAAGCATCTGTACCAATAAGATGAATCAAAGTACAATAAATCTCCCCAAATATAGAAAACACATCTACAGAAGTCATATGTAATTAGGAAAACACATCTTCAAACTCTATTTATTTTTTATATCCAGACATGCTTCTGAGTAATTTTGATTTTGATGCTTGTTTTCTTTTAAATTAGATGTTGAGAAATAAATAAATAATTAGTTTGAATAAGTCTTATTTTAAAAACAATTGGGAGAGGAAAAAAAATCTAGCATGAATTTGTGTTGTTTCTATGGCTGAGCAGTAAAGAAAATGTTGGACGTGGGTTAGTTTAAATCCCATCAGGTTGAAGACAAGGTAAGCAAGATATGGTGTGAGTAGTCTATGATTAAATCAGTGTTCCTATTTAATCAAGTGGTAAAAAAATAGCTTTCCCATGGTGGGAAACAACTCCTCTTTCCCATGTTAAATGCCACCGTAAACATGATCTATAACATATGCTTTTACTTTGGATACAAAATTGTCGTAGAGAATAAAAAATTGAAATCCGAACATTGTAGAAAAAGGGATTAAACAACACAAAGAATTCCAAAATTGAAGCAATTGTAGATGACAGCTCTCCTTCAACATACCCAGATAAAAAAAAAAACTCCAAGTCAAACAATTTAGGAGTTTGTGAAGAGAGACCCTAACAATATTGAAAGATGTTGGTTTTCTTTTTAAGAATGTTGCACTTGAATTAAAAAAAAAAAAAAAAAAAATCAAGTGTTAGGGAGTATGACCCTAACATTCCTCATCTAAAACTGCCATTTGCTGGGGATGGAATAGTCTCAGAGAAACTATTTACTACCTAGGAACTAATGAAGATCCATAAACTGCCATTTTCTCCTCCTCCATGAAAAATATAAAGGAAATTTCTTAAGAGGTAATTACTTTACTCCCATGGCCCCATGTTACTCTTATCAATAAAAGTTGATAGTGTAGTTAATGTGTTCATTTTATATATAAATGTACCTAAAATACCCTTTGTATATGTATGTATTAGTAGTAAATTGTGTTTTTTCATATTCCAAAACATTTGGTGGTATTAATTAGGGGTTTATTTGAAAAAGAAACAATAAATATATTTAGTAATTTGAAAATTGGCTTATATTTATGGACAAAGTTTTAGTCAAATAATTATGGGTTTACTTGGAAAAGAAGCAATAAAAATATCTAGTAATTTGAAAAGGACTTAGATATAAGAAGAAATTATTTGTCAAATGAGTGTTTATATTTAGAGACAGAGAGAGTAGTAATGAAAGGTTGTGTTCATATGATTTTCTTTACATTCAATGTCAATGCCAAAGATGTAAATGACTATCTTATATGAGAATGATGAGAATAATTATCAACCATTGGATCAAAAATAGATAGTTGAGATTAAAAAGTCACATTTTAAAACACATGTACCTCTCCTTATTATATCAATTCTCAAACTCATTTACCTATTCATATCAAGTGAGAATGGGTATCTTTTGTGAGAATGATAAGGATAAATCTCAACTTAGATCAAAGTGAATGACTAAGACTCAAATTAAAAAATAAAAAACACATACAAATATTGACACCCACCTAAAAATACTAAGGAATGAATTAACAACTTACACTCACTTGATTTTGACCAAAAAAAAAAACAGATTAGAATCCGATGGTTGACAACCTACACCCACTTCATATTAGAATCAGATTCAATTACCCTATAAAATTAAAGTATTAGAAACTATGTTCTTACCTTGAATGAATGCTCAACACTTCAATATTGTCTCCTTTTACAACATCCTTCAACGATATTAGACTTGGAATATGTGGAATTACTTCAACAGATGTTGATGAACGAGTCCCATGAATTCGAAAAACTTTGTATCCATATTTCTCAGGTTCAAAGTAGATAAAACAATTGTATGAATGATATAACAATATGGCATCAAAGGGTTTTACCGGGCAACATAAACCATAATGCGGTGAAATAGGATAGCCCAGAGAATTGACCGAAGTCTCAATGTTGTAAACCTTAGTCCACGATTCTTCAATGCCATGTTCATTCATAACCCACAATGTAACATCAACAAAAAAATTCAAGTCACAAATGTAAAGAAATCCCTTTAATTCTCCCATGCTAATACGCCTATTATTATCATGAATTCCAAACACATGTGGAGGAGAAGGAAATGACCGCAACCTCTCACCTTCAAAACAAAAACATAATATTGACTTTTGTTGCCCCTCAAATTTGATCCAGTGAAGCACACCATTCACACAAGTGGGATACTTAAGGCTTGAAATAGAAATACAAGGATCCACTTCAACAGTTCTCCACGATGGTGCTCCAAGTGTGTTTATTTCAAGGATAACACGATCAAACACCCAATCATTGGCACGTCGAACATGTCTTATCCATAATTTTATCACCTTATATTCATTAGTTTTAGGTTGGAAACCAAAACCTGCTTGTCCTTGCATTCTTACTCGATCTGTATTTAATCTTAAAGGAGTAATACCTTCAGGAAGTCTTATGAACTCCCCCGTGACTGGGTTGCAAATCACTAAAGGGTTGTCGGTATATGGATTAGACAAACAAAGCAAACCATTGCAAGAATTGACAATATTAAATTTACTACCACCCATGTGCCAAGCAATATCAAGGCTTTGTCGACCCCTAATATTCTTCATGTCGTTTTTTCTCTCCAAAAGTAATCCAGGACCACGAAATAGGCGCTCGGATTTATTCTTGATCTTGTGCATTTTCTCCTTAAATAATTTCCCATAACGAAGAGGAAGCTTAAATATGGGGTCTAGCTTCACAAGATTATTCCTTCCAAACTCAAACTTTTCAGGCTCACACTCGAGAAGGTGCAGGGTTCTTGACACATGATCTAAGCGACGGGTCCGAATCATGAGACTAGTTGGTGATCGCTCAAAGTGCAATTTAGTAAATTGCGGTTCTGAAATCATTGTTTTCCAGATTATGCACACGCATCTACAAATGAGAAGAGATTTTATGGGAAGTTGAAGCAAAATGTGGGCGGTGAGGTGGGATGGAAGATTATCAAAATAAGGGTAAATGTCATCCCTTTCTGCCTCTTCAACTTTACCTTTTGCTTCATTGCATCTTTGGCTAGTAGCCCTTGCAGAGAGAATTGAATCCCTTAGTCTTTGCATGGCTACATTAAGTTGTAAAAAAGAAAATAAACAAAATATGTAAATTAAACACATAGAAAATATGAATTTCACATAAAAAGTATCAATTAAATAAATGATCCCTGTAAATATCCAAAATGCCATCTTAGTACTTAATTAATCCAATTAAAATTTAAAATTTACAACATCAATTGAAAATAAGAATTGGATAGATATCGTATGGGGCGAAAGCGAAACTATGAATCAAGCACTAGAAGACAAAAAGTTCCTATCTTTCAATAAAACAATGAAAATTTGATATTAAAAATTACAACTTCAATCGAAGAAATTTGGGAACTAAAAAACCAATTAGCAAACAAACTGATGTAGATAAAGAGAAAGAGGGGTTATAGGTTACGTATAAACATTACAATATGATGCTGGTTATTGATTGATAAATAACGAAGAATGATTTGTAAAAATCCAGTTAAGGAACTACCTTGGAGAAGAGAGCGCCGCCGCTGTAACACTTCACTGCTTCTCTCTGTCGAAGCTGAATGACCCGGAAAGTAGAACGAAGCCGTTTTATGTGATTCTGCTCTTCTCCCAGCATGTTTCGCTCCCACCCAACTTAAAAGACCGAAATATCCCTGCGTTAGTTAACTAATGCAAGTGTAAATTTTTGCACATATTAACACATGCAGTGTCACTTAAGTCACGCAAGTGTAAAATACTGCAAAACACTGCGTGAGTTAACTCACGTTGAGTATTAACACTTGCGTGGATTAACTCACGCTTTAGATAATTTTTCCTTGGCAAAATTATAATTCATTAAAGATAAATCTCAAAGCGCGTCTAGATACATAACCCTCCAACTCCTTCATCATTTTGATTTTTTTGTATTTGTGTTTTAAGACCATTTTGTTCCTCCCAAAACTTGCTTGTATCTCGCCAAATTGCACGGCCAACATCTTGTGTATTTCATCCCAACATGATACCAAATCACCGACACTACTCCTCAAATATTTTTTCAACACTCCATGAGCCGATTCAACAATGTTGGTGGTTCTACACCCTAGATGCAAGAGTTTATTCGTTCATGCCCTCACAAATTTCTCCTTAAGGTTCAAAACCGTGGTTTCAACATATACAATGAAATCGGAAAATGGTATGCATACTTCTTTGAATTTCAATAAACCACTTGCATATAATTCCTCCGTAGGAGACTCAACCAACTCTTTCCAAGCGCTCGCGGTTTTCTCAACTACGTCTCTATTCTTCTCCTTGTCCTTCTTCACTTATTTCCTGTCAACTTTTGCACATTTGGGACGCTTTGGTTTAACTCTACAATTTGTGATGCATCTAGCCCTTACATTCTTCCTGATATGAAAAAACAAAGCATGGTGTCAGTTTCAAGGAAAATTGTGCCAACATCATTCATCAAACTTGTGTCCCTGTCGGTGACAATCACCTTAGACATGTTGTCTTTTGAGGACAAAAGACCTTTCACCATCTGAAGTGTCCATGTAAAGTGCTCATCTAGCTCACGGTAAAGAAAGGAAAAACCAACGGAATACATCATTTTGGTAGAGGTGCAACCAACTATCTCAAATAACGGCATTCGGTAGGTGTTGGTTTTGTAAGTGGAGTCCATGACCAAAACGGTCGAAAAAGTGTTGAGCAATTTAACTGAAGTAGGATGAGTGAAAAATATGTCTTGGAGCGTGGTTTCCTCACTATTGCATCCTGTGTAGTAGACGTATTCATGCTCCTTCAACTTCGACATCAAGAATTGCAACTCTTTCATGTCACCTCTTTGCCCCTTCTGCCATCTTGTTCGCACATTGTACACTTACTTGATAGTTGTCACATTTTTTTTTATTTTGCTTTAAATTGGTGAGAATATTCTGAGGCATCGCCAAACTCTTTGTCCTGTCGATAACTTTTTTCTTCTCCTATGCATTAAGTCTACCTACAAGAAGGTGGCCTTCTAACTTTTCCTCCAAGTCATGGTTGTGCGTTCCACAAAGCATTTCAATCCACCAATCTTTTGTACCACTATCAAAGAAACCTTGCAACCTAAACGGACATTGACATTTCCTTGAATTGAAGCCTTCAAGGTTCGATTTCTTCCTCGTCTTAGGCGGCTTGTATTCCCCACTCCTTTCACATTACATCGTCAAGTAAGGCATTTTAAAACTTGATTTATCTATACAAATAGTAAATCCGGCCCTTGCCGTTTGTCGACGAACCCAACCAAGTAACTCTTCCCGCTCTCTCCATCTTTCATTTGTTGTCAAAAATGAGGCGGTGTCGCGAACTTTGCAATCAACACCGGTAGGTGCCGATTTAGGTTTTTCTTCAATTTTGCCATTGTGAGCTTGAAATGGAATTTTGACTTTAATCGGTTTCACAAGAACGGTTGGTTTGACATCACCGAAACCTACGCCGAAAGCTTCAATCTTGCCCGATTTCGATTCAACGTCATCATCGGCCACATTCTCAACCATCTCACTCTATGCCTATTGAATAAAAAAGCAACAAAGAAAGAATATATAAATTACTTGTGTAACAAACTAACAAAAGTGGCGCCAAAATTCAAAAGAAATGTCTACATCCATTGATGTGACTTAAGTCGCACAACCTTTAACTCTGCGTGACTTAAGTCACGCAACACTTAACCCTTGCGCAAGTTAACTTGCGCAAAGCCCTATGTCCTACGAAATTGCAGACAAACCAACACCAACAACCAGCAAAATGAGATGAGTTTAGATGATACATTACATTATATCTGATGATTGATGAGTGTACAAACTTGCTTCCTGACGATTTGCAATGATTTGGAATGATGATTTTCATCCAAAAATTCGCACTTTTTGGCTTTTTGAAGGTGGAGGGAAAGAAAATGGTGCTTCGAGTATGAACTGATGGGTTTTGTCCCAAAATAGTAACTTTGCATGACTTAAGTCACGCAGCGCAAGTTAAGTCACGCAGCGTTAGATGTAAAAACAAATAGTGAACTCGGGATCTAGAGGAGTGCACCTTACTCAAGTCTAAAACAAATTCTAAAATTGTTTGTTCCGTTAAAGAAAGTCGTCTATTTTCGATGTTAGCAAATATATAAGTGTGGGGATCCATAAATCCAATTTATTAAAATTTTGGACAAAAATGCGATGTTCTATTGACTTGTGTAGTTGTGTTATTACTCTTGACTAAATGCAAATGACAACCGGTTCACATAAAATAAATATTAGTTTATATTTTTCCTTCTTTACGAATATAAAATACACTCCCCTCCCTTGAGTAATTGTGATATAACACTCCCCTTCCCTCTTGTTTTAAAACACACACTTCCTTCCCTTTAAACATAATAATATGATATATTTAATCCTTTTTTGAAATTTTCAATTAAATTTGGTAGTCAATCTCCACTAGACACCAAATTTATTACTATAATACCCTTTTTCTTGCACATGTTTTCATCTTTCATTCCTTTACATCACCATGATCGCCATTGTTGAGATTATAAATCAATTGACCTCTAAACTAACCAATCTATGTCTATTTGTGTGCATCTTTCTCTCTATTGTTTTCCTCTTAAAAGATAGCAGATCGCAGCAATCATGGTTGTCAATAGATGAGGCGGGAATTGTGAAAGATGAACCGGTGAAAAAAGGCATATGTATCCCAATTTCAACGCATGTCCAAGTAAATTGTATAAATGGCATAATTAGCGATTGCCTTCTGTTTTTTTTAGACAAGCATGTGCAGTGATGTTGATGGCAGTAGGTAAAAGGGCATTAAAGTAATTAAGAAAATTTCTAATACAATTTGATTTAAACTTAATTGAAAAATTTAAATGGATTAGATATATTATATTATTATCCCTCAAGGGAAGGAAATGTGAGTTTTAAAATTAGAGGGAAGGAGAATGTAATATCATTGTCATTTAAGGGAAGAGAATGTATTTTATTCTTAAAAAATGTAGTCACAAATTTTATCTCGTGTTTTTTACTATCTGTAGAATATGCATGTTTAATTCTCATTTTTAAAGTTAAATATACACAATATTAACTATCATTACTATGCCGAGGATGTGTTCCATTCTAGGGTAAGAATTTGAGTCTGTAACCTCAAAGAATAAATTTTACATCTTATATAAAACAGTTGTAAATTTTTTATTAGTGCCACAATAATTAATAACTAATAGAAAGATGACACTACTATAAAGTATAAACAGCAAGTAATAGGCGTCACTTGCTGGCAAACATTCCCTATGGGTGTTTTGTCGCTCTTTAAGAACACTTTTTGAAATCATTGCCTAAACTATAGAAACATCAAACATGGGACGTTTTCTGTCGTGGCTTCTAAGGCAACGTTTTCAAATGTTGTAATATATCTAGCAAGAATACAAATAGTTCCCTAAAAGTGAACAGTAAGACCATTTAGGTAAATTTTTAGGATAATCGAAAAATCATTTGATATGTTATTGAGATAACACAGGATTAGAGCTGAAAACGAGTCGAGTTGAACTCGTCTGAGATGAACTCGACTAGATAAAAATTGGCTCAGCCCAAACTTCGACTCAAGTTCGATATGAACATTTTTTAACCGAGTTCGATTCATTTAAAATTTACTAACAAATTGGGTCGACTTGTTAGGTTCAACTTGTTTGTTTAAGTAACATAATTCAAAAGTTTTTTTTGTCAAAATTGTATATCTTGACATTTTAATTTATTATTTAAAAAAACAAAAATTAAACAAAAATAAAACTATGGACCATGCCCGGTCATAATGCCACCAAGGAAAAAATATAGTAGCACTTTATACATGCACTTCTCTTTGTATCGAGACTTAATATATTTTTTGGTCCCTTAACTTAATTTTTTTTTTAAATTGGTCCCTTAACAATTAAACGTTTTAATTTGGTCATTTATCTTGTTTTCATCATTTAATTTGGTCCTATTTCATCAATTTTAACACGCTAAAAAAGACGACCGTTGAATAACTGAAAAATATTAGATCTAACTGTGTATCACGAACACCTAACTTATTTAACTTTTCTTCATCTTCTTCCCTCGTCTTCATCTTTCTACAACATTCATCAATCTTCATAATTTTCAACTTTTTTTTCATGATCTTCAACTTATTTTTTCTTTTAAAAATTAATCATTTCAACTTCAACAAAAATAACATAATCAAACCCTTAAATCTATAATTAACACCACCACCATGGCTAAGTTCAGGCTGCCACCTTGATTGGCTATTTAGCCACGGTCAAATTTCAGTTAGCCACGGGCAAGCCCGGCTAATTTCAGATTTATTTTACATTCGTTTCCATGGTCTCATGCTGCCCCGAAACTAAGCTTCATTGTAGGGTGTGGTTGAGGTTCAAGAAAAAACGTAAATGGTGAGCGAAGAAGAATAACATATTCATCCCCAAATCAAAACTCTAATTTACCTAAATTCATCTCCAATTCCAAAAATTCAGCTACAAACTTAAAACTCATCTTCAACCCACAATCAGATTGTGGTGATATAGTTATGCATCTAGAAATCAAGTGACCCATTTGTCGACCTGAATTTTTTTGGTCACGGTTATCTTGTTTTTAATTCAGGAACCACCATCAATCTTCTTTAATTTAATTAAAGAGTTTCTTTTATGAATTTGGTTTTTGGCTTCATTGATAGTGAATTGAGATTGGGAAGCCATCATTTTTGAAATTTTCGGTGGAAGGTATGGCTTATAATTATTGTAATTTGATTTTGTTGTGTTGATGATTTTGAGATTTGTGGATTGGTTTTATGGAAAGAAGAAAGAGGCGAGGGGAAGAAGCTAACGAAGAAGTAGAAATCTGGAAGGGAGGGTCGCTGGTGAAGAAGAGAGGAGTGAAAAAAATTGGACTTTTTAAAAACAAAATTTAAGGGTTTGATTAAGTGGTTTTTGTTGAAGTTGAAATGATTAATTTTTTAAAGAAAAAACTAAGTTGAAGAAGATGAAGATTGATGAAGGTTGTATGAAGATGAAGATGAGAGAAGAAGATGAAGAAAAGTCAAATAAATTAGGTGTTGGTGATACACAATTAGATCTGATATTCCTCACTTATCCAACGATCTCTTTTTTTAGCGTGTTAAAATTGATGAAATAGGACCAATTGAATGATGGAAACAAGATAAAGGACCAAATTAAAACTTTTAATTGTTAAGGGACCAATTTAAAAAATAGAATTAAGTTAAAGGACCAAATGATGTATTAAGCCTTGTATCTACTACTACTTCTGTTTTTAAACGCTCCAATGTAAGACTAATTTAAGTATACTTTTCTTGTTTTTTTTTTGACAAATGGACTAATTTAAGTATACATGTTTGGATAAAAGTCCCCATAAGTATTTTTTTTTACAAGTATGTTATTAGTTTTTTTTTCTCTCTTTTATTATGATTATTATTATTTGTTAATTAAATTAGTTATAATTCCTCTAAAAACAAGTACATTAATATTATCCCTAAAAAAAAGTACTACTCAGTTTACTCAAGTTTTATAAAACTTATTTTAACCCGGCGAGCCAACAGTCCTGCTCCATTATTTTGGTGGGTTAGGCGGAACGTGTCATCTAATAGTGAAGGGTTTAAAATTTCGACTCACCAAATCAAGAAAAGACGGGTTAAACGAGTTAGCCCAACGAGTTTAAGGGTGTTAACCAATCCAAAAATAAACCGCAAACCAATCCAAAAATAAAAGAAAACCGCTCAAAACTGAAATATTTTAGATGTGCTTGGACAACTTTGAACATAAACTGGTCAATTTTGTTCGGGTTTTATGACCACATCTCCAAAACATAACGACTTTGATCATAGTTTACCGATCTCTCAAAATTACTACTCTATACCTTTTATAATGTTAGGGCTGATGTTTATTTTCCATAACTAGATTATGCACCCGTGCTGCCGCACGGGTCATAGAAATTGCATATTTGTAAATCGTTAGGAAAATTTAATAGATAGTATAAAAAATCAATAGATAGTATAAAAAATTAAACAGAAAAGTTCTTAATTCGAGAAAATACAATTGTTATATAAAGATACATTTCATGATAAATTGCAGAAGACTTCTTTGTAAACAACATTTGAAGTACTACTGATGCAAGCCCCATATGATCGTTTGTAAGAAGTATTTTCAGCCCACTTCTAGATGTAACACGTGAAATAGCAACATAGAGTTGGCCATGAGAGAACACAGGTTGTGAAAGATATACACCAACTGGTTTGAGTGACTGACCTTGGCTTTTGTTAATAGTCATTGCAAAGCATACAAAAATGGGAAATTGTCTTCTTTGGAATTTAAACGGGATTCTTGTGTCAGATGGTGTAAGTGATAGCTTGGGAATATACACCTTTTCTCCAACATTGCTTCCTGTTATTATCTTTCCTTCAAGAACATATCTGCACAAAATAAAATTCAAAATATTCTATAGAGAAACCATTCATTAAGTTTACTATTAGGAAAAATAGTTCAAGAAAACATTGATAAATATTCTATAGAGAAATGCACAAAATAATTCATAGATGGAAAAATCAAAATCTGATTTAAGAGTGAGACTACCTTGATTTCCCTAATTGCTCTATGGTTTTTCAACTTCAGTCCCATGTTCTTGGAAGCATGAGACATATCCTAATATCCATGTTGGAGCATGTAGTTATGCATAAAATCAAATTAGGAAAAGACCTTAAAATATTCAAGTCACGCCTGCAATTCATTTACAATGCATTGAAAACCATATTAGAGTACTTACACTCTTGTAGCCATTCTTCATGTTCAAACGCAGTTAAGCACTTGAAACCACTTAAGCATGTTTTTTAAATGAAAAAGAATGTCTTTTATATACATGGATAATGTTCTTAAAGAGGAAAGTAATAAAAGAATTCATGAGCAATGCTCCAATAAGCTTGCCCAACTGTCATACATAAACTCCAAACAACTTGGCAAATTTAGTGAGTACAAAAACTGATAGAAATTGGACAACAAATTTAAGTTATACAATAGTAGTTTCTCAACCAAATCTTTCCATTTCAAACTTCAAATTTAAAATTACCTCTTGAGATAGAAATATACATGCAGGCATAAGATGCTAATCAATAACCACATGAAAGTATTATTGATAATTTGACATAGTTGATGTACTTTTATATGTCCCTTCCCATAATTGCAAGATATGGCTCCATAGCAGCATCACTTACTAAGCTCTACATGTGATAGTGATGCAGCAGATTTGAAGAATATACCGTTGAAATTATCTGCCCGCAATTGGACAACCTCAATCACGCATCCTAGTACCTGTGTTGCAGCCATATTGATGTAGAAATAGTGCCTCCATCGCGCATCCTAGTACCTGTTATGCTGCCATATTGATGTAGAAATAGGACAGTTCATAAATAGATATAGATTAAAAGATAACAATTCAATTTGTTGGTGAATAAAGGATAGATATAGAACAAATGTACTCTTTTAAAACTTTTAGGGGATATGAATGTACCTTAAATTAAATTTTACAGAAATAGGAAGAAATGAAAAAAAAAAAAAAAACTTCAGTGTTGACTATATCTTTAAAATCATTGTCACCCTAAGCTTCCAGTGTTGAGTATAGTTTATGAATTTTTATTTAACGGCTAAAACTTTTAAAAGCTCATTATTACTATTACAACATGGCAGCATATGCATATGCATCATATGCTATATTAATGTTTATATCCTTAGGTTTCAACTTCACAACATATGATCAGTGCTACTATTGCACGATGACAGAAAAAAAAAATACAGAGAAAGTTGTATAAAATTATTCTATTAAAATACAGAGAAAGTTGTATAAAATTATTCTATTGCACGATGATATATAAAAACAACTGATAAAAATGGGATGCTTGAACCTGTGATTGTTTCATTCATTGGTTTCCATGTACACAAAACATATTAGTTTGCTCCTGTGATACCCTATCAAAAAAAAAAAAAAAGAAGAGATAATATGAATAAAAAATAGCAGCAACAAATTTTGAGAGAGAGAGAGAGAACAATTCCAAAAATAGCATGACTATTGCGAGCTTGAGTTCCTTAAATCCTTTGCATCATACTCACCTTGGAGGTTAACAATTCCATACTATTGTCATTACTTCATACAATACAATTAAAATTCTCTCATTAAAAGTCTGCAATTTAATATATGATGCAGGAGAACCAAAGGACCCACAAATTACACAATATTATATTAAAGGCTTAATATATGCTTCGGTCCCTTAACTTATTTTCGGATTTCACTTTGGTCCCTTAACTATAAAGTGTCTCAATTTGGTCCTTTATGTCTTTTGCCGTTATCTCTTTCGGTTCTATCCGTTACATTTTAACTGTTTGATCTATTTTTCAAATAGAAACCGTTGGATCATGTAGGTTCATTGTAGCCTACGGTGAATGATTAACAACTGATTTTTTTAAGCCAAAAATATAAAAAATTCATATTTTTTATAAAATACGAAGAAAAAAATATTCCAGATTTTTTATAAAATCATTTTCAAAATTAAAAAATTGAAAAAATTTATTTTTTTAAAAAAGGTCAGATTTTTTTTTTTCGAAAAAAAAAGTTTTTTTAAATTTTTTCTTACAAAATTCTGGAAAATATTTTTATTTTTAAAAATCTGGAAAAATAAATATATAAAAAATCAGATTTTAAAATTAGAAAAAAAAATATATTCCAGAATTTTTATAAAATATTTTCCAAGATTTAAAAATTTGAATTTTTTTTTACGAAATTTCAAAAAAAGGTCAGTTTTTTTTCCCAAAAAAAATGTTTATTTAATTTTTTTCTACAAAATTCTGGAAAATATTTTAATTTAAATAATCCAGAATTCTGAATTTAAAAAGGGCATATTTTTTTTCGAAAAAAAAAAGTTTTTTTTAATTTTTTCTACAAAATTCTGGAAAATATTTTAATTTTGAAAAATATATAAAAAAATTCAGATTTTTAGAAAATATGAAGAAAAAAAAATATTCCTGAATTTTATAAAATCTTTTTCAAAATTTGAAAAAAAATAATTTTTTTACGAAATTTTTAAAAAAAGGTCAATATTTTTTTGAAATTTCGTAATAAAAAAAATTCAAGTTTTTAAATCTTGGAAAAGATTTTATAAATATTATGGAATATAGTTTTTTTTTTCTAATTTTAAAATCTGAATTTTTTATATATTTATTTTTCCAGATTTTTAAAAATTAAAATATTTTCCAGAATTTTGTAAGAAAAAATTTTAAAAAAACTTTTTTTTTCGAAAAAAAAAATCTGACCTTTTTTAAAAAAATAAATTTTTTTAATTTTAAAAATGATTTTATAAAAAATCTGGAATATTTTTTTCTTCATATTTTATAAAAAATATGAATTTTTTATATTTTTGGCTTAAAAAAAATCAGGTGTTAATCATTCACTGTAGGCTATAATGAACCTACATGATCCAACGGTTTCTATTTGAAAAATAGATCAAACAGTTAAAATGTAACGGATAGGACCAAAAGAGGTAACGGCAAAAGACATAAGGGACCAAATTGAGACACTTTATAGTTAAGGGACCAAAGTGAAATCCGAAAATAAGTTAAGGGACCGAAGCATGTATTAAGCCTATATTAAATATCCTACAAATATTTTTCAGCTTCCTCTCTATTTTTTTCCAGTTATTTAGTAAGGTAAGACTCCAGTATGGACGTAATTAAACCCCAATAATCAAAAGAAATTTCAACAAACACATTCTCACTTCTTATAAAGCAACCCATAAATAAAATTAAAATAAAAACAAAAAACTACATTAGTAACTGAAAAATGTTCAAAGATAAAACCCAGAAAGCTTTCAAACAGGGGAACCCAAAATGGCCTCCAACGATGGAGAGGTGACATGAATTTAGGGTTTGAAATCAATTGGGTCAGAAATGAGTGCTTACGGTTTGAATCAAATTACTATCTGTAATTCATCAAATTAACACAAATGAGTGCTTACCGTTGGAATCAGAGGAAGAAGAAAGTGTTGTGTCAGAATCAAAGATAGCTGCGATAGAGCTGAAAGGCTTGAGTGTGAGGAATCGGTCAGAGGTGGTGCTGCAACGGATGATGGTGGTGACACGGCGGAGCTCCGATAGGGTTCTGGCGGCAGAGTCAGCGGTGGCATCGGGAGAGTGAGTGTGAGAGAAAAGGGAGAGAGATGGAATCACAAAGAAAAAGAGAGAGTGGGTTATGTCAGAATGATGGTTCTCGATGAGCACAAATGCAACTCCAGGTATTGGAAATAGTTGACATTTATTGTTGTTTTTCATTTACAATGTAATTGAGGCTGAGTTAATAAGCTATATGTGCAAAATTTGAATTTCAAAATGCTAAGTTGAAATTATTCCGCCTTTTATCACTAGGGTTTTGGAAAAGTAGCTGAACCTTTGTATTAGATATAAAGATATGAAAGTAAGCAATTTCCACAAGATCATGTAGAGCATATCTACATAGAAGAAGTCTTTGAAATTGTAAACATGAAAGGAATAAAAGATATTATGCTGAATGACTTTGTATTTGAATTTAAATCCAACGTTTCCAATGTTAGCTTAGTGCACTCACTTACTTTGATTTCTTTAGGGACTTACCTTGTGTTTGAATGTTAGTGAATATCTCGTAGTGTCAATTAAGTGTCAAAATAAGTTCCCTTTAGAAAGTTCCTTTAAATTGAGGCATTTTAATTTTACATAAAATAAGTTCCTTTTAGAAATTTTACATAAAACGGTTTTATAGGATAAAATATCCACAAAAAAAAAGATAAAATATCAAAATAATTTTTTAAAGACTTAAATATGTGTTTAGTCCCTATAAATAAGATTCACTTGAGTTTTTCATTCCTATACTTACTAATCCTTTCAAAATTGTCGTGCAATTACTAATCATTTTAGTTTTGATTCTAAACTCATTTGATTATAAACGTGACATGTGATTACATACATGACATTTGAATAACCAAAAACTAATCCAATTTAAACCGCATTAAATTAGATATGATTGGTTTGTTTAAAAGAAACAATCCAAGCCAAACCATAAATATCTCAAGCTTTATATCTAATTATTTTTTGCCTCAAAAACCGTACCACACCGCAGGAACCCTTAAACCCAATCCATTTTATCATCCTATTATCATTTATTTTCTATATGAAACCAGTGACATAAACACATGATTGGCGCCCCTCAAAAATGACACTAAAGTTGACACATGCCCACAAAAGACACGATAAAGTGGACACAAGGCCACACCCGTACTTGACAACTATGTGGGCAAGGTTTGTTGAACCAATGAGAATTTACCAACACACATGACAACTATGGAATAATAACATGACTACCGTAGCAAGATATAAGGGTAATTATTTATGTGTCTCCTCGCAAATTCAACCACAAAGTTTTGTACCCTATATCTGGAGTAGATATCAAATCAAATAGTAGAAAGAAAAAAATGAGGTCCTTCGAATTCAACATACTTCATATGGAACGGAAATATGCAAGTTAAATTCCAGAATATAACCTTTTTTGTTCTAAACCTCAAATACCTACCATAGTTCTTCATCATCAGTAGTTTCATCTTCAACAGTTTCGATGTCCACCGGCTCTTCATTTTCTTCATCTGTGTCTAAGCCCGCTTCTTCAGTGTATATGCCCGCTTCTTCATCTTCTTCATCAGCTCCTATGTCCGCTTCTTCATCATCTTCATCGGTGTCATATTCTTCTTCACTTTCATCAAATTCTTCATCTTTGTCATTACCTTGGCACAACAAAAGTTGTTGATTTAAAACACGGGACATTCTTGATCGTCTTGAAAGCATTTTCTTTGAGAGATCCACCACCAAATCTGTACAGCTGAGACAAGAAAACATATGTATAATGACATGAGCAACCAAACTAATTGCAAAAGAAACTTGGGATATAAGCATGTTAATTATATATAATAAATTGATAAGTCACCTATTATGTTTCAGTTCTTCAGAGAGTTGTTTCATTTCAGCTAGCAAGTCATTTAGCTCCCTCATCTCATATTTGTTGGCAAGGCTAACAGGATCTTGCATGGATGAATACAGCAGTGGGATCCAACTATCAAAAAATTCCTAAATAGGAAATGACAAAAAGTAAATAAATGACAAAACAATTTATTTTTTTAGTAAAAAATGACAAAACAATTAACTTACAAACAAATAATAAACCAAATAAACAATAAAACAGTTACTTACAAGAATGTTTGTAATATTTGGCAAAGAGTCACTTGTTGCATTCGCTATAGCTTGTAGGTCGTCCCAAATCCAAAAGCAGTCACCAGTACCATCCTTAGAGTCAAAGTCTGAATCAGCATACACAATCAGTAAAGACTCATCCTTTACCTTGACAATCATCAAAGGATTGTTCAGTTTTTTCAATGCTCTAACAACCACTTTTAAGTCAATGTGATTATCCTTCCTTCCTACTTCCAGAACTTCCCTGAATTTTGATGGCAAATGGGAAGTGACAATCTCATTTAGCAGCATATTGTTCAACAGATTGAAGTGTTCTTCTCCAAATGTAATGTGGAGCAAACATGCACACACAACAGCCCTTGAAGCAATAAAAGGCAAACTTTCACAATTTACCATCCAATCTAATTTTTCAATAAAGTCAGCCAAGAAATTTACAAAAAACATGCGGATCTCTTCCAATTGCTCGGGTCTTATACCACCCAACGAACTCAGTCTTGATATAGACAGTTCGTTGTGTTGAACAAGCCAATCTGCCAGCGCCGACTTGGCAACATACATCGTTCCATTTGCCAATGAGGTTAAGGCCAAGAGCCTCTCGATCATGTACAACTGTTGGAGAGTCGCTACAATACCTTCCTCTTTGTTCAAGTTCTGTTCGACAGCTCTGTTCAAGTTCTGTTCAATAGCACTATAAAATGCAAAAAATTTCTGTAGCTCGCTAACCTGTTCCACATAGCATCCAATAAAGTCATACCATGACTTGTTGTCTTTGACTTTCTTCATTATTGCCGTATATACCTCCTCTTTCAACTTTGCTGTGCAAAGTACAATTTGTGCAGCAAGTAACGTGTCACTTTCACTCAACCTGTCTTTTCCACGAATTTTTCCACGCAAGTATTCTGCAGCAACTACTGAACAAACTTCATTGTTCCTTACCAAAGCCATGTCTTTGGTCATCAATGTATCCCATCCCAAAGGATTCACAACATCAATAAACTTCAGACAGGCTTTTTTCCGAAACTTCTCAAATTCATTTGATACCTTATCATTCTTCTTCAGCATACGCCAACACGGTTTGATTGATCGTATAAATTGAACCACCTCAAATATGTGCAGTATCAAAGTGAAATCAAGAGCTGAAGAAGTATGGATTTTCTTTGAAAACTTATGGAGTGAGCAAAGTGCGTCGTAACCCTGCAAAGCAAAAGTCACCAATTCTTGAATCCAAATTTCCCTGGCACAAGTAGCCCAACCTTGAAACTCAACAGAGACTAGCCTTCCATTCATTTTGAGATATTCATCCTCCAATCCTTCCAACCACTTGGCTTCAGGCACGAGCAGAAAATAAGTGCCGTCCAAATTCCACACACCAATGTAGCTTAGCACAAACTTCCCAACCTCACTGAGAACATCAAAGTCACTGCCCAAACAATTTGCCAATACCTCCATGTTTTTCTTCAAACATGACCAACAGTAGAAGAAGGTCTCGAAAGAAAGTTCCTTCTTAAACATCATTTCTTCCAGACAACTATCATCAAGCCCAAACAGATTTTTTGGCCAAACAGATTCATCGAGATATGCGTTATGATGAATATCCAAAAGCTGCTTCAAACATAATGTTATCCATGTAAATGAACCATGCATTCGGCTATCTTTCAAATTATTCACTACTTTAGAAATGTTCGCACCATCTGATGATGATAGTAGTACCTTAGTTTCCACAATTGCATGCTCATGAAAACTGATTGACACATTTTTTGCAAATGACAATGCTTTTTCAAGAAGCTCAGCTTTCTTTACAAACGGTGTCAAAGGCCATCCCGTGTTTTTTTCTCCAAGCCAAAGAGAATTGGCAAGTGCAGTCGAAAAAAGAAGCTCATAAGCTTCCTCAAACTTACCAGAATTTCCCAAACTATCAGCCTTAACTAGAATATTGTCCAAATAATGCTCCACTGTTAGTTAGCAGAAATTTTCACTGTTAGTTTGGAGTGCATGCAAAAGTTCACCATATAATAAAACAATCTAATTAATGCATAAAAATATGGGCAAGCTTAAGTTAAGAGTCCACAAACTACAACAAGCAGACATTTCACCAATTCTAGGAGCAATATGTATATCACAGTTCCTACTCCTACTGGTAGTGATTAATTAGTATCTATGTAATACCGACACTTCGTCTAAGGCATGCTTGGTGTCACGTGTTAGTGTCCAACACAAACAAATGTGATTACATTCAATTAAGTCATTTTCTCAAATAATTACGGTGTCGACATGTCGATGGATGGTCGTTGTGTCTGTTGTGTCTGTGTGGTGTATGTCCGGTCATAATTTTGTTCCAGTCAATGTATCCAATCTCTAATGAAGTAGCAGTTACATGTTTCAATTACCCTAACAAGAGTACTGGATTAGCAGTTTACATGTTTCAATTACCCTAATACATCGTTAATTTGTAAAGAATCTTGTAGAAATCATTCACATCACAATGTGATTGCATTCAATTCAGTCATTTTCTCAAATAATTACCGGTGTCGACGTGTTGATGGATGTGTCGGTCAACGTGTCGGTGTGGATGTGTGTGTTAGACATATCATGTGTCAGTGTCAGTCATGTCCTGTCATAATTTTATTCCAGTCAATGTATCCAATCTCTAATGCTACATTAATACACCTAATAGATCGTCAATTTGTAGAGAATATTGAAGAAATCATTCGTATCACAATGTTTTATGAATAATTTTCATCACAGTTTCAATTAACCTAACATATTATATCATCGATTTGTAGAGAAGCTTGTAGAAATCATTCATATCACAATGTTTTGATAATTTTCATTACAGTTTCGATTAACCCTAACAGATCGTCAATTTACAGAGAATCATGAAGAAATCATTTATAGTGTTTTATCGATGATTTTCATTACAGTTTCAATTAACCTAAACAGATCAACAATTTGTAGAGAAGCTTGTAGAAATCATTCATATCACAATGTTTTGATAATTTTCATTACAGTTTCGATTAACCCTAACAGATCGTCAATTTACAGAGAATCGTGAAGAAATCATTTATAGTGTTTTATCGATGATTTTCATTACAGTTTCAATTAACCTAAACAGATCAACAATTTGTAGAGAAGCTTGTAGAAATCATTCACATCACAATGTTTTGATAATTTTCATTACGGTTTCGATTAACCCTAACAGATCGTCAATTTACAGAGAATCATGAAGAAATCATTTATAGTGTTTTATCGATGATTTTCATTACAGTTTCAATTAACCTAAACAGATCAACAATTTGTAGAGAAGCTTGTAGAAATCATTCACATCACAATGTTTTGATAATTTTCATTACGGTTTCGATTAACCCTAACAGATCGTCAATTTGCAGAGAATCATGAAGAAATCATTTATAGTGTTTTATCGATGATTTTCATTACAGTTTCAACTTTCAATTAACCGAAACAGATCAACAATTATCAATGATTTTCACAATAATTAACAAAAAAAGGAGGGGAAATCATCAAGTTACTTGAATGAAGAGAATCTGGTGGAGCTTGAGTTGAAGAAGAAGAAGAAGATGCCATTGAGTAGAAGAGAATAGAAACGGAAGAGACGCAGAGAGAGAGAGAAGAGACGGTTATCTGAGAACGAATGAGAGAGAGAAAACGGTTATTTGAGAACGAATGAGAGAGAAGAGAGGGTAATATGAGTAGAGACGAATTTCATCTGAGAATGAATATGAACTCTGTTATCCAGGTCCTTAACGCGGGAGCGGGTAATGATTCACGCAACACCAAATCAGAGTTTAAATTTCAAATGCATAAGAGAAAAAGGAAAATGGGGGGAAAACTTCAATTTTTTACTTCAAATTAAAATGACTTTTCAATTTTATAATAATTTATTTATTGGTTTTATTCATCTCAAAACTATTTGAGAATTTCTACATAGCTCACTAAACTAAACATTTCCTTTTTAAATATATTAACACCAAACATGCATTCTTCTTAGCACAAAGTGTATTAAAGAACACCAAAGTTATACAATAGAATGTGTTGAAAAAACCACAAAAATACATGAGTAAAACAATGCCTAAACAAACAAAATAGCACAACCATCACCTATGATACTAAAGCAAATTAGAAATTATTCTCTTCATCCACTAAAAAGAAAGCAGTTTAAGTTTATCCAAACGCTCAGAGATTGAGTTCTCCTTATTTTAAAAAATTGTGTTGTTCCTTTTATTCTAAAGAACTCATTGACTATGGGATACATTGATGTAACTCTCAAAGAAGTTGGAGTAGTTACTTCCGTTGTGGGCAACATGAATTTGGGGGGAAAAAATGCATGTCGTAATACATACCAACTCTAAAGTCAGATAATTCAAAATAGATGACGTATCGGTATCCGATACATATCCTGCATCGATACTTGTCGATACGTATCGGAAGAGAATTCATAGATTAAATTATTATTTTTATAAAAAAAAAAATGTCTGATATTTTTTAAATACATCAGGGATACACCTGGGAAACTTGATGTTTATATTATTTTTGGGATATATGTAATTGAGTGAGTAATAGTGTTTTCTTTTTGGGACATACTATAGATGTACTCCCTCCGTCCTGAAATATAAGCAAAAAAAAAAAAATCACAGTTATTAAGAAAACCAAAACATAAGAATTTGTAGTATAGTTTTTTGTGTTTTCTTTGAAAAAAGTTTTATAGGAAGGTGGAAAAACAATTTTCATTGGCTATAAGTTATTGAGAAAATGAAAGAGAGAGAAAATTAAATGTAATTTGCATTTAATTTTATGAGAATAAACAAAAGTTTTTCTTGAAAAAGATGATTTTTAGAAAAACAAGATTAAATAGGAGAAAAGTTTGTCTTTTTTGCTTATATTTTAGGACAAAGAAAATGAGTTTTTTTTGCTTATATTTCAGGACGGAGGGAATAATTGATAATAAATTTTTTTTGAAGGATGTAATGTAATTGATTAATTGTCACTTACTTTATTATAAATATTATTTATATTTATATTTCTGTTGTTTTTTTTTTTGAAGAAATTTATATTTTTGTTGTTGTTTGCCATTTGTTTTATGTCTTTTTGTTTATTTGATAACGCTGCTATTTTTTTTTTTGAACAAGCCAAAATGAAATTATAATACTAAACAAAGCAACGCCCACAGCACAAGGTGTGCTATGAAAACTATTTCAGGAGTCCAGAGTTACAAAGATTACACGCCGAAACACAACACAACGACATTAGCCAATACCCAAACAAACAAGCGGGTTTGACCACCAATGTTGAGTTCCAAAAACAAAATTGGCTCTTTTAGCTTTCAGCCACCCTAAAGACATCAACTTAACAATTTCTAATAAACGGGGAATGGGAGTAGCTACATTACTAAACAGACGACGATTTCGTTCGTTCCACACAACCCAGGCACACAGAAGCCATATGAGTTGCATAAAAGAACGTCTAGCTTTACCACCACCTGTCAAATAAGTAAACTGTAAAAAATGATCAGAGATATTATCAGCTTCCACCCCATAGCACCCTATCCAGTCTCGCACCATATGCCAAATCGAACCAAAAGTGTTACACAATAAGAAGAGGTGTTGCGCCGATTTCGGATGACCGCAGCCAGCAACACACAAAGACATGTCAGTCGTCAACACCTGTTTATCAATCAGATTGATCTTAGTTGGTAATCTATCTCGGAGAAGTCTCCACGCAAAAACTAACACCTTCAAGGGAACCTGGTTGTGCCACACCAACTCCAAAGCAGAATCAACGACTACCGGTTCTTGAGCGATTAACAAATCATAAGCACCCCGAACTGTGTAGCCACCTGACGGATCTGGGATCCACACCCATCTATCTGAAACATTATGAAACAAGGAAACATCAAGAAGTAGTGCCCTACACTCTGCTAACATCTCCTCCTCCCACTGCCACAACCTATGCCTCCACCTCCACAAATCCCCCCAACGCTCCGACTCAACAGAGAACAAGTCTGCCATAGACATGGTCTTATTCTCCGTTAACTCAAATAATCTACGATACCGCTCACAAAGAGGACCATCCCTTAACCACCTATCATACCAAAACAACGTGTCAGCCCCATCATCAACGTTGCGCACAACGTGGCTATCAAACCAGCCTCTACCACCAACGCCGCCCCTATCCCTGATACTACTCACCTCCCTCCACCAGCAAGAAACACTCCGACCCCCAACCTGCCACCTAGTTCGCCATACCTGGCTACTAAAACTCTATACCACAAACCCTCTCTGTCCACAAGCATCCTCCAACACCATTTGCCTAACAAGGCGCTATTAAACTCCTACAACCGCCTCACCCCCAGACCTCCAGACACCTTTTTAGAACACACAGTTTTCCATCCTATCCAAGTAATTTTTCTATTATCCTCACTCCCCCCCCCCCCCCCCCCAAAAGAAATTATTCAATAAAGATTCAATGGAAGAGATTGTACCTGATGGAGCTAGAGCATAGACAGGCAGAGAAGTCAGGACAAATTTTAGAAGTACCAAGCGTCCACCAAAGGAGAGAAACCGGCTATTCCAACTCGTAAGTCTAGCTTTAATTCGATTCACAATGGGGTCCCAAAAACGAAGACGACGCGAATTACCCCCAATAGGCAAGCCTAAGTACAAAAAAGGAACCTTACCCACTTTGCACCTTAACACCGAAGCTGCTTCACAAAGCCAGGAGTCAGCGATATT
This sequence comes from Medicago lupulina, assembly GCA_958299785.1. Classification (NCBI taxonomy): domain Eukaryota; kingdom Viridiplantae; phylum Streptophyta; class Magnoliopsida; order Fabales; family Fabaceae; genus Medicago; species Medicago lupulina. The sequence continues at coordinate 14,011,991 of OY283144.1, read as the reverse complement.
AATCCCCACCAACATGCTTTTATTAAAATTAACTTTCAAACCAGACATAGCTTCAAAAATAAGAAGTGTTGCACGGAGAGTACGAACATTAGCCCAACTCTTAACACCCAGAAGCAAAGTATCATCCGCAAATTGAAGATGAGACAAAACCACAGAATTAACCGTCCCCACCCTATAACCTTCAAACAGACGAGCCTCAACCATCGTTGTCATCAAAACGTGCAGGCCTTCAGCCGCTAACAGGAACAAGAACAGAGATAGAGGATCCCCTTGACGCAGACCTCTAAAGAAAAAAAAAATCTTATGTAGGACTTCCATTTACTATTGTTGATTGTCGTGTCAATGCAATTTTATTGGTGTACCTTATCGCTGTTCTATGTTTGTTTAGTTTAGATTTTGCGTTTTTTTTTTTTTTAGTTTTAGTCTATAAATTTATTTAAAAAAAATTCTATAAATTGTATTTTGAGTTTTAATTTGTTGTTTAATTTTTTTTTATTAAAATATTTTGACGGTATCTTATCTTGAATTTGTAAATTTTCCTATTTTGGTCGGTATTCTATAACGTATCTTGGCTTCATAGAATAACGATGTCCGTAAATTTTCCACAAGGATTCGTAATCCAAGAGAATGCGGAAAATATAAATTTTGGTGACAATTTAACTCAAATCTTGTTGCAAATATCCATTCAACATCAAGTGTTAGGCCACCATTGGCTATGACTTTGTTTAAAATGTCTCCAAATTATATTAATCCTGCGGTTGGCCTTTTCATACGACGAAGCATTGAGGAATATCGATAATAATGGTATTAATCTAACTAATCATTGCGATAACTACATTGAGGCAAGTAAATAACGACATCAGTCATTTAAAGTTTATACACTTTTTAAAAAACTTGTAAAAGATCCGTGCATTGACACAAGTCAGTTATATTAAAGTAATTAAATAAAAAACCATATCATTGATCAGTTTATAAAATAGAAAATGCCAGGTAACATGCCACTTCATTGTAGTCAACTTGTGCTTAACACATTATGCCTAGTTTAATTTCCAACAATGAATGATCTTGATAAAATGTATTAGAATTAGGCAATTTTTATGGTACTCCAAATAAAATTGAGTGTTTTGGTACTCTTAAATGTTTAACTAATAGAAAAGCGTCATTTCAATTAAATGATCGATGTCAACATTATTAAAGATTGACTTAAGGAAAGAGTTTTGGTACACTTCTCTATTCAATTTAATTCCCAAAAATTGTACAAATTATTATTTCAGTAAATTAATTAATTTTTTTAATCAAAACAAAACCAAATCATCAACCGCCATCACAATTTTCTCTCTAACATTCATCATCTTTAATGTAACCTCCTCTTTTTGTTTCTGGGAACATAAAACTTCATCTGTGTATCAATTTTGTCTCAAACACCTTTGAACAAGGCTTCCTTTAATAAATTCTTTCTCACTCAAGTAATATATTTGTTCTTCGTTTCTTCCTCACCATTAATTTTGCTTACTGAATTTTAATTGAAAAATTGACGGCATAGCTTTCTTGCACGTGACCTTTTTTCTTGTATTTTACTGGTACAATTTTATGTTTTTTCTTATACTTGACGTTTGGAATGTTGTTACATAAACATAATCCATGATCCTTTGCTAAAGAGACCATCTTTCTTATCAATCCAATTTGCTATCAATCCATGTTATTGTGTTGTTTTGCTGTTCCCTTTTTTGGTAGTGCCGTGAATGTTTTTGGTAGCTATCCCCTTTTTTGCTATAAAAAATAACTGCCAAGTTTAATTAAAATCTGTCAAATTAGTTTTTGTAGTTTCTCACATATAAACAAATTAGTCCATGTCAGTGTAAATACAATAAAAAGATGCGTGTGAAAATGTTTGGAAGACAAAATAGTAGGTAAGGTTGAATTTTATTTATTAATGGAAAGACAAGGTTGAATCTTATTAAGCTAGCTGAGAACCATGAAAGTGAAGAGGTGTGGAAAAAAGGTTGCAATGAAGGAGATGAAAAAGAACTGCCATGAAGGAGAAGAAGAAGAATGGAGTTCAAGGATTTAAATTTTGTTTTTGTTAAATCAAATTAAAATTAATAAATTAATTATATCATAAAATAAAAGGTCTAAAGTGCAAAACTCACAAGTTTGGTGGTGCTAATTCTATAATCCAATCAAACTTACTTGTTTTATGCTGTTAAAAAACTATTGACCATTTTAGTTTGGAGTATTGGTACATATAAATATTTGGATGTACAGTAAAAGGAGCCTTAGAATTAATGGTAACACATCCTTCAAAAATGCTACGATAAAATGAAAATTTAAAAACCCATTCAACAATATCAACCATGAGTTACCCTTGGGATCAAAAATAGCAAGGCGTGTTTTTTTTTTTTTTAATTGTGCTGTTTGCAAACACATTCAAGTAATATTCCATTCCAACATAAATTGAAATCATTATCGGTTCACATAGCCTTTCGTTCTAAACTGCATACTTATGAAGAGTAAGTGCACTTGATAAATGCACTCACTCTATAGGTTTATTGGCTCCTCTACTTTCCTATAAAAAAATACAATATCATTGTCTAATATATTGTTAGATGCATCAATAATACCTGCATATTCAAGAGAAAGATCATCTCCTAGATTAAAGTAAACTTCCACGGCACTGTGACAGTCTTAGAACTGTCAATTGGGAGAAAAAATGACCCAACCCAACATCATGCATAAAGAAATGTAATATCTACCGATGCTTGAATGAAAGAAAATATTAACAAAATAAATTCAATTTGTGACAAAAAAATAATACAATCCTCTAACTTGTTAAAAAGTTGAAACTATGAAGTAAAATCAAACATTTTCCTCCCTTCAATCCAAACACCAATTCTCTCAAAATCTGAACAAAACAAAGTGTTTATTATTAATCATTTAGTTGGCAAATCATAGTTAAAAACATTTGGTTTCATATAAGTGTGTCATATCTTAAACAAAGTCTTGGACACCAATACATGCGCACAATCATAGATAAAAGCAAATCACATTTGATATACTTTCAAAAATCTCATTTGAAAACATAAACAACCTCAATTCAAACAGAAATAAAGAGTAAGAACTTACAACCATGGGAACATAACTTTCACTCTTCATGACCAATCCAATGCATTGATCGTTTTCATCTCTTTCTATTTACTCTGAATCAATGTGAACCTCCTACTAACATCTAATATAGTAGCATGAATATCTTAAGTAGAGATGCAAAATTGCAACAAAAAAATAAAATAATAACTGCATAAACTGTTTCTGCATCAAAACCTCCTACAAATTGCGTTGAGTGATAAATATAAAACTACAAATATCGATATTGACATAGAGCTAGTAAGCTATGAACCTAGAAACCACATCAATATCCAAGTCTAATCATCTCTCAAAATATACTTATCTATATTCACAATCTTATTTATGCAAAACCTTTCCGGTCCAAACAATTTTATTTTGTTCTCAACGAAGTACAAAGAAAAGATTTGTTAAATTTTGCATTGGAAGATGAACTAGTTTATTTAATTGGTGCAATGGGATTGAAAACAATGGAATAAACCAATGCATTAAGAAGATATTGATATAATTGCAAGCATCTCACTATCAAATATTTTAGTAACAGTCATTCATTAAACAAAATTTAGAATTAGGAAACAAAATAAGAGTGATTTCTTACAAATATACACTTATGGTTAAAGTGGGAGGAAATATGAATCATTGATAGGAGCACACTTCAAGATTCATGTCAATAACATTAAACCAACTCAAATGGGTTGACTTGGTAAACAAAACTTAAAATCAGTTTTCCAAATTCCATGACCATAACTTGGTGACCTCTCTTGCTTTATTATCCTCATCTCGAAAATTAAATGAACAAATAAATAAAATAAAAAAGAACTACAATACTCTCTCAAGGAAAAGAACCACAATACAATTACCTGACCTGACCTCGATGAAGCAGAAAACATGTTTGGTTTACATTGATAAAATGTTAAATTACATTAACCTGGACAAAAGCCTACTAACTAGAACCCTAATCTCTTGTGCTTAAAACACATGATAATGATATTAACATTTCAAGTGCTCTTGCCATTAATTTTATTGAACTAGTGCATTTTTTCAGCTTTCTTATTTCTAGAGTTCCATTCCCTTTTTCTCCATGATTGGTGAAGGTGACATCATGCTCCTTTGTGTTGTTATTTGGAAGGAAATTAGTACTGGTAGTACGACTAGGAAGGCCATATAGTTTGTTGCCCTCAATGTACCCTTTAGCTCCATTGATGCTAATTTTGTCATCTTCTTCTTGTGCTAGTAAATGGGGTGGTGGATATTGCTCCAAATCATTGCGTTCCCATTCTTCAATATCTATTCCACATTCGACACCACTTGTGCCTGCCATTGCCAAGGCTTCTAAAGAAACCACCATTTTCAGAAACACCGTTTTAAGAAGGAAAAAAAAATTATAGTTTGATCGGGAAGAATGTGTCTCAAATTGCTCAAAGATGTATTTGGTTGTTTCTGTTGTACGGTAGTCTTCAAAGATATATATAGAGAAAGGAGAAACCGTACGTGTGAGAATGAGACAAGGATTTTTACCGTGAAAAATACATTTGACTTTGTTTTGTAAAAATCAAACATGGTATAATTTTGAATAAGGCAGAGTCGTTACACTCGTGAGCATGAATATTCCTAGTCAAGTCAAAAAATAATAATTTAACTCTCCTTCCAATTGCTTGTTAAGCTAATGATTCACGTGAAAAGTGACTATTGGTGATTGAGGCAGTGATGCAAATGCAAACGCATACCCTGTCGTGGCTTTTTGTTATCATCTAGTACAAATATTCTGGTTTTAAACTACTGTGGCGGTTGTGTTTACGCTGCAAACCTTTTTATTGTAGTGAAATGCGGGAAGATGCAACTGATACGGTTGAAATTGAACTTACATGTACTTCAACATCTTTCCTACTACGAGCGCAATTGTGGTTGCATCCTCAATTCAGAACCCGTTGTTTATGATTACAAGATCCTTCCGACACTTTTTATTTGTATCAATAAAAATTTGTAGTGCAATTAATATGTATAAATTGTATATGAAAATTGGATTTTATGGCCTGCATAAACATCCAAATTAAGCTCGCTCTTGGAGCTTTATATCACAACACATTAAAGACTTTTATTGAAGTTGTATCTAAATTTCACATTGATCATGTTTTCTTTGATGTATAAATATGTTTAAACACCTTCATCATTTGAGTTAACTTTTGGGATGAGATTCAAATATATTTAATATTATATAAAAATCGAGTAAAGGATTCCAATGTTGGAATTGGACTCATATGTGACTCACATTAAACGTGAGGGTGGGTATTTAAGTTGTATTAGAGTTCCTTATTTAAAAAAAGAAAAAAGAAAAGATGTATTAGAGTTCTTCTAAAAAAAAAAGTTGTATTGGAGATTCACATTGTTCAGATTTACGAACTGGTCGGCGTATAAATGTATTTGAGCATACTAGTTCTAGGATTGAGATTCAAACACATTTAACACTTCTGGATTTCAAACAAAAGATAAATAGGTTGAAGAGTCTCGCTTTTCTCAACATTTTGAACACCATTATGAATTCATCACATCCTAACATGAAACATTACAACTTAACAAAAAAATTTTTGAGGAATTTACAACTTAAGAAAATTAAAAGTAGTGGCATTAAAATTCCCAAAAAAATCCTAACCTTAGACACAGACAGTCACCTCAATAACGGATGTGAATTCCCTACAGTTAAGGAAATTCTGCATTCACACAGTCAATTAAACTAAGTCGTTTGATGTATACAACAACGATATAGATTGATTAATTTTGTCATTCTAATTGTTAGCCCAAAAACGAAGTCGTCTTGCTAAGAAAACATTGACAAGGAAAAACGACCTGAGAAACAACCATCAACGCCTCGCTGCCGCAACTTCATCCCCAATCATATCCCTCTTTCCTACAACTCCACTCGGTCGATCATCCCAAACCCATTTTTCGTCTAATGTTTAATCCATTTTTATTCAAAATCCCAAACGCTCTTTATGTGTTCGAATCATGGATTTCTTCTTTATCAAAATAGTAAACCGTTCAAATTGCTGAGAAGGTTTTTTTTTTTTCGCCAAAATAGTTGAGACTAGAAAGAAGAAGAATTAAACATGATCACGTATTAACAAAGCTGAGTACCATTAATTAAAAAAGGATGATGTTTGATATCCCGAATTTTATTTCAAGAAAATATCGTGATGGCTATATATCAAAAGGGATGACCCACATCACACACAATACTCTCCTTGTTTTCTCGAGACAAAATGGGTCGGGATATATAGCATTGCCAATTAAAAAAAGAGTATTATTAAGCAAAGAAGAAAACGCAGGGAGAAGTGAAAAGGATGGTAGTTGTTGGAGAAATCAAAGTAATGGATGGCAAAAGGAAGGGTGAGGATGGTGGCAAAGGAAATTGCAGTAGACATTGAGAGTTTGATTCTGTGCATGTTACTACAGAGGACAAACAGTCAATGAGCGACTGCAGTGAATCCTGACCCCTCAAAAACCGATTTCTGTTCATGTAAAATAAAGAAGGTGGGTATGGAAAAAGGACTCTGCCTAACATAAAGAGCACAAGATGATTTCTATTACAGATGATATTTCATTTAATTTAATGAAAAAACTTATTTATCCACTCGTGAAATCAACCATGTGTATCTTACGATAGTTAGTAATCTTTCTGATACACCATAGACTTTCCAAGAAAAAGTGATAGCATATATGAACCTTGGATTCTCAACAACCAAATAAGAATAATAATTAAAAAGCGATAGCATATATGAAACATTATTCTCAAAATCCTGCGAACCTTAAAATATCCTATTATGGTATTATACAGTAAACTATACACAAACACATAGAATAAATACGCATGTTGAATGTCTGAATCTAATGTTAAAATGCTAATAAAACCAACAAGAAATCATTAAACACGAAACTAGCTACGACGAAATCCCAAAACTTCATCCAAGCAATAATTCTCAATAGACCCAAAATCATGAAAGAACTCTTCATCCATACCAATTTCATCATCTTTACTCGATGCCATCTCCATAGGAGCTTCATTCTCCTCAGCAACAACTTGCTTCCCTTTCTCCTCATCTTCCAACACAACAGCAGGCATAGGCATATGACCCTCAAACAAAGCAACATGTCCAAACAACTTATCCTTCCTGGAAAAAGTACTCCCACAAGAACACTTCCACTTAGACTCACCACATTGCCTCATGTGACTCTTCAAATCCGAAAGCATTGAATAATTCTTTTTACGACAAAGATTACACGAATACATCTTCGGACAATGACTCCTCTTGAAATGAGTCTTCACACAAATCACTGATTTCAAAGCTTTGAATTTCTTATGCTTCTTGTTTCTGTTACATCCCTCAAACGGACACGAGAACCGCCTTGGACGACGGGGCACGTTCAAAGGCTTCGCTAAAGCTTCCGGTGTCTTGAATTGATTCCCATGAGCTCTCATGTGCATCCGGAGATTCGCGTCGCGCTTGAAGCCTTTGCCGCATATCTCGCAGAAGTGGAGATGTTCCGCGAGTAACTCCATTGCGTCGAGCTCCACAATTTCGCAATCGGCATCTTCCACGACGGCGAGGGGGTTGTTGTTGACAGCGAGTTCAATTTTTGAATCCAAAGTGGCGGAGGAGAAGATGGAGGCGCCGGGAAATAGGGCGGCTGCGTTGACTATGGTGTGGTGGAGGGCGGCGGTGATTTGGTTGGAGACGGCGGTTAATTGATCGTTGGTGAGAGGAGCGTTGGTGGTGATGGATTGGGACAGGAAGGTTCGGAGAGAATCGATGCTTGTCTGAACCAGGGATAGGTTCCGAAGCGGAACCTGAGGATCGGGGGTATTGTTTGGATCTTGTTGCTGCTGAAGTATCTGGGTAGTGTGATGGGAATCTAGGTTCGGATTAGACATGTTTATGGTTGGGTTAGGGTAAGACATTCAACGCAGTCGGAAAGAAATGGAGATGAAGGATATATAAGAGAAGGGTAAGGTTAGTATCGTCAAAAATGGGTCGGGCTAATGGACCGAGCTTAAAAAAAGTTAGCTCAAATGCACTCGGATTTTTTTGTCTTTGATCCATGTAAAAATTGAGTTTGGTCGGGTTAGCCTTCGGACTTTGGGCTGACCTACTGTCAACATTTTCATTTGATTTTTGTTAAAAATTATTTTTAAAAAAAAATTATCAACTAATTATATATTACATAACTGTAGAATTATTTTTTAAAAATTATGGTAGCATTTATTTTTAAGAAATTAAAATGGATTATATTAACTTAGATCCTTGAAAATTCAGTACAAGGAGTGTCGAACCTAATATCAAATAGCAAAACAACAGAAAAAAAATGACAAAGAGACATCATCATAAAAAAATTCTCAAACAAGTTAAAGGGTTAAGCTATCACAACTGACAGGTAAAAACAAAATTAATTTATTCATTTTTGACCACGAATATGATAAATAAATTCAAAATAACAAGTTTTCTTGTTACATTCTACCAAACATAATTATAATTCAGACTCGTCCAAAAGAACTTAAATTGCATTCATCATAAATAAGACCAATACAAATTTTCAACGTTACAAACAAAACATACTTATTTTCAATAACGGAAAGACTAATTTTTTTAGTGGCTCGTTCAAAAATCGTCGAGCAATGCAAAAGTGTTTCCAATTTCTACCAACTTTAAAATAGAACAAAGCGCATTGTGTATGTCCAAATTCGTCATGAATCATCAACTAAATTCACGACCTTACAATCTTTTCATAGAAATCGCAATATCCAACATCATAGATTGGTAGCACTAATTGTGTGCCTCCACTAAAAGTTCCAAGCCTACTAAATATATACTATAATAAGAGATTGCAAATTTACTGAATAGACCATGTGATATAAGTAGAAACAAACAGGACACGCACAAAATAATTATCATATGAATTATCAAGCATTTATTGCATCGATTCAAAAACTTGAATGAAGAGAAGAAAAATAAAGCACCCCAAAGATGTAAAAAGGGATATAATTAGAATACACCAACGCAAATATGAAAAGAGAAAGAAATAAACACTTGGATGACCATTGTAGAAAACTAAAAAACCAAAAAAAAGGAGTTGAATGAAAAGAAATAAACACTTTTATACAAGTCATCTTTTCATATTTCAAAAACAAGTGCTTATTTTGGGGACTTAAATTATCACATGTTTTTTTTTTAAGAACTAAAAAACTAAAACATGTAAAAGGATAACCATTGTAAAAAGAGGACTTATATATTTCAAAAATTGAAAACAAAAACTATTTCAAACAAACCCTTAATTTTGAAAATTGTGCATTCATAAACTTAAAACTTATATTTTCAATGCAATATTTATTTTTAAATTTTATTTCAAGATCCTTATCTTGTGTTCTAACTATCTTGTGCCATAAGAACACAAGTTAACATTTTTCAAAACTAAATCATATAAATGTATCATATAATAATAATAAAAAAAAGTATAGCTAGGATACTACAACTTATAAATGCAAGTAAGAATGAGAGGGATCCTGAGGCCGTGTAGATATGAGACTACATGGTTGATGGAAGACTTATAAAAATTGTTTGATACTACTTATATCACCAAGATGTATCTTCTTTTTGGTAGTCCATTCTATAAGAACCTCACGTTTAAGCGTGTTTGACTTGGAGTAGTATTTGGATGGATGACCTACCGGAAAGTTTCCCGGTAGCGTGAGTGAGGACAAAACACGTTGAAAATACTTATGTCAGAAAGTTTTTTGATAAGCGTGTGAGTGAGGACAAAACACGTTGAAAAGACTTATATTGGTTTGTAGGACCAATCAACAAGGATTAAAGTCGTCTGGGATAACAATTTTACTACTCCCTCTGTTTTAAAATGAGTGTCACTTTCGTAAAAAAAAATTTGTTTCAAAATGAATGTCACTTTACATTTCCAATAAAACTTTAATTTTTTCCTTTCAATTTTACCATCAATAAATACTTTAACTTTTCTCTCACACAATTTTCAATGCAACTTTAATTTTGTCTTTTTCTTACAAAGTAAGGACAATTTAGTAAAAACATTATATCCAATGAATATTTCATTCCATTTCTTAATTAATGGCCAAAATCTAAAACGACACTCAGCTTAAAACGGAGGGAGTATTAAAATGACACACTCAATTTGAGAAGAAGCGGGGTAAAAAAGAACCATTGAAGTTGAATTTGGATTGGGAACCGTTTTACTTACAAGATCTCTGTTTTCGGACATCAAGGCGATTTAGTAGGCAAAAAACGGAGATTCCGCAAGCACTTATAAATACGCGTACGTGTGGGTAACATTTTCTCTCTTTTCGAAACGCCGTAAACCTCTCAATTTTCTGCATTTTACGCGCATTCTATTTCTCCTGCAACGAAACCCTTGTTTTCTTTCTTTCTGCAACAAATAACTGCGATTCCATTCACTGAGTTGAACCGGAGAAAGATCTAACTTTTGTCATCAATTCAACGCGCTTATGGGTGGTTCTGGTTCTAAACTCGAGAAGGCTCTCGGCGATAATTTCCCTGAAGGAGAACATTACTTTGGCCTTGAGAATTTCGGCAATACTTGTTATTGCAACAGCGTTTTGCAGGTTTGAATCAATTTATCTCTTTTTCGTCCAGATTCAGAATTTGATCCTGTTATTTAGATGATAATTACTTTTTCTTTTTTGTTTTGCTTAATTTAATTTTTGTGTTTTCTCGTGGTTTTTGGTGGCTATGTGTTATTGATTTGATTAATTTTCTGAATGTGAACGTGTTAGATAGTTGTTATCTGAATTTAGTTGTTTCGTCATACAATGAATATTAGGATTAGTTTGTTTGACATTAGCATTTGAGTATGTAGTAATTTGATTTCATTAACTGAAAAAATGGTTTGCTTAAGTTTATTTTCGAGTAAACCACCAAATTCTTTGTAGGGCCTCTCAAACAGGTCCCACCATTATGAATGTTTCACAAAGGTTTATGACTTTGTCAAATTTTACTCATATTAGATCTTCCGATAGCATGTGAAGGACGAAATTGATAGTAAGTGGTTAAAGATAATGACGTACTTGACAGTTTAATAGAGTACGGAACCTTTTGAAATATTCATAATCGCAAGGACCTGTTTAAATGTGACCTACAAATGAGGGACTAATTTGGTGAATTACTCTTTTGTTATATGTATTTAGGTAATGCAAGTACTCTTTTTGCCCTGTTTACAAGGTCAAGCCAACGAGTAGCAAAACTAATTTTTAGTCTTACTATTGGAAAGGATGCTAGAATCAATGTTATCAGCAATTGCCTATTCAGAATATCTATATTCTATACAGTGATAACTGAGTTTGTCAATGAACTGTGTTTGTATATCTTGTAAGTTGTAACTAAATTTGTGGTTTTTTCTCTCATTCGACAGGCTCTATACTTCTGTGTTCCCTTTCGAGAACAATTGCTACAGTATTATGGAAAAAACAAAAACATAACAGATGCAGAGGAAAATCTTTTGACTTGCTTAGCTGAACTATTTTCGCAGGTAACAAATCTACATTTGGAAAAAATCTTGTTGTTTGCACGAGATAGCTTCTTCATATTTGATTGACTAAATCATTATTCATGATTATAGAATTTATACTGGCTTCATTGTTTGTAAATATGGCACATGATGTTGATCTTACATGGATGATGGAATCCAATACACCAAATCAGTAACTTTTTAACCATACTCAGACCAACTAATTTTTGCCCCAGATGTTGTTAAAAAAGAAACTGTAGAAATGTCAGAAAGCTTATCAAGTTTCCCTTGTGACCATCCAAAAATAGAATAGCGTCATTTGCAAATTGTAGCTAGGTAACATACATTCCTTTAGATCCAGTTCTCTGGACCATCTCCATACCATTGTTTATTGTTCTGATTTAGACACCCACTTAGATAGTGTAAAACGTCACACTGGAACTTGGCAAACACCCACTATTCATTCTACATGTGTTTGTCAGGGAATTTCATACCCTACCATTGGTTAAGTTTATCAAGACATGACTAGTTACTTGTAGGGCCTAAAATCCGTCTCAGTTAACATTTATGTTCCTTTTTTGTTTCCCTTGTAGAATGGATTTGCAGGCAGTGGTGATTGCATGCTTGTCTAAATCATGAAATATACTTGAGTGCGCATTGTTTATTTATTTATTTCTCTAAATTTGCTTTGAAGTATTTGACATGTTTTTTTTTTTTTTTTATAAATTTATCAATTTCTTTTTGTGCTTTTCGGTTGAGGTATAAGAAATTGGAAGAGGTGATTGCATGCTTACTTAAATCTGATTGTTCTATGATTGAGTATCTATATGTTGTATATCGTCAATGTTCCGAACAGTATATAGCTTCAGATTTTCAGTTAATGCACTTGTCTTGTTTATTTCTTTCATGGTTTTGAATTTACCATGTTACTTCTTTTGATATAGATAAGTTCCCAAAAGAGGAAGACAGGTGTGATTGCTCCCAAAAGATTTGTACAGAGGTTGAAAAAACAGAATGAACTCTTCCGTAGCTATATGCACCAGGTACATTTTCAAAATGATAAGAATGAGCACAAAAGTAAAAGATTTGATTGTTGATAAATTGTCAACTTTCCTTTGAGAGTAATGCATAGAATATTACTTTGTACATGTGTACAGTGTTTGGCTATGTTTATACATACATGCATATTTTCTGAATGTGCCTGCTTAGTTGCTTCTCAGCTGCATTTAGTTTTATTATGAAACTTAGCTAGAGATGCTTGCAAAGTCGCACCATTTCAATTGGTAGATCATTGGTCTCACCCAAACGACTCGAATCATTGTATTCACGCAATCACGCCCGATAGCAGAATGGTTTTTAGCTTATAGTTGAACTTGATGGTTAGGATGATGGTTCACTAGCTGGGCGGTCAATATTTGAAGGTTGCAATCTATTCCCTTGAGCAGAAAATATTTTTAATGAAAAGATCTCTCTACCTGAACTGGAACATGTGTAGAAAGTGATTTTTTTACTATTATATGCTTGTCAGGAAATGCAATCTATTTTATTTTTTGACAGAAGGAAATGCAATCTTTTAAAACCTTTGTTTCCATAACACATTCAGTGAGTTGAATAATGGATTTCTTAGTTTATACTACTAGATGTCTCCTTCCTCGTCTGAGTTACCTTCACAGGTGAAGGTCATTCTTTGTTTTTCAAATGTGTAGTTTGTTGTATGATGTCTCTTATTGATGTATTTCTTTAAAAAAAAAATTGTCTAAAGATTAAAAAGTAACACTGTCATCGTAAATCTTCTCATATTTTGTAGGACGCCCATGAGTTCTTGAACTATTTGTTAAATGAACTTGTTGACATTTTGGAGAAAGAGGCCCGGGCTGAAAAAGACGATCAAGGTACATTACTACCTTCTGAGAAGATTGCGAATGGACCAAAGAATGGTTTAGCTAATGGTGCTAAAAAAGAGCCTTTAGCTACTTGGGTGCACAAAAACTTTCAGGTGAGTTGACAATACAATGTTTCTATTTAAGCATCTTGCTTGCAGCAAAGCTTGGAGTAACCATAAATTTTGAAGTTGTTATTTGCTCAATTAAATCTAGTATGCAGTGGGCTATTACTTGTACTCCATAATGATCACTAAAATAAGATTTTTAAATTTTCTCATTTTGGAATCTCATTGTTGTAAATTGCTTTGATCAGGGAATACTTACCAATGAGACAAGGTGCTTGCAATGTGAAACAGTTACGGCTAGGGATGAAATGTTTTTCGACTTGAGTCTTGATATTGAACAAAATAGTTCAATTACAAGTTGTTTGAAAAATTTCAGTTCGACTGAGACATTGAATGCGGAAGACAAATTTTTCTGTGACAAGTGCTGCAGGTATATAGCATTTTTCACTTGTCTCTATAGCTGACCTATTTTACTACTTTTTATTAAAGGGTTTTTACTACTTTTAGTAAGAGGTTTTCTTAAATGACAATGAGCAAGGAATAAGGATGCAATGCCAAATGGCTTCAATATTATCTATTAATTGTCACAATTTGTCATGTCATTTGGATTGAAAATAGATTGCTATTTATGTTTGTTTACTAGTAGTATGATGTTTTCTGGGTATATGATTTTGACGGCGTGATGAGCATGAATCTTGATAGGTTAATGATTCATTGATTGGCAATTTTTGTCATCCATTACCTGAAAGGGTTATGAATATAATCTATAAAAAAATGCATGTACTCATCTGTTTTGCTTTTCATGTTCTGTTAATAACCAAGCTGCAATCTTTCTTTTGATATTAGTTTGCAAGAAGCTCAGAAGAGGATGAAGATAAAGAGACCCCCACGTGTCTTGGTCATTCATCTTAAGCGTTTTAAGTACATGGAACAGCTGGGCCGCTACAAGAAGCTGTCTTACCGTGTGGTCTTTCCCCTTGAACTCAGGTTGAGTGATACAGATGAAGAAGCAGATATTGAGTATTCTCTATTTGCAGTAGTTGTCCATGTTGGGAGTGGGCCCAACCACGGGCATTATGTCTGCCTTGTAAAAAACCATAACCACTGGTTATGTTTTGACGACGAAACTGTCGAGGTGGTTGATGAAGCTTCAGTGCAGACATTCTTTGGGTCGACACAAGACTTCAACAATAATACAGACCATGGTTACATTTTGTTCTATGAGAGCATTAACAGAAACTAGACAGTGGAGAGGCTGACGACTTTTAGGTACTGGAATCTTTTGGACTAGTCTTTTTATCGGTTTGACGATAGGTTATTTTCTTATGACCATTTTCCCTATTCGAGCTGATTTTGGTGTTATACCTCCTGGAGAGGATACGGTTGTGAAAATGTATACTAGGTGGTTGGCATGTACAGTTGATACTTGATAGTGAAAGCACTACAACTTTTTTCCTTTTTTATTTTCTTTTTTAAAACTTTTCTCTAACAGATACGACAGTATACATGCTGGGAAATTTTCACCGACAATGTGTTCATGGTGTTAACTGTTAACTGCTCAATGTTCAATTAGATAGAAACACAATGCAATGGTATCATGGTAGTTCTTTTTCTATATTTTGTTTTACAAGAGCTTGTTGAGAAATGTGTGATTAACGTATTGATATTAATATAAACATTTGTCATTAAAATAATCTTCTATTGAGAGAACGACAAATATGCATCGTACATTTTCCGTCTAACATGAATGTTTTTTTTATGACATCTAACCTAAGTATATGAAGTTTTTTTTCAAGGATAGAACATCGCAGGTATTCCAAGAGCAGCACTCTCAATCTTTAGACATTTGATTTAAAATCTATTGATATTTTAAATTTCATCCAAGTGTTACATTTTTATTAGAAACTCTATTATTCTCATCTCTAGAGTGTATATAATGGAGGACAAAACTTACTTTCATTTATTTCTTTAGGTAGGTGCTTCTTGTAGTTTATTTAGTAAAGAAAACACCTGTGAAAATGCACCGATATTTTGTTAATAAGTTAAAACCTGCAGATTGCCATTTAAACTTCATTCATTTTTAAGCTTTATTTTCTAGCTATACAAGGAATCGATTATTTTGACTGATTTGTATACTAACTTATAACAGAAAATTCTCTTTCGTTATTTTTAAAACATCCTCATATATCCTAACACATCTCCCCCTTTTTTTTTCAAAACACTCCTCCTTTACTCTCCACATTCACGATATTATTAAAAATTGTAAATACATGTAGGCTGTAGGGAATACAGCCGCCTCAAATGTGGTCCAAAATCAATTGTGAAAATATATGAAATCTTGAATACAGAATAGAGACGTAACAGTAGCATTGGTTAGATGGCACTATAAATGTCAGTCATAATTTCATCACGTTCAAATGTTGAACAACAGATGAAGGGGAACGAGACGCTACAAATTACTCTCCCTCCGTCCTATAATATAAACAAAAAAAACTCATTTTCTTTGTCCCAAAATATAAGCAAAAAAGACAAACTTTTATCCTATTTAATCTTGTTTTTAAAAAAAATCTCTTTTCCAAGAAAAACATTTGTTTATTCTCATAAAATTAAATGCAAATTACATTTAATTTTCTCTCTCTTTCATTTTTTCCATAACCAATAGCCAATGAAAATTGTTTTTACATCTTCCTATAAAACTTTTTCCAAAAAAAATACAAAAAACTATACTCCAAATTCTTATGTTTTAGTTTTCTTAATTAGTGTGATTTTTGTTTTTTTCCTTATAATTTGGGACGTAGGGAGTAAACCACAAGGTAATGATAAGATAATTTATCAAGGATAAGAAAGTTTTCAGAATTTCAAAACATTTAATTCCCCATCGATCTTCCTTTTCCATCAAAGCAAAACAAATTTTAGTAACAATAAATGCATATAAAAGTGTATCAATCACTCATTTTATAAATTCACATATCAAAGCATAGGACTCCAAAAAAGGGGCCATATTTGCAATAAGTCCTGCACAGATATCACGACCATAATGAGACAATTAAATTGACACTTGCCAGAGAGCATTCGTACCTTTGTTGTTACATCACATTTGAAGTTGTTTTCTAACAGCTTCAAAGGGACAGGCGGCAGCTTCATCAGGACAACCACCAGAGTATAGCGACGTATAGTGCATGTTTCTATTAATTATGAATCAGGATGTGCTATGGTAATTTTATCAAAATTTGGTAAGTCCAAATTCTACCAAAAACTTTAAATTAGATCAACTAGTTTATCTACTATATTATATTAGTTAGCTTATGAGCTATCAATTATAAACTTATCCGCCACCATCAGGTAGCTTTATCGCTATTGACTATATTTTTTATCAAATATAACTTGTGAATATATCTAACTAATCAGAAACCAATAATGATTTGGTTCAGGTGGTAAAAGGTTTGATCCCTTAAACAAGTGGTCAATAGTTCGATCATTAACTCTTGAATGTCCACATATTTTTTAACAAATATAATTACTGCTAAACGATAATAAAAATTTCATACAAATATGAATGTACTAAGGTTATGATTTCTAATGAGGCCAATTCTAGCTGTTGGAAAACATTCAGCCCATACCTCTCTTCTTCTATGTACAAGACTTAGATTCTGATCATTCCTTCATCTAAATGCTAACATAAAAAGCTGACTTAAACTTTGTCCAATTTTATTTATCTTCAATATCTTAATCTTGCTATTGTGTGTAGTATAATTGGTCATTAGCTTCATGTTTCAGCTATTGATCCTTTTAGTGAGTATTTGAATTTGGGCCTAGCGTCGGTCAATAATTTTAAAAAGTAAGTGAGACTTATAGTAAGATTGAATATATAAGTTTTCTTTAATTAGAATATGAGGCCATATTGTTTGAAAAATCTAATAAATAATATTTTTTTTTGGTGGACCTAAAGCGAAGGCTTTGGTGACCCTAGAGCTTATATCGTATGATCGGTACCTTCAGTAATATTTTTTTGTAATAATCTCATTTTTATATATAAGGATTAATATCAAAGATTGTAATAATGAATTAGTTAATTTCGACTTCCATTACTGCTGATGTCAATGTCATGCTGACAATGAAGGCTACTCAAACCTTGAAAAGACGAACCAAAGCCTTTACTTTTGAGTTTTGATTATGTGGTGTGGCTAAAGGCATCAATTGTGCATATTGAAATTATAGTTCATATTGTGGGTTCATTTTAGTTTGCACCATTTAAACTATGGGTTTAAGTTGGACCAATTTTTTTTTACCATTAGATTAAACAATCTATCAAGTTTTCCCATGATCTCTCTACACCAAATTTATTTCTCTTTCTTGTGTTTGATTTCATTTCTCTCTCTAAAATAAAACCCTTCTTTTTAATATGCAAATAAAGAATCCATTTTTTTTTTTATCTGGGAGAGTGTATTGAAGAAACTTTTTGTTTTAAAAAAATAATTCGAGAACCTATTTTTTTTAACGGATCCCTTCTTATTGAATATGAAAAGAATCCACTTTAAATTTTTGTGAAAGTTTTAGAACCCATATTTGACATGTGAGATAGACTTTTTTTGGGTTAAATATGTTTTTGGTCTCTATAAAATTGAGAATATCTAAGTTTATTCCTTACTTAATTTTAATAGCTTTTTTAATCCCTATAAAAAAAAATACTTAAAACTTTAGTCCATGCTAAAAAAAGTTTGTTTAATTATCCTTCAACTTTTTAGCACTTTTTCGAGACTAGTTTAAAACACTATGAAATGTTCAGTTACTAAAATCTATAATTTTTTAACATAAAATAAATTAATTATGAATTTTTTTAAAATGACAAAAGTTTAAGATAAAAGTAAGAAAAATATGGACATAGAAATCAATTTTTAGCAATAATTTTTTATGCAGAAACTTTTAATAATGTTTTTAACACGTATACAAAAAATTGTTGAAAAACTTAAGAGTTTAAGCATAAATTTGGAATAAGTAAGGATTAATTTTGAATGCAATTTTTTTTTATAAGAACTAAAAAAACTATTAAAATTAAGTGAGGAACAAACTTAGAAGGTTCTAATTGTATAGGGACCAAAGATATATTTAACTTTTTATTTTTTACTCGAGAGAAAGAGAAGTAATAGAACCTTTTTTTTTATTAAATCAAAAGAACCAATTGAGTTGGCACATATGCAAAGAACACAAATTTCTATTCAATCATGAAGTTTTTTAAGAAAAAAATTGTGAAGGTGAAGGGAGAATTATGAAAGACATTTTCCGTGTGAATTGATTCCATGAGTGAGAGAGAGCAATGAGACTGGGAGAGAGAGATTTGGTGTAGACAATCTATGATAAAACTTGTGGGATGATTTAATTTAAAGGTAAAAAAAGTGGTCTAAGTTGCACCCATCTATATGGTGGTGCAAGTTAAATGGACCTCATATTGTGACTATTATGGAATAATTTTTTTCTCGTTCATGCATGTTTGAACCATAACCTTCAACGCCTTATCTTTAACTCAAATCAATTTAGCATCCAACCCCTATGAATTTATTTATCGTGATCATTAAGGATTAAAGGTTGGTTAACTAGTCTCGTAAGTATAACTCAGTTGGTAGTTACTAAGGATAATATTTGCAGAGGTTAACGTTCGAATCCCAGATTTTCTATTTTAAAAAAAAGTTGGTTAACTAACCGAGCTGGTAAGACAATTATCCTAATGAATTAATGGAGAAAGAGATTGATACTATTGAAATGTGACTACTAAGAGCATCGTGTGACTTAATACTAATTGAGTGGGATCTGTATTATTGCGGTAATTAGCATTGAATTGAATTATTGATTATTCCTGTCAATATCATCATGATGTAATAAAAATCTAATGTCATAAAAACAGACGCTTTCTCGTTTTCATAGCAGTATGGGGCAACAACTACTAGATCACCTCAAATCTGCACTCTAATACGTCAAACAAACAAACACTCGAATAGGACGGTAGCTGAAGTCTAGCAGTTGAATTATTATTATTTTTAACAAGAGTTGAATTATTATTATTATTATTTATTTTTATTTGAAAACAATTAAGTTTAATTGATTTTTTTTTTTATATTGGCAGGATGATATTACTTTATGGGAAATGCTAAGGGTGCTTAGATGTTTAAAATGAAAATTTTATTTTAAAAATTATGCATTCAAGACATTGAAACAACAAAAAATAATTTTTTTTCTTTTATATTTTGAATCTTTGACGATTGTCCTACCAGCTTTGAACCCAACTTTTGCTTTAGTTTCTTTTTTGTGGTGACATAAATCCCCTTACGACTTGTGAATTAAAAATTTTGGCAACAACAAGTTCTGATAGACATAACTTAGGAGTTAATAAAATCTTTTCACAAATGATCGATCAACTAATATTATCAATTAATTCGAATGGCTCGTTATTTAATTTAACCATGAAATTTAATTTGGCAAATACATCATTATTCTATACTCTTTCATATGTATGGCGTAATCGAATCCTTTCTTTTTTCAAATTTCGAGCCTTTTATTTTTTTATATTTTTTAATCGAATTTTTTATTCTAAATAATAAAAAATTTACTCTTACTTTTATTAGCAAGACAATATTTTATGGATATTTTAGATATAGTTAGAAACTTGTTAGTATTTTTTTTTGGGTGTTAACCCTCCAATTTTTAGGAGAAAAGTTTTTAATAATTTAGTGTTCAATCCAGAGATAAGTATATTCTGACCAAGTTCATTAACCCCTTAAGCCAAATCGCTTGGTTGAGATTTATTAGTATTGATCAAGGTAGTTATTAGTTGATTGGTTATAATAGTTACCATAAAATGAATACAAAGCGTATTCAATATATTGTAATCAATTATAAATTTTCTTATTTCTCTCGTTTTATTTTTTTTGTTGGGCTTAACCATATTCTCAATGGTCATTGTAATTTTTTTTGTTTCAAACTTGCAATTTTTAGCTGAAAGAGAACATTGTAATACAAAATTTTAGCCGAAAGATAAGTAAAATATAATCAATGATTGCTTTAATCAAAATTTAGGTTCAAGTTCTTTAAAAAAAAAATCATCATTTGAAAGTGGAATAAAAGTGAATTCATTTTTATGATTTGATGAAATGCATGTATGTAAATTAAATCTTAAAGGTAGAGAACACGGTTACATGGTAAAATGAGTTTATAGTTTGTTCACTTTAGAAGATCAATATGTCAGTTCGCCTTTCATAAATATCATTTGAAACAAAGCAGATTCTCTCTAGTTTCTCTCTTTGCGTGACGCTTGCTTAATAAAAGGATTATGACAAAAGACAATTTGTTTCGACGTGAAGTTTTTAAATCAGGGTTTTTGGTATTCTCTAGTGGTTTTGGGAAGCATGAAACAATCAATCATTTGTTTTTGAAGTGTGATTTTTTTGGGAGTATCTAGTCATCCATTTTACAATTGTTAAGAATTGATAATGTGTCTCCCTTTGACATTGGCATGCATTTCATTCAATTTGGTGGATCACACCTATTCAAAAAGGAAACTCATCAATTTTTACAACTTATTTGGATAATTTGGAATGAGTGAACATGCAGACTTTTTAAAATAAAGAGTCATTTATCGTTAATTTGTTTGATAGGTGAAATTAGATTTTTGGTGGTGGTTGAAGAGTCTTAGACCTACAATTTGGTCAATAAAATAAAATAGTACCGACTAACTTTCATGAATGATATTATATAGTTTTCTTTTTCCCATAAAATTAAGATAGTGGAGACTAAAACATTCATTGTATGTTTGGTTTCATGGT
The DNA here is from genome assembly GCA_958299785.1 of Medicago lupulina. Classification (NCBI taxonomy): domain Eukaryota; kingdom Viridiplantae; phylum Streptophyta; class Magnoliopsida; order Fabales; family Fabaceae; genus Medicago; species Medicago lupulina. The sequence goes on along the minus strand of OY283144.1, from coordinate 13,990,568 downwards.
TTGTAAGTTAGAATCACAACGACCCACTATGGATTTGGTTTTATAGAAGTTACATAGTGTAGCTTTTAAAAAATTACGATGAATCACAATCATTCTGATATACCCACTGTGATACCAAACATAATTTCGATGATTTAACTCATGTAAATATCAAAAATGAATTTGTTATCTTTAAGAAGGAAAAACACAAACCTTTCTTCCTATCTCATCTTTCCTCTTCAAATTTCACCATATTTTTCCAAATTCTCTCATTAATTTGCCTAAAGCCACTCAAAGGTAAATAAACAAATGTAGATAATCCAATCTTTGGTTAGAGACACTATATATGGAACAGGAGTGAATTGTCCAATTGTTATGTTCTGTTGAATTTTAACTAACTCTAAGACTTCATCTCAATATGTTTGAGAAAGATTCGATTAACTCATATTCGACTGTATTTGTATTTGTCTAACTTATAATCAGATAATGAGAGTTTGTCTGACCTTAATTGTCTGCTAGCCGATCTCGGCCAACAAATCATGTATTTCTATGTGTAAACACAAGTAATAAACCTCCGAATATAAAATCCAAAAACTTCTTGCCATTTAATTAATTTTACACTCATTCAGATATGTTCAAATAAAATGAAACAAGTCTCTTAAATCTTAGCCAAATATTTTGAGTTCAAACTTCAACAATATAGCACCGTCAAAACTCTAAAAAAAAAATATGTTTCCGTGAAATAAAGTTAGTGTTATACTTACATCCTTTAAATTATATTAAATTATCACAAAATATTTAAACTTTTTTCTTTACATAACAAAATTTTTAAAGCATCTGCTTACTCAAGATTAAATTGGAGTTAAATGTAGTTCAGACTGAATTACATTTTAGAGTGTCTAAAGTGACATGTTATCAATCACTTATTTTTAAATTTGAGCATGATATTTTTAAAATTTTGGTATAACACATTAGAGAAATAATATTTATATATTTTTTGGAAAACTTTTGCTATAATTTTTTCCTTCCTGTGAGATAAAAACAATAGAAAAAAAGAAAGAAAGATAAAACACAATTTATGTATGAAAGAGTTGTCAATAGATTATCCTAAAATAATTTTACAAATATCATTTTTCAATTTAATAATCTCTTAAAAATCAATTTAGTCACAAACCCCTTTCAATCGATATGACCTAATCTCACTCTTAATAAAGATGCAGACTTTATAATTTTACAAATATCATTTCTCAACTTAATAATCTCTTAAAAATCAACTCAATCACAAACCTCTTTTAATCGATATGACCTAATCTCACTCTTAATAAAGATGCAGACTTGATAATTTTACAAATATTATTTCTCAACTTAATAATCTCTTAAAAATCAACTCAATCACAAACCTCTTTTAATCGATATGACCTAATCTCACTCTTAATAAAGATGCAGACTTGATAATTTTACAAATATTATTTCTCAACTTAATAATCTCTTAAAAATCAACTCAATCACAAACCTCTTTTAATCGATATGACCAAATCTAATCTCACTCTCAGTAAAGATGCAAACTCTCTCACTCTTAATAAAGATGCAAACTCTGACGCGACACTGATACCCTTGCCAAACAGGCGTAGATGTTCCCAGGCAATAGGCATATGCTCCTTAAGCCTCCCTCGCTTATTAATAAGTAAAATTAGCACAAAATTTAAAAACGGATATAAAACATATTTTCACAAAATAAACAATGTCTTGTTTTCTACTATTTATAATAAGGGAAATGTTAATTTATACATTTAAAAAACTAATTACAGAAGATTTTTCTTAAAACTTGTACAATCAATATCTTAAAAATTACAAAAATTATATTTTTAATATAAAATTTATTTTTAATTTCTATTTTAAATTCCTTAACTTGTGTCCTTATAAAAAAACATAACAAGGAAAAAACTATTTTTGATTCATTTTTTTAATCTTAGTACAGGTACCATGTTTGTCTGGTACAAAAAAGAATCTGATACACGGACACACAGAGATTGAAGCTGGAATAGTTAACAAACCCGTGACTACTCTTCTTTACTGACTTTTGTCTCGTTGTCCGTGGCACCGAATGCATCTTTTGCTCTTCAAAACCTCTTTGCTTTCTCACATGCATTAGATCGCATCCTTCCCCTGCAAACAAACACAAATGTGTGTATTTCACTATATTTTACCGGTTTTACCCTTTCCTTTTATAGTCAACCAAGACAAGTCTCCAAAGTTCTCTGTCCTAAATCGTAACTTTAGTTATTTATTCCTTTGCTCTAAAATTTAGTAATATTTTTTTTGAAGTAAAATTTAATAATATTAATCTTGGCAGGGAAGGTAACTAGCCTGTCTGGTCTCTTCTTAAAATAATTTGCTTTTCTTTTGCTTTTATGGAATATAAAAATAAAATTATCTTGATTTATTCTGGCATGTCGTTTTGATAAATAAAATAATAAAGAAATAGATCATTAAATCACAATTAATTCTTTATACTCGTTCCTGCTATCAGCCAGAACAGAAGATATCACATGATGTTTATCATTTCCTTCCAGTTAATCGTCATTAAAATAATTTACACTTTCTATTTTTGACGTAACGTTATTATTTTATTCAAAGGGTACTCCTAAATTAGTTTACATCGTTAATTAATCTATTTTCCTCTATTTTTTCTGGGATATTATGACTCTTTTATCAATTTATAATTTTTGAAAAACTAAAATAATACTCAAACAAAGGTGATAATAACAATAATTTACGAGGACTCGTTTTCTTTAGAAATTGAAGGGTTAAGACAAAATATAAAAAAGTAATTTTGATTTTATAAATCAGATGTGATACATAATAGAAATGTTTTGGATTGGCCAAAATCTGAGTTCACACCCACAAGGTCCGACAGATATATGGGGTGAACGAGAAATTCTTTTATAATCACAAATACAAATGTAGTGTTTGGGCCGGCACACATACATTACAATATTTTCTTAATAATGAAAAAGAAATTGATAATAAATTGATTTAGTATTTTAAAAATTAATAATTTGATGTGTGCGTGTCTGACCAAACACTATTTATTTGTGTTTGTGACTATGAAATAAGACCTCTGGGTGAACATGTACATTAGACCAAGTCAACAAACCTTGAATCCTTCCTACTCTTCAAATATCTATAGTGGCTAGCGAAAGGAGGTCGATATCGATGACATGTCATTTTGATTTCGTAGCGACTCTCGTTTAAACAGTGAACAACTCCAAAACTAAAGCTTTAAAGGATTCTTTCGTCACAAATGCAAAACACACATAATCTAATATCCAAACCACTCGCTCTTTGCTCTTTTATTGATTTGAGCGTCAAATTATCTACAAATACAAATCTTGTATCTCGACGATTGTTGCTCGACGACTCTTATCATTCTGATCATTACATATCCAAAAGCATTGATGATAACTTTATTAATAAACATAATTTTCGTCTTTTCTTCAAGTAATTTAACAGTTGAAATTTTATTTTAAAGTAAATAAGTGATGAATATGATGTTCAAACATTGACATCTGCATATATAATACAATATCTCTACTAACCGAGTCATTCTCACGAGAATCAACATCCCCTAATCAATCTTATAAGTAAAAAAATATTTTTAGTTTTCTTTAATAACTGATGTATTTGACCTCTAATATATACTACATGAACCAATTATTTAACGAATTTAAAAAATTGATATTTTGTTTACAACAGTGATAAGAAGAGGTTTGATCCTAGCAGCGGTTGTTCGGTTCAAGGTGCGTATCATAAGCTCACTAATCAGGAGTTTCCTACCGCTGATGCTACTTCAGATTATATTTGGCACAAACAAGTACCTTTGAATGTATCTATTTTGGTTTAACGTTTGCTTCAGAATTGGTTGCCAACAAAGGACAACTTGGTGGCGCGCGCGACATTATTTCTCATGAAAACAGTCATGTGTGACCGGGTGTGGAGTCAATGAAACTGCTCATCATTTATTTCTAGCATGCCCCTGTTTTGCTTCTTTGTGGAGTTTTGTTCGGGCTTGGCTTGACATCTAATCGGTTGATTCCTATCTTTTACAGGACCACGTTATTCAATTTGTTTATTTAGCAGGAGGTTCACGAGTTCGGTGTTCCATGTTGCAGCTTGTTTGGTTATGCCGCGTTTTGAGTATTGTGGAATGAAAGAAATAACTGAATTTTCAAGAACAAGGAAAGCTCCATTCACCAACTCTTATATAAAGTCAAGTTACATCCCTTTTGGTGGATGAAGACAACTAATATTAACGTTCGTTTAAATTCTTATACATGATGGTCGAGCGCTTTTGTTTGTATGGACATCTACTAATTTATTTTGATTTTTTTTGTGACTTGTTCGGTTATATACTTCTGAGATCCTTTTTGGCATATCGTGTGCTATTAAGGTGTTTTTTTTGGGTAATATTTTTTTTTTTGCTTGTTAAAAAAAAACAGTAATAGGAGGATGTATCTCATTAATCTATTCAATATAATTTAATTAATAATATTATAATTTTTTTTAATATTGATTTTATTTGATTACAACAAAAAAAAAAAATACTAGGTGAAAGGGAAAGGCAATTATGGTCACGGAATCGGATGGAAGGAAGGGGTTTGTCGTGATAGTCGAAGTCGCATTCACAGGAGCAACGGTAGGTTTTAGGTGTACTTAGTAATATTGTATTAACTAAACTACAAAAACACCTTCCACCTCTTCTCCGATGTCCTAACCTTCATCTCTCTCACATTTCCTTTCATTTCACTATCTTTCTTTTCTTTTATTATTTTTATATTTTCATAAATATAAATACTCTTTCGTTCACGTGCGAAGCCATTCATTCTTCCTCCATGACAATGGCCGTCGATTCCTCCTCTTTTCAGGTTAACATTCTTTCTCTCACTCTTTAATCTTCAATCTCAATTTCAATTTCAATCTGAGCCACATTTTCATTTTGATTTTGATTTTGATTTTACTTCACTACTTTCAACCGAATCCGAATCTCAACTTGTTCATTGTTCTTTTCTTCTCTTTCTTTTACCAACGCACGTTCTTAATGAAGAAGAAATCGACGTTTATGCCTAATGCCGAGAAATTTCACTTTCAACAAAATAAAAACAAACAAAAAACAGCTATCCGAACGAGAGTCATGTGTGACGAAGTGATCAAGCGAAACTCAAACCACACGATTTTCTTTTTATCTTTTTTCATTAATTAGTTTACACTTATAAATTCAACTTTATTTTACTTTACAATATGCAGGTTTATTTTAGATCACGCTATTAGGTTGAAAGCTCTTATTCCACTTGCTTTCATTTTCGATTAATTGATGAGTTGCATTGTTTAATGTATAATGATTTTGTTAACTACGGTTTTATTGCAGAAAGAGCATCAAATTCATGAGTTTCAAGAGGGGAATGGAAACGTACCTGTGTGTTTGAAGTTAAATAAACAATCAAGTGTTGATGATCTTAACTCAAAGCTTCCTCTAGGTAATTTAATTTAATTGAGTTAACCGCATTAAGTTAGATCGCTTAATGTTGCCGGTTGCGGAAACTACTTTAACATTTACGGCTTTTTGAACTGATTTCTTTGTTTTGTTTTTTACTTTAGATATACCGCCAATTCTGGTTGAAGAAACTTCACTTCCGGGAGGATTGCACGGTTCACAGGTTAGTTCTTCTCTCCATTGGTGTTGTCAATTGTTGATGGCTGAATATAGTTGTCAAATTCTGTTATGCTACAGTGCTGCTACAGCTGTTATTTTAGAACACTTTGTACTAAAGCGTGTAACACAGAACAATAGTGTTTTGTTAAAATTGCTATGCTATAGCGCCGCTATAGCCACTATTTGACAACCTTGCTTCCTTTTTATTCTTCAAATTGTTAATCTAATGTGTTGCATATCACGTGTGGCTGAATGATACTGATTGGTGATGAGTTTATGTTACCAATGGTTACAACCATAAGATTGAGGGGAGAGGATGAAAAGTCTTTGTACACAATCATGTTACATTCAACTTATGAGAAAAAAAAGCTGTTAGGACCTGAATTACCATTTTGTTTTGGGTTAGCTAGTCACCTTTTTATTTTGGATCAAATGGTATCTTGAAATATGAACCATTGAAGCTCCTTTTTCTCAAAACTGTTAAGAAGGACAAAAGAGGCATAAGTCAAATGTTTTCCAATGAAAAAGAAAAAACTCATGTTTTTCCAGTGGTTTTTATTTGAACTGCCTTTCTTATTTTAAATGCTTGAACCGTTTTATGCCGTATTAATTCTTTGGAAACAGCTCAAAATATGTTTTTCAGCAACTGGTGCCCTTTCATTTTTTACAGGCTCAAGATGTTTATAGTATTTCAATGGTACCAGAGGAAGGTGAAAATGCAAGAAGTGCTTCACCACTAGCTTTCCTAAGCGTTGTAGAGGTTCCTAATCAAGCTAAAAGCGGAGTGTGTTTAGACGCTCATATAAATTGCCAAAACAGCATTGATTTTCAAATGAATAGAAAAGATATTTATGCCCAGTGCATAGTTGATATACCCAATGTGAATGGAAACTCAGTTTCACCTGAATCCTTTGATGACGGAGTTGAAAGTTTTAAAACCGGGAACTCACCAAAGGTACGTTTCATAAAGTCATCTTCTGCTCTGTTGTTTTTAAAGATATCATGCACATGATATAGATTTCGTTGGTTGCGGATAACATACTATCATTCACGCATACCTGTGTATCTTTATCCTTATATGAGGGCTGATATTTTACAACATTGCAGAGCGTACTGTGGAGAGAATCAAGTCTAAAAGCAGGGGCAAAACTTATGCAGAGTCTAGTGAACCTTGGCAGCCCAAGAGGTATTCTGCTGTTCTTGGGTATCTTAATATATTTATTTCAGATAAGCCTATGTAGTTTTCTTTACTGGAATCAACTAGATAGTCGGTGACATAATGATTTTCTGTAAGCAATCAGAATAGTTTAGAGATGAAAGAAATATTGACCACACATAGTCTAATGTAATGAGGAATAGCTGACCTCCTGCTTTATGTCATTTAAAGAATTAAAGCATTGCTATATTATGATATTCTTTCTCTTTTATCTAGAATTCATTTTGTCATGATTAAACTATCAATTGCTCTCTTCTTTTACTTGGACTAGTGCTCATAATTTTGTGTTCGGAACTCAGTAGGTTTGTGATTCAGATATATTTTTAATTTTCTTATTTTATGTATTAACAGATAAGCCAGTCACTGAAAAGTTACATGATTTGCCGAGTAACAAATGGAGAAGATATAAGCGCTCTACCTCATTCGATTCCAGAAAAGTTGCTCTTCTGTTTTCAATATTGTAAGTTACATCAGTTCAAACACTAAAAGCTTGACATAAAATCATGGCTATCCACATGACCTTATACATTTTATCTTAGTTATTTGCCTATATGAATTTACTATATGATGAGATTTGATTGGATGCATGTGCAAAATGATTTTACATTAACAGGAGATAACATAAAATCTTTATTATTTCATAAATGGGTCACATTAACTTAACCTGTGTGATGCCCTAACTACATTATTCATATCAGAAGAAAATTTTGCAAGAAAACTAAACAACAATAGCAAAAAATACAACTAAATTATATGATAGAATAATTCAATGATGATTTTATGCATAATGATTAAGTTCATGCAATAAACTTGTCCTTCAATACCAAAACTTTGGTTATCATTTTGTGCGCATATTCCATTTTTTCCTGGTAAAGTATTTACTCTAATACTCTATTATAACCAGTATTACTTTTTCATGATTATAACAAATTGTTGAATAGCATATATGTTCTTATTTTACACTATATTCATGTAGTAGACAACTGAAGGGCTTCAATAAGAAAATAGAAATCCTAATTTCTTATGTTTATGTAATTTTATGTAGACAATAGAAAGCTGTGTTGTGAATTTATACTTATGGTTTTGCCGTTTTGAAAGGTTGTGGTGTGGTTGTGCATTGCATATCTCGTGAACTGTGGAGTTAAATAGAGATGCCACCCTGTGAATGCTAACTAGTAGTATATTACTTTTAACAAATTCTGAGTGGATTCCACGCAGTGGAAAATAATGCACGTTGTCATTTTCCCAAGGAACTGACCAAATTTTGCCATGTTTTTCTGGTCTCTATTTTTTAATTTTGTTGAAGATGGAAATTTGTTGTTTATGACGAATTCACTAAATAGATCAATTACCCTGCAGGTCAAGTCTGGGAACATTGGTATTGATATATCTGACATTGAGGGTCAGGCAGAAGGCTGATGTGTTTGTTCTTAGTTAAAGGCTCAATCTTCGCTGGCCTCGTGTTTAAGTGTACACTTCTAAGTTTCTATGGTTTTTAATTTTAACGTATCTTTTGAATTGTAATAGAGCTCCTTGTGACGTTGAAGATAGAATTTGGGAAATGCTATTTGGCACAAAAATGTAGATTACTTTTATCCTAAAGCTCCCTCTGTTATTTACTCTCTGTCTAACAGTGTTATTTTTTTTTCTTTCTGTAAAAAGTGTTTCTTATTTCAATTTTTTAGAATACTAATAAAGTATTAATTATCATTTATTCACCAAAACCTTGTTTCATGTATCACAATCCACCTAATCACTCTGGTAAGTATTTTATTTATAAAGTATTTTGGTTAATGAAACTCATTTCTTTATAAAACGTAGCACACTCAATTTTCTTAAAGGAGAACGTAATCTTCAGAAAAACTTAATATGAACTGAATGAATTTTAAATTATCCGGCAATCTAATGATTTAACAGAGTCAAACTAGGACCATTGAATGGGAACATACCCAAGAAAAGACCTTCAGTTTGACTCCAGGTGCAGGAAGGAATAAACTTTGTGGCGATGTGGTCTGATCATATTTTTGCCATCCTTTAGATTTTGATTACGGAAGCTCGTGAGATGAAACCATGGAACTCATTATGTAAAACCAATATTCCGCATAATAAAATTGTACATAATCTCAAATCTCAATGCAAGCACAGTTTATGCAGTAAAGCATGACAACGCTTGGTCGATGAAATGCTTCCGGCAAAGCTCCAGTTTGAAGCTTTATTATCAACTGGTAAACAATGTAAATGTTTATATCAGTTTATTATCTGCAGTCTTACATATAAAGGGACTAACTGTATAAGAAAATAAAATAACTAATTATCAAATTCATTACTGTTAAGATCTAAGTCCTACTAAACTAAACTGAAGAGCGTTGGTACAAAAAGTACGTTTGGGTTTGGCCTAGGTGCATATTTCCATTTTAGTTGCCAAGCCAATAATTGTGTCAAGTGAACAGACTCATGCCTTGTTGTGAATAGCACTGTTTAGCACGAACAACCTCCACCTTGCTGCTCTGTCCTGGATGAATTCATGGTAGATTTTAAATTTACATCAACCATGTCATCTTGCTTCGTTGAAAGAGATTCCATCCCGGGCAAGGCTGAAGCAATCTTGCGAAATAAAGGCTGCAACATTTTAATCACTCGAGTTAATATGAACACGATAAAGTGTCGGCGAGAGCAAAACATGGAATGAGACAAACATGTCAAAGAGAAAGACAGTTGACAACAAGTTTGAAATCCGTGGATGGCTTCCTTTATATTTAATGAAAATGCAGCTGAGAATCATTCAAGGTTTCTCAGATTGATATATGTTTAGAAGACAGATTTCAGAATTCAAAAGCATGATACATGAAAATATGGGGTGTCCCCGGAGAATTGATCAAATTTCACCTTGATATTAAATCCTGCTTTTGCACTGGTTTCTATAAACATGATCCCGCTCTCACGCGACTTGTCATCTCCTTCCTCTATAGAGACTTGCCTATTAAAGCATCATAATGTCATTATAGGTGCAACATAAAAACATTGTCATTTGATAAGAAGAATTGTATGGATACGTGCCATATGAGGAAAAAAATAATATGATGAGAAGAAAAGTGAATGAAAAAAATACAGTATATATAATAATTTCCTTACAATCAGCTACTCTTACAAACTCACAAATTTCTTTTTGTATTAACAAACATTATTCTTTAGCAAAGATTTAGATAGTGATATCACAATAGTTGAATCACAAACATCACATGCGATGCTAACTGGAAACATTATATCCAACAACATCGTGGAACTATAAGTTTACCTTCTAAATATGGTTTTGAAATAACAACTTCAAGGTATGGCAATTTTGGTAAACCAGTACGAATTTTTAGTATTACTTAATCTATTTATTAGCAAAACAATCATAATCAAACACTTTTAACGAAATTACTATTCAACCAATTGTTCGGCAATAAAAGAGACTCTGTCCTACCATTATAGTATTCAAACAGAACATAAACTAACAAATATTTTCTTGCCAATATTTTTGAAAATCAAATAAGAATTATAGCAAACATATTATGGAAACGTTTAATAAAAACCATGTGTCTAATGTGCAAATAAAAGTATCTGAATTTTTTTTTATGTCAAGTCAGCAAACCAGTTGATATGTAACTTATTAAGGAAAATGCTAAATGTCCTGACTGGTTGATTCCCTGCTCACCTTTTTTCAACAAGATCAGTTTTGTTTCCAACCAAAACGATAATAACATCACTGCCTCGTTCTGCACGTACCTCCTCAACCCACTTGTTAGTGTTAAGAAATGATTGCCGATCTGCATCAGAACAGCTTGCTAAGAAATTTAATGGTTTTAATTTGATTTATGCCGCATAGTTTGATATAGAAAAACTAAGCAAATCCAATTCCACAAGCAAACAGAGCATAGTGTACAATAGAAAACACACATGGAGAGGTAGGAACTGGGGAGCTAACGTTTTCAATCATTCAGTGCATCTCTGATAAATAATTATCATAACAGTAAGACAAACACCAATCTTAAAGAATGTATAATTATTAATCTCAAATAATAACAGTTAAGTGTAAAACAATTTTACACAACTGAAATAACAGCAAAGCAGGCTTCCACTAGCTGGGGAAAACCTAGATCAGATGATATCATAACTTCTGTCATGGATCAAGTGTTAAAATAGGTTTGTTTATCTCTAAATCTTTCGTTAGTTTGGTCTATAACTTTTCTTAATTCCCCCTTATGTTGGACCATACTCCATTTAGTCAACCAGTGCTTTTAATTCTTCTCCACATGTGCTATCTTCCAAGAAATGTATTTTTGTTCCTATCTTATCTTGTGTAAACGACTTATCCATTGTAACATTCTTATCACTAGACGTCTTTGTTTTTGGCTCTTTACAAATCAATATTCAGTCCCATACAACATTGTAATTTGTAAGTTTATGGCTATGCCATAAAATCTTCGTTTAAGCTTAAGTGGTAGTTATATCACACGGATCAAACTCAAATAGTTGGCATCTCCTATCTATCGGTCATTTTGTATGGAGCCGTTGGAAAAGAGAATAGAGGGAGACATGGTTTCCTCATCATATGTTTCTCTATTCTATAGGTTAAATGTAATAATTACAAAGATCACAATCACATTTTCAACATGAGCCGAAGTACTTTTAATGTAAGACTTGCAGTATTTTATTTTCTCCAATTTTCACCTTTAAAGCTAAACAAACTTGTACGTCATGAACTTATTTTAACTTTGGCAGAAGCCTCGTGTTTCCAGTACTGACTCCATCACAAACTTCCATTACTTTCTTCTCGAGTCTCCAACTAGAACTATATTATCCACACAAAAAGAACACAATGACATTGTCTCTTGGATATGTTCAGTAAACATATCCAGTAAACATATCCAGAATCAACAAAGTTGACTCTTGGAGCACACCTATGGTTATAAAGAGATTTTCTGCATTCTCAGTTTAGATATGTTAACTCGACTATTCTTCTTTGTTTTTCTCTCAACTTAGATATCCATATCTAAAAACCATATGCTGGATGGTCAAACTCTCTTCTGATAGGACATGGCATTCACATGTTATAAAATCTTTAACGTTAGCAAATAGTTTGGAATAATTATGTCACAAGAAAATCTATACAGACTTAAAAAAAACAACCATGCTATTGCTATTGTTTTCTTAGAAGAACAAAAAAAGTTGATGCTTACTGGCAACGTCATATACAATAACCGCAACCGAAGAATCTCTTATATAGCTTGGAATGAGACTTCTAAATCTTTCTTGCCCTGCAGTATCCCTGTGGAGTTAAAATAGACTACGTTCAAAATATGCAAAAATATGGGTAGAAGAGCGTCTACGCCACAATGTGAATTCTACACTAACTTTTAGAATACTACATACCAAAGCTGCAAACGAACTGTTCGATCTTCAAGGTACATCGTTTTTGACAAAAAGTCAATACCAATTGTCGCCTGAAATGTAGCCGATTAACAAATTTATCAGGATCCTAGCAGTAGGAAAGGGGGAAAAGAAAATGCAAAAGTTGAGACCGAAACAACATGACAAAGAAGATGTATTTCTATTTTAAGTAACCTTGCATGATAAGTTGGTAACAAATATAAACAAGGAGCATTATAAACTAAGTATCCTTAACTTGTATCACCGTATCAGTTACGATACTTATCCGATACTTGTATCTTGTTTGTGCTTCGTCGGTAAAAATGTCATAAATATGATCCCTTGAAAATAATTCCTACAATTGCTAATAAAAGCTCTTCTTCCCACTCTAGAACTTCACTAACTTAAACCTGAAGATATGATCAATGCAGATGTAAAGCGAGAAGGAATTTACAAGTAACTAGTTTCATTCCTAATCGAAACAATTTCGCACCGAATCAAAATCAACGTATATTATTACACCTTAAATATATATCTACTCCCTCTATTCATAATACTCCAAAGACAGTACAGAATAAAATTTCCTCTGATCCTCCTAATTCCTAATCAAGTTCTAATCACGTATTTTAAACACGCCTGTGAAATCATTGTAAAGGTAATTAATCTTGTTTCCTATACACAACCGAAAATAACAAATCCGCAATCAATAACGCAAATTTTCAATCCTTGTTCTTAGTACACAATAAAACATTCACTAAATTGGCAAAATTGCATGATCAAAACAGCAATATTACTCTTCTATTCTATCTCATGCGATCCTCGCAAAATCACACAAATATTATGTAACATATAATGAAATACGAGATCAACAAGAATAAACAAAATTAAAATCGTAATATCAAAATTGAAAAAATGAAACGGAAAACCGATCAACGAAATCTTCGAATAACAATAAATTAGAAATGAAAAGAGGAATAACCTGATAAGTAGTGTCGAATTTATCATACATGAAGCGAGTGATGATGCTGGTTTTACCAACGGATTGATCACCTAAGAAAACGAGTTTGTATTTGGCGAGAGGTGATACAGTCGCCATTTTTGTTTCTTCGTTCTTTGAGAACTTGTGTAACGCGAATTTGGCTCAGATCTGAATCTGAATCTCTTAAAATTCGAGAGAAACAGAAAACGAAGAGAGGGAGAGAATTCAGTTGAAAATAACTGAAAAACCGTTCCCATTTTGCAATTTCAAAGTGCAAGGACTATATATATGGGCGCCACCAAGCGCCAAATACGATGACTAGTCTATCTCACTTACTTACCAAAATTCACCCTTATTTTAAATTACTCTTATACCTACTAGAAAATTTCATCAAATTTGTTTTACACATTGATTCAATTACAATTTACATCTCATGGTTATGACAAGTTAATATGATAGCTCGTATAATATTCTTTCATTTAAATTGATATAATATACCAAGAAACGATACAGATTCAACCACGTTAAAACTAAAAATGAAAAATATAAGAATAAACTCATAACATAACATCTTAGTTAAAAACATAAAATGACAAATTTAGAATGCCTATTAATTTAACAAAATCAAATTGATTAGATTACTTATGCATCCGGGTCAACAATATTTATGCCCAATCATTATTGAATCTAGAATGATCAAACATGTTATGACAATTTGAATAAAACGAACACCACAATATAACAGAAAATCAAATTGTCACACAAAGACGACGAACAAAAACAACTTCACACTTAACACAAACTCACAAAAAACCACAAAAAATCTATGTGGCAACCATTTATTTACATAAAATTAGAGAAAATTGAGACTAAGATGATTATGTGTATCAAATAAGACCCAAAACCACTTCTCTGATAGATGAAGAAACAAGAAGAGAAAAGTAGAAGAATGAGAGGAGGGGAGGTGACTAGGTTTAGGAAGAAAAAAAACTCCATAGTCATCTATGTGGAAAAATGTAATTTGACACGTGTGTAATTTATTTTACACTAATTACCAATGTGAAAATAGGTTGGGCTCGACAAGTTATACAGTTTATTTTTTTATATTTATTTTTTATACAAGTTTAATGCCCTTTTCTGTGACATGAATTGAAGGTTTGAACCTATCAACACTTGTTGGCCCGTCCGGCTTCACTTGCCAAAAAGAGAAGTGGTGCCCGTGTGAGGCAAGTTGACCCTAAAATGATAAGTGATTTCATAGAGATATTGGATATCCCTTTAAATTTTTTAGTGATAAATCCCGAATGATTGATTGAGTGACAGTTTCATACTTTTGCACTTGTTGGTTTTCTATTTGGGTTTCCTTGATTGTTTTATTTTAATACTAAATTATGAGTAAATTAATTAGTTGGTTGCCTCCGTAAATATAATTCAATTAATAAAGACATTGTCATACTTTAAATGTTTCTATTATGTTTTCTAACATACAAATATATTTGGAAATAAAATGTTGTTCCTTAGAGTTGGGTTGGGATTTAATGTTGATACTAATGTTGATGATACTTAAAGTTCCTTTAAAAAAAATGTCGATACTTAAAGTTTACCAAAAAACGTTGTTTTCCAATATCTCATTACGTTTGTAACTATCTAATTTCTTTAGTTGTCAACACAATTTCAGATGCTTGTTAGACTAATTATCATTGTCTTCTTTTCAATATGTGCAATATCTTATTAGCTTGTAATTTGATATGATAGATGCAGAACTCCAATTTTATCCGGCCAAAAAAAAAAAATCAAAAAATAAGTGATATAACCAGGGGCGAATCTGGATTCAAAATACTAATGGGGCAATTTTTGTTTATTAAATAATTAAATAATACTAAATTTAATAAGAAGTTATATTAAAAATAGTTGTAGCAACAAAAATTACAAAGAAAAAATCTATTTTCCTTTTGTTGAAAATGAACTAAATTTATATCATTATTAATTGTTCTAACAACATCTCTTTCTATATAGGTTACAAGAGATTAACCAAATGCTCTAGCATGATACCCGTGCATACGGACGGGTGCGTGCGTTGCGCTCTCCTTTTGAAAGCAAGTCACAACTGCGTAGAAATTATATATAAAAAAAATCTTTGTATTGATATATGAATAAAAATATAGGCATATGTACAAAAAAATATTTCCGTTTTAAATATGGGTAAAAATATAGACATGTGTATAAATTAAAAAAAATTCGGTCCCGTTTTAATATATAAGTTAAAATATAGACACATGTATAAATTACAAAAATATATAACTTCGTATTAATATATAAGTAAAAACATAAACACGTGTATAAACATAAAAAATTAAGTCTATATTAATATATGAATAACATTTTATAGTGAACTAGGATAAAAAAAAGAAAAAGAAAAAAAAAGAGGGGACCTAACTGGTGTGGCACTTGCCACACTGTGCCTTGATGAGGTCCGCGTCCGCCCCTGGATATAACAATGTTTATTTTTAGCATATTATCATTATTTTAATCTTCTCATAAAAAAAGCCCAAAAGTATGCCTTTATTTCAATTGTTATTATTATTCATCTTTAATTAAAAAAATAGTAAACATTGTAAAAAAAAAATAAAAAAAATAGTAATAGGATGCAAAATGATAAAAGTTAGCTATGGTTGTTTTATCTTTCCCGTAGGTTTGTTGTGTATGATCCTCTTTGACCAAATGTCAAAACTAAACTACTCCTACTACTATGTTTTTTAGATTGTAATTCGATAGTAGTAACTCCTTCTACTATCAATGTTTTTTCTTTCTTAAATTAAACAACATTTTTATTTATCAAAATCTACCACATCAAAAGCATTTTTTAAAATCATCCAACAATCATGTAAACATCATAATCAATTTTTCACATTTTATCAATTTCCTTTTATCAAATCCTTGAATCTTTCAACGCAATTTATTTTTTAAAATCTTCAAAAATAAACAAAAAACAAAAAACAAAATTTAAAACAAACGAACCAACATTTTTTACCCAAAACCTACGCAGTTATGAATTCTTCATCGCACTAGAAAATACATAGAAGTAAGAGACAACTTTTGTCAAGAAAATTAATTAAAAAATAATTAAAAATTTATATTATAGTGTTTTTGGTTAAGAGTAAGGATTTATGTAATTTTAAATGTAACAAGTGGTTAATGAGCTTTACCTAGGACGAATCATTCAAAAGAATCTGAATTCGATGTCTAGGTGGAAGAATTCTTAGTCGGACTTTACTTAACTGAATTTTGGATTACTAAAGTCCATTTTTGTGCAGGTTGCACTTACAACACAATCGGTAGCTCTAGAAGTTGATGGTGATGTTGATCCACTTCATTCACAGTTGTTGCCTGACGAGTCACTTCTGATGGAAGGTGGTGATATTATTGACGAGGAGTACTCATGTCTCACCAACAAAATCACCACCCTCCAGCTGGAGGGAATTGTTTGCTATCAACGGTGGGTGATGAAGTGTCTCATCAATAAAAGCTTCATCTTCTGTTGTCACCAATTCAATGTTAGTGCGCACCTTTCGCATCCGTGCATATGTAGTCTAAAATTAAAAAAATTAAAAATAATAGTGAATAATTCATAATGAAGCATTTGAAGTGACATGGATCTTTACTCTTAATGAATTAAAAGTCAGATGCATAGCGATAGAAAACACAGTATCATTCATTCTATATCTTCCTTCAGTCACCGCCATGTTTTCGGTATACTGTTGTTGTTGTTGTACAAATTCATTACGACGAGGAGGTATGTTTCTAATTTAAAATAGAAATAATAAACAACAAAAAGAATCGGAATCATTCCCTTAGAAAAAATGAATAAAGAATCGGAATCATAGTGTAATCCAACAAACACCGGTTACCATTATAAAGTATACTGTTTTTTTTTACATAAAATGAATCTTGTGTTATATTTATAAGTAAAATAAAATGGACCAAATAAGTTATGTATTTTTGAACCAAATGCACCAACTTTCTTTGACCTATTTTTGGGTATAAATAAGAATGGAGCGGGTATGTGCTAAACTGAATCCATTTTCAGAAATTCCAACGTTCTTTTCCATTACATATTGTTCTTTCAGCAAATATATGACAATCTTGTGTTCTTTTCTTCTTTCTATGGACAGATTACTATGCATTGTGATTTAAGTTGAAGAGAATCTTTTTTGGAGGATTTTTTTATCCGGTGCACTCATGCTTGTACCATGGACACTCTATATCTCTTGATGTTCCACTTATATTTAGGTCTAACGGGGGAGCCAAATCAATGTTTTGTACGACATGACAGCTTCATGGAAGCTAAAGGTGCATTTATGAGTTACGAAAAGCATGGTTTAGATAACCTCCTCTAGGTACATCAGCTGGTTAAAAGGATTCCAATGGTTGCTCCATGTACCGGAGGTAAGATTTATGGCTCGTCAATTGGAGATTTGAATGAGAAAGGTAAGTGATAGGAGTTTGAAATATCTAAATTGTGTTGGTTGCTTACTCAATATAATTGGATGTTCTTGATCTGGGGTTGGTGTTTAGCTCAGTTTTTCCACAGAAAAGCTAATCCTAACAACCATATCTCTGAGGTCAATTCAGTAAGTTTTTTTTCTTTTTCGCTGGCATCAATTTCTTTACAATCTGGAACGTCCCATTTTCTCTCAGTGGTTTCTCTTGAAGTAGCAATAGTTAAATAAATGTAACCCCTCTGATAAGATTCTCTAGATTAACTTTAAATGTCAGCTTATGGAATCATATATTCAATTGAGATGGAATAATTGCATATCAACTTGAGTATATACGTAGCTACTAAAAACAGACAGAAAGATAGTAAAGTGTCTCTTGGCTTGAAATTATAAATTGAAATGAAGTACAATTCATCATACTTCAGAAAAGCATTTGTTTCCTGTGATATGATTTGTGAAAAATGAAGTAAGATTAGTTAAGCAGACCTAGAAAAAACTAATTAAAATTACCAGCAGTGAACTATCACAGTATTCCCGTCACTGGTCGTCTGTCCTATCATGTCTAAACACTGTCACTGTAATTTGTTCTTTACTGTTGGTTCGATTCAAACTATCCATGGAGTAAGATTAGTACCCTAAGCTCCGAACATATCCTCAGCAGTATTATCATCATAGAACACTAACTTCAGGTTTCAGTTTAGGAAATCAGCTATTTCTGCTACAAATTTATGACTAAGCATTGACTCAACTCTAGTAGCCATACACATTTATTAAAAGCGCTGATTCAACACACTTTTGTTTGGAAAAACTATCAAGCTCGAGAGATGTCTGCAGTCTTACTCAATAAGAACATAATAACAACAATGAACATGAAGGATTTCAAATTTCATGACAACCTAGAACCTTCCTCTTTCATACAAAGATTTGGTATAACCTTACGGAGTTAATTGTCCAAGCAAAGATTTGGTATAAGAAATACCTTACGTAGTTAAGTGTCCAAGCAAAAAAGCATATAGAAGATGTGATTGTGATAAGTAAATGAACCATACTGAGATACCAATTCCCAAGTCAGCAGAGTGTTACATTACACCACACATCACTACACAAGTCTATACACAAAGTAGGAAAAAGGTACTTGTGATATTTGACCATAAAAGTATGACACTAATCACACTAATATAAGTTTGTATATCATAGGCTATATTATTCATCCGGCTTTGGTCTAATACATAAATTAATATGAAAATGTATTAAACTTGCTATCTCAATCAACATACAAAAGGTAAAAATAAAATCAGCACTTACTAGTTAATAAGGTGAGAGTTGGAAATGGCATCTCACTAAATAAAATGTTGGAAGAGACGACGACGACAACACCAACAACCAAGCTTTATCCCACTAAGTGGGCCGGTTACATGGATCAAACGCCGCCATAATGTTCTAGCATATATCATATCCTTATCAAACTCATTGCAACACTAGATCCTTCTTAATAGTTTTTCTAAGTCTAGCTCTCCCTCTAGGGATTTGACTACTCTCCATTAGTCCATGTGATTGATTCTCCTTACTACAGAATCCACATGTCTTCTCTCAACTTGTCTAAACCACCTAAGCCCAGTTTCTACCATCTTTCTACAATGGGTGCTACCCCAACTCTCTCTCTAATATTGGTAAGAGACATTCGTTTTCAATTGCAAAATCATAACTTATTATATGAATCATTCATAGAGATGCAAACATACATCATATCATATCGAAATAAAACCAAACTACTACAATCAACAACATTATAGTTAGATCTCAAATAAAACATCTCAAAAAACATTATTTCATCAACCTGTATAACCTGCTACTTTCTAACAACATCATAGTTAGATCAACATCATATTTCAAAAACATTATTTCATCAACATCATATCATAACAGCAATGCATTGTTTCCCAATTCAGCAACATGTTTTTTTCAATTTAATAACAGGTAATACCTGCTACATTCTAACAACAACATCATAGTTAGATAACATCTCAAAAAAACATTATTTCATCAGAAACGGCACTATCATCACCAATCAACAAAACAAGCTAAAAGCCACAAACAAAACCCCGCAAAAAAAAAAAAAAACTACCTAGTAGCATTACTCCTACCAGTCCTCATGTTACTCCAGGGAAACTTGGCAGCAGAACCATCAGCCCGGTTCAAACCGGGGCGTTCAAACCTTCCCCTGTTCGAACCAGAACGGTCAAACCGTCCCTTATCCGAACCAGAACTCTCAAACAGATTCGAACCAGAACGATCAAACCCTCCCCTGTAATACCCATTTTGCGGCTTAAACCCACGATTCTTCTTATTCTCATCAAGCCAATGACTCTTCCCCGGCGCTTCCTCAACAATACTAGCCGCCATAGCCTGTTTATTCAAACTCTTCTTATCCTCTTCAATCTCTCTAATCGGAAAAAGATTCGGGTTAATCAAAAGCGGGGTTCTTAACGTTACAAAAGCCTTTTTGTAATCAGGTTTTGCAATCACGATTCCGCCACGTTTCTTCTTCTTTCCGTCCATGTTCAAAGTTCGAACCTTTTCGACATCGAATCCGTAGAGGGATTCGAGAACGCGCTTGATTTCAATCTTGGAAGCTGATGGAATGGTTTTGAGAGCGATTTCATGGATGTCGGTGAAGGTGGTTGGCAGGAGAAGCTTGATTGGTAGGTTTGCGAAGTACACCACTCTTCTTCCTAATCTGCTTCCCATTTTTCTCTTCTCTTCTCTGCAACTATTCGATTTCACAAATGACCTAATGTATGTTGCTCTTAAATTTTAGAGTATATTATTATACACCGAATGTAAAATAAATAATAATTTTATGGTCCGTCATTTAATGGGAACATGTCTTATAGCCGTTTGATTTTATTTTTATCAAAAAATTTATTTTGATCTTTTGAGAATGTAAAATTAGTTTACCTTACGGTTCATTTTTTTTCTCTCTCAAAATTTTATAGATTTAATTGGCATGTGAACAAGGAGTAAGGAGTATAAGGTACATGTTGTATAAGAATCATCAATTGAATTTGTTGAGATCCTACAAACGTAGTCGTCAGAGGGTTTTAATCAACAATGTCTATTAGAGTGAGGTTCCCTTGTACGTCTTATGGAATATTGGTGACATAATTATCACCAAAAGGCCCATCACGTCTTGAACTCCATGACTTGTTGATCTCATTGTGAATCTTGAGTTTAATAGTGCAAACAAGTTGTTGAGAGATTTGATATATGATGTAATGTATACCATGTTAATTTGGTGTCTAATGATAGACATTGTCATTAATATTGAAGTGTTAGTTGTTTCAACTTGTTGTTCCTCATAAATGCTAGAAGGAGCAACAAATGAGGCTTTTACGGTCTATGTTGAGGCTTTTGTCGAGGTTTGGTTGATGTCCTCAACGTTGATTCTCTCGTCTTCAAGTGATTAACTTTGAGGGAGGAACTATGTCCCTTAGTTATGGGTTCTCTAACTGCTCCAGTAGAGTGTTAGGTATGGTTTTTTTGAGTTATTAAACTACACTAAGAAATGCATGAAAAATAGATAAAGGCGGGTTGGGAAAAAGATAACAAAAATAGTGAAATAACTATTATGTTTGATTGGACTTATTTTATTTTAATTACAATGTACAAATTGAGTAATTATATGCAAAACTATCCTCGACTAATTACACGGGTAGTGCCTGAGTCTCCACTATTGAAGGGATCATGGCATCCTGTGTTCAACTATGAGTTTCGTCCTTCATGGTGTGGTCCACTGACACGGTTTTTGGTGCGCATCTCCACCATGAATGTGCTTCTTTCGTCATCCCTTTTTGCAGTTAGTGGTGCTACACATGAAACGTTGATTTTGTGCATCGTTGTCTAATCCCACTCTGATCTAACTCAACATCGGGTCTATTCACCCCACATACTTAGTTAATGATCTTGATAAAGAATCATATTCTCTCGCTCGATTGTCCCAACACTCGTCGGATAGCACTTGAGTGACATAGAGTTGGGTGACATTGATGACATTGACCAATCACAATGTCACAATGCTTGTGTTTCTCTCTCTCTTTCACAAGCATTGTGCCATTGTGATTGGCCAATGTCACCAATGTCACCCAAGTGCTACCCACACTCGTCTAACCTTCCATCGCTGGGAAGTTTTTATCGCCTAAAGTCCAATCGTCTATATGTTGATGTCGACTAACATGATATTTATTTTTAGGTTTAAATAAAGTCAACACATAATTTTTTCACTTAAATTTATTGTACGACTTGTTTTTACGTACATGTATCCAAACATAAACGATTTGACATTTTGATAACTTTTTAGCATAACCAATTATACAAAATCAATTCATTCAAAATCAATTTTTGTCCCAACAGAAATAAACATGCACCAGAGAATAAAAGGAAGGGAGACATGAGAATTTGTTAAATAATACATAGAGCCTAAAAGGGGTTTGATGATACTTGTATCTTGAAAGACATTAAGAATACTTTTACTATTTGATAATAGTGAAAATGTCCGTTGTTGTTCAAAGGTAAATCTCTCTAATGAGGGGTTAGAGGTTGAAACATGTGTTGTGAACTAATACAAAATATATGTGTGATTTTCATTACCTTATCTTTTTACTTCTGTGTTTTTTTTACAAAGGTCGAGAAATACATTAAAAGAAAGAGGGGGTTTGCACCTGAATACATAAGCGAGCAACTGAAAAAAGGAAGATATAAACAAACACTAAAAAGGAAGGGGAAATGAATACAAGGGGAACACACCCACCACCCTACAAAAAAGGACCCTCATAGTCGAACAACTTTGGAGGTACCCTTTTAGGCATGGGTTCTCATTCCTGCTGAGTTGAAACTAACAGGTTGCTCTTTGTATACATGCTTCTTATGTTTCTTGTTGGATAGAGAAGTATTGGAAGATACTTGGGAAGTATTTGAACTTACACTCCTACCCTCCAAGCCTTGAACCGGAACATCATCTCCTAAGCCACCTTAATGGATTTTCAAAATAGAGACACTCTTGTCGATATCATCATTAGATTTACAAGGAGGAGCTCCAACATCAAAGTAAAATGGCCTTTTAGAAATGGTTAGAAAGAGCAGAGAACTAGTGATAGGCTAAACAAAAGCTTCTGGGGAAATGTTTGGAGCTAGAATATGTGGAAATGCTTGATTTTTGTGTTTCTTGGGCCCCAGTTTAGCTTGACTGTGTGTGGCAACAGATGAATAATGAGCTCTGGCTTGAGTATCATCTGACAAATCACCCCAAAAAGATTTCAAAATATTGACACTCGTGTCTATCTCTGCATTTGATACATATGCATTGTAAACTGCAGTAGAGCTAACTGCAATATCTCTTTTACTTATGTGTTGCTCTTATATTTATTTATTTAATTAATTTATCTTAAAAAGCTTGTTTAAAAAATTGAAGAAAGGTTTTTTTAACAGGAGGATCCTTTTACTATAAAACACAATTTAAACCCCCTTATATTTTGTTTTCTTCCACCTTTATAAATCATTTTTTAACATATTGCACCATTATAAATCATGAATTAATAAAAATAATTGATCAAATTCAATTATTTAGGGAAACAATTCTTTTTTATCTTAATGTATTAGTCAAAACAAAAAAATATATATCGTCTTGGTCTTAGGTCAACTTGTGCTTTGATTAGGTTTTTATTTAGGGATGGCAACAAAAAGAAAAAGACCTGATGATAAAACATGCAACGAGTACAGGGTGCGTATCTTAATGGCTATTAAAACCATTTTGATTAATAATAATTTTCCCTTCCATAATTTTAAAAACTAAATACGCATTATGTTTTTTTACCATTGGGTTCTAGTCTAAGTATTTAGTACACAATGTGTGTGAGAGACTTGTAAATCATGAAATACCAAGCCCAATTCGTTCTCATAAAAAATAACTTTATTTTAAACAATTCAGGCATTTCATAATATCAATTTGTAATGGAAGGTAATTGCTTGGTCACATATAACATGGTTTGTCATTAGACACGTGAGTCGTGTGGCTATGAATGAATTTAAATTCGATTTAGTAAGATAAGTCTTATATTTGTTTGATTTTTTAAAATTCAATTTGATTAGATTGAAATATGAATCATTTAATGTCCAACGACTTTGATTTCTACATAAAACTTTTATATCAGAAAAATGATTGTTGATCTTTATTACATATTTATATTATAGCATGATTTGACATCTGACACCTGCGTCGTGAGTCAATACATGCATTTAAATCCGATTGGTAAGATAAATCTTATATTTATTTGACTTTTTAAATTCAATTTGATTAGATTGAAATATGATTAATTTAATGTCTGACAACTTTTATTTTTTGACCATAATATTTTCATTACAAGAAACGGATTCATTAATACATATTTATATTATATTTCAAATTGATTAGACTGAAATAATGTTCGACGACTTTGATTTCTTGACCATAACATTATTTTATTACAATAAAAAGGATTAGTGAGTATTAGTTCACATATAGGCAACTATTATATATAGACCCTTTAGAGACACTGGTGTACAAGCACCCTTAGGTCTATCAGTAAACCAAAACCATTGATAGTTATTAAGGAAAACATTGAAACCGTCATGGAAACAGTTTGGATTAAGATCCCCGCTGGAAATGATGTTGCAGAGACTCTGATCAAATTGGCTCAATGTCACCAAGCTGGACTGATAGTGTTGAGTGGTTCTGGTCCCATCTCCAACGTTATCCTTCTAGATCCAGTGTCTCGCACCCCTGATCCCCCTATCAAAGAAACACTGCATATGACATCTATGCATGGAACTTACGTGAATGCAAACTGTTGTCGTGTTCCTCCCTATCTCATTGCTGACCCAGCATGTTCCTCTTTTTCTGTTTTCTTTGCTGGTGCTGGTGCACAAATTTTTGGTGGAATTGTTGGAGGCAAGATTGAGGCTGCCGGTGTTGTTTCTATTAGAGCAAGTCTTTTTAAAGATCCAGAGTTTCATAGGTTGACTGGCATCAACGAAATTCATCAGGATATTGAAGAGGATGATACAATCTATGCTGATCGTATCATCCCCAATGGTGATCATGTCACAAATGAATCCAACAACAATGATGGAATTTATCTTCGAGGCCACGATGCTGTGGGTGCCAATTCTTCTCAGCTGAATCCACAAATGTCCCATTTCCCTCTTCCAACTGAAGGGAATGTCATGCAGTGGAATGACTCCACTCACATTGACAATCAATAGCTAGAAAAATATTTTAAAGTGTTCTCTATTGTTGTTAAGTCTTTTCCGTATTTGAATAAATGAACTTAATTTCCTCTTATTATGTCTTTTTAAAAGAGTGATAGTTGAAAACTTTATGTACCTCTTTGCATATCGTAATCATGGTGTTTAATTTTCTTTATTTTAATTTTAAGTGTGTATGACAATGATATAACAAATATTCTCACTTGAGTAAAAAAAAAGTCATCCCTTCTCTCCTAAATTCAGTCGTTGTCCCTTTCCACTTTCATAAGCCCTCAATCCAAACCTTCACGTCTCTTATGTAACTCATGTGGTGGTGGTGTGTTCGCATGCTCATGGCATCGTCACTACCCGTAACCCCTTCTTGGGAAGTTAAAGTAGCCATTGACGCATCCGTCAATGCAGACTACTTTGATATGGCCACATTGGAGTTGTAAATTTGTATGGGTTCTCCCATTGCTAGTTTCTTCTTCAGCCATTTGATCTGGTTCGCTAGGGAGGTTTGATGATATGCTTTTGATATGGTTATGCCAACATTTCTTGTTAGATTCAATTCATCTGTCTTCATCCGTCTTGCTTTGAGATGAATCTTAGTAATGAAGTTTCTAGGTCACGAGTGTTTAATGTGTGATTTTTGCTCTGATCAATCTGATTCTTTTGAGTTTTGTTGTTACATCGCCACGAACTTCCGTCATGTTGATGCTAACCTCCTTGATCCCTAATTCTTCCAGGTCTGTTGAGGTCTGCAGTTTTCTTGGCTTGGTTCATCGCCACACCATTGGTGGTTTGGGGTGGTTGAAGTTTTTAGGTCACAAGTGTTTAGCGTCTGATTGTTGCTCCAATCGATCTTGCTCTTTTGAGTTTTGTTGTTACATCTCCACGAACTTGTGTCGTGTTGATGCCACCCTCCTTGATCCTGGATTCTTCCAAGTCTGTTAAGATCTGCAATTTTCTTGGCTTGGTTCGTCGCCACACCATTGGTAGTTTGGGGTGGTTGAGAAGGTGGTATTGTTACGTGTTGCGAGCCCGTAGCCGTCATCTTCCTCAAATCCAGTTTGGTCTGTATTGGTTGAATTTTGATAGTTGGGTTATAAATGATTGTTATTTTGTTGTTTTGTATCCCAGTTAATGGTTAGGGTGTGAGGATTCGTTAGTTACCGTGTTGGTGGTCAGATCCACTCCCTACTCTCAAGATCTGATATGATGCCTATCAACTATGAATCTCATTTTTTGCAATTAGCTTTCAAGTTTGCACGTGGGTTTGCTGGATTGTTTATGTGGTGCATACAAATTTGCTTCAGATTGAGTTATACGGTCATGCAACCTTTTGGGCTCTTTTGCTGTATGTGCCGTTGATTTTTGCTTTTACTGGATTAGGCTTTATGTCCCCCATGCTTTTTTGTACTGCCCATTTGAGTTGACCTACAATTTTGTTCGGACTTACTGGGTTAGGTTTTACCTCCCGCCCCTAGTTTTTTATGTTGTTGTACCTTTTCCATTTTTTTAATAATATATATATATATATATATATATATATATATATGCATTTGGTAAGATATTAGATTCTATAAAGCGTGCCAACGCGATGCCTTCTATTCTCTTTGATGTCATTATGCTCTTAATTAAAAAAGGATAAAACAAATATTCTCAATGTGTATTTTTGGCGGTGGTCGGGGTTTGAATCTCGTATCTTGCATATATTATGCATTGTCCCTACGAACTGATGTAAGCTCACAGGAACATTCTCACGTGTTTAAATAGTTGTTAATGATTTTTTCGTCAAAAATTAAACAGTTGTTAATGATTTTTATATTAGTTAATTAAGTGTTTTCTTAGCAAATTTTTGTGATGTACCCCATAGTTCTGGTATTGTATATTTGCATAACTATTGTTAAATATTTAATTAAAAAATCATTTAAATCTCGTTACATTATGAGCTTATTTTGATATGGGTCTTGTTAACGAGTGTCTCCAGGATACTCTTTAAGCATTCTAAATTAGGAGAAAATTATTCTTTAAAAAAGTCAAATAATTCAATTTCCAATTCATTAAATACACATGTTTTTATAAAAGATTACTATTTAAGACCCTTAACAAGTGCCTCAAAGACACTCATTAACATTTCTCTTTTAAATCTCGTTAATCATTTATATATATTAAAAGAGAGTTTATTTTCATCTTATTTACCAAAATCATTGATAGAAGTATATGCAAAAGAAATAAAACCTAAATAGATATACAATTAAACACAATCGAATAGCGAACAAACATACACGTTACTATCCATCTTTTTGAATATGTAGATTAACCAACCTAATGAAAGTCACATTTAATTGAATAAGATCATATATTATTTTTTCAGAATAGGTAGATTAACCAACCTAATGAAACTCCTCATAAAGCTTCTAGTGTCGCTTTCCTCTTGCTCCAGTTCTGAACAAGAAATTATAATGAGAAATACCGTATTTATAAGGAGAGTTTTCACTTGAGTTTAAGTTAAAAACATCAACTTTACCGACAAAAAGTAGGAAAAGACGTTTTTGCCCCACACTTTTTCAGTGTACAAGGCGCACACTCCATGCCCTAAGCGCATGTGACTGTGTTACTCACCATGCCTTAGGCGCATGACATGCCCTAGGCGCCTGTGAGTGTGTGGTAAATACTTTTTTTTTTCTTGTCAAGTAGGAAGTGAATGTATGGTAAAGGAGTAATACTCTTTTTATCAAATAATCGGACTACAAAAATTCTTTTTTGAAGAGGGTGTTTAAGGTTTGAATCTCAATCTATATAAGAATGCATTCTGTCAATTGAGTTACGCGAACATAAACTAGTAGTACTATACTGGAAGAGTATCCAATTGTGTACTTTTGACAGTAAAAAAACATCAATCAGATTTGGTTTTGTTGTTGGCAGCCGTCATGTGCGGAATCTTAGCAGTGTTGGGTGTGGTCGACAACTCTCAATCCAAACGCGCTCGTATCATCGAATTGTCTCGTAGGTTGCGACATAGAGGTCCTGATTGGAGTGGTTTGCATTGTCATCAAGATTGTTACCTTTCTCATCAACGTCTTGCTATTGTGGACCCTACTTCTGGAGATCAACCTCTTTACAACGAAGACAAGACCGTTTTTGTCACCGTACGTATCTTATCTTCTTTTGCATGTTCTTTTTTTAATGTAAAGTACACTTGCATGCAGAATTTTAATTTTGTCACATTTTCTGTTGAAACTATGGTATTAGGTTAATGGGGAGATATACAACCACAAGAAATTGAGACAGAAACTGAAATCTCATCAATTTCGAACGGGTAGTGATTGTGAAGTCATTGCTCATCTTGTAAGTGTTTTCTAGAATAAATTTGAATTTTTATGATTATTTTACTATTTTTCATATTATTCTGATGAGTAGTTACTATGATGTGGTTAGTATGAAGAATATGGTGAAGAGTTTGTTGATATGCTGGATGGGATGTTCTCATTTGTGCTACTTGATACCAGAGATAAAAGTTTTATCGCAGCTCGTGATGCTATTGGCATTACCCCTCTTTACTTGGGTTGGGGCCATGATGGTATGTGGTTTCTCCTTATTATTGTAAGTTGTAACATTTTTATATTTTAAACTCGAACCTTGTTGGTGTCTAAGCCACTCAAATTGAACCGTGTGCTAAATTGCTAAACTGAAGTGAATTTTATTCGTATAGATTGTCTGTGTAATTTTTTTTAAAGTTTTAATCAATCGTGACTGTCAGATGATTAAAACATTTGACTTTCATAACTAATTTCAAAGTCATACATATAATTGGTATTGATTTGTCGATAGTCTAAAACTTTACATGGAAATTGAAATAAATCATTAATGTATGAGTTCCTATATAAAATTTGAAGCTTCAAATCAATGTATTTTTGTTGTATGTTTTGTGGTATTACCCTTATTTGCATAGCACATGGATATTTATAACTCAAGTGAATGTACTAAAGATTGAGAGTACAATACTAATTTCTTACTAAATTATGAATGATATTCTGCTACATATGTGTATAAACATTAAGGATGACTTTGTTATATCTGCCGACGCTTCTAATGTTGAGGAACATGTCCTAGTTTTTCCAAGGAAATGTAATGAAGTGTCTTTTAATCTCTCTCCCCCCCTAGCATACACATGCATTAGTCTTTTACATTCTGCAGTTGCATAATTTTAGGATAGAAAATAAAGAGTTATCTATTCATTTGGCTATGTATTCATGGTATGAATGTTCTTCTTGAATTAGATATATTATTTTGAAGGGCTGATTATTTTGCAGGATCAATATGGTTTGCGTCTGAAATGAAAGCTCTGATTGACGACTGTGAGCAATTCATATCTTTTCCTCCAGGGCATATATATTCCAGCAAACAGGGTAAAAATAATGCAACTTGTTATTTTTTCTGATTATGATACACACTTACATATCTTGTTAAACTCTGTTGTATTTGTAGGAGGATTAAGAAGGTGGTACAATCCACCATGGTTCACAGAGAAAGTTCCATCAACACGCTATGATCCAACGGTTTTGCGTGAGGCCTTTGAGAGGGTTAGCTATTCCTGCCTCATCCATTGAGTTCTTTCATCATTTTAACTTTATAAAGTCCAATTCTGCTTCGTGTTGTTATGTAGTGGCTATAGCACAATAGCATAGTTGAATTTGAACAAATCACTATTGTTTCGCAATACACTATCTGTCTATTTAGTACAAAATGTTGACAAATAGCAGCAAAAGCGAGCTATACCACTGTTTTGTAGCAGAATTTGAACAAACTTCTATTTTCCGCATTCCATGATTGACAACACCGGTTCTACTGTATTTGCTTAAAGAAATGCTTCAGACTATTTTCAACTCCCCCTGGAATTTTAAAGCATCCTCACTTTTATTTTTTGTCTATAATATCATTTGCAACAAACTTAGGAGTGTCATGTCATAACTAGAGGTGATGAAACCGATATACACCATGAAATGCAACTTAGTGCCTTTTCAGAAAGTATACGTAAATTCCCATAAGCTCATGGTTGGAATTTGAAGCTGATTACTATGTTCTAGTTGGTGAAGAAAAAATAATATCATTTTATTCTTTTCCCATTTAGTGACTTCCTTTGATGTACTTGATACTAAGTCATAACCCTACGAACATCCTTTTTAACTTTTTCTTGGTTATACTGTGATATCATGCAGGCTGTGGTTAAGAGAATGATGACTGATGTACCCTTTGGAGTTCTTTTGTCCGGAGGACTGGACTCATCACTTGTTGCTGCAGTGGCCAATCGATATTTGGCTGATACTGATGCTGCCCGTCAATGGGGATCACAGTTACATACTTTCTGCATTGGTATAGAGGTCAGGACTATTTCCTCATGGTGAAAATGAGTTGTATTATGCTTCTTCAGTCCGTAAGTAATAGTAGTTATATGCTTCATGACACGACTTAATTTTCCACCATTCAGGGCTCTCCGGATTTGAAAGCCGCAAAAGAGGTAGCAAATTATCTTGGCACTTGCCACCACGAACTTCATTTCACAGTTCAGGTGACGATTTCTCCCATTATCTCACCATTTTACCTCGAGATTTTTATAAATAACTCGGAGGTAATCTAATATTCTATTTTGGCTATATACCAGGAAGGTATAGATGCACTTGAGGAAGTCATTTACCATATTGAAACATATGATGTAACGACTGTCAGAGCAAGTACTCCAATGTTTCTTATGTCCAGAAAAATCAAATCATTGGGAGTGAAAATGGTTCTGTCTGGAGAAGGTTCAGATGAAATATTTGGAGGTTACCTGTATTTCCATAAGGCGCCTAACAAGGAAGAGCTTCATCAAGAAACATGCCGAAAAGTAATATAACATAATTCTTGTGCTTATCCCCATATTTTTATCTAATTATTATGTGCATCTTTATCTCTTCATTTATGTGTACTTTTACCCGTTTATTCAAGTTTTTAGAGTCTTTGATGGTTTGACAGATTAAAGCACTTCATCTTTATGATTGCCTGAGAGCCAATAAATCAACTTCGGCTTGGGGTATAGAGGCACGTGTACCGTTCTTGGATAAAGAGTTTATTAACACTGCCATGGATATCGATCCGGAGTGGAAACTGGTATTGTAACTATACTTCTTTCTTGGTGTTCATCTTGTCATGCAGCATAAGAGCTATAGGCTGTCTTATGATTTGGCTGCCTGCGTTGATTGAAAATTGAGGTTATGTTAACTTGCAGTTAAATGAATTCAAATGTCATTTCAACTTTCTGCTTTTGCTTAAATGTTCCAGTTTTCATATAAAAATAAATTTGTGTATGGACAGTTCTAAGTTTCTAACAGATCTCTATGAATTGAATTTACTAGTTAGTGAAGTTAATCTTACTAACTTCATTTTTTTTATCGCCTCATGAAATTAACAACAAATTGCACAGATAAAGCCTGATATTGAAAGGATAGAGAAGTGGGTATTGCGCAATGCATTTGATGATGATGAGAATCCATATTTGCCAAAGGTTTGTATCAATCAACTTCTGCATTATGTTACTTCGTATGTCTTGAAGGATTTCTGAAATGATTTTATTCTTCTATTTTTCAGCACATATTGTACAGGCAGAAGGAACAGTTCAGTGATGGTGTCGGATACAGTTGGATTGATGGTTTAAAGGATCATGCTAACGAACAAGTAGGGTCTAACCTATGACATTGAACTGAATAACTAATATTTATAGAATTCCATCGACACTATATCCCGGTTTATGTCCTTATCTTGATAAATGGCCAGGTCACAGATGCAATGCTGAAGCATGCCAACTTTGTTTACCCTGAAAACACTCCTACCACAAAAGAGGGATACCACTACAGGACAATTTTTGAGAAGTTATTTCCAAAGGTGAATTTTATAGTCTTTTTCGTATTAAGAAAATATATACCTTTTCAGAACCTTGACCAATTTTAAATTTGAACATGAACTTGTTTACAAATTTCGATCATGCCAAACCATTTGACTATGCTTGAACCATTTCATTTCAACAGGGTGCTGCCAGGTCAACAGTTCCAGGAGGCCCTAGTGTGGCATGCAGTACTGCAAAAGCTGTGGAATGGGATGCAGCATGGTCCAAAAATCTTGATCCTTCTGGCCGTGCCGCGCTTGGTGTTCATGCATCTGCATATAAGGATGCAGTAGATATCAAAATAGAAGTGTCCAACAATGGATCCTTCTAAAGGCCATGATGGATTGTTTTAAAATGTATATATTTGACTTGGGGATTTTAATTCAAGTAGATGAAAATGAAACTACTGAAGAGAGTTGGGGTTGTTTTCATTTTTCACAAACCAAGTACAACCATGCTTTAAGGTTTTAGAACTTCACAGCAGGCTAATAATATTTATGGTTGACTTTTATCAGATATAATAAAAGGTAGCTTTTATACCAGTGCTTAAATTTGCCCATCGTAGTCTAATGCCCTTTGTGCTATTGTAGATTTCATAGTTAAATTTCAATGGTATTTATATAGTGTTAGCTGGTTAAACAATGTAACACCCAACTGTTCTGATTTCAGAACACCATCACCTGGTTAGTACAGGCGCGGCATAGCAACATATATTCACTGTTCTTTCCTATTACTTAATTTCGATAGACACCCTAAGCAGTTTCTGATTCACCTCCTCCACTACCATTTTTGCAGCTGCCTTCCCAATGGAGCTCCCCTTCAACCATGTTAAGATCACCACACTAAGACGGATATGAATCCTCTCCCATCTCTATTTCTCTCAATCTTTCCTCTCTTTTATCCGCCACCTCTATTTTCTCTCCTCTCTTCCTGTAATATGCAGGAGAGAACCAAAGTGTACTAAAACACATCCAATGTCTAAACAACAAGAGGTATATATAAACTCGACAGATATGCTCAGTACAAAATTTCTATAGACTCGGCCAATCCGCTCTGTTCTTTCTGGTCTTACAGGATAGCAAACTGAAAGAAACATACGGGACAGTGTTATTTCTGGTTTTCCCATCATTAGCTTTTGGAATTGCAAAAATAAGGAAACCTGCCACTTTTATTCCAAACAAAATTTGCATTTTTTAATGTACATAAGACTATATACACATGCTATGTAAATATTTACAGAAATGTTTTTTTTTTTGTGTAACTAAACACATATATGTTTGTTAGTTAAAAAACAACAATTGGATATATGAAAATTTCTCCATTATCATTGCATTGTTCACTAGGAAGTGACCGTTCCATGAAATGCTGACCGCAGGCTGTTAGAGATGTTCACCATCGACTGATCCCTGGCGCCTCAGCTCTGCTCAATGCAAGCACTTCATCATATCTTGAAGTGTGTACAAAGCCCCATAACTGCATGGATCAAAGACCAATTAACTTTTCTTTTGTAGTAGGAACAAACAGATAAAACGAAGGTTGGAGAGGCATGTGTGTGAGGAGAGGGAAAGAAGGAAGCTTATTGCGTACCTCTACTTCCTTCACTTCAAAATCCTGAGAATTTGCAAGGCAGGGATTCCCGAAAGTTTCTGATACCGAACTTGAGCCATTCAATCTTTAAAATAACAAAAAATCAGGTTGATAACTTTTTAAGGAAATATGAAAGGGATCACAATGAAAGTTTTCCTTACAGATCACCGTCTAGATAAAGCGCAAAATGACCTCCCCCACCAATTGCTATGTAGTCAGTGTTGCAAAGTGTGAAATAACGGTTTACACCTGAAATTGTGTGGTTAGTAAGCATTTGAAAGTCTAAACCAAGTCTGATATGGACTGTTTTAGTATCACATATTTTTGCACATCAAAACTTAAGTCCCATGCTGATGAAAAAAAACTTAAGTCCCATGCTGATGCTGAATCTCACAAAACTACTCTATTGAATCTCAAAATCCACT
Organism: Medicago lupulina; assembly: GCA_958299785.1. Lineage (NCBI taxonomy): Eukaryota > Viridiplantae > Streptophyta > Magnoliopsida > Fabales > Fabaceae > Medicago > Medicago lupulina. The sequence goes on along the minus strand of OY283144.1, from coordinate 13,956,558 downwards.
TTTTAAGGGGGAGGGGGCATTATCATATAGGAGTTTATGAACTTCTGGAAGACTGAAAAGCATATTTAGGGCAACTGTCAAGCATGCTAGAAAGTTGATAGATTTAACAGTTCATATATTTTCAGAAGAATAGAAAATCATCATGGATTTAAAATTAATCACATTAGCAGACAAAACTCTGATGATTCTAAGGAAAAGGAAAATGAAGTATTCCTCAACTGGAATTGGTCACATGGTCAACTCAAAAGATGACTTTCTGTTAACTAGCTGTCATGTGTGAACCAAGGAACTAAAGGAAACGTTAAATTCTTTTCTCATTCCATATAGTTAGAAAATCAAATAAGAACAATTCATCTCTGAATTTGATTGCTTGCAAAAACACGGTATGACCAAACTCGAACAGAGTGAATACCTGTTGGTTGATATATGATAGGACGACCAGAGATATTTGTGAAAACATATGTACTGTTAGTTCCCTGTACAAAATCTACTGTCAACAAGATAATATAACAGGTAGCATTGTTGCAGATTTGCAGGAAAATCCAGAAAACACTATCACAAACACAGTCTATATGATGATAGGATTATCAGATAAATGAGTGTTGGAATGACCTGGTATTTTCTCTTGCTGGATGGTTTGAGAGGTGTTTCAACCAAGCTGCCAAACACTGCTCCTTTTTTGTCTCCAACAACCTATAGAAAGGATTCACCAACATTGAAAACTAATACATGATTCAAAAATGAAGAAATTGGCTTTACAACTTAAAAACCAGAATGATGCATATATCTACTATAAGCCATAAAAGAATAGAAAAATAAGCCAATCCATATTGAAGCATTGGAATTGTCAAGAAATGGACAGCATAGACTTGAGGATAATTAAGTTGTACCAGCAAACTCAATCCCGGCCATAACATGCTTCTCCGGTAAAGAGTTGAAAGTGATATACCATTCCTCCAAGTGCTGCAAAAAATGTACTGAATTGATTAATAAAAGAAATAATCATATCAGTTAAATAATTAATTAATCAATAGCAATGTATCTTCATCCTCAGATCAGGTACCTGTAAAGCAACAGCCATTTCCTTCCATGCATAAGAGGTGGAAGAGAAGCATAGAGAACATTCCTTATACTTTCCGAAACAAGAACTGAAGGTTCAGAAATTCCTGGCATATCATCCAAAGCCACAGACGACGATTCTTCTTTCACAGGCACCAACTCTTTCCTCTTATCTTGAAGTTTCATTTCAAGAACATTATTACTATTATCCTTCCGACCCTGATGGCGTAATCGACCGATCCTCACAACTCGCCGAACAGCTCCACCAACTGATTGCTTACTTCTAGAAAACAAACTTTTCCTCCCACCATTTTCCTTAATGGATGAATCAGGTAAAGAACTATTACTGCTACTACTATTATCATTATCAAGTCCACCTTTATCATCATTTTGTCCATTTGAGTTACCCTTCTCTTTAGAGTCTGAGGAAGACAATAAAGAGTAGAGAAATGCAGTGAATGATGAAGTATCAGGCCCATCAACTACATCATGATTATTACCCTCTTCATCACTTTTTCTTAATTCACCTACTTCCTCCTGCTAAACAAACAAAAAAGAAACTTAACTTTAATTTGAAACAAAATGGCATTAAAAAAAACATACTTCAAAAAGTTAATGGAAAACATAAAAAAACAACCTAAGACTTGATCTTAAAAAAGACATGAACCTCGTACAGTAAAGTCAATCTAGGAGTTAAGTATTAAATCTACGCGCAACTATAAAGACTAATCTCTCAGGTCTTAATATAAAGAAATAAATAAGAGAGAATAAGAAAGAGGACTTACTGAAGAAGGTGGAGGGTGTTTATGAGAATCAGGAGGATCAGAGATGGGGTTGAGAAGGACAGAGACAAAGTTGGTGGCTTTGTTACGCAGAGATTGTTTCTTTTTCATGTTTATGTTTATGCAAAGTAAAAAGACAAAGATGATATTATGTTTTGTTCTTTGTTGGTGAAACGGTGCAGACCAGATAGTTTGACTTGGTTTGGTTCCTCAGCTCAACATAGAATTGCCTTGTGCAGAAATACACCATAGCTAAAGTTGAAGAATCAGCTATGGTAAATCATTTGTTTAGTGGGTAAAATTACCACAACAGGACTTCATGGCCCAATGGATAAGGCGCTGGTCTACGGAACCAGAGATTCTGGGTTCGATCCCCAGTGAAGTCGTTTTTGTATTTTTATTCCTTAAAAATAATTATAATTTATAGACGATGAATTGTCTGCTATTTTTCGATTTTAAGTATAATATAATAGTATAGCTTTGTAATTCGATAATTTTTATTTAAGGATCTTTCTTTATTGAATGATAAGATATCTTCTTCTTCTTTTTCTTTTTCTTTCGATGGTAAATATATTATTGTTTTATCACTTAAGCACTTCTATAATTTTTATATAAAAAATTGTAATATACGATCTTGTCTCCTTTAATCAAATTTTATGAATCTATTCAGGAATATCATATCACCAGGGTGGAGCTCAAAATGCATGAGATTTATAGACACCATGAGCAAAGATTAACATGAAATATACAACATTTTTTGTAAAAAAAAATAAATAAATCTACAACATATAACATATTTATTTATGACCGAAATAAAGAACATTCAAAACTCGCATTATTCAGTTCCTTTATGATATTTACATTTTAAACTATTTTTTTAAGGGAACTATTTTTTATTTTGTTTTAGGTAAAATTAATTGTGTATTATATTAGGCTTAACAAAATTAATTATTATTATTATTTTTTGGTTGTCAAAAAATTAATTTTTTTATGAAAATGATTGACATGCTTTCTTTGAGTGCGAGAAATTAGAAGCAGTGTGGGAAACGGCAGGATTGTGACATGTCATCACAGAGAATCTACAAGTAGCGGATGGTGATGTATCTCCTTAATTTCAACTACTTGAACAACTACCTCATCAAGAAGTTTTGATGTTTTGATGTTTGTAATGACTTTGTGGTGCATATAGAAGAGAAGAAATGATAAGTTTTGGAGTAACATAGATACAAACCCTCACATGTTTGTGCATATGGGGCGCTGAACTTTGTTGGAATGGCGGCAAGTCCGTGAACACGTAAACCGCAGGGAAGCAGGAGCGAGCAACAAGCCATAACCATGACCGATGGATCAAACCGAATACGGGAGAGGTTAAGTGCAATATCGATGCAGCAATCTTTCAGGAACATGGTTGTTATGGAATAGGAATGTGTATAAGATGAAGGCTCAACGAGTTCATAAAGGCAAAACCAACTTGGTTCTTTGGAGTACCACGACCACACAAAGCGGAGGTTAGGTGACTAAAAGAGGCGATAAAATGGCTTGGAAGTATGTGTATATCTAAGGTGTCTATCGAACTTGATTGCAATCAAGTGGTTGATGGCATAGCTAGGGGATTCAACACCAATTCCATGTTTGGCGCTATTCTTGATATTTGTAAAGCGTCACTTAGAATCTACCAAAACTTTAAGATAAGTTTTATTAGAAGACAAGCAAATAGTGTTGCCCATTTTCTAGCAAGGGTGTCATTATCTTATGTTAGTCCTTGCGTTCATTATCATATGACATCTTGTATTGAGACCGTTATTATTAATGAAATGTGTTACATTTGTTTTTGTTAAAAAAAAATTGTATTAGGTGAAAATGTAACATTAATTTGCTCAACATCAAGACTTAGGGTCTATTTGTTGGGCAAAAATTAATTTTCTCCATTGTCAAAGTTTTGAAAATCTAAATACAAAAATGTGATATTTGGTGGGTTTAACTACTGGGTAGAACACATGATTTCACCTCTATGTTGTTTGGTTTTTTGGACAGGTTATTTGTTTTGTGTCCACAATCAGCTGTTATGCTTCTTTGGAGTTTATGGAAGAGTCGAAACATAAAACTTTGTACATTCACGATCTCTTGCGCAAAAGATATCTTGCAGGAGTGGAGCTATATGCAAAAAGCTAAATCTCAGATTCATAGTACTTCTTCTTGGGTGAAGCAATCGGTGGGCATAATAAAATGCAAAGTTGACGCGGGATCATTTATGGGATTCTGTTTAGGGGTATGGTACGTGCTTTCGAAATCATTTGGGTCAGCTGTTGACAGGTAAATCCGACATCTTACTTGTCTCAGCCACAATTCTAGAAGCAGAGTCCATCACTTTGCTTGAATCTATAAAGACGACAATATCAAATGGAACGCAAGTGGTTTTGTGTGAAAATTGATAGTAAAAATCTAGCAAGTGTCCTAAAGAGATTTTAATTAGATATGTTGATTCGATTTTTTGGGAGCAACAATATTTCAAACCACCTGAAAAGTCCTTGTGTTGTATTTCTCCCACCCTTACTTTAAAGTAACTGATGTAAGATTTTTACATGTCATTTACCTAACTATACGTGAGTATAATAGGATCGTATCCACAGAGAGTTGCGTATATCATACGCATTTAAACGCCATTTATCATGTTAAGGGTTTGGGTATAATTTGTTTGTTTGTGTAAAACTATTTTCTATTCGACATAAAAGTAAAACGAGAAGAGATAGGGTTATTTCGCTTGTGATCAGAGATATCAACCAAGCGTAACAACTGCAATCTTCTGATCGATTAACGGATTCTAGCTCTTTAAACGATATTATCACAATCACTCATCAATATCATTCGTGTCCAAATGATATTGTTATTTCTACGGAACCGTTTAAACATCGATTTCCCAAATATTTGAACGATCACGAAGTCGATTGGGTAGTTTAATCGACGATTTCCCAACCGATTAAATTACCCAAAAGCATTAAGTTCTAGATTACAAGTGATTATCAAATATTAACATCTATGTCTAGAGTGATAACTTAAGATAGATTGTTATTCTATTTCTAGGTTTAAAAGCATGTATCCATAACATTTTAAATCTCAATAAACATTGAAAGCAAGAATAACAACAATATTGAATAAATAGCTAGAACCATATATTAAAAGATCAAATGATTACATAATAGCTTGTTTGAATACCTCAAAATCACAAGAGTAGAGGTAGCTAGATATGTCTATGCTAGCTTTGCAAAAGTTGGAGAAGAGATGAAGATTCAATGACAAGATCCATGATGTCTCAACAAATCTTGGCTTGAATCTACTCCTAACTACCTTGCTCTTTGTTTCTCTCTCTAGAAATACCCTAAACTCTCTCTAAAACTAGAAAATTATCAATAAAACAGTAGTTGGTTCTTGGAAAGAAAAGAGAAAACTATTTATATTGTCTGAATTCGTCCAATCTCGCTTAAACGAAATGTACTTCGCTTAAGCGAAATGCTTAAAAATCTGAATCTGACCAATGAAGAGTCGACACAAGACCCCTATCCTGTTGCAAGATGAAATTCGCTTGAAGCGAGAGGGAAGCGTGATGAAAGCGTGATACTCCTGATGCATTCTGTCCAAATCTCGCGTAAGCGAGATTGCCTTTCTTCAAGAGCGAGATGTACGCGAGCAAAAAGCGAGATGTTCAGGTGCTCTCTGTCCAAATCTCGCTTAAGCGAAATTATCTCGCTTAAGCGAGATCACCTTTCTTCAAGAGCGAGATATCAGCGAGCAAAAAGCGAAATCCAATGGGGCTCTCTGTCCGAATCTCGCTTAAGCGAGCTGAAGTCGCTTCAAGCGAGATTTGCCTGTCTCGGCCAAATTCTAGGTCCTTGCTTGTCTCCTTCCTGCACAAATTGAGGAGAATAAGGCATGTAAAGCATAAAAGGCAAAATTCCAACAAATCATAGCTTTTCCTTAGTCAACTTGCAAAACAAGTCACTAAAATGCCTGAATTATCACATAAAATATACTACTTTTGAGCACTTATCAAACTCTCCCCAACTTAGCTTTTTGTTTGTCCTCAAACAAAGGAATCACAAAATAAACCTACAAGGCTTTGGACAAGATTTCTAGCACAGCTCCAACAATTCAAACAGTTAAAAAAAATTCTCAGGTGATGATTCAAATGTAAAAGCGCGAGCAAGCATCAAGTCTTCCATTGTCCTAAGCACAAACTATGAATGTGAAACATGTTCTAAGCACAAAATTTACCTCAAAAAGTTATGAACACAAACATGATTATCCAAGAACCACACCTAACACACTTCTTTGCAAGTAGATAAAACAAAATGACAATTAGTGAGGGTAATGAACACACATCCAACAATCATGCTAACATCCTGATTAAGTTATGTGTCCATCCAAATATCATCTCAAAAAGCACAGAAGCATGGATCAAAAGGTCTTTCTAGGGTTATAACTTGGCCGGGCTACAAAAGAAGTGTCATATGTGGGATAATTGAAATCAAAAACCTATCATAGAGGAATATTCCTTGTATCAACAATTAAGGTCCATAACCTTCCCTACCAATCATTACAAACCCTTGGTGATTAACCATTTATCCAATAACCTTGACAACTTATTCTATTTTTGATTTTTCTTTCTTTTTCTTCTTTTCTTTTTCTTTTTCAAATGTACAGACTTTGAAACTTCTAAAATCTATACAATTCAATGTTGTCAGGTTACTTTAATACTTCACCAAGATGCTTGACAGCATAAACCCCCCTTTCTCCCCAACTTAAACACAACAAAACTCTAATTGAATGTTCCCCTACTCTAAGGTAAGGGACAAAGTACAATAAGGTTAAGGGTTCAACAAGTGAAAATATCAAAGTCCTAAAGTGAATCAAACATGAACTGGATTTTGAACAATTTTGGGCAATTTCAATGAGCATCGTGCTTATGAATATTGACAATTCATGTTTGAGGACTTGATTCATTTGGCTCGGATTGGGTAACAGATACTCACTCTTCTCACGGGTAGGCTTTATGTGGTCAAGTATGTCACTCAATTTCAAAAAGTGCCTTGATCATTTCCATGCTTTCATACAATTCAAAACAGTTATCAGATCTAACATAACAAAAACAAGTTAAACAATGCTTATCGGTCTCCAGCATATAGTATAACAGTTTGAAGCTACCTCACATTTAGGCTAAGTACTAAGTGGTTCAATAACAATCATGCTTATGAAAAGAACTATGTGAGATACATTTTGTGCAAAGTACTAGTTTCAAATTCTAGTAAATACCTAGAAAAACAGGAAACCAATACCTTGGCTTTGCGCTTTCTCACAATTATTATCACCATCACACCTGAGTTTGCTCAAAATTTTGGCTTTTACAAGCACTTCAAACATTAATGTGAATGAGCAATTTTCTTCTTTGAGAAACAAAAGCAAGAATAGACAAAATTTCTATCCAAATCACTATTAGTTAAAAACAAACAAAAGCTAAGTTATTTATACCAAAAGAAACTTAAACCAAAATGCTGAAAGAGTAGATACTACAAATGAAATAACAAAGTTTCAAACTACAAGCAGAAATAAACTAAAAAAAAAAATAAAGCTAAAAGCATCAATAAGAACACAGTAGAGCTGCGGTCACTAGGCATCATCATCCATCACATCATCATCATCTGCACTAGCTGTCCTCTCCTCATCATCATCAGCTACACCCGAGTGTTCGCCCCCTCCAATAAAAGTTGGCCTGTCCCCAGGCCATCCACAATACTCCATAAATATGGCAGGGGTCATCATATAAGACGGGTCCAGAGGATGCAGGCGAGCATCGTAGTAGGTCTGATGCATGCCTCGTTGGCTTCTGAAGAGTGCAGCGTTCTGGTCCATAATAAAATTATCCCTTTGCTCCTGTCTAAGCACTCTCTGGTCCTGCTGATGCATCCAGGCAGAGAAGGTAGAGAAGACAAAGGCCTCAGATGGCTGGTGAACCTGCTGCTGTGGGACCGGCTGCTGTGGGACCTGTTGTGACTCATCCACAGGTGGAGGTGCTGGCTGCTCAACCTCAGGGGGGGGAACGGCCATCCTACTATTAGCTCTGCGCACTAGCCCCGTATATACTTATCATCTATCGAGGAGGTCAGCTGCTCATGAGAAGGCAAAGGGATCTCCACACCCTGGGCTTGAAGTAACCCCATGACGAACCCCAGAAATGTAATCCTAGTCTCGGGTCTGGTGACACCACTCAGCGCCATGTGCTTCAGCTCCTCAGAAACAATTCGGGCAACATCCACCTCCCCGCCTCGACAAATGTGCCAGATGAGAGGGGTGACAACTTTAGTAGCCGTCGTGACATGACTCTTGGGCCAGACATTATGCACAAGGAATTTAAAGACCATTGCTGCCCTAACAGTCATGTCCGTGAAGGCGGCAATGTTTCGGTTTCCGGCTTTGGATGGGACATACTGCCTCCCAGGCAGCAAAATCTCTCTCTCAATCCTGTCATGGGGCCAGTTACCGGTTGCGGCCTTCTCTCCATACTCACATAGGACAGGTACAGTGGGGTCCTCACCAGGGGGTAGGTCGAAAGGGTTTCCAAGATATTCATTGATGGTATCCCTATCGAAACGAATTGTGACACCCCTCACTTTGGAAGAATAGGTGAATCTTGCCTCAATCTCCTTTGGGTCACAGTTTGGGACCGCATTAGCATAGAACTCTCGAAGGAGGTCAAGGTTGATGTGGGGGTGAGGGTGGAGAAGTTTCTCCCACTGCCTGTTGGTGAAAATCTGCTGAATTTCCGCGAACTCTCCCTCCGGGTTTATTTGGAAGATCTTATCGTGCCAAGTTTCCTTCTTTTCCAATTCAAGAAACCGGGCATAGGCTTTCCCGGATTTGAAACGAGAGGGGTCGGGGTTTCTGGGTGCGGGTAAAGGGCGGTCAATGGTAGATGAAGAGCCCTTTCTTTTGGAACCGGCTGTAGTTTTTGGTGCCATCTGCAAAACAACCAGAGAAAACCATATACAACATATAATTCATTAGAATGCGTATGGAATTAAAGGAGGTAAAACAGATAGGATCCCAAAAAAAAAATAAAAATTGCAAGTCTGGGTAAAACTCGCTTGGAATTTCGCTTAAGCAACCTCAAAAGCGAGAATGCATGAAGAAATCTGGGTAATTTCGCTTCAAGCGAGAAAATCTCGCTATAAGCGAACATTCAACCAGTTCTTCATGTATTCTCGCTTGAATGCTCGCTTGGAGCATGAATTCTCGCTACAAGCGAGATTCTTCCAGACCTGCGTTTTTCCAAATTTTTTCCAGCATAACACACCAATTCCAGCATATTTCAACAACATCAACACCCTAAATCTCATGGCAAGTACTATAAACCCTAAACAGCAGTCTCTAATCACAAAAATCATCTAACCCTAACCTAGCCATTTCTAAAACAAGAATTTATCAAAATAATAATAAAAAAAGAAAATGGCAATAATTCAAACCTGTTCTAAAGATTCAAGATGAAAAGGATGCAGAATGTTAATCTTGACTTGATTTGACCAAAACAGTTTGATTTTGTGGAATGGGGTTAGTGTAAGTGAAGAGAGAAAAAGAAATTTTGGAGTGTTGGAAGAGAGCAGCAAAAATCGTGAAAGAGAAAAAGAGAGTGGGTGGGGGAAATTTTAAGAGGAGTTATGGCCTTGGGAACCGTTTCCCCCGCTCTGAAAAAACCAAATCTCGCTTAAGCGAGATAAATTCGCTTAAAGTGAGATTACTGCAGTGACGACTTTTCAAATTCGCAAAAACTCGCTTAAGCGAGATGGAACTCGCGTCAAGCGAAATAGACCCAGTTTTCTCAAAATTTTGCTTTAGCTTAGCTTGAACACTAATGACTTAATTCCTACATGCAATAAAACTTAGAAAATGACTTACAAAACTGGGTTGCCTCCCAGCAAGCGCTTGTATTACGTCATGAGCTCGACGCCTTTTTCGATGAATAATTCATGGGTCACTTAGTGAAATTGTCGTCGTTTGTCGATCAACTTCACCACCAAAGTAATGCTTCAACCGCTGCCCATTTACGGTCCAGTTGGCTTTTGTCATTGGATCTTCCAAAACTACCGCTCCATAAGGCTTAACCTCCTTGATTAAAAACGGACCGGACCACTTTGATTTGAGCTTGCCCGGAAACAACCTCAATCTTGAGTTAAATAACAACACCATTTGACCGGGCTCAAAGTTCCGTTTCATGATCCGCTTGTCGTGATAGCTCTTCACTTTTTCCTTATACACTTTTGAGGATTCGTAAGCCTGATTCCTCATTTCTTCGAGTTCATGCATTTGA